>JAPJBO010000020.1:0-633181 GCA_030068145.1 Diplonema papillatum
GGGCCTGGAAAGGCCGCGGCTCAGCCACAAGCCGCCACCTGTCACTCAGACTGGGGCCAACTAATTCAAAAAACCGGGGGCACATTGGTAACCATCCCGATTTTACCCCGCCTTCACGATGAGAGGGCCACAAGGGAGTCAAACTTGGCAAGGCTCACCTGGAAGGTGCCTCTTTGCACCGCCCCCCCCGTTCCTGCTGGGCAGCTTGGGGCAGGATCTTTACGCCCGGGAAGGGTAGGTGCGCAGCTCGGACGCCAGATACGAAGTAAGGGGCTTTCACCCACAGCAAAGGTACTGCTTGCCTTGGCCGCGTTTCGAAAAACACGTTTCCAGGGGACACCGCGGGGAGGTGGCAAGTCAGATTTTGTCCCCCCTGAAAGGACCCTGAAAGGACCCTGAAAGACCCCTGTTTTTCGGAAAAAAGGGGGGCCCTCAGCAGCTCAAAACCAGAAACCTACCACTTGGGTGGTCCTAAAATGCTCGGGAAATGCAAAATACGTGGTCGGATGCTCGTTTAGGCTGGAATAATGGCTGCAGAATGCGAAAACAAGGCCAAATCACCCCCACAAGCCAGTTCCTAGGCAATTCCTTAAGGAAAATCATCAAAAACCCAAACTGCAGCCACAAAAAACAGCCCGACTAGGACACAACCGCAAACGGAACCCAAAAACAATCGGAAACCCCAGGAAAGTTTGATCCACACCGGTGTGGGTTCATAAAACGCCCGCAAAATGTGTCGCCAAACCGCCGGGACCCTGAAAGGACCCTGAAAGGACCCTGAAAGGACCCTGAAAGGACCCTGAAAGGACCCTGAAAGGACCCTGAAAGGACCCTGAAAGGACCCTGAAAGGACCCTGAAAGGACCCTGAAAGACCCCTGTTTTTCGAAAAGAAGGGGGCCCCCAGCAGCTCAAAACCAGGATCCTACCACTTGGGTGGTCCTAAAATGCTCGGGAAATTCAAAATAACTGGTCGGATGCTCGTTTAGGCTGAAATAATGGCTGCAGAATGCAAAAACAAGACAGAATCACCTCCCACAAGGCAATACTCAAAAACTCGTTTTGGTTGTCCGAAAACCAAAACTGGAACCAACCCTGCAGGTGGGCCTGAAATGCTCTGGAAGTCAGCACGGAAATTGAAATGGGAAAAACTGATGAGTAGATGGGAACCAGATAGCCGAACAAAATGAGAACAGCAGAAAGAAATGAAAACCGAAGATAGGAGTGGGAGAATGACCAGATCCCGTCTGATTTGTGCAGTGTTCTGACGAAGCATGTACAGAGTATTGCAAGTGTGACCCCAAAGCACTGTTGTGCATACACTACTTCAAAAGGAGCCTGGAGAACGACGGGCAGGATATGCACCTTCTTGAAGAGGATATTGCCGTTAACACACTTCTATGACCCTCTGAACCCAAGCATTCTACTAAATGCTAGGCTGACAGCTGATGGTGGAGCTGATACTTCAGCTCAATGTGCAAAGTGTGTGATTATAAAAGATTAGCTGGGAGAACGTGCAAGCTCGCTGTGCAAGCAGTAGAAGAAAAAAGAATAGCAAGGATTAGGAAGGGAGGTCTGTAGCTGGTCAATAGGAAACTGTCGGAGGAAGGCAGAATAAAGAGCGAGAGGGAGAAAGAGAGACGAGCTAGTGTGCAGGAACCATCTCTCCTGGGGAGTTTCCGGTCGCCTCACTGCTACCCGTAGAAAGATATTGATGGAAGAGAGAGTCCGATGTAAAGAAAGCCCAGCTTTGATGATGAATAGGCTGAAAGCAGCTACAATGCAGACTAATACCTTGATCGTCCACCTTTGCCACCACCACCTCTCTTGCCACCCCTGTGTGTGTGTGTAAATGTGTGAAGCAATACTATCCAGCTTAGGTGAAGGTACAAGAGGAAATCACTAGCATGAGTAAAGGCTTGCATAGTGTGGTACTTGTCAGCACACTGATGACTTCACTTCACAAACACAACAAGAGCGATTGCCTAGTGAAGCCTTTTGCCAGAATCAGCTAACAACTATAACATGTGAGTGTTGGGGTGGACGGTTTGGGTGCACGGTTTATTCTTTGGTGGTATTCTGTCAAAGGAACTTTGTGCTCAATGATTCACTTAGTGAACAAGAGAGTTGAAGTATGGCTAAAGATAAAACCTGAGATAATGAAACAAAATATACGCATACTTTCCACCTCTTGCATTTGACCTTGGCGCAAAACGTTCAAGATCATAGAGCTCGTCAGGAATGCGCTGCTCAGCTTGGTCACAGAGCTTTATTAACTCCTTAGCATGCTTCGCTTGGTCCTGCAGTGTTCGTGTGATATATTGAAACAGTATTTTCAGGATGTTGTTGGACACAATGAAGTCTAGGTCACCCACGTGACTTTTGCAGAGGAGTACACTGACAAGTCAGGGGAGGCAGATAAAGCAGATCTTTGCCTATAAAACCCAAAGGAATAAGGTACCTGGGTAGGTGGTTCTTTTTTTGTAACCTGGAAAAAATGCTTTACACACGACCCCCCGTGGACTAAGCGGAGAGTGTGGCACTACGTTCATGGAGCTATGGGGCTGAACTCCCACTTTTTTTTTTTTCTTTGGCCCATATATACGGCGGTCACAGGCCAACGGGTCAACGATTTCCCAAACTAAAGCATTAAGGCGTGGCGCACCTTGGGGCTTGGCGTGCTGAACAAACTTAGCTTCACCAGAACTCAGCACCACCCGAACTTTGCTTCACCAGGACTTTTCTTTGCCCAAACTCAGCTGCGCCCGAACTTCAACAAACATCACTCGATGAGCCGAGTGCACGTACTTTTTTCCCGGGGGTTTCCAAAGAATTCCGTGTGTGTGCGGACATGGGCCAAAGAAGAAGAAGAAGAGAAAAAGAAAAGAAAAAGGCCGCTCCTGGTCCAGGAATGTGACGGTCAACCACAGCTTGCAAAGCTTGAGTCGGAGGCAGCACAGTGTCACAACCCTGTCCACTCTGCGAAGCAAAGTTCGGGTGCAGCTGAGTTCGGGCGAAGCTAAGTCCGTTCTGGTGATGCTGAGTTCGGCGTGTGGTAGTAAGTTTGGACCAGTACCCGGGGGGAGACCCCCCCGAACTCTGTTTTCCCAAACTGACCCTGGGGTAATCCAAAACCCGTGAGATATTGACAACAAGCGGAAGAAGAAGGTTGAAGTATGGCTAAAGATAAAGTGGTGTCACCTGAGGGGGTAATCTCAGGGCCGCCCACGTGATAAGCCGTTAAGCATTGAGTTCTTTTAAGTACATGAACCACATGGATCAGCATGCACTGCCTTGAAAGTCAGGTTATCGGATGACGTCGTCACCTGCCATTGCGTCGTCAAGGTCGAGCATTTGTGGAGCTAGCGGGGTTTGGCTTTCTTGCGATTCCAAAGACTGAGTCGGCGAGTACGAGGGCGGGCAGGAGTGCCCGTTTTCCACTTTCGAGGGCATTGGTGTGCCCGTGGTCCCCGGTCGTTTCTGAGAGCTGCTTGCCCTCGGTACCTTCTTCTTCCTTCGATGCACCCCTGAGTCGGGTGTGGTCGCCTTCGTCTTCTTCCGCTTGCGGCCGGCGATCGGGCCTTCCTTCGGGGTGCCAAGCACCCTCTTCTTCAGCGCTGGTCGTTCGCTGGTTCCTGGCGTTGGTGGCGGCCTCTTGGTCGCCCGTCCGTCTCCTTTTTCGTTGCCGCGAGCGGCGCTCGCGCCGCTCGCTTTCCTACTGGCAATTCCCGCTGTACACCCACCTGGGTGGGTGAGGAGGGCCTCTTCTTCTTGTTGCGTCCGGGGGTTGACTGGACGTTCGGCTTGTTGGACTGGTGGTGGCCGCGGCTGCAACATGCCGCCGGTCGCCTCTGCGTCAGCGTAGGGAGCCTTTTGCACTCTTGGCAGGTTCCTCTGCCATGCGTGCGGCAGGCATGATGCCCGCTGCGGCAACACGCCGCCGCCGTCTTGCACTCGCCGCACTTCGTCGTGCTGTGCTCTGTGCACACCGCGATCGGCTGCCCATCGTTCGCGTGGTGATGGTGCCGGCAGCACATCTCTACCGTGGGAACGTCCCTTCGGACGAGTGCTCTGCACGCCTCACACTTCCCTTTGTGATGGGTCGCGCACGTGACGAGTGCCTTCTCTATACCGACACCCGGCATATGCACGGGGTCTGGGTGCAGTTGTGGTGGGGCAGGCAGGGCCCACCTCGCCGCTCTCCCGATCGTCCAGTCAGGGTACGTCGGGCACTGCGTCCCTACATCGCTTCCTTTCACTTGTTCCTCAAGTATCGTCCCCGTGTGTGCCTCGCGAAAGCGTGGCCTGGGCCGTATACCCGATATCCCCGTGATGCCCATGAACGACAGCGACGTCGTCGGGCACACTGTCTTTCCTCTCATGCAGCTTCCCAGCCCTTGCTGTGCCGCCAGCTTGTCCAACGCGCTCATCATGCAGTGCAGGACGTTTCCCCGTTCTCTCACCCCCTTTGGCGCATTCCTGTGCAGCGGCATGCTGAGGCCCGAGAAGAGTTCAAAGTCGATCGCAAGCTCCAGCATTGACGCCTGCCCGTTCTCGGTCCATTGCATGTCCGACAGCCACGCTACCAACGCATAAAACGTCGGTAGTCCCCAGGTCTTGTTCCGCTCCCACGTCCATGCCGGGGCAATCCGCGCGAAGGGGTGGTCAAATTTCTCGGCAGGCATCGCATTCGCTCTCGACCAGGGGGTCGTGGGGTTCCTGGCTACCCAGCCACGTGCTTCGAGCCCAGCCCGTTCCGCAAGGATTTCAGCCATCATCTCCTGGAGCCGCCTCGAGAATTGGGCATTCTCGGGTACTACCACTCCGTGTTCCAGCGTGCATCTGGGCCAGTCGGCCCGGTTGGCTGCCATCAGCTCGGCATGTGCCTCTCGTCGCCGTATGTGCGAGTACGCTCCGCAGTCCCAGAATACGTGTTTCTCGTCCTCGGTGTCGCCGCTTCCACAGTGCTTGCAGCTGGGCGCCTGCGGCTCAGCTCCGGCCTGCCTCATCCGCGACGTGTACTCAGCCGTGTTCACCCCCCCCGCCAACGCTACACGTATAAGCCTCGCGGTGTGCGCGGGACATTCACGCATCCTCCAGAAGGTGTTCGTCCGCTCCAGGTCGGCTCTCTGTATGCCCTCAAATCCCGGCCGCCTCGCCACCAGTCGGGACCACGTCTTCGCCCTCAAGTCCGCCCTAAGTCCCCTCTTCGAAAGTGCCGAGGCTAACGGGTCAAATGTTGCACCATTCCTCAGCGTGCGAGACAGGGGCCCGGGTCCCCATATGTGTCCACACTCCTCCATGCTCCTCATCGCCAGTCCAACTGGCCCCAGGGGTAGGTCCCCCTCGGCGTATCTTCCCCGGATGCTCTCCATCAGAGGCAGCAGTCGTGGCAACCTCTCGCACGCCGCATAAAACGCTGTCGTCACCCTATATGCTAGGCATGTACCGGGATCCGTCAGGTGGCCCTTCTCCTGAAAGTTTAGGACCATCTCCCTCGCGCGCTTCGGGTTGGATCCACCCCAGATCAGTCCCATCACCGACGTCGTCAGCCGTTTCATCGCCACCTTCCGTTAAGCAGCGGCTTCCGCCTGCAGCCCCACTACCGATGCGAACCGCGTCAACGACGCCATGATAGACGCTCGCTGCGCTGTCGTCTTCCTCGACGTCCCCCGGCCTTCGAACCTCGCGACCCGGGCCTCCCATGTGTCGACCCCTCCTTGGGAGGGGAGTCACCCGTTTTTTGCCGACCTGCGTGTGACCCCCGGAGTGGCCGTGTGCCGAAACCGGCAGTCCTGGCACGTGCATCTCCCGTGCCTGAAGTTTATGCAATTTTCGCAGCTGGGGCCAGCGCGCCCCAACTGGGCCCGAGCCGGCCTCGACGCCGACTTGAATTGCGCCGAGAAGCGCCTTCTTGCCTCATGCCCGCCGCGCCCGGGTCCCGTGTCTCGTACGCAGCATGCAGCTGCTCGTACTCGTCCAGGAAAAGGCCCAGTCTCAGAAGCCACATTGCCTTTGGGGGCCCAGTCTCACCACGGCATAGCCGCACTATCTTCTCGGTGACATCATCGCGCCGGTCCTGAAGTTGCGGGTTACCCTTCAGCCGGTAGAGCCTCCTGACAGCCCCTTCGAAACGTGCCAGGTTGTCCGGTGTTGGGGCCATCGTTTTCCATGTCTCTACGTCCAAGAAGACTCGTCATCGCCATCGACATCAGCAGCCTGTGCCGCTATTGTGGCCTCGTCCAGCACCGCAAGCACCTCGCACTCGTCATCCAACAGCTTCACGCCAGGGTTCAGGCTGTCCCAAAACGAGGGGTTTTCATCTTGAAACGCGAGGAAGATTTCCTCGGCCCTCTGCTTCGTCAGGCCCGGCATCAGCTCAGTCGGTACCAAGCGATTCTCCCCCTCCTCTGGTAGCCTGCGTCTCTTGGCTACCCGGTCTGTCTTGTCTTGCTCCCTTTTCCACTTGTCTTCGGCCTCCTTCTTCTCCAGCTCCGCTTCGCGAGCCGCTAGTCTGTCTCCTAGATCCACCAGCCGCTTTTCCAGCTGCATCAGCTCGTCAGCCGTGACTGCTGCGTTCTGCTTTGGCGGCATCAGGTCGGTTACTTATTTTTCGTTTAAGAAGGCCGCGAGAGTCGGCTGAGCCCGGAGCTACCGGAGAAGGTGTGTATGTGCTAAGGTATTACAACCTGGTTCGATTGCGGATAATAAAAGACTGCGTGTTTTTCCCGTTCAAGAAAAAACCCCATGACTTCCTGCAACGATGCAACGATGGTTAGGGATATGTGCGCATTACTGGGGGCCGACGGATGTGGGCCAGTAGTAGTAGTAGTTTCAGTGTAGTGTGAGTTTGATCAAAGTAACATCAAGGCAGTCCTTACAAAGACCAGCCACAGTTAACGCCGCGTGGGTGCGGGCTTTTGATATTAATCATCATGTTTCAAACTCCCGATTGCGTAAGCACCCAGAGGGTGTCGGTGGTACAATGGTGCAGTTGCCCGCATCCAACCGGCAATCAGCTCGCATCGGGGAGGTGACGCTACCCACCTGGACAAGGTGTCCTGCTGTCCCTAGTAGTAGTATGTGTCGTCTGCCGAAGCAGCCGGAGACAGCAGGCACAGCAGGTCTTGCTTTACTTTTCTCTTCTTCACGGAGACCCGCCCCCGGCAACCCGACAGTCCAATCACTGTCGAGAGAGTTTGCGCCTATTGTGATGAGGTGGTTGACCAGGCCCACGAAGCCTTATACACAACACGGCTACAACACGAGGATGCAGCCCTGCTTAGGTGTGCACTCAGCCATCAGGACACGGGCCAGAGGAAAAAAAACCGCCTACCCTGACCCGAAAAGCGGTGGGGGTGTTGACACATTCGCACATGTTCACTTTGACGCCACAACCTTGGTTGTGAGTAATGAGACACCAACATCACATTTGCTAAGAATGTAGTATAAGGCTCCCCAAATTAGAAACAGCAGAAGCAACTACATACCATGCCAATGAAAGTGTAAGCATCGCCTTTGTCACCAGCTCGTCCCGTTCTGCCAATGCGGTGGACATAGTCTTCCATAGTGCCAGGAAAGTCGAAGTTGATAACAGCGGGTAGATCTCTGATGTCAAGCCCTCGTGCGGCAACATCTGTGGCAACCAAGACCATTTCCTTTCTGTCCCTGAACTCTCTCAGGACATAGTCTCTTTCCTTCTGCTGCTTGTCACCGTGAATTGCCATCGAGCGGTACCGCTTCTTGTTCAGAAGACTGTTAATTTCGTCAGCCATCCGTTTTGTAGCAGTGAAGATGAGGACCTTCAATCTACCCCGTCTCTGGATGTCTTCGCACAATTCCATCAGCTTGTCAAACTGTAAATTGTTTTTTGCTATCTCACTGCCATTGACAACATTTTCCATTTGCAGGTGGCTCACTATGCCTGACCAGCTGTTTGGGGTCATTCTGAGGGGTTTCGGTAAGTGTGTCTGTTCTTCCGACAACCAGGCATGGAAACCCCAGTATGGCAAGGCGTCTGAACTATCTTCTGTGAGGAGTGCTGGCACAGTTGTGTACATTCTTGATGTTTGCTCGACTGATACCCTTCCTGTATAGTCGAAAATGCACATTTGAAACAAAACTAAAGCTCCTGCTTCAGATTAGCTGCAACCGCATCTGAAGAATGTGCTCCATGCACGACAGTCGTATGGTACACACCTTTGCATATCCTTCGGCTGCAATAAAATGCTGTGTAACATCAGCGTTGGCTGTGAGGTTCAAGCTGCCGATCTGTTGTTAGGATTGGTAGTTGGACTTCAAGAAATCGTCAAATACACTGGGAATCACCTTTGCCACGCTTCCATTGTGCAGCTCATGACAGGTACAAATGTTTGCTGGAAGCTAGTAACAAGCTCATATTCAGAATCAGGATCTGACGCTTTCCGCTGAGCAGCCTACCTAGATGTGGCAGACCTTGGAAGTGCATGACCAGAATCAGAACTACAGAGAGTGTGCCAGCAGTTGGTCGCACCTGGCGCGGCCGGCAGAAACCAGTTGCTAGCCCAAGGAACGTGTTTTCGACCCGATCCAACCAGCGCAAAGAATTATGAGCATGGGGTCATAACCACTACCGTACGTGAAACCCTTCTTGGTTCTCTGTGCAAACAAAATACAACAGCATTCTCCTGATACAAAAGAGGTAGTCGACGGAAATTTCCTGGCTACATCGACACTGGGCACAAGCCTGAGTCCCTGCTCCTTCGCTTCGAAACATGGCTCGAAGACAGGGATGTTTCAATTCGAGCCAATGCGCATGATTAAGGCTTTGTACCGAAGGGGCAGCAGTCATAAGGAACTTAGCTAAATGACAGGTTGGGTGACACCGCCTCCCCACCAAGGTAGGCACTCTCACACCTCAAACCCGGGCCAACCACTAATGCAACAAGGCACTGCTGTGATTTGTCGGTGGGACCTCAGGAAGTCATCAATAACAACTGCTTTTGCGGTAATACAAACTCTTGAGGCATTGTGTTTGAGGAGCCATTACAAGATGGGGGAAACCTTTGTTTTCACAAGTAAAGTACAAGTAACCAGTACCTGGATTTGCACCCAATCTTTTTGAAAGTCCTGTGCAAGCCCTTGAACTTCCTTCGGCCACGTGGCGGAGAACATCAAAGTTTGTCTGTCTGGGCGGACTTGTCCGACGATCTTTCTGATTTGAGGTTCGAACCCCATGTCCAGCATTCTGTCAGCTTCGTCCATAACCTGTGTGATATGATTAATGCTCACTTCTGGCAGCTCTCGGCAGTTTCACTTCCGGTGTGCATTTTAAGTTTCAGGGTTGAACATACCAGGTAAGTTGTCCGCTTCAAATTCGTTTCTCTTGACTCCAAGAAGTCGATGAGACGTCCTGGTGTTGCAATGACGATTTCAACTCCTTCCCTCAGAGCGCTGTATTTAGAGTTTTAGTTCGCTTGAGACTCCGGGATTTTTAGAGTCACTGGGTGACCTTTGTCGAATACAGCATTTTGTTGGCGCGTGTTGAAGAAGTATTTGCGTGAGATTGTTCCTTTCTTCCAGGGCATAGTAACAGCACCGAGGGTGCCGGTGAACAATGAAAATGCTGAACGCTCATAATAATAAGCCTCGATGGTGGTCGGCACTTCTCTGTGTGTCATTTGGTTGCCGAATACTAGTTATTGCAAAGGTGCAGTCGCTATCCCTTGAGGATGTCTGTAAATTGTCAATGCAACCAGAAGATCATTTTTTGCGATGTGGCTTGCATCAGGTTGAGAGTGGATCACAAGTGCAGACTGCATACCGTCCTTGAGGGCCTTTGGAAGAACCACCGTATACACAGATGGAGTGCAGTTCTCGTGGCATAACTTTCACCATCTCTGCCTCGATCTGGCAAGCCAACTCACGAGTCGGTGCGAGAACGAGGGCAATGGGGCCATCACCCCGGCGGAGGCGCGGTTGAGCTTGGATGTGGATGATGGCCGGAATACCGAAAGCCAGAGTTTTTCCGGATCCTGTCTTCGCAACACCAACGATGTCTCGACCGGAGAGTGCAACTGTCCATGCCTGTGACTGGATGGATGTGGGAGCAGTGAATCCTTGCTTTTCGAACGAGCGGATAATTTCTCGCGGGAAGTTGGTTTCAGAGAAGCTGAGCACTGGGTTCCCCGCCCCGCGACCGAAGACTTTGAGGTCGTTGGTCTTGCGCCACTCCTCAACATCACGCGGATTGGCATCAGCAACGGACGACGCCATTTGGTAGAAGTTCTTCTCAGCTTGCACGATGTCTTTCTCTCTCTTGAAGTCAATGTCACGAAGATTTGCCCCAAGACCACCCATTGCGTCGAACCGGCCATCATCTCTGAAGCCACCCCTGTCGCCACCCCTGTCGCCACCCCTGTCGCCACCCCTGTCGCCACCCCTGTCGCCACCACTGTACTCACCAAAACCGTCTCTTCGGCTGTCCCGTCTGTCACCCCTCTCCCTATCACGATCCCGGCTTCGGTCTCTGCGTCCGCCCCTGTCACCACCCCGACGGTCCCTGTCATCTCGGCGACGATCTCTGTCTCCTCCTGTGTCACCGTACCCCATACCTCGATCTCTGCTTTCGTATCCCATATCGCCCCCGTGTCCTGTGGGGGTTTTCTAGACATTTATTGAGCTTTTCAGAACCAGGATGAAAGTTGGTGGGGAGTTTCCGGTCTCCCCACTTCTCTTCATACTGCTACAGCAGGTGTGGGTGACGGTGCCGGAGCGGGCACTGCCGGGGGCTCTCCGGTGGGTGATCTCGCCTGCGGAGATCGCCGCCGTGTTACGCTGCGGGCCCTCTTCTTTTTCGTGACTGCGCCTACGGCAGCAGCCAACACTTTGATCGGCTGCCATTGAGCGAAGGTACGTCCTGCGGATACACGGGTTTGGTGCCATTCCAGCGGTCCCTTGAGCAAACTGCGTCTACATTGTTTAGCATCACTTCTGTCATCCGTTCAGATGCAAAACGTGGGCAGTGCATGCAAAAAACGGGGGACTGAAAGTATCCTCTGTTGGACGACGCTTTTGTCAGACCACTCTGGAAAGAGCGACCACACTGTTCAGAAATCACACACGAGGTTCCTACTCAAGCGAAACGAAAGAATGCTGTCTTTTGCGCACAACTCCATTCACTCAAGCAAACCCGACAACGAATGCAGCCGATTGCTGTGGTATGCAAGTGGAAACAGCCGGTAGGTTTCTATGAATCATAACACTACGCTGGGAAACTACCCAGAGCATACTTGTGCTACGAAAGCTTCGGTCGACAGTTGCCTGTGCACCTTGACTTGACACTGCCGCGAGTGTAAAAAGGCCGCAGCACTATGAATCCACATTGTCCTCTTCGCGATCTTGCTTCTGCGGTTGCTTTTTGACAGGCCGCTTGCGGCCCTGCTGGTGAGCAGTCGCAACTTCTTTCAGTTCTGAAATTGATATTTCTATGCCATCAAGTCGCATCATGATGTCAGCAATGAGTGTTAATTCGGCTCCTGGTGATGCAGACGACTCGTCACCTCCTACAAGCGGAAACGAAGTTGGGGCCGGGGGATGTGCGCCCACAGCAGCCCGCCGTGGTGCGTCAAGGGGATTGAGAAAGGATCGCCCGCACCGAGAGAGTCCAGCTGCCGAGGTCGTGAGCATTGATGCTTCTCTACTGGGTGATGCTTCGCTTGCGGACGAAACTGGTTCTGCTGCCGCTGTATATGCTTCCGGCTGCTGTTCAGAAGACATGTCTTCGCTCTCATTGTGGGCAACAGAACTCGAGCAGCCTTGTGCTATGAGAGCTTTGCGAAACATCTGAATCTGCTTTTTCCTGTGTTTTTTTAGCGGCAAAGTGGTAGCTGACTCAGAAACAACTACCGTAAACGGATATAAGTTGGACCGCGCAAAATGGTCCAACTCACCTATTTTGGCCTCTAGCGGTCCAACTTTTGTCCGGTCCAACTTTTTTCGGGGGGCCCTGTGTACTTGAGGAAATTTCGCGGCTGGCTTAGGTAATCACAAGCCCTTCCTTGCGTGGAAGGATATTTGATCGCGACCGGTTGCGGTTGGTCAGTGCTGACGGTGGACCAAAAATGCGTCCACCATTGCTTTGGTAGAGTGCAAACGCAAAAACGCAGAGTGCAAACGAGGTGGATCGAGGTTGGCTGACAGTGAAGGAAAAAAGTATGAGCCGCCAATTGTGACGATCTCGGTAACGCTCCAGAAGAAACCCAACATCTCTTGCGCCTGACTACCTATTTGTCAAGGGACATTATTTCACCTCATGCCCATCGGCCCAACCCCGCCTAAGTGGAAAACTGCCTGGGACAAAATGGTCCAACTGTTTTGGTCGTCGCGCGGTCCAACTTTTGTCCGGTCCAACATATTTCCAGTCCAACATATTTTCCGGTCCAGCATATTTCCGGTTCAACTTATTTCTGCTTACGGTATTTGGTGCGCAGACAGAGAAAGAGAACCACAGATGTGTGCATTCCAGCAACCAAAGACGATACATTAGCAATCACTTTCAAGCCAGCCTTTCAGCGTGGTAAGGCACACCTGACAAAAGCCTCTCTTGCTTCTGAAAAATTGGAGCTCAAGATGATGATAGGAAAAGCAACGATCAGTGTGCCAGCAAGCATGGTGACCGAGCCAACGCAATAACCCTGTGTGGTTGCAGAGATTGAAAAGAAAGAACAGGAAGACCACATACGCACTGCACAGCAGGCATGTGCGACCAGTTATTGCTCCACTCAGCTTTAGCTGATTTTTCGCAATTATTCGTCTTTTCGTTGCGTTAGTGGTATGGTCCTTTGACAGAGTGAGCCGATGCCTCTCATCACCTTTGAAACACGGCTGAGTCACGCATGCTCTCGACAGACGCTAGCAATTATTCGTCTTCTTGTTGCGTTTGTGGGGAGTCATTTGCAAGCAAACGAGTACCACACTATGTGCAATTATTCGGGGCTTCAAGGATTTTTACAAGATTGCATAGCATACCGGGAAAGTAACTGGAACCATATCGCCGTATCCGACAGTTGTCAATGTAACAAGGCACCACCAGAACGAATGCGGAATAGACTGAAAGGGGTGTGGTGTCAGAGGGCCGCCAAACTCTGGCTTGCGAACCCATGTTTCATTCTCAACATTCCATTCTGCAGCTCCTTGCTCTGCATAGTAGATTCCCGACCCGAACAAGACAACGGTGATGGTTGTGAGAAAGAAGAGAAGTGACAATGCGTCGGTGCTGTTGTAGAGTGCAAGCCCTACAATCTGAATACCCTCATTGTATTTCGAGAGCTTGAAGACCCGAAACATGCGAGTCAAGCGAACGACTCGTAGAATAAGGAACCCTCCACTTGCGCCGCTCTTGCCAGTAGTCTGCCGAACGATGATGTCAATATAGTAGGGAAGAATCGAGGCCAAATCGATGTAGTTGAGCGGGTCTTTGCAGAACTGCTTTTTGTTGCTGCTGGTGATGAAACGAGCAGAAAGTTCACATGTAAACCACGCTATGCACAATGTTTCGAGAACAAAGAATGCGGGAATGTCCTTTTCATAGAACTGTGGCATGCTTTCCAAGGTGAAAATTGTGACCGACAGGAGTATCAACATGAATGTGGTGGAGAAGACCGCAAGACTCAGCATGCGGTGCCGCTCAGCGAAGAACTGTTCGGACAGCCCCTGAGGGTCAAATATTGCATGGATCCTGTTCCGCAGGGAAAGCTTCGACATGAGGTCTTCTATCACTTGTGCAGGCAACTCGGCGGGGCCTGACAAAATGGTGTCGTTGTCGTTCTGGTCTTGCAAATTCAGCGAGCGACCGCTTTCGACAAGTCCTGGAGACGGAAACACGGTGTCTCGTATGCTTCGGGCCACTGACCCACACATACTGACACGCAGTTCATCCTCGGACACCTCAGATCGGCGCTTGTGGGTCGATCCGCGTCGCACTGGTGTATCCGAATCCTTCAGGTTGTTGTTGGGTTCCGGCCTGTTTTAAGTGAGAGTTTAGATTGAAACTCCATACTACTGGTGTTACCCACAATGCTGAATATAGAATTTTGATAGAAGTTGTATGGAGTAGGGGGTGTCACTTTTTATTGTTATAATGATGGTGCACAACGCTGACGTTTTCTTGAGTCAAACTCCCGTTTTCTGTGCACAGGCCCAACTGCGGTTGTGGTTCGCGCTGTACGCGGCCCTTTGGACCCATTTCGGGTGTGGTAAAGACACTGGCCTTGCCAACACCTCCAGTACTTTCTGACCACCTGTGATGCTCATCTTGGCAAGAGACCAATGTGCAAGCGACCTTGCGTTTCTTGGGCTGATGCACTGGATGGCTCGCCTCGGCCTTTCCCTGCCACCAGCTCACAACGGGGTTGTCCTGGCCGGCTGGCTGGGCCTGGCTCCGTTTTGCATCACAGCCGCGCCAAAACGACGGGTCACCGGCGGTGCTGATGTGGTCACCGTATTATTAAACAGCCGCGGCAATCCCGCCATGCACTGCTCGTAAGCGCCCAGTGCTATATGGGAGAGGACTGGTGCGGCTTCCGCTGCCATCTTTCCTTGTTTCAGCATAACTTTGTTCACGATCATCCTGAACGTAAATGACATTGGTATGTGCAGATTTGTACCTTCCCTGGTTCATCCTTTTAACCCCTTAACTCTGGGCTCTCAAATTCTCCCTATTTATTTGGTCGAAATCAACAGTTCGGCCCCCTCCTCAGCGGTCTCGAGGGTGCATTTGAAGCTTGTGTGACATTTTTTGCAACTGAGCTCTTCGCATTTGAGGGTTTTCCGTCTGGCATACACACGGTGGCTCAGGACAGGATGTCTGTCAAGCATCGAGCCCTGAGCTTCTGGATTGGTTAGGGCCTTTTGCCCACCCCCGGCCACCGACCAGCATTTTAGCTAAATACCACCGCTAGCTCGGTAAGTCTTCTGAGGGTTGTTCTAAAATACGTTGTATATCAGTCATTCCCAGAGAAGCAAGAGGAAGAGTACCGGAAGTTTCTGTGCACAGTTTCCGTCTCCGATCGCACTAACTGCGCCGGCTCTTTTTGTTTGGACGGTCGTCGCTTGCAGAAGTGAGAGTAAGATACGCTCACCTGAACTGTTTCCATAATGCGTCAGATGTCCGGCTCGTGCACAACCCTGGAACGCCCCACCTTCTGTGCCGTCTTGAAGAGTACCCGTTTACTTTGCTGCCGGCTGGTATCAGGCGCACTACTGGGGGGGGTCAAATACTGTAGGTAGTCAAATACAATATTATTGGCAAATACAATAGGTACGCTGAAAAGGGGGTTTCGGTGAGCATAGTCTTGGAATACAATAATATTTGTCCTCAGTGGAGGTTTGCAGGGGTTTCCACGCGCTTCCCCCCTCGAGAGCAGCTTCTTTTTCGAGAGAAGTTCAATGTGGAACACTCCTGAAGCTGGGAGTCCAATCTTACTGCTTGATTTCGCTGTCGATGGCATTTTCCTCGGATTCGGGTTCAACAATTTCTGAGAACCACCCGAGCCCAAAAAGAAATGGCCCGCTTTTTTTTAGCACGTGGTCCAGCGGTTCCCACACCCACATGTGGTGCTGGGGGTGCTGGTTCGATTCCTGGCGGAGTGGGTTTTCCAAAGTCTGAAGTGCCATCTGGGGGCCAGATTTTAGGCTATATCGAGTGTAGAAAAGGGATACGCCAGGGATTGCTCTTTCCGTCCCGCAAAGTTTTTGCCAGATTTCCGTTGACCCCCAAGTCCCTGTACCCAGACTTTCAGCACCCAGACTTTTGAAAACCCGGTTTTCTCTAGCCCCCCCCAGCAAATACAATATTATACCTATTGTATTTGACCCCCCCCAGTAGCATCCCACCACCAAGATGCGATAATGCGTTGTATTCCTTGTATGGCCGAGGTTTGCGTGTGGCATTGTTCTCACCGCAGTCGTGGTCGGCACTTTGCCCGAATTTGCGACTTCCAGAGGGTATCGAGAGGCAGATGGGTTCTGCTCCGCCGAAACGCACGCTGTGTAGCATCCGAAGCAGATACTTCTGGGGGGTGCATAGACAGGAGCGTTCACAACAAGCATCCAATTCGGACAGCTTGAAGGCGCCTGTCTAAGTAGTCTTTGCTGTCGCTGTTGGAACCTTGCACCTTGCAGTCGTAGTTGTTGCTGCAGTCGTAGTCGTGTGCACTTCCTCCGAAGGTGCGTGGCACCACACTCCTGGAGGCACCTCAAACAGATGAATTCAGTCTCTTCTCACTTCGAGCACACGCGCCACGGGCTGAGGAAACGAAGCAACCTTTCTCCAGGTTTTCGCACCGCAGATTTTGCAGCATCCCTGTTCTTCATACCCGCTATCCCAGTTCTGAATTGCGCTCTTGGGATCCGAGGTGGTACTCTGACGATTTTGTGACCGATCTTTCCATTCCTTGTCTTCTCGGGGGCAACATGCACACTATCACACGTATCGCACGCGCTCCCGGTATGATCTAAATATAATTATATCGGGTTGAACGCGTCCAAGGGGAGTCATCTTTTTTTTCTAAACCCTCGGGAACAGAGAGACCGGGGACACCTGCTCTCATAGCATCAAAAATTGGTCGATTTAGTGAAACCTTTGGTGACTGTGTGCGCTGCCGTAGGGGTGGTCATTTTTGACATACCAAAATAAAAAGCGACACACCTCCCCTGAATATAGAAGTTTGATAGAAGGGTAACACCAACTACAGGACCATAGTGTTTACAATGTTTACAAGAGGATCGTTTCACTAACACACACTGAACCTGCCTTCTTCTGTATGAAACCCACTAGCCTATAAGGAGCCGACCTGAGCCAGCCCAGCCAGCCATCCAAGGCCACTGCCAGGCACCCGCGCTTCAGAGCCAGCCTTCGGCTCGACTACCCTTGGAGCCAAGTTCGCCAATCTGCTGGTAGACCCTGCTTCCGAATTTGAGTAACGCGAATTGACTCTCTAAAACGCTCATTGTATCGAATGTAGTCGAGCTCTATAATGTAATCGAGTCTCGTAGAGTGCAATCTTTTGGGTTAGAATGCAAAGAATCTGTGGTGATAATCTGCATCTGCTCTCTTGCGTGACTACCTCTCAGAGTGCACCGCGTAATCGAGCTCAGGTCGGTGAATTGGCTCAATGCCCCAAACGACAAGAGCCTAGTCGTCTTAGCCGGCGTCAGACATTTCGACATATGATGTGCCTCGCTTCAAACGGGCATCAACGATTGTCTCACTGAACACTTCGAGTGGTCGAAAGCTCAGCCAACTAACAGTTCACAGGCAAACCGCGGCTGTCATAAAGTTCACTCGTGCCTGCGAGTCTGCGATGCGAACACGGGAAAACTTCAAATGGTGTCGATGGTGTTGGTTCGTCGCAAGCTGAGCGGCACAAAAATGCATACCCGATACCGGCTGCAAACATGTTCACCGGCATAAAATGCGCATTGCTGAAGAGACTGCTGTTGCTTCAGGTCAGGGTGCGGCCTCGCCCGACTGAGGCGTAGTGCCAGCTTCAACTACAATCCGCTTCTAGAGTGTGGGCAGACCTTTCTTTTTTGTTGTATATCCTGCCGGAAAACCTGTTTACCGTGTGTTTCCTACATAAACTTGCCATAGCGCTGCGAGCGATGTTGACATAGATATCGGAAGAAAATCGGATCTATGTGTTGAGAAAGAACCTTGATTGGTAGTAGAGTTCTTGACCATGAAGATGCAATTCTCAGAAGGGCCCTCCCCCCCGCCGGGTAGGGTGTGTCCTAACGCCCATGACGCAGTTCCAACCCGGAATTGGTATCGCTTTGCACAGGTGACTGGTAAGAACGAGGGTGAGTGTTGCTGCAAGGTTGGCAGAAAGAACAGAAAGAACAGAGAACCATATTTTGTTGGCTACCTCATGTGTGAACAAATCACCTTCGGAAAAAACAAGAGAGAGAGAGAGAGAGAGAGACGAGTCAGAGTGCAGGGACCATCTCTCCGGGGAGTTTCCCGTCTCCTCACTTCTCTTCGCACTGCTGCGGCGGGCGTAAGTCGCTCCGGAGGCGCGCTGCAGGTTGCGGCTCTGCTACAGTGAGTGGCGGCACCGGAGTTGGTGCTGCAGCGGGCGCTCTGGCCGGCGGGCGAGCTCGTCTCGCGGGGGATCGCCGCCTTGTAACGCTGCGGGCCCTCTTCTTCCTCGCGCCTGCGCGGCCTACGGCGGCGGCTAACACCTTGATGGGAAACTTCAGCTTCCATTGAGCGAAGGCTACGTCCTGAGGGTACACGGGTTTGGCGTCATTCCAGCTGTCTTTGGAGCAAACTGCTACTATGCCGTTTAACATCGCCTCTGTCCTCCGTCCAGCCGCAAAACGTGGACGGTGTGTGAATCCCGGCATTGCCGGCGCACCCAGGCAGCGTAAAGAGCATACACCCTGACGCCACTTCCCGGGGAAGGCTGAGGCCCCCGTGTCAGCAAAGCTTAGGTCGTTGATGGCTCGTGTTAGATATCCTATCTGCAACCCTTTTTCGGCAAACGTTTCCCCAGGCAGCTTGGATCGCGTGTAGGCCTCAAAATCCAAAGCGAGTTCCACGCCGGTCGTAGGGAGAGGGGGGGTGTTGACCCAACGTAGATTCCTTAGCCAGTAGACTAGCGTCGCCGCGAAGCGCGTCCCGATCTGCTTCGTGAGGAGCTCACGGCTGTCCCTTGCCAGCTCAACGTCATATCTCCCTGCCGCGGCGGAGGCAAGCTCCCAGGGGCGCGTCGTCGCGATATTACGCTGCGCTTGCGCCATCTCGATGGAGATGGTCCCGATCAGCTTCTGGACCCTCTCCACGAGTACCGGCGGGGTTCCGATGGGGGGAATCCCCCGTGTGCTCAGGCATAGGGGCATATTCTGTGCCGCCACTCCTGCGACGTCGAGTCGGCAACGTAGATTGACCCACCTGCCCCCCGGTCCCGGGCATTCCCAGAAATAGTGCAGCAGGGTCCCCGGCGTCCCACCGTCGCAGAACTCGCATACGCCGTCACCCGTTCCCCATTTTCTGTTGCACCACTCGCGAGAGTACACCGCTCCTGCGATGCATTTGCGGATTGCAAAGCTGAGCCTGTCCTCCGTCGCGCGGTTCTGCCACAGTCTGTTCAGCAGGCGCACATCCACCCCCCTCTCGATACCCGAGTAGCCTTGCCTTTGTGTCGTCAGGTAGCGCCACGCTCGAAGACGCAGGCCCTCACGGACGAAGTGCAGTGTCTCCTTCCCGGAAAAAGGCACGGTCGCACCTTCGAACGATAGCAACTCGAAACTGTGCCGCTTCGCCGGCAGGAAACGTATCTCTCGAAGGAGATTGGATATCAGCCCGACGGGGCCCTTTAAGGAGGCGTCAGCCCCGGATACAAGAAGGGCATCCATTCGCAGCCGAAACCTCTCCTTCTGGTATTGCTTCGCGGCGGTGCGGAGTGAGCTGTACCCGGAGGCGCATGCCGGATCGCACAAGTGCGCCTTCGCAACAAGGGTAAGTGTCGCGAGGGGGCTCTTCGCCCGATTTGAGCGAGGAATCAAGCAGGCGGAGAGAGCCGTGCGAAGGACGGAGTTGTTCGCAAAGCCACCGGCCGAGTTGGCGCAGTAGGCCGCGCCGTAGTGCGCGGATGCCGCGATCGTCTGCATGACGCGGAACTTGGTGCGCGGCTTCAGTGGCGACGCTTCCAGCCTGGCTGCGGCTTCCACGGTCGCGTCAGACCTACCGTTGTCCACAGGCCCTTCTGTGCCCAGGGGAACGCCCAGAACCTTAACGGTCTTCACCGACTTCACCGCCTTGCCTCCAACCTCGAGACGGGGGCCTTTTTCCGACGTCGAGAAGGAGGCACACTTGCCTTCGTTGAGAGCGAGGCCGGTCAGACTCCCGAATATCGCGGTGACTTCTATTCCTTCCTGGAGCAGCTTCGCGAGTCGCGAGAGGAGGTACAAGTCATCAGCAAAGGACTTCGGACTCACTCGTGCCCGGCTGACCAGGGCTTTCGAGAGCACGGACAGAAGGGCGTTGATCAGGACCACGGAGATAGGGCAGCCTTGGAGGATGCCGTTCGTGACCTTGAATTCATCGCCCACTCCCAGCGGGTACTTGAAACGACGTCTGAGGTACTTATAGACGTGGCGCAGCGGCGCCAGCACACGCTCATGCAGCCCCAGAGCCTCAACTAGGTCGAGTACCAAACCTTGTGGAACGCGGTCAAAACATTTCGCAAAGTCGAGCGCGATCCCATGTAGCGGCGTTCCGTTAATAAGGGATTCCTCTATCGACAGCGCGATGTCCATGACGACGTCGTCGCAGGAGTGGCCTTTCCGGAAGCCATGTTGAGACTCGTGTATCCACTGCTCTTGCCAGACAAGAACCTCCTGCAGACGCACACTAGCCCAAAGACGATAAACGACACTGGAGACGGTGATGGGCCGCAGCTTCAGGGGGTCATCTCCTTCTCCCTTGGGAATCAGGGTGACTAGCGCGTCTAGAACCCCGTCGGGCCATAGGCCCGTCTCCTCGACTTCGTTCAGTACTGCAGCAAACCCTTCTAGGATTGTGTCCGGCAGGGCCGCAACTTCTCGCATGCGCCAGCCGTCCACGCCGCATGACGATTGCACACCTTTCTTCCTCGCTATCGACCGTAGGCGGTCGGCCGTGATGGGGCCCAGTTGGCACGGGTGTTGCGCAATAAAGTCACCATATTCTCGCAGGAAGGGGGCGAACTCGGGTTCCTTTTTCCCGGCATACATGCGTAGCACGGGGTCCCACTTCCTCCTTACCGTCGCGTCAACTTCCACCAAGTTCGCCGTGAGTCGCCCGTCGCGACCGTTCGTAAAATAGAATGTCGGCGGCGCCTCCTTCTTCACCCAAGCAAAAGACTCCTTACCCAGAGGGTTACGGAGCTCGCGCTGACACCTTGCGATTTCCAGGTACCTCGAATTTAACGTAGTCTGGGCCAGGCTCTGGCACACGTCCGAGATAGTGTGTGATAGGCCCCGCGCGGCCTTCGCCGATGGCGGTATCAGTGGCAAAGCACACTTCCCGTCCGTACGCTGGAGGATGAAGCTTTGAAACGACCGTATTTTGTCCCACTGCCCTTTGAGCAGGAGCGACAACGGGCACGGGGCGCTGGACATATCCTCCCATTTGGCTCGTGCGGCCGAGTATTCCCGCATGCGTCCGAGAAGACACCTGGCTCTCTTCAGAGGTGCGGTGTCGGCCCCCGCACCCTCCGGGGACGGCCTCGCGGACACGCGCTGGGTGCTCAGCCTCCGCCGCTCTCCTCGCCCGCGGTAGGCCGCCAGGTTACCCTCAATCTTGGACTTCTGGAGCAGATAATCCTCCGCCGCCCGCGAGATACGCAGCCAGAGAAAATCCACCCTCTGGCTGTCTTCTAGTCCGCGGGGGCACGGGTCGGCGAGTCGGTATTTCGCGACTACAGCTTTGAGAGCTGCGGTGTCGGTACGGTCAGTCAGACCGGATCCAGGGATGGCACGGGGGAAGCGGAACACCGCGTTAAGTTGCTGGAAAGCGGTGAGGTGAAGCTCAGCTCGAATCGCCTTATGTGTCGGGAACCCGGCCTCGAAGGTTTCTACGTTTCCAAGAGCGGAAGAGGCGATTTCGTTGGTAAGCACAAGGTCAATGCGTGACGGCTCCCCGTGGTAGCAGGTGTGCTCCGGAGGCCTGCTCAGGGACTTCGCGTGAAGCTCGGCACAGTCAGTCCACCCGTTTCGCAGTGCGAAGCGTAGGGCAGGAGAGTTCAGAGGGTCTGTGTTCAGGTCACCTGCAACTACAATCGGTACCGCGCCCAGGCGCCGGCGCATGCCCCAGAGAACCCCCTCGACCAACTTCTCACGTTCAATCCGAGCCGAGTGGCCGCAATGTCCGTACAACGAAACCACGTGAAGCGCACCCTTCCCGCTTCCGGTCGCGACACGTACGTGGAGGAAGCGAGCTGCCTCGTAGGCCCGCTCTTCAACGACATCGAACGGGCTAACCACGCATGCCGGCAGGCCTTTCCTCACAAGGATTGCTACACCGGCGCTCCCCCCGGTTATTTGGGATGGAACGTCGTTGCCACATTTACGCCCTTCGCAGCAGGAACCGAAGAAAGGCTGCCAGACGTCGAGAGCAGCACACTCCTTCAGGGCCATCCGGATTTTCTTCTGCCCGGTGCTCGTCAGCTTCGTCTCCTGCAAGCAGATGACGTCCGCCACAATGCCGCAGAGGAGGAGCACGTTCTTTAACAACGAGGTTACGTTGATCGTTACTACACGTAAGGGTGGTAGGCGAGGGCCGGACCCAGAGGATGTAGTGAGGGTAAGGTTGTGTGACGCGTATGACGCGTGGTATAATTGAGGGCTCACCATTTTGAGTCCGCGGGGTCGACGGCGGGCGCCTGCGCAGGCGAGGGCGGTGTTGGGGGGGCGTCTTGCAGTTTAGCCCAGCACGCATGGCAAACCACCGCCTCACAGGGGCCGTGTGCACATTGACGCCTCGCCTGTCCTACTTGCATACTCTTGCAGCAGACTTCGCATAGGAACGCTTTATCGTTTTCGTATGCCTCCTGCCAGTTGGCGTGCCGGCAGTCGGTAGCCATATTGTCAGCGGTGTCGACCCGCGCCACCTTGTCCTGGGTCGTCGTCTCATCGCTGGCGCGGCTCCGCTTCTGTCCAGGAACGGGTTCTGGGCGTTCATGGAGGCTCGCGAGGAACTCGCGAGGGAGATTAATCTTCACCCGCTGGCACTGTGTGGTGAACCCCTTCTTTTGCCTCGCGTCGATGGATCGGTCGTATTTCCTGATCGAGATTGACGCCCGATCAAGGCGGTAGAGCACTGGTGCCGGAGGTCCCTGGTCGGCAATGACCACGCACACAGTATCCCCTCGCCGTTTGAACGAACCGACCGGCTCCACATTCCATTCGGCTGCTGCGCAGGCGGCGAGGAGGTCGGACGGGTGCTCCGCCGGACACGCCGTGGTGACGATGTACTTGTCACCCCGACGCTGGCGCTTCGACAGCTTCTTCCCGACCGCCGATTCCGTGGCGGCGACGTGCTCCGGGGTCGTTCGTATGCCGAAGACGCCGGTTTTCGCACCGCCGATCACACCGAAAGTGTTCGGTGTCCGGGAAGCTATCTGGCGCGCTTCCTCGAGGGCGCAGTCGCTCACCCACACCGCCGGCAGCGTGTCCGTTCCGTTGACGAACGACATGGCCTTCCAGAAAGTGCCGGCCTTCCCGGAGCTCCGAAGCAACTTCGGCACGTCTTCGACTGGAACGCGGACGCTCACCTCACACACGCCCTGACGTCGGTGCACCTTCGTAAACACCGACGACCAGTTCATGCGCAGACCTTCGGCTTCCGCCGCCTTCTTCGCCATGATCCTGACCGACTGGCCAGCCTTCATCGCCGTCTCCCACGTAGTGGCGTGGACATAAGCCGCACGTACCTGGAATAGGCACACCTGTGTCGTCGGCTGCCCGGGGGCGACCGTTTTGCACGATACCGTCGGCGGGGTGACGTTGTAGTACTTCGCCCACACGTCCTGGTGGTTCCCGTCAGAAAGCACCACCAGGTGCCTCGCCGACTCTGCCCACGGTACGGTGCACACGACGGCTACTTTTGCGCCCGGACAGACCCCGATGAGGTCCAGGGCAGCCCCCCATGCGTTAAAACAATGTTTGTAGAGAACTCGATTTGAATGGGACTCTCGAATTGCATCTGTAGGTGTGTGTCTTCACAACAACGGGTCTGGAATCGCAAGCTCAAAAATGGCGGGATGCCATAAGTTGATGCCGCCAAACTGCATATGAATTGATCATTTCCGTGGGCTGACATGTTCACAAAGTGGAGATAGATCCGGCTTTTCTTTTTGCGTATACAGTCCAGTTCTGCCTTTGATTGAAAGCGGAGAGTCATTGAGGAAGCGAAATTTATTTGTTGGGCATAACGGAAAAGCTTGGTTCCGCTCTTTCAAAGGTCTGAGCCGAAAGGCCGACAGGCATTGTAAGAGCTCGCTGAGTTGACATCATTTTTCTTTCTCTTTTCTAGCGTCTTTTTCTACAAGAACCCCCTTTAGAGTAGCTGGCACTCGCACTTTGTTTGGTTGTACTACAAGCCCCTGTTTTGGATTGCACATGATCCCAGTTTGTGACTGCTTTCGGAAAGAGCACTGCAAGGAGGCGAGGAAGCCATGCCAAGGACAAAGCGGCATGCCAATAAATCACCGAAGACAACTACGCACAGCAGGCCGATTTTGAAGTCAAAAGAGAATAATATTATATCTTCCCCCAGATTGCAAACGCAAAGTAAGCAGCGTTCAGTAGATGAAACACTTGCTCGAATTCACTGGGCAGGTCCTGGATGGGAGTGAGGCAGACCACGTCTTGGATGTGTACAAGGCAAACCGGGGCACAAGGTAAGGCACACTCGCGAGTTCAAACAGGCAACACCGTTTCAAGCGATATGCTCGTTCGATCGTTGTTTATATAAGCAGTTTTCTGAAACATTGCTGACCATATATGCAATTTATGAAACTTTAGTGGCCATATAAGCAGTTTATGATAAGTAGGCTGGCCATATAAGCCATGTTGTCCAAAAATATATTCAGTTTTTTTGCAAATATATGCATGTTTGTACGAACATGCATATATTTGCAAAAAAACAATAAAGTGCGCATATATCTGTATATTACCCAATGGCCAGCAATGTTTCAAAATACTGCTTATATGGCCAGCGACGTTTCAGAATACTGCTTATATGGCCAGCAATGTTTCACAATACTGCTTATATGGCCAGCAATGTTGCAAAATTGCTTATATGGCCAGCAATGTTTCAAAACTGCTTGTATGGCCAGGAATGTTTCAGAAAACTGCTTATATGGCCAGAAATGTTTCAATACTGCTTATATGGCCAGTAGCAATGTTTCGAAAACTGCTTTTATGGCCAGCAATGTTTCAATACTGCTTATATGGCCAGTGGCAATGTTTCAGAAACTGCTTATATGGCCAGCAATGTTTCAGAGGTTGCTTATATGGCCAGCAATGTTTCAGAAAATTGCTTATATGGCCAGCAATGTTTCAAAATTGCTTATATGGCCAGCAATGTTTCGAAAGTTGCTTATATGGCCAACAATGTTTCAAAAGTTGCTTATATGACCAGCAATGTTTCAAAAGTTGCTTATATGGCCAGGGGTACTTTTTGGGTCCAATTCTGGATATCTCTTTACGAGGGTGCAATTTTGGTCAAAATTTTGGGTCAGAATTTTTGGGTGTTCGAAATTGGAAGTAGTATTTGCGGTCAAGTATTTGTCACGGTTTTGGCTTGCAGTGGAGTGAGCAATGTCAGTCGGTAGGTGCAAGCTCAGATGCACACCAGACTTTTGCGCAGTGAAAAACGGTCGTGCCACAAGGTTTCAACATTAGAGTTCAAAATCACACAAAAAACATCACGCCAACAAACACCAGAAGATATGTTTCAAAATTAGGGGCATAAGAAAGCGAGGATGGGGTGTTCACCATCAGTGCGAGTCTAGCACACACGTGCTCGGCCGCAAGCGGCTCCGTGGGCCTCGGGGGGCGCTTGCAAACTGACTGGCTGGCTACCACCATCCAGCCGTGGCTCGTCCAGGAGCCAAAGTTATCTTCTGCTGCCATTGTGGCGCGTGCAAAGTCAGACTTCTCCGTCGACATTAGCACGTACGTGGCACTTCAGGCCCGCAGGCGAGCTGTTGATCAGAACAGCATTGCTGGAGAGGATACATACGGCCTGCTACGGTCGTACTTTGCGTCCGTCGAGAAAGAGGACCCGGCGGCTTCCTGCCGCGTGGTTGAAGACAAGGCGGGCCGCTTCAAGTACGCCTTCGCCGCGCACGGTGCGTGTGTTGCCGCACTGCCTCATATGTGTCCGATCGTAATCGTGGACGCCGCGCACCTGAAGCACACAGGAGGGCTCTTGTTCTGTGCTGTCGGGTTTGACGGCGAGGAGAACACGGTCCCTATCGCCCACGCAATCGGATTAGCCGAAGACACAGAGAACTGGACGATGTTTTTCGTGGACCTTGGCGGTTTCGTGGACCGGTGCATTGCCCACAAAGGCCGTTGATGTCAGACTGCATTGCAATTTGTTGACCCAAATATGCACAAAATTCGAGCCAAAAATTGACCCAAATATTGCTCAAAATGTTTGACTCAAAAGTAACCCGAAAATTTACCCAAAAGTTCGACCCAAGTTTTTGGAAAATCTGACCCAAAAATTCAGCCAAAAATAGTGACACAAGAAATTTGCCCAGAAATTATACCCAAGAAGCACCCCTGGCCGGATAAGCAACTATCGAAACATTGCTGGCCATATAAGCAGTTTTCTGAAACATTGCTGGCCATATAAGCAATTTCCTGAAACATAGCTGGCCATATAAGCAATTCTGAAACATTGCTGGCCATATAAGCAATTCTGAAACATTGCTGGCCATATAAGCAGTTTTCTGACACATTGCTGGCCATATAAGCAACTTCTGAAACATTGCTGGCCATATAAGCAACTTTTTGAAACATTGCTGGCCATATAAGCACTTTACACCTATATTTTTTTGCAAATATATGCATGTTTTTTTTTGCAAATGGGTCCAAAAATTGGTCCAAAATTTGGGTCCAAAAATTGGGTCCAAAAATTGGGTCCAAAAATTGGGTCCAAAAATTGGTCCAAAAATTGGGTCCAAAAATTGGTCCAAAAATTGGGTCCAAAAATTGGGTCCAAAAATTGGGTCCAAAAATTGGGTCCAAAAATTGGGTCCAAAAATTGGGTCCAAAAATTGGGTCCAAAAATTGGGTCCAAAAATTGGGTCCAAGGGTCCAAAATTTTGGGTCCAAAAATTGGGTCCAAATTTTTGGGTCCAAAATTTGGGTCCAAAATTTGGGTCCAAAATTTGGGTCCAAAGTTTGGGTCCAAAGTTTGGGTCCAAAGTTTGGGTCCAAAATTTGGGTCCAAAAATTTGGGTACAAAAATTTGGGTCCAAAAAATTTGGGTCCAAAAAATTTGGGTCCAAAAATTTGGATCCAAAAATTTGGATCCAAAAATTTGGATCCAAAAATTTGGGTCCAAAAATTTGGGTCCAAAAATTTGGGTCCAAAAATTTGGGTCCAAAAATTTGGATCCATTTGGATCCAGAATTTGGATCCAGAAATTGGGTCCCAATTCTGGAAGGACGTCGGAGAGAAGACCACGCAACAGAGCAGCAGCCACAAGTAGTTTCAAGCAGGACTAATCCCTCACACCGAAGTGATCATGAGTTGCCTTAACAAAACGAACCATGTGGAGCTGAACGATAGCTCTGCTGTGAGCGCGATCTAGGTGAGCTTCTGGATCAAAGTCCCAACTCAAGTTGCCGACATACGGACTTTGTTTGCTCCAAACTCGCGGGTGTACCCGAGAAGCCGCTGCACTGCTATTCGGAGGTGTGCAGGGGTTTTCTCGCAGCTACTTTGCACGTGACCACTTTTCAGTGAATCAAATATGACTGGGGAGCGACTCGGTTGAGGACTCGTGCAAAAGAGCTCTGATTTTTCCCTGCATAGATGGAAAACACACTCGTGCCTCCCGGTGCCAGTGGCCACAAATAAAAATAGAAGCTAGGCTACACTCTATTGTTCAAGTGAACAATACCGAAGCTAATTCGGCCGGTGACTGCACTGTGAACGACCCGCAAACCCGCAAACCTCCACCCCGGGTTTTGAGGGGACTGCCCTAGGTAGCTGGTTTCTCTAGCGAATTTCATCTTTGGGAGAAGTTACATCAACGATGTCTCGACAACTGTGTCGCCGACTGGAGAAGTGCGACTGAACGCGTGTACGACTGAAAGCGAATGGCCAATTGCAGAATTGGGATTGCGTGAGTCAGTGTTGTGTTGGTTGATACATACCGTCTCAGACTACTGACCCTGCTGTATTTTTTTTTTTTTTGTGTGCCAGCAGCGAAACAGCTGGCACTTCTTGTGCCGCATCAAGGTGTTGAAAAGACACGAGACGAACAGGCCTGCAGCCTGGGATGGACGCGGAATTATTCAGACAGGCTCGACTACAGTGGGGTGAGATTCGCTTCTGAAGACAAGTTGTTGCGATTCCAGTCTCCACTCAAGTAGGAACCAGCCAGTGTTGGTTGCAAAGGTGGGGCTTCGTCGAACTCTCAGGTTGAAGGTCGTCTGATGTCTCTTTACCGGAAGACGCTCACACGGAATTGGTACGACGGGTTTCGATTTCTTTCTCGAGGCGTTTCCGGGCCCCCATCTTGAATCCAAGTTCCTGTGTTTGTTCGCAGGGTTTTTTTATCTCTAGTTCGATAAGAATTCGAACATGAACTCACTTCTTGGAGACCAATTTCAGATCGGGTGCTGTGCTTCTCAAGCCATGGTCTTGAGTGTTGTCGCATAAGAATGGGGTGTGTACCTTCAAATCGTCGGCTGTCAGTGTCATGAAGGTCGCCTCGTCAATTTTCTGCTCTACAAAAGCTGCTTTGTCTTCATCATCGATGCCTTCGATGCTAGCTAGCCACTGAGGAAAAGCGCGTGTAGGCTTTTCGGGCTTTGCCGGTGACGGCTCGGAGTTGTTGTTGGCATCAATCGGTTCCTGCGAGGATTGTGTATCCGTTCTGGCGCACGGTGTGCTAGAGCACCACAGCCATCCTGTCGTCCTGCAATGCCAGTTAGCCGTGCACTACTTGCACTACTACAGTACACAGTGAGAAGTGGAGCATGGCCGTATGGCAGGATGAGCACCGCCCGAACCCAGAACAGGAGAATTCGGGTTGAGGTGAGGTGGGCCTTCTAAGACTGAATTTCCTACAGAGACAGAAGACTCAAGCCAAGACTGAGCTTTTCAAGGCCGCGGAGGTCAGCGGACCGGAGCTACCGGAGAGGGTGTATGTGCGTTGTGTGGTAACCTGATACGTGTGTGTGTGCGATGATGTGGGTTTGTGTGGCAGCCTGATACGTGTGCGCTGGCTCTTACACGAGCTTGATGCTCCGCATGGATGCTTGGTGCCGTGTGCCGTGGGCACCGCCCGCTGCACACGGGGATTCGTTTGCGACAATAAAACCTCGGAGGGAAAAGTTTATCCCCAGAGAAGTAGCTTCATATACCCGATGTTGACCCCATACGACATCCAAAAAAAAAAAACTATAGTTATAGCCAGCGGTCAGGTGTCGTGGGTGGGCAGCGGTAGTGGGTGGTCATGTGGTGGGAGGTTGGTGGTGCGGTGGGCAGTGGTGGTGGTGGGTATGTAGTTGGGCAGTGAGTGGGTGGATGATGCTACAGTACGGTTACTGCACCTTTGGATCATCGTTCTAGCAATGTACACCCTCAATTTTGGAACCTGCTGCACTGGCCCATTAACTTGGCAAAAATTTCCGCGCCTGCGGCGCTGGCATTTTTGGCTTGTGTATTGTTTCATGTCTTGTTTTTTGCCAAGAAGACCGCAGTTGTCCGCCCTGCTCTCTGTGGTGGGCAGTAGTGACAACCACAAAGAGGAGCACCCTGTCGGGTACATGAAAGTGCACTTGACTCACATCAACTTTGCCGCAGTCCCTGTGACTACAAAGCGGCTATTCTTGCTGTTTGGATACCTGCAGCGCTGACCCATTAGCTTGAAAAAATTTCCGCGCCTGCGGCGCTGGTATTTAGCTTACGTATTGTTACATGTCGTGTTGCCAAGAAGACCGCAGCTGTCAGCCTTGCTGTCGCAGATAACCGCCAGGCGACACTTGCCTTCTTCGCATGGCTTTTTTGCTTCCCGAAGGACAGTCTCTGTGGTGGACAGTAGTGACAACTACAAAGTTGCCACAGTCTCTGTGGACTACAAAGCGGCTAGCAATTCTTGCTGTGTGGCGCTACCTTCGATGAGCAAAACCCACTTGCACGTGCCGCATTTCGTCCGAACACCCCACACCCTCAACACAGTGTCGGTCTGAGCTCCACACACACCAAGTGCCATGAGGACCCTGAAAAGTGCTCTGTACAACATTTGGTAGGATTTTACGTGGGGCTCAGAGCTCAAGCTACTTCCCTGTTTATCCCCCTCAAAAAAAAAAAAAACGCGAACAAAAAAAAAAATGTTCGCGAACACGCAACGCAAGCGCCCGGACATCAGCTACGTCCGGGACGGCACCACCGTCCTACTTGACGTCGCAGTCACATACCCCCTACAGCTCTCGCAGCCCCACTACGCGACCAGGGCCGCAGCGGAGCCAGGGGGCGCAGCAGCCGCGTATGTTGTTGCCGTCAAGGAGCGTGTCTACAACAGGATCATCGCAAATGAGCCGGACCCGCGGGAGTGGCGAGCGGTGCCGCTAGTTGTAGACACGTTCGGGGCCTGGTGCCCAGGAGCAATCACGGAGCTGCGGCACATCGCCCGCGCGAACGCCCTCCGTGAAGACCGGACCGCTTCGGCCGCCTGCCAGGACCTCTTCCACCGCTTGAGCTTTTCTATAGCCCAAGGGGTGGCGAGGATCGTCATTGCATCTGGTGGGGCGCGACCGGACGAAGCGAATCCACCCTGATGCAGGGGGTAGAGTCACTGCATCGCGGGTTTTTTTACCTGGTCAGACCTGCACTCAGATGCAGGCCAGCCCAGGTCGCAGTGAGGTGGCGTTCACTGTGTGCTGAAGAAGCATTTCTTTGGACTACCGCTCCGGAAGCAACCGGAGGCAGCCCCGCTGTACCAACATGGCAAGTACAGTGTCCCGCGCTCCAAATAAAAAAAAAAAAACAGTACCTTGTTCGTGCATTGATTTGCCTTGTAAGTGACCTTGTACTGCTTCCGTGTGTTCTGTGAGGTTTTACAACATGTGGGTCCGGCAGTTTTTCAGGCATCATGAAAGCACGGTCAGGCCTCAAGTGGTCAAGTGTAATCTACAGTGGCCAAAACAGCGTGTTTGTCGATCCAAGACCTCTGTATGTGAAAGACTTTCCTCGGTTCGTTGCATCCCGTGCACTCAGGTTTGTCTGGAATCATCGTGTCACAGTAAAGCATACTCCATAGGTATAAACCCCGGTGCCATTCATCATGTCGTCTTTCCATTCCCCGTCGTACGACGACCCTGAGGCGAATGTAAGACAGCCGGTACCATGTTTCTTGTTTTGTGAGAAGTCGCCACTGTACCTGTCGCCTTTCTTCGTCACGAAGACGCCCTTTCCTTGACGCACGCCCTCACGATAGCCACCTTCGTAGAATCCTGCATCGGCATATGTGTACTTACCTTGACCGTGCTCTACATCGTTGACGAAGCTTCCGTCGTAGGTATCGCCGTTGCAGAACTTGAGAACTCCATGTCCGTGCTGTAAAGGGGTGATGTGTTCATTTTTGGGCGGCAATGTCCTCCCACGTGTCCCGAGTTCGGTGCAAGCGATTTGACCCGCATCCTTCCTGCCCTCCTTTGACTCGACCTGCAGCGGTAGAGGTTTTGCTTTAAAAATGCTTCCTGTTCCTGAAGGAGACAAGCATCCTCGCCGCGATACCAGTAGACCTCCTGGTCGCAGAGACGTGCGCCGAAACCAAGTCAAAAGGAAGCGGCTTGCAGACGCAGGAAGCACAGACGAAAGCACGATCGGTTTGGGTCTCAAGTCGCGAAGCATTTGTTCAGCTTGTTCGTTGGAGAGGCTCCCCGACTTGAAAGCGTCGCGAATTGTCGCAAGCCTGCCTTTGATGAGATACCCGCAAACTTGCAAACCGGAAACCCGCGTGAAATCCGCACTCCCCGCAATGTGAACGTCAAGATTGACAGGAATCAACACAAAGAGGCGGAAAGTGCTGGTTTCGTCGGTGATTTCTAGACAACTGTCCAATTTAGGGCACTGGTTCTATGTATCTTCCATCCAAAGGGTGCCCAGAAAACCCCGACGGGGGTTACACGCATAGACAACATACCATGCAGTCATTCTTCCACTCGCCATCGTAGGAGTGCTCAGGACATTCGTAGTATCCTTTGCCATGCTTTTGATCGTCGATCCAATCGCCTCTGTACACGTGCTCGCTCTCCTTTGATGAGAGTGTCCCTTTTCCATGTTGGTGACCAGTCTGCCATTGCCCCTCATACTTGTTTCCACTGGCGTCGACCATGACACCGAATCCGTCAAAAAGGCCATCCTTGAAGCAGCCAGTATAGAGGTCACCCCCTTTGAATGAGTACTCACCCTGGCCATCTTCTATTCCATTTTTGAATTCTCCTTTGTAGACACCGTTTATCGGGTCCGCAAGCTCTCCTTTTCCATGCCGTGCACCGTCGACCCAGTTGCCTTTGTAGACAACACCTGTCGCTTTCTTTTCTAGTCGACCGAATCCGTGACGTTTTCCGGTGCACCACTCGCCATCATAGACATCACCTGTGCGAGGGGCAATGCGCTGAACAGTTACGGTAACGAGAGAAGTGGTATCACAACATGCAAGTCGTAACAGCAAACAAAGTAGCCACAACAAAATACTCCAGGGGAGCAGAGGGGAAGAATACCACTACAAAGGGAATCCTTTTGTTGAACGATTTCGCCAGGCACGAAAGCCATGATTGATTTCTCTGTTTGTGCAGCTGGCAACCTCCTCGAGTATTTCCCACAAAGCAAGTGCTTGTACACTGCTTGTACCAAATGAACCGCTTAGTACAATACCTGTTTTGGTCCACGTAAAGCATCCACGTCCGTGCAGCTTGCCCTCTTGTAGCTCGCCCTCGTATTCGCCAAACGAGAAACTGACTTTCTGAGCGGTTCCGTCTTGCAGGGCGCCCTCGAGTGCTTTCTGAACCATTTCCTTCTCTAGGGTTTCGGCTTCTGCCTTGGTTTCTTGATTCTCGGCCATCAGCTCTTTTTTTCGCATCTTCATCAGCTTCTTCATTTCTAGCTTTCGCTTTCGCTCATCTTCCTGTGCTTGTCGCTCGATGTCTTCGATTTCTTTTCGCGCAGCAGCTTCTTTCTCCGACTCGTCCAGAATTTTTTTCTTCAGTGCCGCTTCTTCATTCTTAGAGACTTCGGTCATCCTCGGCTATCCAGTCTGGACGCTTCCTGAGTGGAAGGTCAGTGTCCCACCCCTGGATTCCTGCTGGGTATGTGTTGGGCAACTATTAAAGAGACAAGGCCGGTAGCATTGTGCCTTGCGGGTTGTCGTCAAACCTTCTTTCCGCATCTTGATTGTCGGTCACTAAGGCTTGTTGTCTCGCTAAAAAGATTGCACGTGAAGCGACGCAGACACATCACGGATGTACATCGGCAATGAACTACTGAGAGCTGTCATCGCTTGCTTCCTCCCAGCGAGGAGTAGTTTCGAGAAGCACATCAGAGGTAAAGCTTCCTCGAAGCGCGCCGGTCTTGCCAACACAGAAAGCAGACGAAAAGAACGCGTTAGAAAGATAGGTCTGAGGGCGGGTGGAAAACGGCAATGGAAGATGGGTGTAGACACAAACAAACAGCTGCAATGGACATAGACTGGCTTCTACAACCTCAAGTCCGGAAGAGAAACTGGAGTTGCATGTCTTAGGGAGTGTACGAGAAAGTCTATCTAACTTTCGGCCCCTCAAAGCTAGCGCAAGGTCGTGACTCCTGTCCAAGAAGTCGTCGACCCACCCCCTTCGGGGTAATAAGGCAGCCTTGAGCTTTGCGAATCATAGGCGGCTCCGTGGTAGACACCGGATGTATAGTGCTCTGAGGTCGCACTCAGGAGTAACCCACATTTGGAGCAGAATGGGGTGCTGCAAGATAAACACAGGACAAGATGGTATGGAAAAGGTTTGGTATATTGTGGGTTGAATCAAAATGGATTAAGAGCATCTGGTGGTGGTCACGACATATGTAGTTCACCAATATCTGCAAGTCCGACGAATTGCCGTTACTTGCTCTATCAGAAAAGGAGTAGGGGCGGGGTGCCAGACGTGGGTGTAGATATTTGCTTGTGAAAGTCTTCAAAAAGCGACGACAGGAAAGCGGAAGGTGTTCGATTTGCATCTGGCCACACAATTGCAGAGCTAAATCGTAACACGAAGACAGCTTAGCCTGCCGAAAGAAAACTGAAACTGAAAAGAACCCTCCAAAAACAAGGCAAGATGTTTGTTCGTTTTCGTTCTGTGAAGAGGAAGCGAAGTGGACGGCCCCGGACTTTGCCCACCTCTGGGATGATTGAATTGACATCCGTCTTCAGTAAAGGCAATATTTTTCCTTTTTCTAACACATTGTGTCCTTCTTCTCGAAGGATTTTTGACGAGGTGGCAGTGCTGTCAGTGAACACACGTACCGAGGCCGTGATGCCATCCCGGACCTCTTCATTTGAGCTGGCATTGCGGGCATGCTTGTTTGCTCCGTCCATGCACAGGCTCCACAAGGGCTGGCAAACGCCTTGTTACGGCAAGTCTCTTCTCTTCTTGTGGATCGAACGAGGATGGTCGGCTTTCGTGAACGTAAATCCCAGAAGCGTTGGTCCTGGACGCTACCACTAGTCTGCCTCCAACAAGCTCGTCAGCGAAGCTTCACACTTCACATCTTAATGTTCGTTCGTCGATGACTTGACTGAACGTGTTGATCACAGTTGGCCAAGCTTTAAGAACACAAGGTCAGTCGCGTGTACGTACGTGTATGCTGGTTTTCCAGAGGCTGGTTTGTACGTGTATGCAGTCAGTCCTTGAGAGGTCTCGGACTCACTCTTTCAAAGATTTGTCTAGCTGATGCTGACACTACTTCTCGTGTGGTTCTATGAGCGGAGGAGGCAACCCCGGATCGTAGTCGGGAACGTTTAAGTCGAATGACTCGTGTTCATGCGGGTGCTTACTTGGGTAAAACTCGTGTGTTGGATTTTGCTCTGTCGGTTCGTTAAAAGCCGGGTGCGCCATGTATTGTTGTGCCTGCTCATGGCCAACCCCGCGGTCATGCCACGGGAGCTGAGGGCCAAAGTTGTGCAAATCGTCATGCTCGCCCACTGGGTGTGCGCAGTATGAGTGGCACCAAGCCAGATTGCGGGGAGCGTACTGAATTGTGTCAAAGCGTTCTTGGGGATCATCGGAATACACAGAACCGTTGTTCCTGGGTGAGAAGGCTCTCACCCAGGAAACTCTGTTGTGACCATCGTGCAAGATTTCTTGCCCCTGAGCGCACTCATCACATGGCAGATTCTGGCCTTCATTGGAAAACTCAGAAACCGCAAGCTCTGGATGGCCATTCGGGTGATAATTAGGACGGTCCGCTTCTGACGGATGTGCCCCTTCGGTAATGTGATACAGCTGCCTGCCGCGCCTATCAGCGAACTCGGAAGCCGCAAACCTAGCGAAGTCAGGGTAGTCGGCACGATGTGGAAACGCTCCCGGAAACACTGCTGGTGGGTGAGTCTCGGCAGTATATGTATTGAACAACGGCTGTCTACCATCGACAAACTCAGGGTATTCAGAGCGCATAAACACTTGCGACGGATATGCCTCCGCGTTGGCTGCATCGTGAACCATCTGGCTGTCCCCAATAGCATACTCCGAAAATGCATTGCAATCATCGGATTCAGCTTCCGCTGGCCACTGGTCTACCCCGCGGTATGACGCAAAAGCACCGCGCATATCTGAGGCGTGGCGAGGCAAAACTGGGTCCTGAGCGTAACCTTCGAATTTGCAGCGCTGCTCATTCAGCAATGAGGCTATTTCCAATTCTTGTTCGTGAACATGCGGGTCCGCTTCCCGAGGACTCTTTGAAGCTACTGTGTCCCGGTGAGCATCTTCCTCGCACCGGACACGTTGCATTATGAACAGTTTGTGGTATGGGGCTGGAAGACTCTCGGTGGCATGTAGGACATTCTGTGATGTTCGGTAGTTCGAGTTGAAAGCAGCGACGGCTGCATCGAAGAAGTGGTCTGTGCCAGCATCGGCAGGGCCGGTTGTGGCGAGGTTGGCAACACCTGCCGTGCTAGGATGTTCCATCTGAGAATCGCTCCCATACGTGCGAAAGCTGCTCGGCGCATTTGTGGGCTGGCATAACACTTCGTCTCTGCTGCCCTTGCCACTGATCTGAGAGCACCCCGCACTATTTTCCGGCGGCGGTGCGGCGGTTTTGATACTGGTGTGCCGCTGGTTCTTCTTCTTTTTCATATCATCGGCAGTTTTGCAAGACTTTTTACGTGGTGCGGTTGATAGCAAGTTCAGGACGCCTTCCGCTGTCAACCTCAGAGACGGGTCCTTCGTGAGAAGCTTGTTTACTAAAGTCCGGAAGCATGTCGAATAAGCGCGGGACGCATGCTTCGCAGGGGGAATCGATGCGATTCCCGGAACTGTCTCGATCGTCTCCGAGAGGGTAGTACTGCATGTGGGGCTTGCGAAAGACCGACCGTCAAACCGAATGGTATTTCCCGATGGTCGTGCAGGAGCAAAGGCCCACTGGAAGGTTGGCGGGGGGATCTCTTTGCGACGACCGGTGCAGTCGGCCGGTGTGCGGGCTGCGTTCTCTGCATCTGCTGTCGTAGACGGCGTTTCTGGCGTGCCAAACGTGGGGCTCAGCCATGGACGACAGGCAGGCGTGCGGTGGCCTTCAAAAGACGCGACGTCCCCTGTTGCCGGCGAGTTTGTGGTGGGTGTAGCAACTTGCTCGTTGCGGCGGCTCGGGGTTCGCGGGCTTCTCGGAGTAAAAACGGCGTTTCTCGGAGTCGGGGAATCCAACAAATCACTTGCGGTGGCGCTGGATGAAACAGGTGTGCTGCACTCGTTGTGCGGGCGCACGTGTGCGGCGGCCTCTTTCTTCGGGTGATGGACTTCTGCCTTCAAAATCAGCTTGTGCAGCTCAGGAAGGGAGGGGGCCACGAAGGGGTAGCGAAAATATGCAAGCTCGTACAACAAGACACCGAGGGACCACACGTCGCATGCGGCATCGTACGGCTTTCGCTCAACAACTTCCGGTGACATGTACGCTGGTGTTCCAACTTGCGTCGTCGCAAGTTCTGAACCCTGCAGTTCCTTCACCAGTCCAAAGTCACCAAGTTTTACAACACCATCGCGGGTGAGGAAAATGTTGCTGGACTTAACGTCGCGATGAAGGATATTCTGTCCGTGCAGAAAATTCAATGCGGAGGCTACTTGGTTCGTGATGCCACGCAAGTGATCTTCCGAGATGCATTTACTGTGGTGTGTGTTGTTTGTTGAGCTCGGTGTTGTGGGTGTGCATTGCATGAGGTTAGTGTATTGTATGGTGTGTTGTGGTGTTGTATCTGAAACGGTAGCGACAATTTAACCGTCGAAACTCATACCTGCGAGAACGGTAATACTGTTTGAGTTTTTCAAGATCGCCGCTTGCAGCATACTCCATGCTGATGTAAATTGCGTGCGATGTCTTCCATACATCATAAAACTCGATGATGTTCTGGTGAGACAGGCGGCTCAGAACGTTGACCTCTCGTTGGACCTTCAGCACCTTCATTTTGCTTCGTGTGTCGGCCTGACCATGGTCCATCTTAGGCAGTTCAATGCGTTTAACAACTACGTCAACGCTGCTGCCATCGCTACTCTTCTTACGACAGAGCATTGCCTTCCCGAATGAACCCCGGCCCACAGTGCGAATCTTCTCGTATTCCTTATTCTGGCCCATGCCGTCGATGGTATCACCTGCACAAACCATGCTCAATTCTGGAATTTCTGCCATGTTCTTTCTTTACACCTGGGACAACCTGGTAATTCCAGTAATAATAGCATCTATTTGTTGGATAGAAGGGGGCAATTGTGCTGTATGCAGTACCCAGAAACAAAGACGGCGATGATAGAATGGTGGCAAAAACTCCAAATCATGTAGGAGTCCTAATTCTGACTGTTCTGTTCGGTATCAATGTTGAAACTCTGGGGACTTCTGAATCTCCGAGCATCTTTCGGAAAATCGAGCAGTGACTTTTCGTGGTGGATTGGACCACCATTGGTCTACCAGAATCCATGTCATGGAGCAGACTTGCATCAATGCGCAGTCAATCGACACGAAAAGTCATGAAGCACGTCTGCTGAAGAACGATATGCGGCTTGTAGTAAATGAACGTCCGTGCAGAAGAGGCGGGAGGAAACTAAAGCAGCATAGGGAAGCCACGATCATAAAACTTGTGTTGCAATGAGGTGTGGCCTCACTTGGGCATGTTACAGGGTTGCTTTTCGTGCTGCAGGAGCACGTCATTGCCAGTACACAGCGACTGACGAGGGCATACCTGACTCGTGAAGTACATGCAAAACCACCTCCGCACCCGGCTTACTACCTCTTGTTGCCTTGGGCGGCAACATGAGAAAGTGTTCTGAGGCCATCGTGAAGGACAATTTTGCAAAAAGAAAAGCGGGGGTGGTGGGGTGAAAAGAAAGGAGACGGAGTACAAAACAAGGTCGCTGTGGTGGTATGTGAAGGTTATACCGAGGCATGGCCATTGAGAGAGGTAGAAAGACTGTTAAGTTAACGAGGTTGAGCCACAGAAATACAGCTGGATTTAGGATAGCAAGAAAAACAGTGAAAAGAAGAAATGGAACTAGAATAATTGGCTGCTTGGAAACCGAAAGAAAGATGTTAATGCTTGCGCCACAAAATAGGTTGTGTACTACCGACAAGAAGAGACGACATGCATTTCTGCTGGGCAAGCCGGCACTGCGGTGGATACAAAGTACTCGAGGCGGATCGCCAAAATACGTTTCCCAAGATTTCTCTTGCTCGTCTTGAGCTGTAAGACGTGAACGGTCTGACAGCTGTTGACTCCCCTCAGCAGAGAACAGGAGAGCAGAAACTCTCACAGCTCAGTGACGCCTACGTCGGGAAAAGCGAAAGTCGCGCAGCCCTCAGGTGGCAGCATATAGTCGGTGGACGAACGCTAAATTCCCACCGTCCCTGTGGGTGCGTGAAAAGAACGGGGTTCAATGAGCCCCTCTGCCGGAAATGCTGCCGCATTTTGCTCAGCTTTCAGTTGTCAGATAGTTGTCTGCCCACGAGAAGCGGGCAACGATGGGTTCGGAGATCTCTCTCCGCCGAATGCATTGTTAAAAACCCATGGGGTACAGTACAGCGGAAGAATTGTTTCGGAATCATCGTTCCGGATCACGGGTGAAAAGGGAAGCAAGAATCAATGTAGAAAGCCTTCGGTTTGGGGGCACTTCGGGTGTACAACATATGAGACGCTCGCCAGTGTGTCAGAAACTACAAGACGAGAGAAGGGTCGTGGAAGGGAGAAGGTGAGCGGCTGAAGCAACTTCCATGTAAGCTTGGCCTATGACGTTTCTGCATCGTCTCGTACTTTTTAAACACACGTTTCTTTTCAGACTGAGAACGTTTGTTTCGTGTGGTGCTAGACACTGTATCAACCACTGGACTGCAAACTTGCGCACAACGGGTCAAAGAGACGGACAGACGGCTACACGGAGGAAGACAAGAGCTTTTCGCGGGTCTGGTTATATAATGCAGGCCTATAATCCGAGGCGACCAGCTCGCTGGAATTCGGAGTTGCGCATGAGGCCTTTCTTCTTGGAGCTTTTCTTCTTCGTCAGCTTCTTGCCAGACTTCGTCTTTGTGGACTTCTTCTTGGTCGACTTCTTCTTGGTTGACTTCTTCTTGGTTGACTTCTTCTTAGTGGACTTCTTCTTCTTTCGCTTCGAGCTCTTCTTCTGCGTTTACGTTGGGTCAATAACGCGAAGGTTTAACATTTTGTGTGGCTTCAGTTTCGAAGTTTGTGCTAGGTTTCCTCTGCACTTATTCTGTTAAAACATGTCGCTGATACCAGCGTTCTGGTTGGATGAGAGCTCGCTAACAACAAAATGACTGCCAGGTTCTCTATTCATCTCGTGCAAGATGTTCATCTTGCGCTGGGGCTGGGTATGAATGCAGAGTATGAAACGAACTCATCGCAAAAGAAATGCGAGCTTAGTATTGTGGTGTGAGAGTGGTTTCCGTTGGAAGACACCGACCTTCGTGTGGGCCCGCTTCCTTTATTTGTTACCGCCATCTAAAAGGGAATGCGAAAGAACTGGATACCTTGCTGCTTGGACTAAGACTGCCCGAGCCGCGCGACCTCCGGCGTGAAGTTGTTCGCTGTCGGTGTTTGATATGAGGATGCCACAGATTTTGAACTGACAGCCGGTCGACTGTGCTGCAGACTACACATCGCGTTAAACGAAACATACCGTTTTTTTCTTGAAGACTTCCTTCTCGCTTACACCGGGCACGAGAACAAGGTGCACTACGGTGTCTGTCTCTGCGGCTGCATCCGTGCGTCGGACTGTCAACAGCAAGTCAGGGAAGGGGATTTCGTTGCCCAGCGACTTTAAGAACACTTTGAAGTCGTGCGTGCATGTGACCTGTTTTGGAAACAATGTGGTATTCATAATCCTCCGCTTGTGCAAATTGCTGTGGGGCGTTGTCTCTTGCATGATTAAAGAGAAAACTCTTCGAATAGGTGTCGCTTTGGGACAACGGGGATCCGTGGTAAATGAAACACTGCTTTGCCGCTGGCTCTTGGTTCGACGAAAGGCCTGTCGCAACGCGACTTCAAACAAAAAGGGCCCGCTCCGTAAATCGACGTCAATCCGTAGGCCGTTTGTTTTGCAACAGACACCAGGCTGTCAACAGCTCCACAAAATACTCGAGGGGCTGCCTTGTGCTTACTTCGAAGGAGGCTAGAGGGGGAGAAACAATACAACTACAAAATGGGTCTTTTTTGTTGAACGCTTACGCCCGCCACTGAACCCAGATTCACCTGTGTTTCGTGTGGGCTACAGACATTGATCTTTTGCAACTGGCAGCCTCCTCAAGTATTTCCTACAAAGCAGGTGTTTATACAAAAAAAGGTGTGCACACCTTGGAGGGTCGGAAGGTTCCTTTTGCTTGGATTTCCGTCAGAATATCATGCTGCTGAAGGCCTGCCGCGTCGGCTGCTTCGCCGTATTTAACGTCGACAACCTGTGAATGTGGTGAGGAAATGCAGCGTGGTACAAAGCCGGCCAGGTGAGAGATAGACGAGTGGTGGCCACGATTTCGGGCACGGTGTTTAATGTGCTGGAACTACCCCTGGCAGGCGGAACTGAAGGAGGAAAAACGACAAAACGGGTTATATGCAGTAAGTGGATCGAACGTTACATTCATTCTCCACACTTGTCTCGACGTGCATGTGGCTTAAACCCGTACACTGCGAGAGTAGGGAAGCTAGAGTTTTCGTTGACCGCATAACCCTGGATGTGTTTTCAGGTGCAAATAATCATGATCAGAAGGCTACTCGCATGTGGCTAAAAAAAAGAACTGAACTATCTACGCCCAATCGAGAGGCTAAGTTTTCAAAATACGGTGTATCGAATGGTGATCTGTCATGCGTACCACAGCCAGCCCGGTTGCACAGCGAAGTGTGCACCAGCACTCCGAGCATCGACAAGACGCGGTATCGTAAGACGTTCACGGTATTGGACGGATTGCTGCGGTCGGACACAGAACGTGAGGGACAGTCTGAATCCGCGGGTGGCTGTTCGTAGCTCGTCACAACGGGAGAAGAAGAAAGGAACCAATCTAGGTAGAGTGAAAATGAAATAGAACATTACCCGGGCGCCCTCGATTTTCTCTGCGCCGACTTCTGCGACATGCTCGGCAAGCTCGACGCCTATCTTGGGGTAGTAGACGAGCCTGCGGCCCTTCTTTGGGCTGGCGTCCATGTGGATGCTGGCTCTTGTCGACTTCAGCGACATCCTTTTTTCAGGTGTCATGTCAGGTTCGTCGTCCATATCCAACTGCAGACTCTTGCGTGATCCTTTCATCGACCCAGCTCGGGACCCAGCACGCGAGCCGTCCCACTTGCCGCCCCACGATTCACGGAACTTGGTCTCGATCGTACGCAAACGCTCGATTTCGCTTTCGAGTGTCTGCACCGGCATCGTGTCAACCGAGGTCGAAACATTCATCGTCGCGCCGTCGGCATCGACCGCCACCGAGCAGTGCCCTTCCCGCGGGCCCACTTGCACCCGAATACTCCACATGCCGGGAGCCCATTTCACGGTTTGCGGCTGGCCGACGTACGTCACATTGTACCCGCCAACCACGCGTGGCTCCTTCTTTGATTTCACCATAACGAAAGCCGCTTCTTCCGCGCGCACCGGGTCGGTAGAAAACGCTGCAAGAAGAGGTGGGTCCTCGTACGCCACTGCGTCGGATGCCACGTAGTCGCCGGTACTCGATGTGACCTTGCAAGCCCCTTCAATGATGGAGCCTTCGAGGGTCACCTCCACCCCGACGTTGTCGCCGACCGATGCTTTCTCGTCGACGGTGAAGTGCGTGGTGTATATGCCGTCTACGCCGGTACGCGAGAGAGCGTGAATCTTGTGCCCGCCACTCTGCACAACAGGACCCACGGGATGCACCGCGAATGCGCTCGGTGGCGGCCCCGCGGCAAGGTGCTTCCTCAAGTCGTTCGTCTTGATCGTGACGTACACTCGCTGTCCCGGGGCAGCACCGTCCTTCGGGTTCAGTGTCACCGTCGTGTCAGCCGGGTGGTACCTGCAAGTGACAACGCGGAGGTTCAAAGTGCAATTTTGGCTACGACTTCAGCCGAGAAGCGTTATCCATGATGGCAAGGTGAACGAAGTGTACTTAAAACTGACATCACAGGAAAAGTGTACGAAGTGTGCTTCAAACTGACATCACAGAAAAGGTGTACGAAGTGTACTTAAACTGACATCACACAAGAAAACACGAACACCCTGCAGTCAAAAAAAAAGAATACCTGTTGGAAGCCTGAACCTCGACAGAAGCTTGGCCGAGAGAAGCCCCGCTGTACTCCATCTGCACACCGCTGCGGCCTTTCTTCTCAGCAACGAACGTCGTGCGCCAGGTGGAAGCGTTAACCTTCTGAACAGGTGTGATCTTCGAAACACCGTTCATACCGCGCACCGTGAAAAGCACCTCCTGCCCGTCCTCGATAGCCGCAGGCTCGAACTCGGAGCCTCTCGTCGAAATGAGGCACGTGACGACCTCGCCGGGCGTGCACGGGTCCTGGTAGCACGCCAGCAGTGTCTTCGAGAAATCAACGCGGCCTTCTTCGGTGGGCGGACGCATCCAGCAAATGGCAGATGCAGTACAGCTGCCTGTGGTTGCGTATTGCCGATGTGGCCACCTGCCCGCTCCGGAGGTAAGGAGAGACGATTCGGAACCGACCAGCAACAGGGACAATGAAGATACAAAAAAATCAGACGCTATTTGGGTGTGCCCGATGGTGAATTTGGTATTCCCGGTGGTTGCAGTACTACGCTGTAGCTCTACAAAGATACAAGGTATCACAGTGGCAACAACTCCTGTCTGAACGTTGCCAAAGCAATCTAGGAAACAGGAAGTTGTAACAAAGTGGCAGAGGATGAGCTCCAGCAGGATTGAGACTGCAAAAAGAACTGCTTCGTCTGTAGTTGAGAGAGCGCTATCCGTTCCTTCTTGCTTCCCTTCCGCTCTGCCGAAGAGCAATAGCAGACAAGCAAATCTGCGGATCGCGAACTCATGTAAATAAACACATAGCGTACCGAGGGTTCCAATGACGCCAGTGAGCTCCAGCTTATCGTCTTCGGGCAACGTCATGCGGGTGTGGTAGATCTGGGAAGTGCCGACCCTGTTGTGCAGCTGGAGGTTGTTCAGCCACGTCGCCTTGAGGGGCGCGCCAGAAAAGAACGCCGACAGCTGGATGTCGTTGGAGAAGTCCTTCTCGCTCATGTTCGGCCGCAAAGAAAGGGACTCGCGGACCGCAACGAAGACGTCGACCTCTTCGCCCGGCTTTGCGTGCGTCGGAGAGCACGAAATCGTTAGGACTTGGTCCGGTGTCGAGGTTGCCTTCTTTACAAGAAGCGACATGCGTGTCTGCAGGGTTTCCTTCTCGGCGTCGACCAAGTCGCCGGTGTCATCGATTATCGTAGAACGAGTCGCCTCGTCGCGGGTGTTGAAGACTCTGTATCCCGACTTGATGGTCTCACCGCGGAACGAGACCACGACTGGTTTCCAGCCCGGTGTCGTGGCGAAGTGCGTCGACGTGAAGGTGCTGCTTTCTTTGTCTGGTTTCGGTTTCTTGCCGGGCTCGGCAGGGGCTTTAAGCTCCTTTGCCATTTCCGGCGTGGCCACCGTGTTGCCGGCAACGTTGATGACGAACTCCGTTGGATACGCTCCTTTGACAGGCGCGCCTGTGTTTTCATTTTTCGTGGGCATCGTTTAATATTTTCGGAAATGATAGGCTTCAATTTTCCGACACCGGGGTAACTACATGCTCGGCAACACTGCAGAGCCACTTTCGTGAAAGTCCTGCAGAACGATATGGGCAGACAGGCATGCCAGCTCAGTGAGCTCATGGAGGACGGGGTTGAATGGGACAGGTTTGTAAGGGGTCTGATCTCGAAAAAGAAAGCATCTGTGGTGCCACTGAGATAACTCCGCACAACTCGCGGGGAAGGCCGAGGCTCTCCAGCGAGAGGCTATCCAACGAAGCGCGGAGGATCCGAGATCAACGCCCGAAAGATTGGAGCAGCTGGTATGTAAGGCATCCACAGGACTGTGTCCTGCACTGCCAAGAGTGTGCAGTCAACACACCGAAGCATTGCCTTTTCTCAGTCATCAGGCAACGTGCAGCCAGCTGATAACCACGGGCAGGACACGGCTCACTATGAGTACCTGCACGCGAGTCATACCGTCAGCGATCGAAGACAAATAGAAGGCGCAGAGTGTCAACAATGCTCCGCTGAAGAAGTGCACATACCCGTTTGGTTTCGAGTCGTGACAACAACGGTGACGGGATCACCGACGACAACAGGGATAGCCGTGGGATGGATCTGCACGAGCGTATCAGTCGGCGAACACACGCGCCACGGTTCGATACCACCTTTTCTCCCAGTACTGGTGACAGCGTACATGAGGCCATCGTCTACGATGCGAAGGTCGCTCAGCTTCTCTTGCAGCTCGTTCATCTTGAAACGAGTTGCATCTTGGTGTTCCTGTGTGTGTGAATGTCTCGTGCTTGTGAGTCGAACTGACGGGTAGATGCAGCGTTCCTAAAAAAGGCCATCAAGTGAACATCACCTCGCGAGCGCAGGCACCAGAACAATTACTGCGAACAGGAACAAATGTTTCGAAGCAGGTCGCTTTCCATGGGCCCCACTGTCTATTTATTGTATCGGCTTTTGTACGAAACAGGGTTCTCAAAAACATTCAACTAACAGGTGGTGCCAAGACGGGGGTCGCAGATGCCAATAAAAATAAGGAGGCACATGTTAGGCAGTTCCCGAAACGGGCAAGGAAAGTTACCCCCAAGTGGCACCGACGCCCTCAAGCGCCCGGCAAACAAGGCCAGTAGTACAAATGTGAGAGAGGCGCGGAACATTGCAACTGCGAAAGGTCAACTACTTCGTGCCCGGTGACGTGTACAAGTGTGCTGTCAGGACCCGCAATCTCCACACAGCTTTTGTGACACATCGACAGAACAAAAGATTGTGGTACCTGCTCACGAATTTGCTGGTCGATGAGGACGTGCTGGCTGCGGAAGATCAACTCGTCCTTGTCTCTGTTGTCGTCGATGAGGTCCTGCATCGTCTTCTCTGTGAACTCCTTGCTGCTCGTGAACTGCTGCCCCTGCAGCTTGATTTCCTCGAGCTCGTGCTGAGCAGTGCTGTGTTGATTTCATTTGTTGTTTCATGATTCACAAGGCGGACCCGGGTTCCCAAGGAACATTCTTAACAAAAACTGCAGCTCGACACGCACTGAACCTACAAATCAGGCGGCTCTTTACTTTGAAATCGCACCTCGGCTTCCGGTCACGGTTGTCGCTGCGCCTTTGGTCTTCCTTGGCATTCAAATGGTACCCCGTAATGCCTGCGCATACCTGAGAGAAGCTTTGAGCTTTTTCTCGCCGTACGTCGAATCGGTTTTGACCTTGTCGATAGCGATCCTGCAGGAAGAAAGGTTTGAGTTCGGATGGTTATCCATACGGGGGGCATCCGCCCAAAAGTACGAAGATGGCAAGGACTACAGGTCCTGTGAACGAAGGTCTTGAGAGAGGCGCGGCGAGTTTTGGAACAGCGGGATTCGAGAATATCAGCACCTTCTTCCGCCCATCTGGTAGGAACACGGTGACGTTCGAGTGAGACATCTCAAGTTCCAAAGTCAGACTCTAAGACCTCGTTCACGATACGACAGGAATTAAGTGCGCGCTATAAGACCGGCGCGAGGCGAGACTGGAGGCAGCAGTTAAAGTTCGGGAAACAGTAAAGTTCGGGCGAAGCTAAGTTCGGGCGAAGCTAAGTTCGGGTGAAGCTAAGTTCGGCCTGAAGGCCAGCGCCCGGTCACTCTGCTACCTCTATGCATTTTGGCAGGGGAAAAAAAAGCTAGCTCCGCACAATTATCTAGTCTGAAAACAGAACACTTTTTCATAGACAAAGTTGGCCGGGTTGGCTCGAATAGAGGCTATTCACATTAGGACCTCCAGTCTCGAAAAATGCAGTGGGTGACGTGCAAGCACGTGTACGCACATCTACAACTAGTATCCACCGCTGCAAGAACGGGAAAGAGGGATTACCACGAGCTCGCGTCCATGGTTGGGTAAATGCGGGCGCCACTTGCATGTCCCACACCACCACGAGGAAGCACGAGAAATCTGGACAATTGGAAAACGTGTCGTAAAAGCTCCGATACTGTTGCAATAAGAGAAAGGTGATAACAAGGTCTCGGCACATACTCCAGCTCTTTGTTCGCCCTCTGGGTGGCTTTGACACGGGTTTGAAGCTCGTCGATTCTTTCGCGCAGCGTCGACTTTTCTTCGTCGTTGTGCTTGAGTGTGAGCTCCTTGGCTTTCAGCTTTTCAAGTAGTTGGTCTGCGAGCTGCGTGCGTTCGCCGACATTCTTCAACTCGCGATCTCTTGCTTGGCGTGTTTGGCCTGATTTGGTTTTATGCAGTTGAAAGCTTCTTGTTGCCGCCGTGCACGTGCGTTGGTTGGGTGGCGAAGACTAAATGAAGTGGAAGGGGTGGGAAATCGCGCAGTGTCCAACTAGCACTTGTGTGGAAGCGACATGCTACCTGACAGTGTTTTTTTGTGTTACCGTCGATCCCGAAGGACGATCAGTTTGGTGTCTTGCGACCTTTGTTTGTTGTTTTTTTTTTTTTTTTTTGGAACTTTGAAGCGAGCACAAACGCTGGTTTTGCGGGTGGTTCACCTTCATCTCGCCAAGTTGCAGTTCGCTTTTAGAGTTATAGCTCGCTTGAGAATCCGAGATTTTAGAGTCTCCGGGTGACCTTCGTCGAATGGGCTCTTTTAAAGCTAATACGTACTGGGTGGGTTTGGGGGGGCATGCATGGCTTCTTTCGTGTACACTTTACTTGCTGCGGAAGACAACCCTACGGATGCAGGTGAAAAGACAGACCGAGCGTGTCCTCCATCTGACCCACGTTACGGATCAACTCCGTTATCTTGGTGTCGCGCTCCTTGATCTCATTGTTTCGTGCGGTAAGTAGTTCATCTCGGTGTGTGAGCTCACGGTCTCGGTCTTGCACCTTCTTGTCCATCGCCTTCAATCTTTTCAACAGCTCCGTGCTCTGATTCTTTTGCTTCTGAATCTCTGTTTTGTAATCGTTGCGGATGCGCTCCAACTCCGCCTTGCGCGCCTTCTTTTCCTCTGTCTCGATGTTTTCGATCTCCTTCCGTTTCTCTTCTACGAGGTCTCCTAACCGCCCGACTTGTTCGCGCGAAGCAATCAGCTCTGCACTCAGGATCTTCAGTACGTCAGACAGCCTGTGTGTTGTGATAAATAGGTGGTGCGCATTGGCACGCGCAATGGCAACGACTCCCACGAATGCAACAGCAGCCTGAACGTTTGTGAGAACACTCACGGTTTCCAGAGAGGGCTCGAAGAAGCGTTTTTCTGTGGGTTGTTACGATTGCCGCACGTTCATCAAGAACCCTTGATTTAGATGGCCTCACATTTACGAACGCAAGGCCAGTCCCAGCAGATTGATGACGGTTCTCGATCTAACGATTCACAACAAAATTTGAAACTGCAGGAGGCGTAACTGGAGCCTGACAAGGATCAAGCCATACCTGTGAATAACGCCCTTTAGTGTTCGCTCATTTTCTGTCTGAGGATTCACGCCTTCAGCAGGCTTGAGCAGCATCAAGAATTGCTCGGTGCCATACAAGGGATCTTCCGATGTACCCTTCGGCATTGTGCCGCGATGGTTTTGTTGTCCACTTTCCCTGAAACGTGTTTTCGTTGTTTTGCAGAGCACGGCAGAATAAATGAAGCTGAAACCGCAATAACAGCGCCGACCGACCGGAGAATGACTTCGCAGCAGCAAGCAGGCGACTAACAACTCAGGAACATTGCAAGCTGCTGCAACAGCTCTCCCACACCGAAATCCGGAGACATTTCTAATCGGATTGGCAAAGAATGGGTATCGTGAAGAAAAGACAATTGAGACTCGTGGAAGGCAAGTGCCTTTCCATCGAAAGATACCCACTGTGGGTGATGAAAGCTAGATAAGGCTAGGAGGTTTGCAGTCTTACAAAGAGGCGCTTCGCTCCTCGCGGTCGATGTGTATTGTGTCAATCTATGCAGTGCAGAAGAGCATTCGTGGTCGTCTGCTTGACTCGACAACATGCGCGTGTGTGCCATGACTCTTTCAGATGGCGTCAAAAGAAGCGTTTCTGCTGTGGGACTCCATTTCAAGCTTTTTGACGAACAGCGACTTTTCTGTCGGCCTCCGAACGAGGTCGCTGAGTGCCGCTGTGATCTCGGTGGGATTCAGCGTCTGCACAAATGCGGACACCACACTTTTGTCGAGACTGGTTGACAGCAATGTGTGTGCTGCACCGTAGCGAGTGCCCCTGCCTGTCCGGCCTAGGCGGTGTGTCATCACCTCCATTTGGTCTGGAAGGTCGTAGTTGATGACGGCGTTCACCATGTCAATGTGGATGCCACGTGCGACTAGGTCGGTCGCTACCAGAATGCGGGCAGAGCCGCTGACTATGGACTCAAGGTGCAGGGTGCGCTGGTGCGGGCTTTGCTGCTCGTGCATCATAGTCACGGTATCGTGCGGTGTGATGGAGCGCAACATGTCATACAAGCGTTCGACGTCTTCTTTCTGCGACGCAAAAACGATGTACTTGTTCTCTCTCACATGATCAAGCGGAAGAAGTGACGTTGTGAACATCGAAGCCACGAACGCTGCACGGTCCTCATCAGGGACTACGTGCACTCTGTGGCTGATAGACGGGAGCCCAAGACCTGTGAGCGTGATATTTGCGTGATAGTTAGAGAAATGCACGAAGGCTTGCCAGAACTCCTTTACCTGTGTATGTCAAAACGTTCACGGGCCAGTGCTTCTCGCATTTATATGACAATCCAGTACCAGGTTTAACTTGTGTTCTACTGTTTTCGACGAGCTTTCAATGTAGTTTGACTTAGTTCGCCATTCGCCAGAGTTTGCCAGAGCTGCCAAATTTCGCCAACGTTCTTGTATTTTTGGCGAGCTCACCGAACGCTGATCAGAGGGTCTTCAAAGTTCACTCCCTTGAGAAAACACTCAGAACCGTACTCTTTTTCTATGTTGGCTGCACGCTCACAGCGAGAATTAAAGAAATGCGTAGTTTTGTTTTATTCTTTTACTTGTTTGTTGTCGACAGCATATTGTGGTTGAGGTGTCATTCAGATGTCGATCTAAAGCCGCCCACATCAAAACTTTGTTAAGCATTGAGTTCTTTTAAGTACATGATTTGTTAAGCAGCGGCTGCCAAAACTTGCCGTGACACCTATTTGATGCAAGGTAAGGAGAAAGTTGGAAGTGATTGGGGAGCACAGATTTTTTCCTGAGCGGGCCACCTGCCCACCGACTTGGCAGAATGAAAAGGTGGGTCCCCAGACCCCCCCCCCCACCTTGGTATGCGAAAAATATTTCTTGAGCAAAGCTGAGAAAATTTTCCCCCGCCCCAGCATTAATATGTGGTCGAGTTGACAGTGCGGCGTACCTCTACGGTGAGGGGCACAGGTTCGAATCCCGCCACGGTCCATTTTTTCACCAGTGCAGCGGACCTCTACCCCTGAGGGCACAGGTTCCAGGGTCATTTTTCGAGACTGGAGGTCCTATGAACATGCAATGTGAATAGCCTCTATTCGAGCTATTAGAACTTAGCTTCGCCCGAACTTTGCTTCACCCGAACTTAGCTTCGCCGAACTTTGTTTCGCCCGATCTTAGCTTCACCAGAACGTCCGAACTTTGCTTCACCCAGAACTTAGCTTCGCCCGGACTTTGTTTCGCCCGAACTTAGCTTCACCTTCGCCCGAACTTTGCTTCACCAGAACTTTGCTCACCCGAACTTAGCTTCGCCCGAACTTTGCTTCGCCCGAACTTTGTTTCGCCCGAACTTAGCTTCACCCGAACTTTGCTTCACCAGAACTTAGCATTGCCCGAACTTAGCTTCGCCCGAACTTTGCTGTTCCCCGAACTTTAACTGCTGCCTCCAGTCTCGCCACGCGCCGGCCTTAGCCGAGCGCACTTAATTTTCACCAGATTTTCCCGCACCATTTTCGAGCACTTTCATCGAAATTCTGAAGCCATCGGCGACAGTGGTCCGTGACCGGTCCGGAAACGTCAGTTTGAGGGTTGTCCCACTTTTTGGGTCACTAAAACTGACGTTTGAGGGTTGTCCCACTCTTTTGGGTCACCAATACTGACGTTTGAGGGTTGTCCCACTTTTTTGGATCACCAATACTGACGTTTGAGGGTTGTCCCACTTTTTTGGATCACCAATACTGACGTTTGAGGGTTGTCCCACTTTTTTGGATCACCAATACTGACGTTTGAGGGTTGTCCCACTTTTTTCGATGACCAATACTGACGTTTGAGGGTTGTCCCACTTTTTTGGATCACCAATACTGACGTTTGAGGGTTGTCCCACTTTTTTCGATGACCAATACTGACGTTTGAGGGTTGTCCCACTTTTTTGGATCACCAATACTGACGTTTGAGGGTTGTCCCACTTTTTTCGATCACCAAAACTGACGTTTGAGGGTTGTCCCACTTTTTTGGATCACCAATACTGACGTTTTAGGGTTGTCCCACTTTTTTCGATCACGAAAACTGACGTTTGAGGGTTGTCCCAAACTTTTGGATCACCAATACTGAAAAATGCGGGACAACCCTCAAACGTCAGTACTGGTGACCCAAAAATGTGGGACAACCCTCAAACATCAGTGTTGGTGATCCAAAAATGTGGGACAACCCTCAAACGTCAGTATTGGTCATCGAAAAAAGTGGGACAACCCTCAAACGTCAGTATTGGTGATCCAAAAAAGTGGGACAACCCTCAAACGTCAGTATTGGTGATCGAAGAAAGTGGGACAACCCTCAAACGTCAGTATTGGTGATCCAAAAAAGTGGGACAACCCTCAAACGTCAGTATTGGTCATCCAAAAAAGTGGGACAACCCTCAAACGTCAGTATTGGTGATCCAAAAAAGTGGGACAACCCTCAAACGTCAGTATTGGTCATCGAAAAAAGTGGGACAACCCTCAAACGTCAGTATTGGTGATCCAAAAAAGTGGGACAACCCTCAAACGTCAGTATTGGTGATCCAAAAAAGTGGGACAACCCTCAAACGTCAGTATTGGTGATCCAAAAAAGTGGGACAACCCTCAAACGTCAGTATTGGTGATCCAAAAAAGTGGGACAACCCTCAAACGTCAGTATTAGTGATCGAAAAAAGTGGGACAACCCTCAAACGTCAGTATTGGTGATCCAAAAAAGTGGGACAACCCTCAAACGTCAGTATTGGTGACCCAAAAAAGTGGGACAACCCTCAAACGTCAGTATTGGTGATCGAAAAAAGTGGGACAACCCTCAAACGTCAGTATTGGTCATCAAAAAAAGTGGGACAACCCTCAAACGTCAGTATTGGTGATCCAAAAATGTGGGACAACCCTCAAACGTGAGTATTGGTCATCGAAAAAAGTGGGACAACCCTCAAACGTCAGTATTGGTGACCCAAAAATGTGGGACAACCCCAGTTTTTGTTGTCTGAAAAGTGGTCTAGCTGTAGATTTCTAAGTGAGAACACCAACAGGTTTGTTGAAATGGGGTTGAAAAGTTTACTGGAAAACCCGTACCGTTTGGGCGGGGGGCGTAGCCCCCCGCACCCCCCTGTTTTTCATGTTTTTTGGCGGGATATTTGAAAAATTTCTGAAAAACTCCCGGAGAACACCAATCTGGCGTGATTCCAGAATTCTGGAAAACCGGACCCTCCTGGGGGAAAAGGTGGGTCCCCCACCCCCCCCCTATTAATGGTGGGCTGGTGGCCCGCTCAGGAAAAAATCTGTGCTCCCTTGGGAAGTTGATATTTTGTGGGGACCCTCGTAGCTCGCTGGTCAGGCGCGCCAGGTACATGCTGGGCAAGAAAAAGAAAACGGCAAATGCTACCTTCGCCAACCCTGATAACCACAGGTTCGTTGAGCAACGGGTTTGCCGCCGCCGCGGCAGCGGGGCTCCACGTCGAGGACACCATCAACAGCTGCATGCGTTCAGGCAACGGGACTTCTTGCTGCTGCTCTGGTTCCACCGTTGAGGTGTCTTTGTCGGGCCGAACCCTTGGAGAGCTGACATCGCCTTTCTTAGCTCGCAGCTTCTTCTTTTTCTTCTTCGTGGCAGTCTCCGCCGGCGGGGCGGATATCGTTTCCTGCAGCCGACCCTTTTGCACTAGCAGGCTCTCGACTTCAAAGGTTTTGTGGGTCAGGAGGTGGTCCGCTTCGTCAATGACTAGCATCGACACGTTGCAGAGCGTCAGTTGTTGGGACTTGATCAGGCGCCCAATGCGAAACGGCGTGCCGACGATGATGTCGGTTGTCTCCGCTATTCTCCCGCTGGCCCCCGCTGCGCAACCGGATGAAATTCCGCAAGGGTTGCTCAACTTTGCACACAGCGCGTGCACCTGCCCGGCCAGTTCCGGAGAGGGGACGAGCACAAGCACCGACGGGGCTGCTTTACCCTCCACACGCTTTCGCTGCCGCAAGACTTCGATGCTGCGTGCGACCGCTGGTATAATGTATGCCGCCGTCTTGCCACTTCCTGTGTGTACGTTCGGATCTCTTGTCGAGGGAAGACGCTCTCCGAGAGCGATTTGCAGGAAATACGCGGCGATTTCGGAGCTGGTTTCCCAGAGATAGAGAGAACAACAAAACAAGTCAGAAGGTGCAGGCCCTCTGGGAGGACGAATAATCGCCTGCCTGTGTTCTCGTGGTCATCGCTACCGCGCTGGTGCTGAGATTATCTCGGCGAAGAGTTCGCGAGTTCGCGGTCTCTTCACCCCCCCTCCGTCTTCCACGGGTTGGAGCAAGTCGTTTTGTCAGAGACGCGTTGCGGCCTGTAGCGATGGCACGCAGGGGGCGACAAAAAAAGAACGGGGGTGGTTTTTTTTTTACATAAGCGCCAGCTTGAAAGGAAATGCTCGACGATGCTGCCCGACAAAGAACAGAAGGGATCCAAAGTGCTGTAACTACCGAACCACGTGTTGAACGGACGTGAGGTCATGCGGGTCTACCCCTACACGACAAATCACACAAACACAACAGGTCAAAAGTCCTGAGTGAGAAAACAACACACGGTGGTGTAAGCGAAGAACAAAAGGGGATGAAGTGGAGCAGGGAGGCCGCGGTGGAGTGGGTGAAGCAGGCGACGGGGCTCCAAGTTCCGTCCGCTTTCCATTTTCGTCCGGACAATGGTCGGCTGCGGCCGATTATCCGTTTGGCGGGGGATGCCGGCGCTTCCGCGGACGCGTACCTGAGGTCTCTGTTAGGGGCCCTGGGGGGCGAGGAGCCGCCGAGCGGGACGGCGCAGTGGGTGTTGGCTTGGTTGGCGTGCGCGTCCGCGCCCACGGCCACCCCTGCGGACTTCGAAGAGCTGGTACGCTCAGTGTCGCCGGCCCACCACGAAGGCCCCTCCCCTCGGCTGCCTGGCCGCTCCGCTGACGCCGCGCACTCGGACTCGGCGGATTACGCCGCTTTCTCCGCCGCCGCCTCAACTGCCGCCACTTCTGCTGCTGCTGCCGCGGCCGACCCCTCCGCCGCCTCGTCTTCCGCTGCTGCTCCGCGCACCCCCTCGGGGATTCCGCTCCCGGGAACACCGGAGGGGGACGAAGAGGTCGCCCGGGCCCTGCAGGTCGACGTGCAGGACACACCCGCGAGGCGGGTGACGTTTGCGGAACGCCCGGACGACATCCGGCGCCTGGAGAGCCAGGTGGAGCGCCTCACCGCGATGGTGCTGGCGCTCGTGGAACGCTCCTCGCCCCCAGCCCCTCAGCGTCCAGCATGGAGGTGCCGCCTCCGCCTCCCCTCGTCGATGCCTCGCGCGTCCCGTTCGGGCCTCACCACGCGGGGGCAGGCCATACTCCGGCGCCCTTCTCTGCCCCCCAGCCGCCGGCTCCCGTTCCGGCGCCGACGCAGCCCTCCCAACCGGCCCGGGAGAACCCCTTCGCGGGGCAACATTTCTCGGCACCCTCCCAGACGGAAGTTTTTCAGCAGGACCAGCTCGACGCGCTGGAGCGCGGGTCCGTTCAATCCCAACCAGCGCTGATCACCCCGGGCCCCGGGCTCCTCGACCCCCGCGTGTGGCTGTCCTACGGGCCGGTCGAGAAGTCGCTGCTCCTCGTCCACATCCGCGATATTTTTGCGGAAGTCCTCAATGGGTCGCAGGCCCTGGCGAACACTCTAGTGATTAGCGTTCTTGCCTTATGAATACCAGTCTCTTTCATTTGCCAGTCTTTGATTTTCATTTCATGCGTGGTTGACCATCATATTACCAACAGGAGAGGTAGTGATCCTTCCGTCCTCCTGGAGCTCAAGAGCTTCCCGTAGGGGAGGACCCCCTTTCCTATATTGGGCATGACCCCTTTTCCCGAGCGGGGGGGTCGGCGACGCGCACGCGTCAACCCCCTCCTCCCCTCCCCCCCCCCTCCCTACAGTTGCCTGTAGGGAGAGAGGAGAGAGAGGAGAGAGGGAGGAGAGAGAGAGGAGAGAGAGCAGCGTACGAGAGTCACCTGGCAACAACGCGCCCACCTGATACCCTTGCTCCTGAGCACAACACCTCCATCTTCATTCTTCTCCGCGCCGGGAAGCTCCCGCACCGGCCCAGAGCTCAACCTTTTTACAAAGGGAGCCGAGGGCCAGAACAGGAACTTTGACGCGAAAAAAAATGGCGAGGGGGTGGGGGCCTGAAAGAGGGCATTTTAGCGGGCGAGGGGTCACCTCGCGACGAAATCTCAAAGCTTGTCTCCCCTGATTCTCGGGCGGGACCCTACCTCCCCGGACCCCCTATCCCTCTCCTGTGTCATCACCCCGAGTGCTCAAGCCGAAGCGAACATCTCAGGGAATCATACGACGTGGAGAGAGAAAAAGAGGCAGGTTTGGTAAGGTGCGGCCGGAGATCAAGAGAGATTCCGCTTGAGATCCGTCTTTCGTTTTGCCTTAAATATGATGATTCAACCATTCATTCCATTCCATTCAAATTGACCAACATCGAGAGACTCTGGGTGGATTCATCACTTTTTTCCGAATTCACATCCGGGTTTCTCCTGATCCAACCCCACTCTTTCGAGTGGAGCCGAACCAGGAGATCGACGGCCAGCACCTCTCGTGCATCCTACATCTGATGGACGACACCTCCGACCAAGAGGGGATGGTGCGGCTCGCGGAGAGCACCCTGCACCGCATGGTGGTGCTCAAAACAGCCCTCAAGGCGGGCTGGTCCGTTGCGGCGGACCTCCAGAAGGGTTACCACGAGGAGGACGAGGTGCCCGCCTACCTGCGCCGGGTTCCAGGCGATGCGGAAGGCGGACGAACAGCCGTCGAAGCCTGCCAGGTCACGGGGTCGGGGTTACAGCCGACGAGGCGCGCTGCCCCTCCCCACAGCGCAGCCCCCCCTCCTCAGGCGGACGGGGCACGCGCCGGCAGCAGGAGGAAAGGGTCTCGGTGAGTGTCTTGGACCGTTTCCCCCCACCTCCGCGCGCGACATCCGGTGGTCGGGCGCTTTTGTTGGAGCCTCCGCTGTCGAACGGCGAGCGGGAGAGACTTGTTGGCAAGGCCAACTCGTACATCGGCGACGCGCTGGCGTTGTCGACGCGACGCGGCGTTCATTCGGTATACCGGCGTTTCCTAGAGTTCCGCCGTCACTGGGAGACGCAATTCAGTACGCCGTTGGACGTTCCGACGGCGGTCGTTCTGTTCGTGACGCGTCTCTTGTCGCGCGAGCCCAACAGCATCTCGACATCCACCGCGGTACAGTATGTGGTCAACATACAGTCCGCGGAGAGGCGACCCATGAGGAGGGTCGGCCCATAGAGAGCCAGCTGGTTCGAGACTTCGTCCGATCCCTGAAGAGGGCGGGTGCCTTGCGTCCCGCCAAGCAGGCAGTTCCGGCGACGAAAGAAGATGTGGCGCGCGCCGTGCGCCTCGAGACGGATCCCGTGATGCGTCTGGCCATCACTCTCGCGTGGCAGGGAGCAGCCCGGGTGGACGACGTTCTCACCAGGGAGGCCCGGAACGTGACCGAGAGCCCCGACTTCTGGTCCGTGAACTGGGTCGGTTCGAAGTCGGACCCCTTCCGTTTGGGACAAGTGACCGGCGTGGTCCTTCCACCGGAGGAGGACGAGACTCTCCGATCTCTCCTCCGCTCCGCACGCCCGGGTCAGCGCATTTTCGCGGGCGTGACGTTCCGCCGCGTCGTAGCGGCGTTGAAGAGGTCGAATCAGGCCCTGACGGGGCACTCTCTCCGCCGGGGGGCGCTGTTTCGCCTCCTAAAAATGGGCGTCGACCTCGACACGCTCCAAAGGGTGTCCCGCCACGCGACCCAGGACGCTTTGGTACGCTACCTCCCGGGAGACGGCATGCGCGTCGGCAACCCTCCTGTAAGCCTCCCTTTGGAGCCGGTTTTCCCGTATAGGCCACCGAAGAGGGCTCCTCGTAACCCCCTGTCCAAGTGCTATCCTGGACCCGATGCCTTGTCGCAGGATGTGCCCCCCCCGGCATTTTTGGCGGTCTTGCACCATGGGGACATCAGTGATGCCCCGCCGTCGGAGTTTACGCCTTTCGTCACGGTCGCCTACGGGGGCGACCTCATAGTCAACGAGCTTGCCGCTCCTCCGGCCCAGCGCAGCTCGGAGGGCTATTTGGCGCCCATCACGTCCTCCTTCATGGATCTGGACAAGGTTTTGGCCATGGATTCACTCGGCCTTCTCGAAGGCGTGTTGGACGTGATCAGGTCGCGTGGGGTTTTCGAGTCCGCGCTAGTCCACGACGCCTCCTCTTGGCGCTCAGAGGCCATAGCGCGCGGGACCTCGAGGCGGATGCTGCACCACCTTCCGGACCTGCTGAAGTACGGTGTCGCGGAGGTGGCACACGAGCATCCGAGAGTCGTGCTCCCCGCCTTCACGGTTCCCAAGAAGAGCGGGGGGGAGAGGTTCGTGTGCGATGGACGGAAGCTGAACGCCGTCATGCCCCGACCGCCTCCGATGCTCCTGCCCTCCATGCCCGACGTGATCGATCGGGTGCTAAGCTCGGCGGTCGTCTTCCTGGCGGATGCGAAGAGCTACTTCTACCAGTTCGAACTGGAGGAGGGCATCCGCGGGTATTTCGGCACAAACCTTGCGGGTCCACGTGGGAGTTTCGTCAGAACCCGTTTTAAGGCGATGTGCATGGGCTGGAGCTGGGCTCCGGCGATAGCGCAGAGAGCTTCTCGCATCATCCTGCCGGAGACTGACGGTCTCCCGTGGGTTGACAATTTCATCATCGTGGGCGATTCTTTGGCCGAGGCGGAGGAGAAGTTCACACGTTTCGCCCGGCGCTGTCGTGAGGTGAACTGCGTCCTCAACGACGACGAAGGCCAGTACGGGATCCCCCTCACGCAGTTCGACCTTTTGGGGCTGCGGTTCGATCTGGCCAGCAGCCCACCTCGGTACAGTATGGCCACTGCTTGGGTTGAAAAGCTGCTGCGGTCTTCCGAACTCGCCGATTTCCGGTGCGGGGCCGTTTCTCCCCGGGCGTTCTACAGGCTGTTCGGCGCTCTGGTGTGGTTCGCGTACACAACGCGTTTTCCTTTGGCGTACGCCCGGTGCGCTCTTTCGTTCGTGCAGAGACTCTCCTCACGACTGTCGGTGGGAGGTCTGCAGGCATGGGACGTGCCGGTGACCGTCCCGGCGTCGACAGCCCGCGAAGTTGAAAGCCTCACGGCGACCATCGGGGAGAACCGGTGGGTCACGCGAGTGGGCACGCGCGGGGGGCAGTCGATCCGACTGTGGTCCGACGCCTCCTCAAAAGAATGGGCGGCGCTGCTCGAGGGTGAGCCCGAACGGGTGTCACAGGGCATTTTCTTTGGTCACTTCGCAGAAAAGCACATTTTTTTAGAGTTAAAGTTTTTTTGAAAGAGCTTTTCGCAGTGTTGAAAGGCCTCGAGCTAGCCGTTAGAACACACCGTGGAGTGTCCGTAGAGCTGATGGTAGACAACCTACCGGCGGTTCATTGCCTGAACAAGGGCCACTCAAAGAATTACGCGGCGAACAAAATACTGTCGCGCATTTTTGATCTGGCCCGAGAGTACGGACTTGAGCTCACGGCTACGTGGGTGCCGACCCACGAACAGAGGGCGGACGAGTACACCCGGGGTACCCAGGCGAAAGAGAACGCGACGCCTGGAGGGTGGTTACCGAAGGAGGAAGATCTCTCGCCTCCTCCGGATCTGACTACTTGAAAAGCCACTGCGTGGTCCCTGGGGGTCCTGGATGGTGTAAGCGAAGAACAAATCAGATTGTGTTTGTATTGTATTTGCCCCTTACCTCTATATTTCCCCCTTTCCATTCGGAGTCGAAGCAGCTACGTCGAGTATTTTTATTGGCGCCCCAAAACTGAGTGGGTGGTATGTTGCACATGCTTATGATCTTCAAAGAGACGCACCTGGCACAGCTAGGGCAACGATGTCGCGGCGGGTAGCGGCAGCGAGCCAGAGGTGCCCCTGGATGGCAGTGGGCCGCGACCAGCCTTCTGCTTCCAAGGCGATGACAGCCATCGACAGCGCCTTGCCGCCGATTGCACGAATCTGCTTGAAAGCGGTTAGTCCCGAAGACGTGAGTCTGGCGGTCGCTTCGTCGGTGTTCGGAGGCGGCAACCCGGTCACTGTCGTCGACGCGACCTCTGCCGGAGACGCCTGCGTGTGCGAAGACGCGACGGACAAGCCTTTTCCGTGCAGATCCGGCTTGGCGCCGAAGGCGAGCTCAAACGAGCCGAGCCTCTTCACCGCGCTCTTCGGCTTCAGCTGCTCAAGGTTCCGGCGGTGAAGGTCTTCGTCCCACGCTTGCTTTGAATTGATGTTCGCGACTCGTTGCCGAGCGGCGGCGAGGGATTTGTACCCCTGCGTGCGTACCGTGCGGTACTTCTTCTCGCCGGCTGACTCCTTCCCTTTGTCTGCTTTGTAGTCGTCGAGAGCGATCCTCGAATGCTCGCTCTGCGGGCGCAGGTGCGAGCTGAGCTTGCCGGCGATGCCATCGGGCCCGCCCCAGTAACGCCCTGTCGTCCCGCGGACTGTGAATGCGTGGTCCTGCGTCTTCCACCTCTTCTGCGATCGAGTCACCAGCAGGGGCGCCGCCGGTTTGCTTGCGAGCAAAAGAAGGCAGGTCATTGCGCCCAAGCAGGGACGGGGAGGGGAACGGGCGGTCGGGGGAGGGGGGTGGTCCGCCTGAGCTTTGGCTTCGGATTATTCTTGATTGCTCGTTCGTGTCGCAAACGACCCGCGTTGGGTGGGGGGCGAAGAATCGGCAATGGGCTGCAGCATTGAAGCGAATGCCTTCTCCAAAGCAAGCGGCATCCAAGCATGAGCTACAGTGTGCAGCCAAGCAGGCGCAGAAAACACGGCACAGAGCGGTGAGATCCCGTTCAGCAACTCAGTGATTATTTGCATCCCACAAGCTTCAGTTGACGATGCCAGTATGCCCCAGTTGTCAAAGGTCGCATGGATATGAGCACGGTTCCCCTTTGCTCTCTCATTGTTGGCTCGTGCTGTGACCAGTTGCAGGCTTTTACCTTTTTGAACAAGTGCACCGTGTGCCGTCGCAAAGTTCGCGCCCGTTTTGTAGAAGAATGAAGCTGAGACGTTGAGTCACCAGATCACAAATAAAAGGTTTCTGAGTGGGAAAAGAAAATAGAAAGCGCTGAAAAGAAAAAGTCTGGGGGGGGTTGGTGGGGAACGGGGGTGGGGGGTTGAATATTAAGAGCGGAAATGAAAGGATAAAAGAATGCGGACTAGGGGGGTTCCTGGGTGAGGAAAGGGAGGGGGCAAGGGGAGGGTTGTGGTTCGATGGCATCTATTTCATGCCGTGCTGTGCGGCTCGAACCTCTCTCTCTTTCTTGGGGCCAATCTTCGTGGAGCATCGCATCACCGGTGTGAGGTTTTTCTTTCTCCCCTCGGAAATAAAAACTTCCCCAAGGTGAAATGCTGCCTGCTCGCTGGTATGCATGTTCCGCTGCTGTTGCTATTCGTTCCCCCTCTGGTTGCAGAACATGTTCCGGTTTGGAAGGTCGGAGAACTTTCTGACTCGGCAACCTTTTCATCCTAACCGATGGCAGCCTTTCGTTTGCGGTATCCTTCGCACTCTTGATCGCTTGGTCGGGTGGTGGGTTGGTAGCTAGGTGGAGGCAAAGAGGGGTGGGATGGGGGGAGGGGGTTCTAACGCTATGTTCTCGTCTTTTTTTAGTAGACGCTCTCTGCCTCTGGTGGAAACGCAGAGGTTTCCCATGAAAAGCGCAGGGGGTTTGGTCTTTCTTTGCTTTTTTTCCAAACACGGGTACAAGGGGTATGGGAAATACGATCGAGGGGGGGGTTGTCGGAGAGGGGAGAGGGGAGTGGGGGAGAGACAAGTGGGGTTCGAGATATCGGCATGTCCAGCAATGACTTCGTTTTTTTCTCAGGCGACTAACTGCAGACCAGCTGGCGTCTTCGATGTCCTTCACACTAGCTTTTACTGAAGGTGCTTTCCATCCTCGAGAACAAGCGACACGAACAAGAAGAAGCTAAAAGAAAAATAGAAGCACATGACAGACAATCAAGGGTTTCAGGGGGGCGGGGCGTTGGATAGGAGGGAACTCTCTTCGCCAAAAAAAGGGTTTTCTGACACGGCTTTTGAAGTATCAACATCAATTTCAGATTCCTTCTTACGCCCTTTAGGACTCTCTGACGAATGTTTGGAGCACGAACTCGTGATGCCGAATTTGCGGATTGAAGCTGTCCCGCATCATTCGTAGGATATCAACCTACCACAGAGGGGAGGCAGGTTTGGTTGCATGTTGTTCAAGCAGTGAAGAAATGTCTTCGCGAAAAGGTTTGTCCAAGGGGGGGGAGAATGTGTGTGGGGGGGGGGGGGGGGGGGGGGGGGCACTAAGGTTTGGGGGGTGCAACGGGCAATGCCTTTTGGTGCACCTGGTGGCCGGGGACCCCCCTCACCCTTTTTTCCGGGGACCCCCTCAAACGCGCTCTTTCGCGATGGATCTTTCCACTCCGTCCTCGGTTCGTCTGTGAGGCCTGAAATTTGACGTGCAAAACACAGGCTGAAACCGGGAAAATCTGCCCTTTCGTGGTTTCCTTGGTGCCGTTGTTTCGAAACTCTCTAAGTACGTTTCCCAGCGGATTTGCCTGAAAACAGCTTTTGGGGGGTATTGGCATTTTGGGGAAAGCACATGGTAAATCGGCCAAATTTGCTCGAATTTTCACTTTTTGGGCCAATTTTCCAGATTTTGGCTGATTTTTGAGTGCACTGCAGGAATCTTGGTTTTCGGGGAAACTGACTTTGCTCAAAAGTTGCTAAGTACATTTCCCTGCCAAAAAAGTGCAGGAAAACATTTTGGTGGGGATTGACCTTTTTTTCCGCAAAAGTGGGTTTCGATTTCGAAAACGAGGAGAACGGATTCATCTGGAGGAAACGGAGTACCCACTCGGCACCGGGGGGTCTGGGAAACACCCCAAAAACAGCCCCCAAAACGACCCCCCCCCCCCAAAAGGGGGGTGCAACGTGCAACGGGGGCAACGTCCCTTAGTGCGCACCCTGGGGGGGGGGGGGGGGGGGGGGGGGGTTGGGAAAAGAAGAAGAGGGGTAAAAACAAAGTAAACACAACGCTTCTTCCGAACGGCCTAAAGTTCGTTTTGGAGGGAATGGCACCTGATGTAGGCGGGGGGGGAAACGCCAAAGGGAGAAGGAAAGATACTCTGTCTGGAGCCTTCACATACGTAATGGGGTATCTCGTAGACAGCGCGAGAGATGTACAGAAAAAGAAATGAACAAGAACGGCGGCGTCATCGCGGGCAGCAATGAATCCGCATCCCGTGGTTGTCTACAAGTTCCAAGACGCGTTTGTTGTCGGTTTCCGGTGTCCGAGGGGCCCAGTTGAACTAACAACGAGCAACGTGTTGGGATTCAACGAGGCTCTGCGGAAGACCCAACACCGTCTCATCGGGCAAAGAAGACAAGGGCAAAGCTGCCAGACAGTGTGAAGAGGTGCCTTCCAGACTTGCCACATTTGTCTGTTGCGTTTCACTTCTGTTGGATATCTGGCGTGTTGGTCGTCAGGAGTGACACCGCTTTGTCCCTTTCAGGTCTGCAAAGAGGAAGTCGAACCAGATGATTTCCGTATTGGCGGGCTCTGTACGGCCCAAGTATGGCGGTATTCAAAATGGCGAATCCGGTGGTGATAAGAAAACGCCACCGGGATTTTTTGTCCAGCTTGCTGCGTGCACTCGTTCTGTGGAACAAAAGAGAAAATCGTACTACGCAGCACAAGGGGATCGTGCGTTCTGTAGCTCACAGGGGGGGGGGGGAACAATACTCAAAGGTAAAAATGCGCGGACGAGTGCGGTGCTCAGCTGGGAATTGCGGCTTCTTCTTGCGACCGCCAAGGGACGATGGCTCCTCGACCTTCGGTTAAGATGGTTTCATGAATGAGGCGGAACCTTTTCTTTTCGTTTCTTCTCGTTCATGTTCTTCTTGGGGGGGGGCGTGGCGCTTTAGAGTAGCGGGAGCCGCGAACGGCTTCGACGAACTCGACAGGCCCCTGCAACGGCCTCGATCAAGAGTGCAAAATTCTCGCGGACAACTGGTCGTGAGTACTATAGAGCCTTTTTGAGAGGGGGATCTATTCGGCGGAAGGAGTGTTTGCAGGAAGCAGAACGAATATCGCGGAAGCACCCGCTGCTCGCAGGCTGCGAGACGCGGGGTGTGTCTCAGCTCTCGGGTTTTATACACAGAAGTATCAACTTTCCCCGAAAGGCATCCAAACCAAGAGAACCTGGGACATCCCTCCGAGTTCAGCTGTGAAACTCGCTTTTCGATCATCGGCTTGTTTATGGTCCTCGGCTTTCTTGATGGTTTCCCTCTTCTTTTTTGGTCTTCCGCGTTTAGTCGGTGGCATGCTGTATGTTTGAATCGACGTGAGGTGTTGCTGTTCATGCAGTACTTTGAGGATCACACGGCAGGCGGTACTTGCCTTGCCGTGGCAAGCTGGTCTTAGAGCGTATGTGTTTGTTCTTGCTGCTATGATAGTCTATCTCTTTCTGACGATTGAGACCTAGAAATGCAGCAATAAGTTTAAAAGAAAAGTGCATACCGCCTTGTCGGGTGTGCCTTGGTCCTTGATTTCGAACATGGCCTCAATGAGCCCCCAGAAGAACTGTACGGTTGAATTTCGGGTTGTACGCATGCATGAGGTTTGTTCACAAGTCAACATTCGAAGCCACTGGTCTGCCAGCGGGTGGCGTCATTTGCGAATCTTTACTAAATCACGTGGAAACAGGCTCATGTCTCTCGTCGATTGCCGCTGATCGTGTCCATCCTTCTACGCTTTTGTTCATGCTGTGAGTCGAAGTGCGAGCTCTCCGTTATTTGAACTGTTCGAATATAGCTCGAGACACACAGCTAAGCATACCATTGCCAAGAATGCGTAGTAGACGGCAAACAGGGTGAGAATGATTGCCCAGTTGCCAGGCGTGATCTGCGATTGTGTGTATGTATGTGTGTTTGTGTGCTGGCCAGCTTCCGGGAATATTGCGTAATCCGGGAGCTGCCAATCTCATCCCGAACTACCGGATGTCATCCTTATCACACCACCCGATCAACTCAGATTCAGCTCTTACAATCCACACGCCATTTGGTAACGTGTTTTGGTTCGTCTTCTTTAGGTCTCAAAGTTTCATCTGGCAATAGGTTGGGTTTACACAGCTTGATGATTGAAACTTCGATAGACTCGAGCAAGCTGGATGCTGACTTTACGGACAGACCGGATTCCTTAGGCCCGCCAGGTCACCCGGTTCAGCAGTCTCGGAATAATGCTATGACATGCTGTGAGAAGGGCACATACGTGGCACATGCATGTGAAGACGCCTTCGCCTGCACCGTTCGGGTCGCAGCAGAAAAGCTTGGCCTCCTCCCCGGTGGGGCAGATGCCCTTCTTCTTCGTCTCAACCTCCTCGACCTCCTCCTCTTCGTGGTCGATGGGCTCGGTGGTGGGGTTGGCCATTTTAGCTTGTGTTTGGAAAGAGGGTTGTGTAGAGAGAAAAGAGAGAGAGGTGCGGGGGGTGACTTTCGAGGGGGGGTCACTGGTGCATGTAAGATTTACGTGCGGGCAAGGGGTTTGGATGCGGATGGCGTCCCACCGGTATCCCTATTGATCATGAGCCTGCCGATGAGCCGAACATTAACAACAAGCTTCGTCATATGTAGCCAACAACTTCCGGTAAGGCGACTTGCGACGTGGCCAGTATGAGTGCCAGCCATAATCTGATGGGAATCAGCCATGCGATTTTGAAAGCTCAGTCTATCGATGACTAACGCCGCATGGGACTTGCTACTGCTATGGATCAAACCTCTCATTGCGGCACGCGTGCTACAGCGGTTCGAGGGAATGCCGAAATGACCTGACAGATCACCCCGCGCTTGTTCCTCTTGTCCGAGACTGGAGGTATGCTAATAGCTCTGTCGAGCCAGCCCCACTTTTTTGGGGGTCGGGGGCTAAGCCCGGGGGCACTTTTTTAGCCGACCGTCGTACATGTTATTTGAGTCAATTCCTCGCTCCGGGGTTTTTTCGACCCGTGAATTGGCACCGGGTATTTTCATACTTCAGGCCTGGAGGTCCGGGTTCGAACCCAGCCGAGGACACTTTTCCGGTCGAAGATGACTTCCGGGGTTTGTTGGTTTTCGGGGTCTCTTGTGCCCCGAAATTTGCAGAGTTTCTCAATATCTCGTTTTCTTGTTACGTTAGTGGGGAGTCATTTGCATGCAAATGAGTACCACGCTATTCAATAACTCGCGGGTTTTGGGTTCCCCAGACTGCCAACCCAGGTAGTTTGAGTCAGTCTACCAGAGCATAGCATCGCCCGAATGTTGCTTCGCCCGAACTTTGCTTCACCAGAACTTAGCTTCTCTCGAACTTTACTTTTACCCGAACTCGTCTTTCCCGGTGCACGTTGATATTGTTCGCCAAACAATCTCAACGGAATTTGCGAACAGATCTGCTTCAAAGCAGACATGCCTTCGCACAGAAAGGACCCCCAATAACGGTCAAAGGAAGTTGTAGTATGGCTAAAGAACAATTTTGATTGGGGCGCACAGCACCTTCCTTTCGTCTATTCTACTATACTGCGCACATCGGTTTACTATACATATTCTTTACGTCGTGAGGCTAGTGCAAAGAATACGAATCTGCTACCTCTTGGTGCTTTGTCGCCAGAAGTGTCGAAAAGAAGACAAAGACAAGACTGACAGGCGCGTTTCGCATGCTCGACTTGTTCACTGAAGCTGGACCAAATCGGAGCCCGTGAGGGGCGTGCTTTCTTCCAGCAACGTGTTGCAGAGAGCCGTGTCACCCACGGAAACGGTTCCCTGTAAGAAGTGGAGGAGGTGGCGGACTGTACATGCGATACGTGAGCGCATCGTCTTCGTCGTCGCCTATATTTGTGTAGGTGGAGCAGAAGAGCATCAGCAGCACGACGCAGAACACGAACTCGATGCAGACCATCGCCACACCCGCGCCAAATGCAGTGCCGCACGCGTCGCGCGTAGACTTGCGCAGGTAAGTCGTTTGAACAATGACGAATAAGATGCCCCATAGCCCGCTGATGGCGCTCACCAGCAGCGCACCTTGCCGCGGGAAGTCGTCGGTGTACATAAGCTCGCAGTAGCGCATGCACAACTTGCTCATGAAGAATATGAGGAACGCGAGCAGGAAAAGCACGATAGTATTCAACACCATTAGTGTAGTCAGGTCACGAGGGCAACCGTCGTCTTCGTCGCTCAGAGTCGTCAGCAGCAGTGCCACGAAAGCCAGAAGCGCTGTGATTACCGCGCGAATCATGCTTTGCCGCTGTGTGCCCCAGCTGCCTGCTGCTGGCCTGCGGCCTCGTCTTCTTGATTGCGGTTGCCCATTTTCGCCGTGTGCCTTTTGACGTGAAGCTTGGGCGTGTTGCCCTGACGGCGTTGAACCTGTCGATGCGTGTGTGTTCAGTGGAACGTCTGAAGCCAAGTACAGTCCCCTCGTCACCTCACCACTCGGTTCTGCTCATCACCCTCTCCTCCAAACTCGAGAGTCCCGCAATAAGGCCGACTTCTTACGACACAAGTAGCTATAAACAGCATCCCGCGCGAAGAGGAACACATGTGCTGTCATGTAATATTCCGCCCGATGGGCGGAAGAAGGAGGGGAAGTGGCCCCAGTTGCATTTCTCGGGACACACACACACACACACACACACACACACACACACACACACACACACACACACACACACACACACACACACACACACACACACACACACACACACACACACACACACACACACACACACACCTTTCTCGGCCATATCCAGCTCGTTGTTGTCTTCAATATCCGCGCGAGCACGCATCACAGTGCACGTTAACACCACACTTTTGCTTACGGTTTCTTCAATTTCAATACTAGTTGTCTTCGGGACGCCGTTCACTTCAGTAATGCGATCGCCGGTTTGCAGGCCCGAGCGTTCAGCGGGGCCGGGGTCGACAGATACGATCCGGTTGCCGTCCAGTTTCCAGTGCATCGGCTCCGCTTGCCAGCGTTTGGTCACCGGGATGTCCCATGTCGCCACGTCTTCGGCGGGTGCTTCCTCATCAGGCATTGTGCTGAGCGCGGACACCTTCTCCACCTCTTTCATGCCGCGTTTGTATGCTTTTTCCGCTTCCGTGTCTCGCCCCATGCCATCACGAGACAGCATGCGCGGGGGTGGTTCATCCTGAGTTGATGGTTGATCTTTGGTGTAATGCCCTTATATCCCACTCAAAACAAATTTGTGCCCTTATATCCCACTTCAAACAAATTTTGTGCCCTTATATCCCAAACTGGGATATAAGGGCACAAATTTGTTTTGACAAATTTGAATCGAGGAAAATGCTGGAAAACTTGCCGAGGAGGGGCTTGAACCCCCGACCACTCACCATGAAACCCAAGGGTGGTTGGCTCGACCATCCGGATACCTACGGCGAAAAAAAAAACTTTTCGTCCAGCCGGGTCCCGACGCTGGACTCCTGTTGCTGTTGCTATTGCCACGTGCATGCGTGCACACTGCAGCACAGCCCCTGTCACAGCAGCGAACGAAGGAGGAGAGCGGGCGCGTGCGCTTTGACTCAAAGTTTGAGTGCTCAGACAGACAGGAACAACAGCGAAAGGTGGCGTTTGAGTGCACTGCCATGCTCCTGACATTGGCAGTGACATGGAGACATCACGTGTCGCGAGTTGACGCCCATGCCTGGGCCCTGGCACGGCGAGCCAAACCCGAAATCGAACCCGAACCCAGAAGTTCGGGTGAGGAGTGATGGTGGCAGAACCGAACCCGAAACCGAACCTCAACCCGAAACTGAACCAGTGCCCGATAGCCTCGGATAGGAAACCAAACTCGGAACTGAACCCAGATTACAAGACAGATGGCCAGAACCGCGGAGGACGGTGGGCTAACAACCCAAGGTGGCGACACAGTCGGACACTGTTGCCGACAGACGGAATCTGCAGCTCGCGCAAGAATGGCTGATTCCTTCCTGAAGTCATCAACTGTCGTTGTGCCCACGCCTGCACCGCAACTGGTTGCACACACACCGGTTGCACGACGGTGGACACAGCTTCCTTCACTGCAGTAATCTTCGCTTACGGATCATGAGTCTGATGAGATCAGTTGTCTCGCCTGACTCTCGGCTGTAGCATCTGGCCAGCTACTACAGTTCTGTCACCGCGATTAGCCCCGAACGTCAGCGTGGCACGCCGTGACACGCCGCACGGTCAGACGGTGCAGCCAGGCACCTGGCTCTGATGCGGTTCTCTTGAGTACTTGCTTGAGCCTCCCAAGTTGAGGCACCCGATCGGGGATCGAGTGTGGCCGCGGTGGCCAGCTTGAAGTTGTGAAACGGTGCAACCAGTCGCTCTGAGGCACCCAGAACGTCTTGAGACGTCTCGGGTGGGGCATTGAAGCCAGCTTTATGCCTACGGACAAGGAAACACCAAAAACGGATGGAAGGGGGTGGACTGGGTCAAAAAATTTGGTCAAATTTTAGGGGTCCAAATTTTTGGGGTCGAAAATTTTGGTCGAGATTTTTGGTCCAAATCTTTGGTCGAAATTTTTGGGGTCCAACTTTTGGGGTCGAAATTTTGGGTCCGAAATTTTTGGTCGAAATTTTGGGTCCGAAATTTTTGGTCGAAATTTTTGGGTCCAATTTTTGGGGTCTAAATTTTGGGTCCAAAATTTTTGGTCGAAATTTTTGGTCGAAACTTTGGGTCCAAATTTTTGGTCGAGATTTTTGGTCCAAATTTTTGGTCCAATTTTTTGGCATCGAAATTTTTGGGTCCAGATTTTTGGTCATAATCTAGTTGGCAAAATTTTGTGGGCAAAAATGTTGGGGCAAATTTTGGTCGAAAATTTTGCCCTGGAATTTTTGGACGTTGTGGCCGAGTCAAAGCACACATGCCACCGGCACCATGGGTGGCCGGTTCGGTTCCCTCAAAAGACTTTTTACACGACCAAACAAATTTTGTGCCCTTATATCCCACTTCAAACAAATTTTGTGCCCTTATATCCCAGATTGGGATATAAGGGCACAAAATTTGTTTGAAGTGGGATATAAGGGCACAAAATTTGTTTGAAGTGGGATATAAGGGCACAAATTTGTTTGGGGTGGGATATAAGGGAAATTTACCTTGATCTTTCTCTGGCAGACAACCGGTTGCCATGATTTCTTTCGCAGCGACACACGGGGCTCGGTTTCTCGAGGATGCGGACTGATGTCCCGCGATAGTCAATGGGAATTGCAGAGAAGCATGGTCGTCGAACGCAGTAGCGGCTGGGTTTGCCCATGCCCATCAGCAGTTGACGGTCGCTTGCTACCGGCAAGACGACATCAAGTCCAAATCGGTCAACAACCCTACTGGAACCTCCAGAAAACTACTCGCACACTTTCCATCGCTCGTCCGCCTCTACTCCTTGGCGGCGCCCCGAAGAACACTGCGCTGCATGCCGAGTGAAGAGTGAGAAACTATATACGTGTGATGAGCAAGTGGCAAAGGGGTCTGTCTTTGATGAGCTGTTACCCTGGAAAAGATCGTTGCGCTGGCGCAACGCAACAACCAGGACACGCTATGCGAGAGGAAGAGGCTAGTTGACCCAGCGCGGCACACTGGGCGGAGGACTGGCCTGTCAATGAATCCCCACTGAGGCCTGCAAGAGCCCGCGAGGTCAGAGGCGTTTCGAGCTTACGGTGAGCACCTGGCAGCAGGACACTTTCCAGAAATTGCGTGCAGGAGATTCCACGATTGATATCTGAAGCCGGCGTTGATTTCGGCTGGTCTTGACAAGCCTAAATGAGTTGCAACGGGTCCAGCTCGTTAAAACTTATGAGTCATTGATTGGAAGATCGGTGCTCAGCTGCGCGGCACCGGCCTTGTCTCGGACGATATCTGTTGTTACTTTGGCATTTTCGATCGTCTCCGGATTTACGCACAAGTGCTGCCTCGACCAGTCAGTGACACCCCCACTGATGCAACACGCTGCGGGACAGGGTGCTTGCGAACTATTCAGCCAGCACCTGGCAGTGAATCGTCGAAAAGTCGTGGGCGTACGTCGACAGCAACGTGAATGTATCGCCTGAATTGACCTTGAGATCAACAGGAAGCGGCGAGCCAGCGGAAAGGGCCTCGGTGAGCTGGTAGCACCAGCCATACGATTGAGCGCGAGGTGCCCCCCCTTCACCTGGGTAAGTGCTGAATGATCTCTCCATGGCTTCGTCGCCCGCAACCCAATAGAATAGCAGTGCGGTCGCCGTGCCGGAGTGTGTGATTTTGACTGGAAGCTCGGATTCGATCTTCGCCGCATCGGCCTTGTCTTTCAGAAAGTCTACTCTGGTGATTTCAATCTTCTCTGAGAGTTCTTTAAATGCAGTTGTGCCGAGATCCACGGCGCACATCCTACTCTGCTTCAAGAAGCACGTATCCTTGGCGGTCCTCCAGCTCTGAAGGTTGACGTTGAACTTCTGCTCGACTGCTGTCGAAACATCAGAAACTTGTGTCAACTCTGGGCACTCGATCAGCACCGCGTACTGGATACCCACGCGCGGGAACACATCAAGCACGCGACCCTCGAATGAATTCTTCGCTTGCTGCAGTTCCTGTTGCATGGTGTTTTCGATGGTTCGATGCACTTTACGTGAGAACCTCCTTTTTTCGGTGAAGAAAAGCAAAGAACAATCTGGAGCTGATCAATGATGGTGAAGACGAAAGTAAAAGAATCGTGTTCGCCATGTTTGTAGGGATTCATAGGAACAAGCAAATAACTCTAACGAGAACGATCCAATGTTGGACACGACGGGCGTTCAAATTATTTTTCCGATGATGATAGCTCGTTCAGGAACACGAGTGGGCGTAATGGAAAAAGCAAGGAGAGCTCGGTAATACCACCTTGGGCTCTACTTCCTCTGACGTTTACTGGAAGTTGGTGTGCTGTCGCGCTTGCACTTCTGCTTTGCCTCCCGCTTTTCTTGTTCCTGTAGTTTTGCAAAAGCCTTCGTCGTCGCCGTTCTCTTTTTCTCAAGACGGACAGCATGAATCAGACAGATCACGTTTACACTGAGACCGAGTCTGAGCCCTTTTCACACTTCGGCGACTTGGAGGTTCACATCTGAAATGGCTTACAGACCGTACTAACTGCACCTTCGGGCCGGTGGGCCCATCATGACTGATTTAGAGCACCTTTGTGTTCAACCGAGGTATGGAATCTAGTCGAAAATACGTTCTTTGGACTAGAACCGCGCCTCTAGTGCGATGGGAAAGGTTGCGTAATTGGCCGACTCATATCACTATCCTGCCAAGAAATGCAAAAGGATGCGTATTCCGTATGAATTGCGGTCAATCTCTTCGAAAGTTGGCCTGGCTTGGCCTGCTCGATGTCAGAAAGAGAGGGTTCGATCTTGGCGTTTTATTGCAGGAAACAATTCACGCGCTTCTCACCACGAAGCCGTGATACTTCAGCTTGATTCAGATGTCATACCTGGAACGCATTTGAGCCGAGCATGAGAGTGCCCATCGCCTCGTGGAGTAGAAGGACTTTCTTGTCGGTGTCAAAAGCTTTCAACATCATGTTTGCATCCTCCGACGATTCAACACAGACTTGGCTCCCTGCCTCTGTGCTCAGTACATCATTGTCTCTGAGCAAGTCATTCGACAAGGCAATGCGTCGTTCGTCTCCACCATCGAAGCCGACAACTTTCTTCGCGCCGCAGCACTTTGCTGCGAGGAGCGTCGTCATGGCGGCGCCCTTCCCGACAACCGCTGTGGGCACTGCACCTCCGTTGTCTGCGTAGTGCTTGCTTACAACTTTGACGAATGTCTCGTGCTTTCCAGTGTCGTTCATTGAAGCGTACATGCACGAGTTTATGTCGGAAACCTCAGCAGGCGACAGTTCTTGCAAACGACGAGGCGGGTCTACTCCCTCAGGTAACTCGGCGCCATCAATCTGAGCATCTTCGCCATCGACTGTTGACTCGCTATCGTCTTCATCATCGCAACCAAGCACTTTGGCGCCTGTAGGTGTCGTCGAAGGTGAGCCTAGTGGCACCGAAAGCGCAAAGCAAGTATCGAGAATTGTAACTACCTTTGCTCGATATCGAACGTGTCGTGAAAGATAGCATGCTCTGCCTGCTTTTCTTCCGAGGGCGGGACAACAATCCCGGAATTACAGTCAACTTTTGTCTAGACATCCGAGAAGACGTGCCAGGAGTACGTCGACCAGACCACGCACTCGTCCACTAACCGCTCTGGGGGGGGGACGCGATCTTCAACACGGGGTGTATTATTTATTGTGCCTGGATATTCAACAATTGCCTGTATAGGCGGACATAGATGGTGCATCCAGTAGTAGTTGAACTAAGCTTTTCTGGGAGGTTCAAACAGACTTTTCGTCACAACGAGAAGAAGAACTAGAACCGCGCACCTTTGTCGAGGTTCCTCCATGAAACGGAGCCGTCTGGCTTGGTGGTGGCTCGCCAGAGGTCGCCAAGCGTCTGCTGGCCTGCAGCCACCTCAATGACGCCTCCAAAGACGAAGAAGTCGCCGGCGTGGGACCCGACGGCCGCAGACATGCGGGGCACTGGGCACGCTGCGCTTTCGTCGGCAACGGCGGCGGTGCGGAAGGCCTGGCTGCCGGCCTCGAGCATCCACAGATCGTTGTGCAGCTTTACTTGTTTTTTCTTCTTCTTCTTCGCGTCGCCTGCGTCGCGGAACTCTTCGAGTCCGCCGAAGAAGGTCGGCATGTCTTCGCCTTTGGCCGACTTGACGACTGTCATCGAGAGGCCCATTCGCGGGTTTAGACCGTTCGACGTGAACGCAACAGATCGCCATGTGGGGTTGTCGGTTTGAAGGGGAAGGATCCACATGTCTTGCAGGGCTTTTTCCGCCGCGTTTACCCCACCGTAAACGCAAGCCATATTGTTCGTCGCTGCAAGGCAGCAGCCGGATCGGGGAGATGGCTTGTCTCCATTTGCCTTGACTTGCTTCGACTGGAGTGTTTCGCCGTCGACTGTAAAGTGGAAGAGGTCGTTGAACTTGCGGGCCTTCCCGCGGCCAGTGTCGTAGTACCCGCCGAAAATCACGAAGCTCTTGTCGTCAACAGCAGCCATGCGGTGCCCGCTGCGTGCCGAAGGGGCCGCCACTGTGACCATTTCGTTCCACCGCAGGTGTTCGAGGTCCAGCCGCCACAGGTCACCCAAGTGGCTGATGTCGATGCCTGTAAGTGTGGTGGTTCCAGTTGGTTCCTTCCTGGTTAATGACTGCGGGTACGGGTGCAGCAGCTATGAACGAGCGAACGTTTGTCTTTGGTCGCTCGTTCAATTTAGTGGTGTCTAAATCTGACACCTGCGAACTGGCGAACAACCTCGTGCAAGCTCTGTTCGGTGGACACGACACGGATGCCCGATTACTAATGCGAAACCTCGGATGCACACCAAAAAGACGGGGCAACCTTTTTGGAGGTGTGGACCCGCGGGGCTCCAACAAGGAGGAATTGACACATATTTTCATTTGCACGCCCTCATCTCAACGTGGGATAAGGTTCAGATCGAAGGGGGCGCAATCGCTCTATGTGTTCGATTGGAGCATACCGTCTTTGGAGGTATACTCTCCTCCGTGGATGAAGAGAGCGCTCGCTGTGGCAACCCCTTGGTGCCCGTTTCGAGCCCGCGGCTTGGCTTTTCCGGCGGGTGCGACAGCAAACCACTTCGCTGCCCCAGGCTGCGGCTTCGCGGCGGTGTCGTAGTACATAAGCTCGTCGAAGGTGGTGGTCGTGTCGCCGGAGAAGCACTCGCCTCCGTGGATCCAGAACCGGCCGTCGCTGGACAGCATCGCCGCCGCGTTGGCCCGCGGCGAAATCGTGCCCTTCACCGCTTCCACCGACGCCTTGTGTTTCTTGTCCGCCTGCGCAACGTACGCCTGCAGCAGCTCGTCATCACCGGCGGAGGCCTGCTCCTTCTTCGACTTTTTCCCCATTTTGCCTCCCCTGCCTGGGTCCCTGTAACCGCTACGCAAAATAGTGCACGCACACAAACTCACACACACACACTCACACACGTGGACGCACTCGCCAAGAGGGGTGCCACATTAAAATAGGTCGCAATACACACCGCTCTCTGCAATTGGGGGGAAAAAGTCCGCACGGAAGTTGGTGCATTGGACGGTGTGTTTTTTGTGTTTCCGACGATCCCGAATGGACGTACAGATTGGTGTCTTTCGACCTTTTGTATGCTTGTGGAGTTCAGCTTAGTACGTGCTTGTGGTGATCGGTGGGGTTTTTTTTTTTTATTTATTTTGTTAACCAGGGCATTAGCTTGGTCTCCGGCCCATTTTCCAAATTTGGACCGATAACGGCTTTTTTGCGTTTTCACTGTTTTTCTGCAATTTTTGCACTGAGTTGGCTCGCCTGCCGGTGTCTCTGCCTCCTCTCCGGCCTCAACCTGCACCTGCCCTCCAGTCGCAGGTAAGCAACAGCAGGAGCTGCCGACCCGAATCCGCAGTATCTTGTCTCTGAGAAAAGTAGAAAGGAGTTGACCGGAACTGCCTGTGCCGTTCTTTCTCGGAGAGGAATGCCTCAAGAAAGGCTTTTACCTCGCTCTTTGGCAATCCATCAGTGTCGCTGTACTCGGCCACTAATAAGAGCGTCAACAGCTCCTGCAGTGAATCATCCCCCAGACTGCCACGCAGGCGGGTCTTCAACAGCTTCAGCATGGAGAAGAGCCGTTCAGGGCTTGCGTTCGCCAGTGGCATGAGCAGCGATATGCTCATGATGGTGGAAGTGCGGGGGTGGTGCGGTCGTTTAAAAAAGGGTGACTGCCCCGGAGTACGTCTTTCCATGCGGGTTGGCTTCGTAAAGCCTCTTCAGAGCCGCAAGCACACCCGGCAATTCACCCTCAGCTTCCTGCAGAATTGGGGGCTAAAAAAAAGCATTGGCCCTGTGGGCTGCCCATTTGCGTTCACCAGCACCTTGGTTTCACCATAAAACGTTAGGATGGTGGAGAGATGCGTTGTTGCAACGTCGGGGTCACCACCTTCCCGAAGAACAGGTCCACTAGGATCAAACAGTGAGCTCATCGCAGTAAGAAGAGGGGCAATGCGCAGGCGGTTTTTAATGGCAGAGAGTAACGCATTGAGGTACGGCTCTGCGTGTTCTGTGTGGTAGGCCTCAATGAATCGTGCATCAATTGCTGTGAAGCCTTCCAGACCCTCATATGCAGCATTCACGACATCGGCGTCCTCGGCTGTGCCGGGATCGAGACCGAGTACCTCTGGAGCAAGCATGGGCCGAGTAGTGAACACTGGAAGATGTGAGTCCCCCAATGCAGTGCAAACCAAAGCTGCTGCCTGTAGTGTAGAGGAGAAGACGGGGGAAAGGCGCAAGGATGCGCTTGAGTAGGCGGAAGACTGCAGCTGCTCCAATGTCTGGCGCCGATGGGGCGGGTTCTTGTTGTCCTCATCAACCAATGAATCAAAGATTGTCATGGTGGAGATGAGGAGGGCGGTTGGCCAATTTTGCCAACCTCCACGTGTCATATGCCTTGCCTTTGCTTGGACTTTCACGTACTCCTTCAGCGTCTTTGTACCTCCTCCCAGGCTCGCCACGTCCTTCTTTGTCCACTTGGCATAGTCTTGCGAGTACAGCTTCCCCCACTCTGCATCCTCGCGAACAGCCTTCGGCTCGTCTGCTGGCTTTGGAGCAGGTTTGGGCTTCTTACTTGACAAAGCCTTGCAAGGTCGATTGACTTGTTTGACGCTTCATTTTTCGACTTTCTATGTGTTTTATCCCTGGCATTTTGTCTGGTAGATAGTTTGGGTCAGAATGCAAAGAATCTGTGGCGATAATCTGCATCGCCGGCGGTTATCTCTTCCCACGTGCAGAGCTGTTGTTCTTTCCCCCGTGCCCGTCCAACTTGCATCCAAACTGGCCACTTCTACTGGTGCTGGGAAGTGGGATTCCCACTGCGTGCACTCCTTCTGTAGCCTTTGCTGGTGCAGTGGTTGCCCCTCCAATTGCACATTGGCCACCGCTGCCGGCGCCTGGGGGACGATGCAGTCACGGTAGTGCCATTTTTTTTTTTTTTTTTTTCCGGCGGCCTTTCCAAATTCTGACCGACGGTCCAAATGTGGATATAGAAGCTTATCCCCTGGCTGTTGGCGATGCACCGCTTGGCCGTCGTTTCGCGCCTGTTGCGCAGTCGTTGGCGACCATCCTTACGACTGCTCGCTGAAGGGAGATAATTTGCCTGGGTTGGCGTTTCGTCATCTGACTATTTGACGGGTGGTCAGTTATGCTGAGAAGCGAGCCCAACAACATTGTATGTGTATACTTTGTAAACATCTTTCGATGAAAACGTTACGTTGCTATCAGACCCGTCGCTAGCGGGGCGGTATGCAGCAGGGCTTCGCTGCGTGTGCAAAACGCTTTATTGTGTAATGAAATCAATTACAGTGGATTTACGGTGTGTTCATTGGCATCAATCGCTCGTTGCTGTTTGACATTCGGAAGGAGATTTTGAGACAGGTGCCGCCTCGGATTCTGTGGGTAATTGTATTCTGGTCCCCGTCGCGCAGTTGCTGCATTCAACCTTCCTGACGTCTTCACGCTGCTGCCCCTTGGGCTGCTTTACAACGCCAGCAGAGCATCGACCAGCTTGTTCATGTCACGCTTGGTGTTGTAGACGTGAGGCGAGATCCTCAATGCGTCCCCTCGAAGGGACACGTGAATGCTGCGTTCCTGCATGGCCCGCTTGATAGCGTCCTCTGAGACCCGTGGTGGAACCCTGATGCCGAAGAGGTGGGGCGTTCGGAATCGAGAGTCGGTCTCGTACGAGTACCCGGCCGAGCTGAGTCGCGACAGAGCCCGCGTGGCGTCAGCCAGCTGACCGCAGTACGCAGACACAGCGGCAGGCGACCACGCGTTGATCTGCCGCAACGCCGCCAGCAGCATCGGGACGTGGATGAAATTGGCGCGCTCGCCCATTTCGAAGCGGGCGGCCCCCGGCCTGTACTCGGTCTCCAGCCGCAGGTTCGCGAAGTCGTCGCTGCGGACGCGGTTGGTCCAACTCTCTTCTATAGGCTCCGCATCCTGGGTGACCCGCTCCGAATAATACGCGAGTCCCAACGAGTACGGCCCGAGGAGCCACTTGTAACTCGCGCACACCAACACATCCGGTGCGATGCCTTCGAAATCCAGAGGCATGGCACCCAGGCACTGCGTGGCGTCTGTAACTAACCATGCGCCAACCTCATCTGCTCTCTTGCGGAGGGCATGCAGATCGAACAAGGTGCCGTCTGCCCAGTGCAAGGGGTCCACTGCGATGACTGCTACAGAAGCGTCGATTGCATCGAGAAGCTGCTCGTTCCATTGCGCTGCGATGCTGCTTGTTTGCCCACCAGGCGACGTGGACGGGCGGTCTACCACTGTGACGGTGGCACCGGTGCGGTGGGCGAGCGTAGTCCACGGGTAGTAGTTACTGGGGAACTGATTGCCTACCACAACGATCCGGCTCCCCTTGCGCACGTGCCTCGCATTCGCAGCAGCGTTTGCAACGCCGTATGAAGCTGACGGCACGATCGCGACCTGCTGTGCTATCGACGATACGAACCCAGCATCCGACCCCCGACTATGCTCGCCAGCCAGCAATTTGGCGAACTCCAATCGCAGGAGCAGCGGGTCGTTGAAGAAATCCTCCGCCCTTATGCGGGTGGGGGCCCTCTTCCTCCGCAGGCCCGCGATGCCGGCTCGCTCCGCCTCCTTCGTCAACGGGCCCATGTACGCGCAGTTGAGGAACACCTCGTCCCTCGGCAGGCGGAAAAGGTGCCGTTGGCACTTTAATGGCGCTGCCATTGCCACCGGCAGCCGCGTGTTTCTCCTTTTTGCCGCTGGGTTGCGATAGCCTGTGCCAGTGTGAAGACTTCGCTGAACGTTTAGGCCAATACATTGGCCGCTCAGGCCTGTTTGATGCTAGCAGCACGCCTTCGTAAGAACACGGAGCGCCAGACTCATAAGCTAAGTTGAGGGTGAACCCACGAGGGGCTGGTGCCCTCGAGGAAGGGGTGGTGTTGTGCTTTGTCGCAGTCAGATTTGCACCTGGCTGTCGGCGAAACTCCCTCTGTAGGGATCAACGTACCAACCAAGAGTGCGAGCTCAGCGTTGTCAGCATGGTCGGGTACCTCTTTAACCTTCCTTACCTGAGATCTACTTCATTGCTCTGGCTGAGCTCTAACCCCAGGATGACTTTGTGCACGGGAACGGTCTGAGTGAGTGTCGAAGTACGCTCTCAGATTCCGGTACGCGGGTGTATAGTGAGTGCGGGACAAGAGTGCAACGGGAGAACGGATGAGCTGGTTCAAAGTGCCTTGGAACGGGATTGAAAAAAACTGGTGCGGTGTTGCTTGCGCTCTGCCCTAGCGTTTCTGGAGCCGTGTGTTCAGCTCCGCACGGGACGAGCGCATGAATACATGCCATTGCAGAACTCGCCCGGCAACGATGCATTCTAGCCGGTTGGATAGACGACGATAGATCGAGAAACAATAGGAAGGGATAGATCCGGAGGGCGGGTTCACAAAGACATCGGCGAGTGTAAGCCTTGCTTCAGTATGCGATCCAATCCGAAGAAGGCGGTGCAGCAGGGTGTTAAGGGAGGTACTTGCACGGGCCTACAGCCCATGGAAAACAAGTGTTGTTTAACCACTTAAGGACGGAGCGCGGCAGGGTTAAATTGGGAACAGGGGGGATCCATGGCAATCTCATGGTATCCGTTGAGAGCTCGGAACAGAATTTCTGCCCGACCAAGGACGCATGCCAAAGATTTGTGTCAGATCTTTCCAATAAAGCAAACGGCGACCACTTTCGACCATTCTTTGGTCTCTCGCCCGCTGACTTGATACCCGCTAACTTTCTAGAACTAACTACAGTGGTAGTTCGTCCTTAAGTGGTTAATTTGGTTTTCTGACAGCTCTTGCAATGTGAAATGGTGTCAACACGAAGAGTAATCAGGGCGAATGGGAGAAACGTTGAACGATAAAGGACGAATCGTCTTGGGTCCCAAGTAGCGGAGAAAGTGACTCGGGAGAATGCGTAGTTGAAGCACTCACTTAAAATTCGCGGCGCTTAGTCCCACCTTGACGTCAAGCAGTAGTAGAAGTTGGTGATGCTGCCGGTTGCAGGCAAGCCGCCGGGGTTCGAGGCTGTGACTTTCCACGCTCCGTTCACTTCGTCATCACGAGAGATCCCACCACCCAGGTTGATCATCGAGGGAAACGGAGTTGTGTTCGTTTGCTCGGCAGGCCCGTCCCAGTATGTAGCCGACGCACCGTTCGGGTCGGTGCCGACGATCTTGATCGAGTAAATGTTGACGTCACTCGACACGTTGACGAACAAGTTCACGTCGTTCGGAACCGTGGCGAGCCCGTACACTGGAACGATTTCCGACACCTTTCCAGAGGCCGGAACTGGAATCGTGTCGCGCGGCTCGGTAGGGTGAAAGCAACCTCGCATCCACTCAGGCGTGCACGAACCCCAGTTGCAGAAAAGACCCGATTCACAGTCAGTGTCGGCGCTGCATGAAAAGACAGTCTGGTACACAGCTGATGGGATGCACTGACCAAACGGGACGATGTTGTCACTGGGAACACCTTGGCAGCGGCACGTCACCGTCTGCCAGAAGTCGTACTCTTCAGCCTCACACGCGCAGCCCGAACCCACTTCGCAGTTGTCGCTTTCGCTGATGCACGAGTCGCCGCATGCCTTGCCAGCGTCACACCGTTTGCAGCAATCGCGCTTTCCGCACGTTTGGCAGTCTCCATTTGACATGCAAACTCCATCAACGAAGCTCTTCAACTCCGACAGAGCTGACTGAGTTCGCGCAGCAACGGCGACGTCACCGAGGGAACACATCGGACGGGCTGTGAAGAGAGCCGTCGCCACAGTCGCATCAAGGTTGGCCACCAACAGGAAGCTGTCGAAAGAAGCTGCGTTGGCCGCGCCGACTACCGTCACGGCTTCGTCGTTCGTGAACGTGACACGCGCAAACGACCCGCTCATGTCCGTCGGGAACTTCGGGCACTCTGTCTTCACTTCTTGAAGGAACCCCGCAAGAATGACGCTGTCGACACCGGCAACGTTGGCAAGCGACGCGACATCTCTGATGGGCCTTCGGACTCTTGCGTCAATGATTGACTGCGCGATCTTTGCATCCTGAACGTGGTACGTCAGCTGCAGGGATTCCAACGAAGCCGTGTTCGCCGCCTGGACTGCCGCTGATGCTTCGGCATCTGTGAACGTCACACCTTCAACAGTCACCTCCGCCGCAGCAGACGCGACAAGCATCGCAGCCATGAACACTCTCGACATCACTATTTTCGTGGGAGACTCGAATTGGTAAGTAATCCTGGTGTGCCAACATTTCGCAAGGTGCAAATTGTGAACGACAAGTTCCAGAAACTCTGAGAGAGAGAGAGAGAGAAAGAGAGAGACGAGTTGGAGTGCAGGGACCATCTTCGGGGAGTACCCGGTCGCCCCTACTACTACTCTCATGATGTTTGAGAAGCCACCACATTCTAAATACGTTGTCGACGACTAAAACCTCGAGCAAGCTTGGGTGTAAAACCGTAACGAAAGGGAATGAAGCTGAGGTTGAAGAAGTCAAACAACATCCATTGCGGGTGTCGCAGCATGTAAACATTGCGACAGGCCTCCTACAGGAGGATGAGAAAAAAGAGAGATATGGGGGGAGGTGGACACGTCCGACCATCGGTCTTTCGGCATGAGTTTGGAAGTCAGCACACAACGTGTCACAAAGCAGTGCTTCCAAACAAAGAATGGCAAGCTCTACTCCGGAAAACTGAGGGGGTGCTTGCAAGAATTGCAACACCAGAGGCTTCGGCGCCCTCCAAATGGGCGTGCCTCGATATTCAGCGTGGTCGCAGGTGGAGGCCCCCCAGGAGCGCAGCCGGGTGGCGTGGACGCACTTTCGCAGGGAGGCGCCACAAAATACGTACAACTGGTACCAGTTCTGCCGGCTGTGTGCCGGGTCCTTACCGGGTTAGTGCCTCTTGCCGGATTCTATCGAGGGTCCAACACACACGGCACTAAAAGACACGGCGCTGTACGGCAGACACGCGGCACTAGAAGACACGGCGCTGTACGGCAGACACGCGGCACTAAAAGACACGGCGCTGTACGGCAGACACGCGGCACTAGAAGACACGGCGCTGTACGGCAGACACGCGGCATCAGACGCCCTTCTGCGGCAGTTGGCTCAAAGAATATACACCAATCCCATCTGGGGACACCGGTTCTCATGTCGCTGTTTGCTGGGTGTCAAAAGTGTACGGTACCCGAAGCTGGCATCACACACACACAACAGGCACGTCTCCGGGCGGGTTGTGAGCTCTACCAGCGCACCTGCGGCCGAAGGGTCGGTCCCTCGCCATCAAAGCTAGATTACGACGTTGTTGACGTCAGGGGGGCGTGGTATCGGGCGACGGCCTGCTTTGTAAGGCGGCAGCGCGAATACGCGCTCTACGTCCTTCGGCATGATGAAACCATCCATAGAATGCAGCTGCTCTCCGACTCCCCACTCTTTACGACATGCCGGTTGTCCCTGTTGGGTTGTGCACAGTTTCACACGGGAGCTGAACTAGTGGGCAAAGGATCCGCAACTACAGACGGTGTACGTTCACGGCCGCCGTTTCTCTCGCAAAACTAAGCCGAGGCTACGCTACAATCGGAGTGCGGGCCTCGTTTGGCGTAGATTATTTCTGAGTGACCAGCTTCCTTCTTCATGCAGCGAATCGTGTAGGTCATTCATTTGACGGGTGTTCCGATTCATTCACGCATCGACGCACTTGTCAGGCGTTTCGCAGGGCAACGCGACGGGTTCCCTTCGTCCTTTGAACTTCGCAAACGACGCATTCCTTCTTGGTTATCCAATAAATAGGTGTCGAGACAAACGAGAAGAATTGGTCCATACATCTAGTCGCAGTCGTTCCATGCGCATAGCTGTTGCGCGGAGCCTACGGGCAGCGCGACCTTCGTTGTCGGGAGAGGCGAGCTCTCTGTCGATGACGTGCTTGGGTTTGATCTTCGGCCTGCTCACCGGCTCGTCGGCAGCTTCGCCGAACGCCGGAGGGCCCCCGGTGAGGATGTTGCATCCTGACCGCACGGAATGGGCCGTCAAGCGCGCCGACCGCGCGGCTCGGTTCCGTTCGGTCTGCCGCGTCTTCTGCTCACAGCGGGTCAGTTCCCCCGGTGACTGCGGCCGGATCTGAACATTTGGAGTGTTTGTCTTTTTTTTTTTTTTTTTTTTTTTTTTTTTGAGGCCGGCTTTCGAGAGATCTTCGACTACAAAAGAGGCAGAAATGGTGCACTGTTTGTTTGACATACAGTCAAGCTCGTGACCGTTTGCCCCCGGCAGTTTCTCAGCCGGTAAATGGTCACGATCTGATGTTTTGGGTTAAAAGTGCAGGCAAGGGCTTATGCCGATAATCTGCATCCATAGAACGTAGCGTTGTCCTCGTCCAGTGACACTAGAACAGATCTACTTGACATCGACATGGCAAGTACGGGGTGCGTCTTGGAGGGGAGGGACTTCGTCGTGGGGTGGATGCCGTTGGATCTGTACTATTAATAAGAAAGACTCTGGGCACCGTGGGACGGCGGACGCAGGTCGAAAAGGTTCCGAAACAAGCAGCTTCTAGCATAGCACGACACGCGCGCACCTGTGTAAAGACAAATTCTGCTGGGTGTCTTCGACTCAGGGTGAGGATCCACAAAGCTCGTGCTAACCAAACCACGCGCCCTGTAGATGGGAAATAAGGTGAAACCAGAACAACGACATACTGGAGGTACGCGTTTGCGATGGAGCCCGCGGGTGAACCGTGTGGATGTCGTTGGTGCTGCCAGCTGACACTCCAATGCCGGGAGGCTGCTTGACAGCAGCATTGCTGCATCGGAGGGGACGGCCTGCGTCCGCTTTCCCAGGCCCGCTTTGTATGCGCCCGACTCTTTTGGCTGCAAGTACTTCTTGTGCCCCCATCCCGTCCCGTGAAACGGGTCCGTGGATGTCGTATCAAGAGGCGGGTTCAATCGCTGGCTCACCGGCAATCCCTGCAGAGGGCTCTCCTGCGCCTGGCTGCGGACAACCATCTCCCCCTTTATTTCTAAATCCTAGGGGTGCCCACTCCTTAAGGGCTACAATACGATTTGTTGTCCGGAAGCCAGTTTTCAACGTTTTAGTGATTTCGAGAGCGACTTCACCCTCCGAACCGGTAGCAATCCCCTCAAAAACGTTTTTAACCCCAGTCAGACAGCGAGGCAGAAAACTGCGTTTTTAGAGTTAAAGTTCGCTTGAAATTCCGGGGGGTTAGGGTCTCCATGTGACCGTTCATGAATGGGTTCTCTTAGAGCAAGAAAGAGCTATAATGGTTACGGGTTGTATATTTAGTGCACGCTTTCGTTATGGGTTCTGGCTAGCCATGTCCGGGACTGTTTGTCACCGACACCAAGTACATTCCTTCGTGGAGTGTAGTCTTGGGCCCCCCACGTTCTACAAGTTGAGCATTGAGTTCTTTAAGGTGCAAGTGCCATCAAGGCAGGCGAGCACTGTTCACGGGCTAGTGTTACTTTATGACGTCGTCCGTCGGGAGAGTCAACGATGATGAGGATGTGGTCAAACTAGTCATTTCCAAGTCAAGTTCAATTCCCGCTCGCTTTCGCGGTGCGGACTTTCCGGGCCGGTTTGGCTGTTTCCGGGTCGACGATGGGGAAGAAGTCAGGCATTCCATTTCGTGATCGAGCGTAGAGTTGTTCACGGCCTGCCGCGATCGCTTCGATCTTCGTGGCTTCCCTGTCGGGGATGCGAGCTTCGAGGACTCCTGCAGGGGTCGCTTCCGCCTCCTTCTGGGAGGCGCGTCTTTGGGCTCGCCGGTTGGCGTGCGCGGAAGGGTTGTTTGTATGGGGATGATGTTCCCCGTTGATGACGTCTTGGGCGACGGTGATGATGACGGTGATGAAGGCGGGGAGGTTGGTGAGCTGGTGAGGTACCGCGCCGTTCGCGTGCGTTGCCGCGTCGCTGCTTTCTTGGCCGGGCGCTTCGGCCCCCGGTGGGTGGTCGGTCGCGGGGTCTCCTGCAGGATACGCTTCCGCCCCTTCCTGGGCGACTCGGACAGTTGCTCAGCCGCAGGCGAGCGCGGCGTGGCCGCGGGCGCCGGCGTGTTCGTGTTGGGTGGTGCGGCGGGCTTCGTAGCCTTCGGTTCGTCGGCACTGTGGTGCCCTTTGCCGCAGCACGCGGCGGGTCGTCGCTCTGCGAGCGTCGGCAGCTGGCGGCACCCTTCGCACGGGCCGCGGTTGTGTTCGCGGCACCCGTGGTGCCCTGCGGCACAGCATGTCTTCGGCGTGTTGCAGACCGCGCACCTGGACATTCGGTGTCGGTCGCAGATCGCGATGGGTAGCCCGTCGTCGGCGGCGTGGTGGTGCCGACAGCACGCCTGCACGGTGGGCCCCTGTTTGTCTCCGAGGCGGCGGCAGATCTCACACTTCCCCTTGTAGTGCGCGACGCACTTCGTCGCGTTCCTCTTGTCGACCACCGCGCCCAGAAAATGGACGGGGTCCGGGTTTGCGGCAGGTCTCTGGGGGGCGGGCCACCGGCCTGCCCTCGCGCGTCGTTCGTCGTTGTACACGGGCCCATTGTCGTAGGCTCCGTTCCCCTTCAACTGTTCCTGGACGATTTGACCAGGGTTGCCTTGTAGCCCGTACTGGTCTGTTGTCCGCGTTTTTATGTGTTTTCTTGTAGAGTAGTGCTTGGGTTTCGTGACACTTGCGGCTCTTCACGTGGTGCGGGTTGTTTCCGCCCTAATATAAGGTTTTTTTTTTTTTTTTGAGTATATTTGTAGGGTAAAACTGTTCGTTGCTCGCCACAGTTAAGGCACTCTGGGCACACTGGGTACCCGTGGTTAGTGAGGTTATTCGTCTGATGGAGTCGTCGTTGCTGTGCGTCGCTTCTTTTTGCACCACGGCTTATGGTGTCGTAGACTTTTGAAGAATGGTTTCCCCACGGTTCGTCCGTCGCTGTTGCAGTAGGGACATCTCTCTCGTTTCTGGGTGGGCTTCGCAACGTTGTTTCTGCTTGTGCCTTAGTTCTAGGTGGTTTCTTCTTGCAGTAACGTAGGTGCGTCCGTAATCCTTGTTTTTTAGGGGGTACTTCACGACATTTGAAATGGTTTCTGCACTGTCACTAATACATACTTTCGTAAACAGTGTGCACCCTCGTCATCAAAATATCACTTTTGTGACCCTACACCATTCCGAGCCAACTGGTACCCTATTTACCCTTAGTACCTAACAAAAAGCTGGTTTTCGGTGTCGCGGTCACCTCTGTGGACCGCGCCAAGACGAAGCTGGCAAGCGTGCTGAGCGGGAGCAACGCTCAGGGTGTTCGGCGGTACTGCAGTATAACTCTCCATACATGCTGCGGTCTTTATAGAGAGTGGGGTCATGGCACGCCGGTGGTGACTGCCACACGGTGCAACTATTGTTCTTCTTTCTTCGAGCAGTGCTGCTTTCGTCTTGAAGGCGTATTTAAGGCGAGGTTCGCCCTTTTCCGGATCACAACAAGTGCACTCGACCGCAAGTATCTTCTGCAGGGTGGCAAATGTGGAAAAGAAATCAGAGGTCCCCGGCCCATCGGTCGCCTTGTTTTGTCTGTGGGCTTGCAATCGAACTGCAAACGTGTGGGGGGATCGTGGGACGCACCTAGGGCGAAGCCTTCAGTCTGCGCGTGGGCGATGTGTTTGTGCGGGTGTGTGTGCGTGTTCTTTCTCCTTCGTGTGAGACAGGCGCTTGCAGAATTCTGTGCGAGATACACGGACTTTCGCAAAAGCAAGGACAGGCAGCAAGGCAACAAGCGCACGCAAGGGTTCTGCGTAGCGGACGAACGGCAGCAGTCCGGGCTCTGCTTCATATAATGTAGTGACCAAACGCACTGCGAGGAGCATCACGGGCGTGCTATTTTATCACTTCTACCTTCTGGCGCGCGTCTCAGATACTCGCAGAAAAGCCGTTGCGTTATTAGCAGTCATTTGCATAACAATGAGTACCACCCTACAGAAGGCCGCCGAGGGTGCCGTTCTGGGAGCAGTGCGCGCGATGCTTCGTCATCAAACAAACCGCTGATACCGAGAGCATGAGGCGCAGCGCCTGGTGCAGCACAGTATTGAGAACCGGGTATGTCTGTTTACGACATTGAATGCCGTTCTTGCGGCGCTGCAAAAGCACCGAATGACAAGGACCATCTCGGGGCCGATGAGATGGTCAGGTTTCGTGCACCAGGCTGCAGAGGTCCGAGTACGACGACGCCGCATGCGGAAGCTTGTGCTGGTGGCTAGCAACATACCGGCCGGCTGGCCCCACGTCGAGCCAGAAGGAATGCAGTGTCCGTGACAGTACCACTGCAGTATCCCCTTTTCGCTGCTCCCAAAGAACGGGCTGCGCATGCAGGGGTGTCACAGAGGAGCCTGTTTGATGTCCAGTGTGGCCGGTATCTTCAGTCCCACTGCCAGGCGTGCTCTGAGAGTTAAACGACGCCACCTTATCGCGAACGTGCCCCAGGAATGACTCGAGGCTGTACAGGGTTTCCATGGAGCCGACGATGGTCTCCACCTCAGTCTCTTGCGGAAGAGGCTTCTCTTCTAGTCCGGCGGGGTACTTCAGCTTTGCGAACAACTTGTTCCGCTTCTTGTTGCCTTCGGCGTCGACGTACGACCCCTCCCACAGCCAAGGCGGGATCTCCTCCGGGAGCCGGAGGAGGCACGGGTTGCGGAATTCCTCGATGAAGCTCTCTTCCGAGCTCGTTACCTCTTTGTCCGCGGTCCAACGGAAATGCTCTTCATATATCGAGCCGTTGTCCCAGCCTTGCAACTTCCGCAGGGCGATCACGATACTCCCCGTCACGTGGCCGCCGTCCAGGCAGTGCATGTACATGGGGTGGTTCTTCGGATCCAGAATCAGCTCGAGCACTTGAGTGATGTCAGCCATCATCAACACCGTTGTTTCCTGTTTAGTTTGAGTGTACTCCGCTCGGGCACGGGGATTCTACCCTGAGAGGTTACCCAAAGCGACGGCACTGCGTCCTTTGCTTGCATGTGCCGGGAAGGACTAACCAGATAGTGAGTGACATGGTCTTTAGATCCGAATCAGTGGCACCCAGGAATGTTCTACAGATGTGCTTTCATTCTGGATTGGTTTTGTGATTGGGGTTAGGCTTCAGGACCGAACGTCACGTACAAACTCATGATAGCAGCTCAATGTGGGAAAGCCTGAAGTGAGTGTCAGTTCTTAACAAGTACCCAGACCCGGCTTGTGTTTTACGCGGCTCTTCTGCGGCGAAAAGAACAGGTCTCTGTTTTTAGAAATATCTCGACTAGCCCGATGGCAAGTTGGCTTGGCAGTCTTGGGCTTCATGGGCTGGCTCTGGCTGGCTGTTTCCAGAAAGTCACCACTTGACCGGCTACAGGACACTGCCTTCCAACACCATGAAAAGAGCACTGCGTACCTTAAACTTGTCGCACTGAAAGAAGTGATGGATGATGCGTTCGCTGCTGCAGAAGTCACGAAGGTCCTGTGGCGGCTCGTCTGGAAGCATGCTGATAATTGTACGAAGCTTCAACCTGCGGTTGGTGGTGATCTCGAATTAGAAGACGCAGCCGCCTGATTCTTATGGGTAGACGAGCTTTGGACAGAAGAGTGGGGCATATGCGTTCTAGGCAGTTGAAAGAAACGAGCTCTTTCGCGCTTCGCTTTCTCTCACGAAAGCGCCGGGGTCGATTCGTTGAATTCCACCATCATGAGTACGAGCTTACGATGGTAGCCAGCTTGGCGATACGCGAAAAAACAAAAACGACCACAGCGACAGCTCAGCCGGTCTCGTGGCAGGCATACCTCTTCATGAACCGATAGTTAAAGAGGACGGGATGTCCGCCTCGGTAAACACCCGCTTCGACCAGAGCGAAGCGCAACGGCGGGATCTGTGGGGTGGGCAGGCTTTCGGACGATCTCGGGATCCAAGAGGAAACGGTTGGGGGTTCTTCGTGTGTCCGGAGAAATTCAGTCACAGTCGCAATTGAAACTTTTTCCCCCGCCAGCTACCCAGGGTTCCCGGTTTTGAAGACTGGCCTTCGTCCCTGAGAAAATCGGGTCCCCGGCCAGAAGCCGGTAGGCCGGGCTGCTAGGGATCCCTGCAGTGTTATCGATGGCACCACACTGAACGCAATACCGTAAACGGAAATAAGTTGGACCGGACAAAATAGTCCAACTCACCTATTTTGGGCTCTCGGGTCCAACTTTTGTCCGGTCCAACTTTTTTCGGGGGGGTCCTGTGTACTTGGTGAAATTTTGCGGCTGGCCACTGAGCAGCACTCGCTTCATCTCCGTAGTTTGGAAGTCGCGCATAAGCCCGCCGCCAGGAGCACTGCGCGGCGCTGCGTAACCCGCTGTGTCGCATCCAGCAACTCGCAAACGAAGCACCCTGGCCGTGGTCCAGCCATTGGTAGCCATGGCCCTTTGGTAGGTAATCACAAGCTCTTCCTTGCGTGGAAGGATGTTTGATCGTCTGACCATTGCCTGATTGCACCGTTCAAGCCGTTTAGTTCGCGATATTTTCCCTTCTTGCCGCATCCTTCGCCGTGTTCTTGTTGCGCACTTCTGCTTGGATCGCCGCCTGCTTCTTTGCCACCGCACCGTTTCCCGCCGCAAGTGCTGCGCATCTCCCGCGCTTGACTACCCATTTGTCAAGGTACATTTTTTTACCTGATGCCCCTCGGCCCAACCCCGCCTAAGTGGAACTGTGACTGGGCGGAAATATATTGGACCGGACAAAATGGTCCAACTGTTTTGGTCGTCGCGCGGTCCAACTTTTGTCCGGTCCAACATACAATTCCGGTCCAACTTTTGTCCGGTCCAACATACAATTCCGGTCCAACTTTTGTCCGGTCCAACTTTTGTCCGGTCCAACATACAATTCCGGTCCAACTTTTGTCCGGTCCAACTTTTGTCCGGTCCAACTTTTGTCCGGTCCAACATACAATTCCGGTCCAACTTTTGTCCGGTCCAACATATGGTACGATGCCAAAACCACCCCCCCCCCCTTTGCACTAATAAATTTTTTTTTGATGTCACCCCATACTGGCCCCGAAACCCCACTTGTGTGGCCCAAAACGGTTCCCAAACGGTTTTTGGCGGGCTGAGTCGAGGTAAAGGGGTCTCTGAAGGCCCACGAATAGGCCCAGGTGGGCCCAGGTGGGCCCAGGAGCGGGCACTCAGTGCGAGGGGGGTGCTTCCAAAATGGGGTCATTTTCAAAGCCTCGCCACTTCTCAAGCTAGTCAAACACCTTCCGGCCTCCAGCGGGAAACCCAGACTACACAACGACAAGATCGGCTGTGTTCCGCTGTAGATAGCCACCAGCGGGTCCTCTTGAAGCCGAAGAGTGTTCTCAGGGGTCTCAGATAGCCCTACTTGGCCACCCCGCCTGCAGCGCCTGCGGTGGGCAGGCACACCTTGTAAATAGAGTGGGTGCAGCAGGTGCACCCTGCCTAGAATCCGGCTTTACCAGCAATACGAATTAAGGATACAGGTTGACCCAGGAAAACGGAAACTAAGAGAGGGAAATGTCAAAGATCACGGGTCTGGAGTTCGTGGAGTCATCGGTGAGAGCAATGCAGAAGTTGTCGCCGTTTCATGAGGAAACGAGACGTGGTCAGTCCATGCAGAGACGACTCGTAGCCAGCAGGACCTTTTGCGAAAAGGTCTCTGGTGAGGACCTGATCGGTTTCTTTCTCGCCCTAATGACAGAGGAGGAGAACGTTGACATCTGGAAGCGCCTTTCTGGTAGGCTTTCAGAAGCCTTCAAACAGCCTTGACGACGAGGCGAGCCGCATCGTGAGCGGTTTGGACTGGGCACGTGCCCGGTACAGGGCTGTTGGAATGGTCGTGGGTGACAATCTCTGAAAGAACCGGGGAAAGGCTGCCGAGATTGGCGTTGGCGGGGGGGCCCACAGTCCTCATCTTGGTTCTTTTGCATTTTTCCACCTTATATTCTGCGTTTTCCTTGTAAGCACTGTGTTCTCAAAAGCGGGTGAAGCCGGATTCTAGGCAGGGTGCACTTGCATACCACACATTCTAAGCGTGTGCCTGCCCACTGCTGGCGCTGCACACATGGGGCTAACTGTGACCCCCGAGAGCATTCTTCGGCTTCAAGAGGACCCGTTGGTGGCTATCTACGGCTGAACACAGCCGATCTTGTCGTTTTGAAGTCTGGGTTTCCCGCTGGAGGCCAGAAAGTGTTTGACTAGCTTGAGTAGTGGCGAGGCCCGAAAATGACCCCATTTTGGGGGGCTCTCTCCCTCGCGCTGAGTGCCCGCTCCGGGGCCCACCTGGGCCCACCTGGGCCCATTCGTGGGCCTTCGGAGACCCCTTTACCTCGACTCAGCCCGTCAAAAACCGTTTGGGACCCGTTTTGGGCCACACAGATGGGGGTTCGGGGCCAGTATGGGGTGACATCAAAAAAGATTTCATTAGTGCAAAGGGGGGGGGGATTGCAAGAACGTGCTTGGAATGGGTATGTGCTCAACACCGCACTGGTCCCGTCTGCGCCGTGTTTCGGTCCTTTAAGCCACGGACACATAAGGCGGACCATCATCAGCGTGGAACCTGAGTGTCTGCAGACAGGACTGCGGTGTGAGTCTGGTTTGTCAGGCGGCTGTTCGTAGCTCGTCACAGCCAAGGACCACCCGTGCTACTAGAGCACAGGCGAATCCGTCACGGGGAGAAGGCCCCTACAACCGTGTCTGAGCAATCAGTTAAAAAACTCAGGGCACTCGCCCTGATTGTGACTGCGACTCGCTAGGCAGCACTGACTTGTCTTCTTTTTACGGTGGCAATCTGCGAAGTAAACTCCGCAGAGCACAGTGGACATGGGGTTGCCGTGTGCAGCACCAATGGTTGAAGTACCAAAAGGAAAAGAGTGCGAGGAAGTAATCCTGCGTGCTGAGGGCAGCAAGTCGCGTTACGCGAAGTACCCTACTGGAATGGGGGGATTGCAAGAACGTGCTTGGAATGGGTATGTGCTCAACACCGCACTGGTCCCGTCTGCGCCGTGTTTCGGTCCTTTAAGCCACGGACACATAAGGCGGACCATCATCAGCGTGGAACCTGAGTGTCTGCAGACAGGACTGCGGTGTGAGTCTGGTTTGTAAAGGGGGGGGGGGGGGTTTTGGCATCGTCTCATATCCAACATACAATTCCGGTCCAACTTTTGTCCGGTCCAACTTTTGTCCGGTCCAACATACAATTCCGGTCCAACTTTTGTCCGGTCCAACTTTTGTCCGGTCCAACATACAATTCCGGTCCAACTTTTGTCCGGTCCAACTTTTGTCCGGTCCAACATACAATTCCGGTCCAACTTTTGTCCGGCCCAAATTTTGTCCGGTCCAACATACAATTCCGGTCCAACTTTTGTCCGGTCCGGTCCAACATACAATTCCGGTCCAACTTTTGTCCGGTCCAACTTTTGTCCGGTCCAACATACAATTCCGGTCCAACTTTTGTCCGGTCCAACTTTTGTCCGGTCCAACATACAATTCCGGTCCAACTTTTGTCCGGTCCAAATTTTGTCCGGTCCAACATACAATTCCGGTCCAACTTTTGTCCGGTCCGTCCGGTCCAACATACAATTCCGGTCCAACTTTTGTCCGGTCCAACTTTTGTCCGGTCCAACATACAATTCCGGTCCAACTTTTGTCCGGTCCAACTTTTGTCCGGTCCAACATACAATTCCGGTCCAACTTTTGTCCGGTCCAACTTTTGTCCGGTCCAACATACAATTCCGGTCCAACTTTTGTCCGGTCCAAATTTTGTCCGGTCCAACATACAATTCCGGTCCAACTTTTGTCCGGTCCAAATTTTGTCCGGTCCAACATACAATTCCGGTCCAACTTTTGTCCGGTCCAACTTTTGTCCGGTCCAACATACAATTCCGGTCCAACTTTTGTCCGGTCCAACTTTTGTCCGGTCCAACATACAATTCCGGTCCAACTTTTGTCCGGTCCAACTTTTGTCCGGTCCAACATACAATTCCGGTCCAACTTTTGTCCGGCCCAAATTTTGTCCGGTCCAACATACAATTCCGGTCCAACTTTTGTCCGGTCCAACTTTTGTCCGGTCCAACATACAATTCCGGTCCAACTTTTGTCCGGTCCAACTTTTGTCCGGTCCAACATACAATTCCGGTCCAACTTTTGTCCGGCCCAAATTTTGTCCGGTCCAACATACAATTCCGGTCCAACTTTTGTCCGGTCCAACTTTTGTCCGGTCCAACATACAATTCCGGTCCAACTTTTGTCCGGTCCAACTTTTGTCCGGTCCAACATACAATTCCGGTCCAACTTTTGTCCGGTCCAACTTTTGTCCGGTCCAACTTTTGTCCGGTCCAACATACAATTCCGGTCCAACTTTTGTCCGGCCCAAATTTTGTCCGGTCCAACATACAATTCCGGTCCAACTTTTGTCCGGTCCAACTTTTGTCCGGTCCAACATACAATTCCGGTCCAACTTTTGTCCGGTCCAACTTTTGTCCGGTCCAACATACAATTCCGGTCCAACTTTTGTCCGGCCCAAATTTTGTCCGGTCCAACATACAATTCCGGTCCAACTTTTGTCCGGCCCAAATTTTGTCCGGTCCAACATACAATTCCGGTCCAACTTTTGTCCGGCCCAAATTTTGTCCGGTCCAACATACAATTCCGGTCCAACTTTTGTCCGGCCCAAATTTTGTCCGGTCCAACATACAATTCCGGTCCAACTTTTGTCCGGTCCAACTTTTGTCCGGTCCAACATACAATTCCGGTCCAACTTTTGTCCGGCCCAAATTTTGTCCGGTCCAACATACAATTCCGGTCCAACTTTTGTCCGGTCCAACTTTTGTCCGGTCCAACATACAATTCCGGTCCAACTTTTGTCCGGTCCAACTTTTGTCCGGTCCAACATACAATTCCGGTCCAACTTTTGTCCGGCCCAAATTTTGTCCGGTCCAACATACAATTCCGGTCCAACTTTTGTCCGGTCCAACTTTTGTCCGGTCCAACATACAATTCCGGTCCAACTTTTGTCCGGCCCAAATTTTGTCTTGCAGTTTACGATGGGAATAGTCGCCAGCAATGGAGGCCCAATACGCACACACTACCTACCCCAGGTACTTGTGGGTGGCCTGGGTGGGTGAAGTCTACTCAACATTCTCATGTCAATGTTCTCGAAGACTACGTCGAATGGGTTCTTGAAGTTTCGCGTACCTGCTGAAATTAAAGACCGGTTTGAGGAAGTTGTTGGTGCCGCACTCCCTAGGCGTGGTCTGCGAACGACGGAACTTGAGGCCTGGGCCCAATTATTTTTTGTTGGTCCTCCTGTTGCTGCAGGGGAGGAATTGTCTTTCGCTAGGAAGGTAATTTGCGATGTGCTCGAGTACGAGACTGCCGACCCAGCCGTCCGCGCCATTGAGGAGTGGGAAGCCTGGAAGGTGGCGGCACTGCTGCAGGAAACTGCGCAGGTGGCACCGACTCTTCAGACGGGTGATGAAGGCCCACGGCGTGTGGAAGGAGGGCGCACCTGAGATGCGCGTTCCCCCCAGGGCCGATAGCAGTGTCTACGTACCTCAACCTGCAGTGGATGTACCGCAACCTGCACTGGAGCCGTCCACGCCGTCCGTTGTCCAGGAGCCGGTGCGCGCCGAACCTGAAGTAGCTCAGCTTCGCGAGGAAGTGGTCGCGCTCCGGCAAATGGTGGAGAAGGTAGTAGGCGTTCTCGGGTCCGGGCCCAAGGCTGAGCTCGCACCACCGGCGGTGGTATCGTCTTTTGTTGCTGAGGCGACGGAGGTGACCCGCTGGAGGGAGCAGATGGACACAGATCACGTTGGTCTACTCCGGGACCTTGAGTTGGCGTACGTGGCTGGTAAGAGGCATCTTCCGGGTGGCGATCTTCTCTCTGATCTGTTTGTAAGGTTGAAATGCTGGGTCGTCACAGCTGCCTCAACCACGGGTTGGGACATGCTACCGGAGCAAGTTAAGCTCGGCAATGACCTGTTGCTCGACCTCCGGATGCAACGGGCCTTCGTGGAGGAGGGTATTAGCCGAAAAGCTATCGTTCGCGGCCTTCAGGAGAAGAGCGAAGACCCAGTCGAGCAGGTTTTGGCCAAGCTGCGAGCGCAGCGCGAACGTGTCGGGGGACCCCCGCAGCGCCGTGCCTACAAGAAGCCGCAGGTGCAGGGAAACGCCGGGGCCGGAGGGAGGAAATGACTGGCTGCCCTCCGGCCACCAAACGTGCCAGTAACAAAGATTCCCCCTCCTCTCGCCATACCAAGGACGTATCGACCTCTCCGATCCTCGACCAGCCCGCGGACGAACTTCCCCGTGGCTGCACGCCTTACAACCAAACCTCCTCTCGCAGCCTCCCAAACACGCGTCATGACAATGCGATCAGCAACGCCATCTCCGCAATCCATCACGCCCTCCAATGCATCTCCGACTTCTATGCCAGTTCCATCGACAGAGATCGGGAAGGCAGTGCTCGGCATTCTGACGAGCGGCAGGTCTGGGCGCACAACCCGTACGGGGGAAGTGGGGGTGACGCGGCCGGTTGCGACCCAGCGCTTGGAGGCACTGGTTCGGGTAATGTGGGCGGAGTCCACCCTGCAGGAGCGTCGGGCCTTATGGCGCCGGTTCCAGGTGTGGGTTTCACAGCAGCGACTTCCCCTGACCCCCGATGCGGCATGCCTTTTCATTGCAGCGACTGGGGTGCAGCCGCAGGGCCTTTTGACGTATGCGAAGGCAATGTCAGCCACGTTTGGGGCCCTGGGCTTGGACAACGCGCCGCTCCGGTCTTTGGCTTCGGCGTTGCGGAACGCTGGGGCGGCGGTGCCGCTGAGGCAGGCGAAACCGATGGAGAAGGATACCCTTTTGAAATGGGCCCGACAACAACAACCAGATGTGATGCTCGCGGCGTTGTTGGCGTGGAAGACGGCCTCCCGTTGGGCGGAGGTGGCGGCTTTGGCAGCGTCTCAGTTCCTCTTGATTTCTCCAGCGGAGATCATCGTGGACTGGATGCAGACGCCGAAGGGACGACGGGCGGACCCTTTCAAAGCATCACGGTTCACTGTCGTGAAGGGTCCGCTTACGGCGGAGATTGCGACGCTGCTCCAATCGTTAATTCCGTTCAACAACCTCACAACGATCTCGACGACAAAACTCGACGAATTGTGGGGGCGATCGAACCTGATGCGCGGTTACACGGCGCACTCGGTGAAAAGAGGCGCGATGACACGTATTTTCCAGTTGATGGGAAGAGGGGTTCCGATACCCCCGCATTTGGTCGAACGCCTTGCAAAACACAAGGAGCAGGGCGGCCCGGGAGCACTGTCAGGCGTGACGGTGCGATACGGCGCAGACCCCGTTGCGATGGCCCGGGCGCTAGAGACGGGGAAGGTGACGATTTATCTTTGAACCACTTCCTGCGCTCAGATCTGTTCGCGAAGCTTGCCGGAAGGCATACGATTACTCGACGCGGGCGTTCGACGCGCCTTCCGCGGACAGAGAAAGAGCACGCGGCGCCATTGCATGTCACGTCAGTGAAGACGATGGATGTCGACGGTTTGCGAAGCAGGATGCGACCTGAAGTGCGAGAGAGGTTCGACGAGACGTGGCTGACCGCGTTCCGACCGGATCTCGGTAACGTGTTGCCATCAGTGGGTGCGCCGTCGCGGCTGCAGCCTGCGCATGCTCGTCAGCTTTCCGAACACGGTGTGGCGCGTCCTGTTTCTGGTCCGGGTTTGCTAATGAACGTGCCGTTCACCGTGATAGAGGAGAAGGACGGAGGATTGCGGCAGAGGTTCATCCTGTGGACCAGGGACGCAAACGACGCGGCCAATAGCACGGGCTACGAGGCGTCATTATCTCTGGAACATGTGTCGCGGTATCTGGAAGCCGTCCACCAGGAATGTGGCTCCACCCGCGATTTTAGAACCGGGTTCTATGCTGTGAGCATCCCGCCAGAGGCGCGCAAACTATTCCGTTTTTGCGATGCAGATGGTTCGTGGTGGGAGCTAACGCGCTTGCCGATGGGTCACTGCTGCGCACCAGAGCTCATGCATACTCTGGCTGCGGTGTCGGCAGGCCATCCGGACTTTGTTCGATCAGAGTTTGCTGAGACGAAGGTGGTCGTTGATGTGTGGATAGACAATATCCGCTACACGGGCCCGAAGGCTGAGGTTCGGAGAGCGACGCACCGCCTCGACCGCACGGCCGAGGAGTATTGCCTCACGTGGAAGGAAGCCGATTCCACAACAGCGGTTGCACGGTATGATTTCATCGGGGTTCGGTGGAATCACTCTACTCGAGAAGTTGCCGTTAGCCAAAAGCTCAAGAAAAAGCTTCTGAAAACACGATACGCGATGGGACTGGGATCTCTCTCGGCTGGCGAGCTGGAGACACTAGGCGGTCGCCTCCTCCACGCTTCGGCTGTTGCAGGGGTTTTCCCCGGTTCTTTTTGGTTTGCCCTAAAGTTTTTGCGAAGAGTGACGAATGCGCTTAATCGTGCGATGAAACTGCCGTCTGACATTGTTGCTCTATCCCCAAGTGTTTGTGCATCTTTGCAATCCTGGATTGATGCGGTCATGAAGCCGCGAGTAGTTCTGTCGTCTCGGGGCCCTCCTGCGATAACGGCGTTTGTTGACGCCAGTAAAAAGGGTTGGGGTGGCGTCCTTGTCGACTCCCGCACGGCTGAGGTTTCGATTCTGGGCGCAGCTTGGCTGCCCGAAGAGACCAGACTGCACATCAACGAGCTTGAAGCTCTTGCGTTCGAGCGCGTGATTGCAGCTCTGCCAACCTCTGTGGCGGGAGGCAGAGTCGATATCGTAGTTGACAACACCACCGTTAAGGGGGTGGCCCGGAAAGGTGCCTGTGTCAAAAGTAAGGTACTGAACTGTGCGGTCACGAACGGCCTTGTTCGATTGAATCATTTGAAATGTGCGATATCCGTCCGGTGGGTACGTAGCGCCGGAAATCCGGCTGACTTACCGTCGAGAGTACCCCTGACGGCCTTCACCTCGGGGTCCCTTCGTTTGGTCACACAAGCGGTAAGGGACTTCTTCACTGGCGGAGTGGCGGATGGAAGGTGACGTCGTCGTTGCGGTGGATTCCTATCCCCCAACTGGCGAGTCTTTCTATCCCTTCCGCAAGTTGTACGTTGCAAAGTGCTGGTTTTAATAGCTTCCTCTTCCCTTCTTCTTGATACGGTTCGGCAGAAGCGATCATGCAAGTTGTGCGAAAAAGGCCGAGGTGCTCAAGCGACAATTCTTGCAGTTTACGATGGGAATAGTCGCCAGCAATGGAGGCCCAATACGCACACACTACCTACCCCAGGTACTTGTGGGTGGCCTGGGTGGGTGAAGTCTACTCAACATTCTCACGCCCGCCCTCCCTTGCCCCCGGTGACGTCGTCGTTGCGGTGGATTCCTATCCCCCAACTGGCGAGTCTTTCTATCCCTTCCGCAAGTTGTACGTTGCAAAGTGCTGGTTTTAATAGCTTCCTCTTCCCTTCTTCTTGATACGGTTCGGCAGAAGCGATCATGCAAGTTGTGCGAAAAAGGCCGAGGTGCTCAAGCGACAATTCCGGTCCAACATACAATTCCGGTCCAACTTTTGTCCGGTCCAACTTTTGTCCGGTCCAACATACAATTCCGGTCCAACTTTTGTCCGGTCCAACTCTTGTCCGGTCCAACATACAATTCCGGTCCAACTTTTGTCCGGCCCAAATTTTGTCCGGTCCAACATACAATTCCGGTCCAACTTTTGTCCGGTCCAACTTTTGTCCGGTCCAACATACAATTCCGGTCCAACTTTTGTCCGGTCCAACTTTTGTCCGGTCCAACATACAATTCCGGTCCAACTTTTGTCCGGTCCAAATTTTGTCCGGTCCAACATACAATTCCGGTCCAACTTTTGTCCGGTTTTTGTCCGGTCCAACATACAATTCCGGTCCAACTTTTGTCCGGTCCAACTTTTGTCCGGTCCAACATACAATTCCGGTCCAACTTTTGTCCGGTCCAACTTTTGTCCGGTCCAACATACAATTCCGGTCCAACTTTTGTCCGGTCCAACTTTTGTCCGGTCCAACATACAATTCCGGTCCAACTTTTGTCCGGTCCAACTTTTGTCCGGTCCAACATACAATTCCGGTCCAACTTTTGTCCGGCCCAAATTTTGTCCGGTCCAACATACAATTCCGGTCCAACTTTTGTCCGGTCCAACTTTTGTCCGGTCCAACATACAATTCCGGTCCAACTTTTGTCCGGCCCAAATTTTGTCCGGTCCAACATACAATTCCGGTCCAACTTTTGTCCGGTCCAACTTTTGTCCGGTCCAACATACAATTCCGGTCCAACTTTTGTCCGGTCCAACTTTTGTCCTGTCCAACATACAATTCCGGTCCAACTTTTGTCCGGCCCAAATTTTGTCCGGTCCATAGATGGCCGGTTGATAACGTTATATAACGTTATATAACGTTATAACGGTGATAACGTTATATAACGTTATATAACGTTATATAACGGTCGAAAACGCAAAATAACGGAAAAAATAACGCAAATAACGGTTTTTAGAATTTTTCCGATTTTGGCCATGTTTCCAGATTTTTGTCATTTTTTCCTCATTTTGGTCCATTTCGGCCATTTTTTCCGATTTTGGCCATTTTTGCCAGATTCTGGTCAATCTTAGCCAATTTTTCCAGACTTTTGCCGATTTTTTCAGGTTTTGGCCATTTTGCCGATTTTTTCCAGATTTCGGCAATCTTTGCCGATTTTTCCAGATTTCGGCCATTTTTGCCGATTTTTCAAGATTTTGGACAATTTTGAGATTTTGGCCACTCTGGCCGATTTATCCAGATCAGTCAATTTCGGCCATTTTTTCCGATTTTTCCAGATTTCCCGATTTTCCAGATTTTGGTCAATTTCGGCCATTTTTGCCAATTTTTCCAGACTTTTGCCGATTTTTGGATCCCGGTCACAAAAACTGTTCGGAAACAAACCCTGGTCCGAAAAGAATTCGTAGTAACCGGTCCTCAGGGGTCCGTATAGCCCCTCCCCAGAGCTTTTTCTCTTTTACTTATTTTCTTGCGGACTTCCACCCAAGCGCGACAAACGCGATCCTTCCGGATTCACATGACTCTTTCACTGTGCGATGTTGTTCTTGGGATGTGGATGTCTGCAGTTTTGGGTTTCCGGCGCGTGTCCCTCAGTCGGTGGCCCGTAACGGTCGTTTGCAGTGTCCTTCGTGAGGCAGCAGATGTCACCAGCATGATCCGGCCACTGGAGTCCAACTTGTCCAAGCTTGTCCACTCGGCAGACCGTTGCGTACTATGCCAGTCAGACAAGGTCCCAGTACCAAATATGGGTGCATGATGAGCACGAGACATGCAAAGTCGAGCAGTCACAGCTGGCGCTTCCCGTAGAACCCAGCCAGCCCGGGGTCGGTTTTCTTGATCCGGTCGATGAATCGTTGTTCCGGGCTCTTACTTGGTGGTTTCGTGACAGGGAGAACGCTGGGGCCAGTCAATGCCAGGTCGCGGGACAAGGCCTCGACGCGCAGCGTTTCCGCCACCTTCTTCCTTCCGCGTCGCGCCTTTGCAACCGAGGCGCTGCTGCTGCTGCTGTTGCTATCCGTACTTTCGGCGCGAGGCCGTTTGCGCTGTGTACCTGGGGTCTTCGGCTGAGCTTTCGGCTGAGCTTTAGGTTGAACCTTCGGCTTCGGCTGGACCTTCGGGGAGCTTTTCGCAGGCATAGTCGATATTCCCTTTGGAAAGACTAGTGTGGCTGAAATCGAAGCGGGTGGGGCGGTACACGTGTTTTTGTGTTTCCGACGATCCCGAATGGGCGTACAGATTGGTGTCTTTCGACCTTTTTTTTTTTCCGCGCACGGACTGCCTGTTCGAGCTTGTGCGGGTTTAAGAAACTCAGACAAGAATAGCTCTGGTGAGGGGCAGGGCATAAATGACCAAAACCCTGGAAAAATCGGCAAAAACGGCCAAAATGGGCAAAGTCTGGAAAACATGGCAAAACTGGCCAAAAATGACCAAAACCTGGAAAAATCGGCAAAAATAGCCAAATTTTTGAAAAACATGGCAAAAATGGCCAATCCTGGCCAAATCGGTAAAAACGGCCAAAATGGGCCAAAATCTGGAAAACACGGCAAAACTGGTCAACATTGACCAAAATCTGGAAAAATTGGCAAAAATAACCAAAATTGGCCAAAATCTGGAAAATGTGGCAAAAATGGCCAAAAATGACCAAAATCTGGAGGACAGTGTGACCTCCCATGGATTGGTAAAAAACCGTTATATAACGTTATATAACGTTATTATAACGTTATATAACGTTATTATAACTGAGCCAATTCACCTACCCCCCCTGAAAGCGACTTGAGCTCGATTACACTCGATTACACTCGATTACGATCGATTACAATCGATCAGCTTTTGGTGAATTGGGGGGGTACTGTAACAATTGATTAAACACACAGCACTCAGCCAATCCTGATTAGCCGATGCAACGTGTCTATTATCGAGCCTTCTTCTGGGGCTAAAGATGCTGATAGCACGATCATCGAATATCGAACAAAAAGAAGCATATTCGTCTGAAAAAAGGATGTAGCCAGGCAGTGCAGCAGGGGACGAGGAAGTTCGGACTGACTTGTGGAAGCAGGTTGTCGAGTGCATAGGGGCTCGGGTACCCGTTTTCCCGTATTAGCAACCTTTGCAATTTAGCGCAGCTAATACTCGAGCCTTTTGGCATTCCCTGCGGGGCAGTTCCAGGCGATAGGGCAAGCGCTTGGCAGACACCCTGTCCTCGAAGATGTCAAGTTTCTGTTTGTGGGTTCGATCTCCCTGGCGACAACAAGGCGGTTGAAAACGGAGGCTAATCTCACCTTTAGGCACTGCAATGTCACGCATGCCATTGTCAGACGCTACCGTCTGGCATTGCGCAATTCGTGCCATAGTCGTTGGGGGTATTGACAAGGGGGTTCAGTGGACACTCATCTGTTGGCTCCTCGTTGCTGCCCACGTAGGTTCCGGCTCGGATCCTCGGTTGTGCTCCTTAGCTGGATCGCTAGCTCGATAAGAAGAGCTGGTGTGTGGGCACAAGCGAATGTGGTTGCGGTTGCGGGCCGGCCGGCGTGACTGCGAGCAGACAGGCTGCATGCGCGTGGGCCCAATCGCGCCATTCACGCGGTACTCCAAAGGCCTAATCGGGCCGGGCCGGCACATACAGATTGCGACCGGGGCCAGCGTCGCACCTCGGTCTCGTCCCTTACAGCCGGAGCACGTGGCTCTCCCCAAGCCTCTGGGAAGGTGGCGGAGCTGGGAAGACGCGAGAGAAAACCAAAGTAGCGGCGGCCGACCTCTGTCTGCAAGCACGTCTCTGGCAGGGCAGTCGGCACCAAACGGAGCACAGTACCTCTTCCAAAGCAGTCGGCTGAAGCGGAGCACAGTCAATGGGCATTCAGAGAGTGCAAAGCATGTCTCTTGTAGGGCAGTGGGCAGCGGGCTTTGAGGGAAAGGTCAGCGCGGTAGCGATGACCAGGAGAACACATACAGATGGGTGGGGAGAGGCCCTGGGACTAAGGCGTGACTACCCCCGTCCCTGTCCCTCCCAGGGCGCCACCCCGAATCTAGCCTGGCTCCACCACGGTGAAGGCCCACACCTGCGGTTTCCGTCCCTCGTATGCTTGTGCTTGGCACTTCTTGGGCCAGACAGTGGTCAACATGGTCGCTCATGGGCCAGCCAGGGGTCCACCAGTGGTCGAACCCAAAATACTAGTGTCAATTTCGATCACACTCTACAACGCTCGACTACACTCTCCTACACTCTACTACACTCTACTACACTCGATTACACTATATTACACTCGATTACGCTCGATCAGGGGGTGGGTGAATTGGCTCAATAACGTTATATAACGTTATTATACCGTTATTATAACGTTATATAACGTTATATAACGTTATAACGGTCAAATAACGTTATTTTTCGACCAAAAATGGCAAATAACGGTTTTATAACGGTCAATAACGGTTTTTCTGGATTTAGGGGGGGGGTAACAAATAACTCCGGGAATAACGTTATATAACGTTATATAACGTTATATAACGGCCATCTATACCGTCCAACATACAATTCCGGTCCAACTTTTGTCCGGTCCAACTTTTGTCCGGTCCAACATACAATTCCGGTCCAACTTTTGTCCGGTCCAACTTTTGTCCGGTCCAACATACAATTCCGGTCCAACTTTTGTCCGGTCCAACATACAATTCCGGTCCAACTTTTTCCTGCATACGGAATAAGATTTGTTGATCGCCGTCGACGAAGAAAGAGTAGGCTGCTTTGTGTTCGTCTATCGCAAGGCACTGTGCGATCAGTCCAGTCGACACGTGTGAGTGACCTCAATAGACGAGACAAGAATGCTGCATACCACATTAGGAAGAGGCCTCAAGGCGGGATGAAACTTCTCGCTGGTGTCCGACTGCTTGTCGCGTGCTCCTTCTTTATCGATCTTTTCGTCGTCCGGGTCCGGCGGTTTCGCCGCCATATTGCTCGCCAAAGCGAGCGTAGGCGCCCCTTCGCTCCCACCCCCTCTTCCCCTGGGAAAAAGTGAAAACGTTCGGTCAGCATGGTATCATCAGTCAGCCTGTCACCGCGGCACTACAGCTTTCCCAAGAAACGGTGCTGCACACCGGCACTGACAAAGCAAGTCTTGCAGATCCTACGGGCCAGTATAACCTCGGAACTCGTTCAACGAATCGATGACAAAGCCGCAAGCCATCAGGGCAACGAAGCGGGGTGACCCGTCGTTCGGGGGCCTTTCAAAATGCCCCCGAACAAAATTCCCGGATGAAAGTGCCTTCGGGGTACGAAGCGGATGGCAACACCGCTGCTTGTTTTTTTGTAGTTCGCACGGACGCCGTGTGTCAGGAAAGGAGGGGAGGCGAATACTTGTAGAAGACGATTAACGGTACTCTCTTTTTTCTTCTCTTCTTCCTTTTGTTGTTTTCTTTTTTTCTGCAAGACCTTCGCTTGGTTTCCAGATGTTTCCTGAGACTCAGTCAGCGCAGTTTATCCGCCAGCTGCAACTGCTGAACATCCAGTTCACAGGTGACCAAAGGCGAGGTCGCACGGGTCAGGAGAGGCAGGCCACTGCTGTCCACCTTACTTAACGTATGCCCCTCCACGTTAGAGTCCCAACAGAACTAAAGCGGACTCCAGAGCACTCCGGACCAGAAGTGTCAGTACGTGTCGAAGTTATGTCTCTACTCCTTATTCCAGCGACTCGTCCAGTGGCGGATTATCTTTATTAAATGCACCCTGACCGAGCATACGTATGACACTGGCATTGAGACTCGGACAGTAAGTCTCCCGCCCCGCCCCTCCCAAGCGAAGCCCCTGGTGTTGTGGTCCTCTGCTGTCTCACGGATTTATGTTTATTGTTTTCCCCCACTGAACAAGGAACAGAAAATGGAAGGGTGCGCTTTATTTATTTTTCCAAAGGAAGTCGAGGAGGACGCTTTTTTGCGGACGGTTTCGCTTCGGGTGCTGGTCCCGAAAAGGCGTCTTCGTCGTTGCGTGGACCCTCGTTTCGGCGCCCTTTTTACGGTTGACCTTCTTCAGCGTGGTGCCGTAGGTGCTCATTGCAACACCAGCCCCCGGTACCACGTGTGGAACAAGACTTAACGCAATTATATGCCGATACCCTCTCCCGCCCCATCTGAAGCCAACTGGGGACTTGAAATTGCTGACTTCAGCAAACCGCGAACCAGCAAACGCGCAAGGGGGGATATTAACAGCCGACCACTCCGTCGGTGAAGGCCTGGGATCAAGACGAGCTGTTGAGGTCACATTCTTGCATTTGCGACCGATGGAAAAGGTCGGCAGTACATTTGACACGTCCATCTTTAGGAAAGAACCCATGGTGAACCCTTCACAGGGGAGCAGCCATGCATGGAAACACGCGGAGGAGCATGCTTTCCAGTTCCACGGCTGTACCCAGGTTCTCTCGCGCTCCGGTGTATTTTTGAGAGAACATTTCCGGAGTTGGGGCACTCATAAACAAAGAAACAGACTAGCAGAGCATGGTTATGAAAATGGTGTACGGCGAAATATTCTTGTTCTTCGCGTGTACAAGCAGGGCATAAACTTCTCTGGGAGGGTTTTGCAGGACTAGCACTTTTACGTTGGCTTTGTTGGTTCGCTTTCCTCATGTGCAGCCGTTGTTCCGGAAATGTTCCCTTCAGCACAATTGTACTAAAACACCCGTGCATTCCTTGGAATAATTCTATTTGCCGCGCCGTCCCACATCCTTTGTTTTTTTTTTTTTTTTTTTTTTTTTTTTTTCCTTTTTCGATTCATCCATCTACTTGCCTCGCATGGCTATGCTTTCATGTAACGCAAAAAAAATGTCGAACTGTGTGTGAGGGGGATTTGGTTCATCTAAACGGAATTTGCACTCGGGAAGATGGGTCAAAGGAGCCGAAGTGCGGGCCGTGAGCTTGTCAAAAAAACACAAGTGTCGCCACTACCTGCACTCAATGCGAAGGAAGCTTGCGGGGGAGGAGACAAGACTGAACGTGGGCATTTACTGCTGAAGGCACGCCCCGCACACAAGACCAAGACACTTTACCTGTGCTGTGTGCATGGGGGATGCGGCTGCCCCCCCCTTCGCTGATGGCGGCAACCCTTTGGGTATTCTTTTACAGTGATTGCGGGGTGGGTAAACCGGAGGCAGCTACCTATCTGTGCCGCTCCAGTCTTCTCACTCCTTTGGGTTTTGTATCTGCCACGGGGCACGCAGCACCGCCCTCGTAAGAGTGTGCTCTTCAGGGTCCTGAGAGCTTGCCTTCGAGCGTGTGTGGCAGATCTTGGTGCCGGGTCGACGCAACGGCGGTCTAGATGCCAGCTGTGCAATGCCACGAGGTGGCGTAGCATTCTGACGCCGTCAACAACAAATCTAAGTAGTGCGGGCCGCCACAAGGGCAGGGGAGGACAGGTATCGTACAGAGCGACCGTGCGCGCTTTTCGGGAATGAAGAAGCACCGGCAGGTCGTCCTCACCCTCGGGCGTACTGCCAGTTGCTAGTGCGACCATCAGATCAGCTACGCTTCTTCGTCGTAATGCAGCAGTTCGAGCACATGGCGAAGATTTCCGGAGGTCTGTTGCGTGGTAGTGCGTGAGGTACGAGTGTGTGAGAGGGGATGAGTGGTGTGAAAGGTGGGAGAAGTGTGAGGTATGCAAGTGTGTGTGAGATACTAAAGAAACGTCAATCATCAGCATTTGTTCGCCAGATGTACCTTCGCAGCTGCCTCGCGACACGGAGAGCCAGGGATGGGAAAGCGAAACTGTACAGCGACTCGAATGCCTGAGAGAGCGTCTTCACACAACGACGGAGGGATAAAAGACACGGTCACAGTTGCTGGTTGGACACACCTGAAGCCAAGTCTTGAAGTTGTCATTGAGCATTTTAGCGATTTCGGCCTTCGATGCGTTCTTGCTGGATGCGGCTTGGTGGAGGATCTTGCACGTGTTTGACGCCAGTGTGACCTGCGAGTTGGTGCGCTTATTGTGGAGGAACTTATTGCAAATCCTATAATTTGGTGCAAAGGGCTGGGGTACCGGTAATGTACGGTCGTGGTATTCACTCAGGATGAAAGACCGCAACACCAAACGCAAAAAGGTCGACAGCCGCAGCTGTGTACTTGCCAAGAAAGGCACACTGCAAGTGCGCCAAACCCGAGAGCAGCACGACTGCCAAGTGCCTAATATCCAGGTAAGAAGTTTTGAACGGGTGACAGACCTTGCGCTTGAGCTCGGCGGCATACTCGGGAGGCATGTGGCACGGATTTCCGTGACAGTTGCCGGCGTGGTTGGTGAAGGGAATGGTTATCTGTGTGGTTTGTTGGAAGGTGGTGTTAAGTCCAGGAAGAATACTCGACGTAGCTCCGAATGGAAGGGAGGAAATATAGAGGCAGAGGGGCCAATACAATACAAACACAATGTGATTTGTGCTTCGCTTACACCGTGTATTGTTTTCTCACTCAGTACTTTGATCTGTTGTGTTGTCTGGCAGCTTTTGTCGAGCATTTCCTTCCAAGCTGGCGCATATGTGAAACAATGATTCCCGCGGTGGCAGTAGCACCTATGCCGGGACGACACTCGAAAGGTCGCAAGGATGGGTGTTGTCCAGCACCTGCGAGGCTCGGTTAGGAGAACGGCGGCTGAGACAACGTCATCGTCCTGTGGCCCTCTCTCAGCCCGTCCGGGACTCAACCACATTGGGAAAGGAAAGACGTACCGACGAGAACTGCTGAGGCGCAATGATGGAGACGGAGGGTTGCGAGGAGTCGGTTTTGCCGATGAACACCGGCGTGTTCCAGACGTTGAGAAGCGGGTTAACGCCGGCTTGTTTCAGGTGGCTTTCGAGGGCTGGGTAGTTGGTGTTGTAAGGAGCGAGCTCCGTAGATCGACAGCCCATGAGTACCATGGGCGGTGTGTTCACGCACACGTAGGCGCGGCACTCAATGGCGTCCAAGAGACGCAGTCCCCGTGTGGGGGCGACGACGCGCACTTGTTCGCAAGCTTCGATGGAGACGATGCCGGACGTGGGACCGAGGATGATGTTGCAGTGCGTGCAGCCGAAGATGGTCACGTTGGGCAGCGGCGTCAGCAGGTAAATGTTCGCGTGGTGGCACGCGTAGATTTGCACCTGCTGCACGTTCGCGCCGAGCGGCACCGCCTTGTGCAGCATCGACTTCGAGATCGACCGCACGACTGCCGACTTCTCGAACGCCCCCTGCGTGGGCCACTGCACCTTCGGCGGCAGCTTCGCGCTTACCAACTCGTACGGACTGTACGAGTGCTGCGTGGGGGTGGTGAACGACTCGCCGATGAATTGCTGCACGACCGAGATGTCTACCAGTGCGTTTCTGTCCTTGTACCAAAACGGCATCGACGCTCCGAAGCGGCCAGGAGGGGTCATGGCACCTTTGCCGTCCACCTCGGTGAGGATGGTGCCAAAGGCGCGGACTTGTTCGAGGTTGACTTTGTACTTGTTGGGAGCGAGCAGAGCGAGGAGGTGGTACAGGTGCTGCGTCACGAAGCCGGTCACTTTTTCGTGCTGCTGGCACATCGCCTTGAGCGCGGCGTCCCGCGCCGCGGGGCCGTTCTGCAGGCCGACGTCGTGGGCGAAGGCGGAAGCAGTGGGCACCGAGTACTGCTGGCAGAAGACGAACAGCAGAAACGACGGCAGCGGCACCTGCCTCTGCGCAAGCCACGTCGACCGCTGCCCGTTCTGCCGCCACGCGAGCTCGTCCCTCGTGTGCTCCAGCTTCTCCTCCTGGGTCATGTTGTACGTGCAAAACGACTCGAACAGCGCCGTGGACATCGACTCTGCGAGGCCGAGACTCGTACCGGAAACGACCACCCAATCCCCCAATGAAATATGCGTCTTCGACTGCGAGCCATTCGGCACTTTCAGCAGTGTAGACAGCGTGAACTGCGTCGGCAGACCAACAGGGAGCACGTACTGCTCGAACAACTCGAGCTTTACATGATACGACGCGTGCGACATGGTTCCCTACGACGAGCTATTAGCCACGGGAGGAAGAAAAAGACTGCGGGGACGAAGTGGAAAAGAGGAAAGACGGGAGAGAGGAACTCGTCGGCTGCCCCCCCGCGCAACAAAAAGAAGGAAAAAAAGAAGAAAGAGAGAGCGAGGAAAGGAAAAGCGCGCGCGTCCGGAACCGCCGCTTCTCTCTCTCTCGGCCTTGCCCGGCCGCCCCCCCTCCTCGAAGTGACCTGCCCTTCCCCTGCCTGTGTGTGTGTGTGTGGGTGTGGTTTAAGTTCAGGGGTAACGTCTGAGTCGAAGTACAGCCCGCGTGTCACTTTCACCAGTCGGCTTTGAGTTTCCGACACGCTGCTTTTCGTCCTGTGACTCCTCTCCGAAGGGTGGTCGGGGCGGGATCCTTCAGGGGACGGATAGAGCGTGGGAGGTTGTCTGCTTCTCCATCCGGCACTCGGCTCAAGACTTCTGTTTTCAGGTTGCGGTGTTAGCTGCACGGGGTTTTTGGCCCCGTGCAACAGCTGAATGTCTTTACACAGGCGGCACACCTCACCCGAGGATGTGGCAAGCTCTCTCTGTGCAATGAGCTTGGCCTGACCAGCTGTTCCAAACTCCTGGTGCAAGCACCCGTCATGGTCAGCAGTCGCCACCTGGGTCGCAATTTTGAGTCCTGTTCCGAGACTCGCTCGCACGGGGAAGTGGCGCGAATCACTTGTCGCCAAGCATTCTGCAATGCTTACGACTGCTACGCGTTTCGAACCTGATGTGTATGCTGGCTCCCCCTTTTGGTAGATGCCCAAGGATAGTTGAGTCGCAGCTCTCGACAAAAGGCAGATAGAGAAGGGGGCAAACGGTGGGGCCTGCGTTTGTCAATTTTTGCTTTACCCAGCCAACCCCGCTTTTGGCGAGTGAATAAGACGACTTCGCTCAGAAACGTGAGAATTCCGAGTTGACGCGCCGAAGGCGCTTCAATGAAGCTTGCTAGGTCGGTAGGAGGTGGCTTTCGGCTGGGTATATTCGCAAAAGCGGCACATCTCACGCTAGGCCCTCATTTTTTGTGATACCGCGGTCACAGTTTATTCGGATCTGTTCACCTTGTATGAAAGCAGTTTAAGATGCGATGTTGCGATTTACTTTCTGTTCTTGCGGGCTGGATTACGACCGGGAACTTGTCTTCCCCAATTACACGCGTGAGTCGTATTGTGGTGTTGGCGCGGTAAGGCGTCAGGTTGACAGTTCCGATTACGGGACGACAACTGTAGGGGTATTCACCTTCAGACTGACGCCTATAGTCTCGTTCGAGATTTGCAACGGAATGTGTGTCTGCAGAAACGGAGGAAAAACAAGCGGTGTGCAATCACTCGTGTGATCGGGTCTGGGTTCTTTTTCACTGCCAATCTGTCGGTTCAAGTAACCTTCCTTTACACCACGCACTTATCATCGCGGGTAACAACTTACCACGACAACAGGACACAAGAAATACGATTGTTCGATAAATAATGATACTTGTCAAATACAACTATAAGTGTAAGTAGGTGGAAGGTCAGCAGGAATGCTTATGGCCCCCCAGCCTAGGCCTATGTTGGCAAGTAAACGCGTTTCCATCCGTTTTTTCCAAAACATGGAACCGGAAACGGAAACGGAAACAGCTCCTTGGTTTTGCAGGCTACCCACAAACCACGCTAACACCACCAGGGAATACTACACGGTGAGGTCCAGCCCCAGAAGTTGGAGCTAAAGAGTGTGCCCGAGTCACACCCGAAAAGCGGGTGTGTCAACCGCTTTTTTAACTCCAGCTTTAACTCCAGCTTCTGAGGCCCGACAGGGTGTGTCAACTTGCAGCCAAAACCGAAAAGACTGTCGCGCATACGAACCTTGCTTTACGGGGAGGTCTCCAGGCTCAATTCTCTGAGTGCTTGGTTGCCACCACTACGAAGGACCGCGCAGTTCGGGACTACTTCGGAGACAGCACCGTTTGCACAGATAAATTTGTTTTGCTGGCTCGTTGGGAAATACCCCTAGAAAAAATTCCCTCCGCCCATCCGAGGCGTGGTCACCTTACACACTGCAATCTGCAGCAGCCGTTTCCCAATAAGGAAACGCCGTTTCCTTGAAAGTATGGAAACGGAAACGGAAACGGGAAACGTTTCCGTTTACTTGCCATCATAGACCTAGGCTAGGGGGGCTAGGGTTTCGTTGTTGGATTAGACAAGTGCGTGGTGGTAGATTTGCTACGCTTTTGTGTTCGCTCTGAGCTACAGTCGCATATATGCCCTCTTCTTTATTTCGTGGGCACCTCAATCTGGGAAGAGAGCGAAGCTAGCTTTTGAACTCTCGGAATGTGTCCCAGAAAAGGGTGACGCGGCGTGATGGCAGCTTCAGCTAGAAATGACAAGATCGACGGAGACTGGGTGTCAAGTGCAGTGAATGCCTGCTGAATGCTTGGCAATCTGGAGAAGAAGGTCGGAACGGTTGGACTTGCGGTCAGCTCACAGTTGCGGGACAACTTACTTCTGTCTGTCCTCACATTTCAGGAGCATTCAAGCAACAGTGTGAGCGAGAGAAGTCCTGTACCGCAGTATGGTAATAGTTTAAAACGAACGTCGTGTTCTACACAGATTTTCCTGCTAGTGGAGATAATAGGATCGGACTTGAGATGGTACCAGAGTCCGAAGAATCAACTCGATTGAACCGCCTAGCCTTCAACCGACAGTTAAAATTGACCGCGTAATAGTTGGTAGCCTGCAGCAGTGCATCGGCAGTCGACCTCGCGTGCCGTGTTGCAACTACAGTAAAACACCGTCCACAACGGAAGATGGAGACACTAGACTGAGGGCTCTTCAGAAACTTATCAGGAAGGGGAAGGATTGTATGCCTCCTTTCTGGCGTTTGCGACCCTCGAAATGCACCAAACGCAAAAAATGACGACGTGGGATATATCCCATTGACTTGCCAAAACTCCGTAGGAATCAAGAGCCGATAAATTCGCGCCACTTTCGTGAGGGTGAAGAATGCGAAAACTCTCTCCCGACAGCGCTTGTGGCAGTCAAACGTTCATGACGACGTGCTATTTTTGGTCCTTCGACGTCGGCTCTTCGTAGCCCAGACAAGCAGAATTATCATGGTTAGGAAGTGTCCAAAAGGATTCAATTGTTCCAGCATTGTAGACCGTTGACCCTACCCTGTAGGCGTTGGGTACTGAGGACAACGTGGCTCCCTCCATTCCCTCAGATGATCAGGACGTCTGAGGTGCGTGTGTATCAGCATTGAAACCGGCGATTCTCCGTTGTTCCACACAGATGGTGCACAGGAAACGAGCTAGAAGTGCGCGGTAACGACAGGTATGGGTCTTTCGTGGTGGTGGTGTGCGTTCAGCGCACCAACGAAAGAAATGAGAGAAAGCGCAAGAAGAACGTGAAAGGAAATGATCCGGGGGCTAGGGTCACGGGTACAAAAATGAAGAAGGAAAAAGAGGACTTCTCTTTTTAAGCGCTCTCTCTCTCTCTCTCTCTTGCTTTCTTCGTGGTGGACCTTGGCTTGCGGATACGACTGCTCATAACGATGCGGTAGACCGAAATGCGAGCATAGACGCTTTGCTAGGATCCACGTGCGCGTTTTCGGGCGCAATACGAGATTCGGAGGACATACAATGCGGGGCGGATTGTCCACGCTACATGTAGTCGTTGTCATCATCGCCAGCAAGGTCGTCCAAGTATAGGTTGGACTGTCCAGAGGGTTTGAGCACAGGTTCTTCCTCAGAATCCAGGTCGTTGAGCTCGGGACACGGGAAGCGCAGGAGGGCGGCACAACCGCAGAGGTTGGCCAGTTGCTCGCCTGATACGTGCATGGACGAGAAGATGTGCACTTCGCCGCCGAGGTCTTGGACGTCTTCAACAAGCTTCACCCAAGCCCGCCTCGTCGCGATGCTTTTAGACCGGAAGAGGCTGTCGACGACCATCAGCACTTCGATCGCCTGCTTTTCACCGGCAGCGAACACGGGCAGAGGACCGTATGCCACCCGGTCTTGGTCAACCTCCATCATCTTAAAGAATCGGTCGAGACACTGCACGTCGGCCGTCGCTTTCGTGTCGGTGAGCTTCGATGCTATGTTCTTATCGGACATGACCTCCTTGAGGCAGTGCATGTGTCCGGAGGAGGCGGGGACCAGAATCCATTTGTCCTTCGTTTTGACGAAGTCTCTCATCTCCCGGCGGGTGGCTTCGTCCATGCAGTACTTGAGAAAGTCTTGGTTGACGAACCCGGGGGAGCACACAAGAAGGCATTTGACTACCGACCATTCAATGTGCCGAACCACGCTTTGGAACACCGCGTCGTAGAAGCGTGTCAGCGACTTGTCGTGGGCTGTGGCCCCGGATCGCCGTTTCCGAGGGATTGGCACGTCTATCTTTTGCTTGAGCAGCGTCATCGACGGCGTGATCAAGCAGACATGGGCGAGTCCTTCCTGCATCACCACTGCAGCTACGTCCGCCTTTTTGCTCGAGTCGCATGCCTGATCGTGTCGTTTTTTAGAGTTAAAGTTCGCTTGAAATTCCGGGGTTTTAGGGTCTCCGTGTGACCGTTAATGAATGGGTTCTCTTAGAGCAAGAAAGGGCTATATGGTTACGGGTTGTATGTTTGGTGCACGCTTTTGTTATGGGTTATGGCTAGTCATGTCCGGGACTGTTTGTGACCGACACCCAAGTACATTCCTTCGTGGTGTGTGGTCTTGGGCCCCACACGTTTTTTGTTGTATAGTTGCGGGCGATTAATGTTCACAGAAGCATTAGCATTGTGTCCGATGCTGCTGCCGAGACGACTGAGAGACTTTCGGAACTCTCCTTACAAGTATGGCCCGAGAGTTGTGGTTCTGGAAGTGAAAGACTGCCCTTCGAGAGGGGTCCGGAAGTGGAAGTCTGGTCCTTCGAACTTAGGCGTTTTGGCTCTTCCCACTCACAACATGTTACCCTGTTTTTTTTTTTATTGAAAGTATGCCAATATTGCAGGGAATAGTTGACTAGACCTCTTGATTGAGTTTGTGCTGACCACGAATTGGGGAGTTGGGAGAACCTACAAAGCCAAAAGCAGGACCGACCCCCCCGTTCGTGAGCTTTGTCAAGAGCTGCAACTCAACTACCTAGGACAGGTGCTCTGACCAACCGCCACCAACCTTCACAACACATTAAAGGTGAGCCCACGAGCATGAAAGAAAGGAGGCACACGTCAAGCAGTCGTTGGAAGACGACAGTATCCCAGTACTGTTTGCCAATGCTGACTTCTCCTGACATTGTGGAGCTGACGGGCGTGATGGCTATGGTGTGGTGGACGCCTTGCTTCACATGATCATTTTCTTGAGAGATGACGCCCTGTGTGTGTGTGTGTGTGTGGGTTGCACTGTGTTCCGACTGAAGGTGGCCGACGCCGACGTTAGAAGGGGCGGATTGCAAAAACGTACGTGGAATGGTTATGTGCTCAACACCGCACTGGTTCCATCTACCGTGTTTCGGTCCTTTAACACGGACGCGTAGACGGACCATCATCAGCGCGGAACCTGGGTGTGTGCTGACAGGGCGGCGGTGTGAGTCTGCGTGGCAGGCGGCTGTTTGTAGCTCGTCAATATCTCAAAGCTACTCTCTGCTCACTGCCACAAAAAAGCTAAACCTTTGGGGGTAAACAGTCACATCCACGCAGAGTGGAGGAAGTAGTAGTAGTAGTAGTAGTATGTGTCATCCTAATCCGGGAACAAGTCAGGGAGAAGAACGGAGCAATCTTTACAAACAAACGAGTGACATACGCCGAGCGTAGGAAGAAGAAAAAAGAAGAAGAAAAAAGAAAAAGGCCGCTCCTGGTCCAGGAACGTGACGGTCAACCACAGCTTTAAGTTGGAGTCGGAAGCAGCACAGTGCCACAACCCCGTCCGCTCTGCCCTGCGGCTGACCGTCTCGACGAGCTTGTGTTCAGCGCGAGCGCCAAGCCCCAAGGTGCGCCAAGCCTTGCTGCTTTAGTTTGGGAAATCGGTAGCCACTCGGCGACCCGTAGGCCCGTGGCTCTGCAGTACCGCCGAACACGTGAAGCTTGGCTCCCGTGTAGCAGGCTTTCCCTGGTACCTTTCGAGCGGAGGAAGGAATGTGAAAACGGGGTTTTGCCTAGAGGCTTTTCGTGTTATTCTGCAGATGCTCTGAGCTAGCGAAGCCCGTCGGGCAGACAAACGATGAGAGAGGCACCCACTGTCCCACGGTCCCAGCGCACAGAAGAAAATGCAATTTCATGCGGACCATCGCCACACCTTCTTTCCTTTTTTTAGTCTAAACGAGGAAGTGGCCGAAACCACACAGAAGAGAACACGAGGTACTGACCGGCAGATCCTAGATATAGAGGAGACGCTGGCTGGCAAATCTCATTCGGCAATCCCTTGAATAGGGCCGGGTCACGGCCATATTCGGCTATCAGCGCGAAACATGAGTGGCAGCAGGCGCGACCTGTTCAAAGACAAAAAAGGCAAACACACCGAACACCGAACGAGGCTGCCGATTGGATCGAAATCGATACCGGTCACGCGAATGGTCAGCGTGAGGCGAATCTTGTTGGTGAGCACTGTGCCCGTCGTGTTCGTGCTCTGCAGCTTTCGCCACGTCGAAGCGCGCACTGTGTCGCCGATCATGACAAGGTTGTAGAGTTGCCACAGGTCCTCGTCGTCCTCCAGCTTCACCTTCACGGTGCCGCTGCCGTGCTTCTCCATCTTTCGGTTGATTAGCTTCATCGCCCCTCTTCCCTCCTCAGGTGGCAAAGCCCGCTTTTTCCCTTCGCGGCGGGCCGCAGCGCGACACAACTCAAGCTACCCTCGGTCCAGGTCTGAGAATCGGTCGCTTCCGTTTTTCTTTTCTGGGTTCTTCCCCTTCCCCTACTGGACTAGGTTTTGTGGAGGCAAGAGGTTGGTATTCTGAAGCCTCCAGCTGTTTTGGTAACTGCAAGAATCTGCTTTGGATTAGTATGAGCTCGAGGTTAGGCCGCTTGTCCACAGAAGCTCCCTTCATCCCAGCCAAGAGACACCACTAGGCAGACTTCATCCAAGCGAGCAGACGGGATAGCGATGCATGAGTCTAGTCCCTGTCACGAGTACAGCCACGGTAGCCCTCCACACTCCGTCAAATGGACAATCCGTACCTTGCGGGGATTGCGCCCACTTGACACGGTGTGCTATACAATGTCGTGACTGATGTCGGAGCAAAAGTCGGTCACGGATGCCACACTTTTGTGATGCTCAAGCACGGATATTTATATCAGAGTTGTTGAACGCAACCCGGACATCAGCCACAGTCTCAACCCAAACACGAAGAAACTGAGCTGCAAACCTTTTCTCCTCAGCTGTTGCAAGATGTTCCTTTCGAGCGTCAACACGGATCACCACGGGTTGTACGTCCACGGTTTTAAGTTTGCCCTTGACATACTCATCTCACGATACGAAAAGTCGGGAACTTCAGGATACCTTAACGAAGAAAGAAAACGGGTGGGGGCGCAATTATTTTTGACAGAAGGGAGAAGGAAGAAGAAGAGTCAAGGGAGGAGGAAGGAAAGAAATAAAGTAAACAGAAAGAAGGTGGGGAAAGGGAGGTAGGTCGGGAGGAGCCGAGTTTTGCGGAGTTGCGTTGAGCGGACGAAGCCGGGACCGTGCTTCGTTGCCCAGTCACGCGACCCTTGAAACCAAAGCTTTCTACCCCAGACTACGCGTTCGCACAGTAAAAAGAGAAGCGGGGGGGGAACGAGGTACAAATCCACGCGTTCGCGCGCTATTATTTTTTTTTCTTTTGTTTCTTCCTTTTGTTCATGTTTTTTGCCAGGGACTTTTTCCCAAGAAGCTGGGGGAGAGTATTCATATAGGATTTATTGGACGACGTGCTAGGAACCCGGATGGCCTTCGGTCCATGAATCCTCTCTTATCTACTGCGTGAGCGGAGAGCGTCGGTAAGAATCTGGGTACCTCTCTGGCAATCGTCGCCAGTGCTTAACCTACAGCTGGAGTACCACTAGGGGGACCTTGCTTGCGAAAGTCGTGTCGCTATAGTTTTGGTTGCAACTTTCGTTGACCGGTGCTCAATCATTTAGACATGGTTCTCGGGTGACAATTGACCATGATCTGACGGGCAGCTTAGTTGTCTGCCTGTGTTCAAAAATGAAGTCCGTTTCCCCCCACTCAACCCCCCAGGAAGAAATCCCCCTGGCTTTTCTTTTCTACCTCAAAGAAGGCTGGTCTTCGCTTTTCCTTGGCTGGCCTTCTTTCCCTTTGTCGACATTCATCTTTTCTCTGACCTTCTAGGTGACCACTGAAGGCTGGAAGGTCGCTTTCTGGTGGTCGCTTTGTCCTCACGGAACCGGGCTTGCTGCGGGCAGGTGGACCTGTCCCTCGACCGAGTGGACTCACCTTTCAAGTCACGGTGTTCTCGCCGTTGGGTGGTGCTGGCGGGGAGCTTCCTCTCCGGATCCAGTAGTGGTGCTATTGGCTAGCGCAGTAGCCGATGAGTAGTGCACGCCCATCCCAAAACGGAGGTTGTCCGGCCCATGCTTTTCCGAGCGCAACCCCAAGAGGCCTAGTGCCGTCGAATGCAGTTCTTCCGACAAGCAAGCAAGGCTGATACGGGAGGTGGGGACCTCTTTCTCGGTGATGTGCGCTCCGCGACACACCTGCTCTGACTCCGTCCACGTGTGGTAGACCCAAGGAGCAGGTGGCGGTCGGGAGGGACAAAACGAAAACGCGAACGAAAAGGTGGAGAAAACGATCGGGAGACTCTGCTGAAGGAAAGGCGAAAAGGAAAGAGAAAGGGCACAGGGAGGAGGGTTGAAGGCTGCGGGGGAAAGCGGATGAAAAGCGGAGGGGGGAAGGAGCAGTGCACCTTTTGAACGAGGCGAGAGAGCAAAAATACGCGAGGGGCTGCCTTGTGCTTACTTCGAAGGAGGCTAGAGGGGGAGAAACAATACAACTACAAAACGGGTCTTTTTTGTTGAACGCTTACGCCCGCCACTAAACCCAGATTCACCTGTGTTTCGTGTGGGCTACAGCACATTTACCTCCTTTGGTCTTTTGCAGCTGGCAGCCTCCTCAAGTATTTCCTACAACGCAGGTGCTTATACGTACAAAAGAAAAATGCTGCAAGTGTTTACTTTCTGCTGTACTGGAAGCTCACAAAGGACGTAGCTTCTCCTTATCGCAGCAGCTCTCCGCATCACGCAGGTCGCGTTCCTCGTTAATAGCGACGTATGTTTGCTCTCTCTATCCCACAAAACCACATTTGTAGGTTCGTGGTTTCTCGTTTTCCCCTCTGTCTGCTCTCGAATTGTTGACTGAAACCGAGGGAAAGGGGGAAACAATCTAGCATAGGGACAGAAAGGAAACGAGGTAGATGGGTACCGTGAAATGAACGAGAAGACGAAGCGCGGCCTGCAGAAACTGACGACATGCTGGCTGAGAAGAAAATACGCAATTCGAAAACAGCCTACAACGCTTATTTTCGACAAGACCTCCAGATAACCACACTCGTGAAAACACGTGCGTAGCGATAACCTAGTCACCTGGCTGCCACAGCACGCTGCTGGCCCTGGCAACCCGATAGGGAAGGGCCTGCTGCCGTGGACTAGATCGTTCCCCTTTGACGGGGACCTCATCCGCGGCCTCGTCGTCGGAGCGTTCTTCTTTTTTTTCCGCCCACTTCTCACAAAACAAACGACGGTGGACCAGCGCGCAACCTGTGTGTGGTTCGGGGAAAAAAGCAAGAGGAGAAGCAAGGGCAGGGAAGCTCTACATCAAGGAAAGGGGGGAGACTGAAAATAGAGAAACATGGAAAGGGGGGGGGCGGGTGCTGGAAGGGGAAAAAGGAGGGGCGTGGAGAGGGGCACGGATGCGCGCACACTTCGTTCCGGTCGTCGTTTCTTTTCTTTGTTTACATCTCGCGTTGCCCTTCTTTGTCGTCTCAAAAAAGAAAATCTATTCTGGCTCTTTCGCCCGTTTCTTTCTTTTTTTTTTTTTTTTCTTGGCGTGAGAGTTTGTTTGAGAATCCGGGCTGCTTTAAGTATTTGAAGTTGAAGGTTGCGATTTGAGATTTTCCTCGTGGCGATGCGTTTTCACCGATTGACTGTTCGCTGCAAATTGGGAAAAGGTGCAAAATCCGTGCGAAAATTAGCTATGCGAGAAAGATAACGCTGCTGGCAGTTTGTATTCAGTCGGAAAGTATTAAAACTTCGGAGACCCAAATGAACTTCTTGCGACAAAAACAAACGGGCAGCCAAAAGAAAAAGGGCAGGTGCTTTGGGACAGTGCTTTGGGAGAGATTCTGTACAGTCATCTTTTCAACTTTATGTTGCCGTCTTTCTTTCTAACTCTTGCTTTTCCCTTCCTGTGCCGTCCTGGTGGCGTCGACAGGTGTGCATCACGGGAATGAAGCTCTACGTGCTTTCAAACAGCTCCAGGTGCGCCATTCGTTGCCGGTGCGCCGCGACGGGTTTTGCTTGGATACCTTCCAGTTTGTACTGGCCCATGGGCTTCACCAGATGCCACGCAAAATGCCCAAGTCAAACCGGGGCTGCGGGCTGGGGAAAGGACGAATCGGGTGAGCGATCGGTAGGATTGCGCACCGGACTAGACGATGTTGTCCTTCAAAACGACGTTGGCCTTGCAGGATTCGTCGATGTCAAGAGCGCCCTGTGTTGTACGTTGAGAGAGGTTAGAACTTTTTAAAGGCCGCGGAGGTCAGCGGACCGGAGCTACCGGAGAGGGTGTGTGTGCGTTGTATGGTAACCTGATACGTGTGTGTGTGTGCGATGATGTGGGTTTGTGTGGCAGCCTGATACGTGTGCGCTGGCTGTTACACGAGCTTGATGCTCCGCATGGATGCTTGGTGCCGTGTGCCGTGGGCACCGCTTGCTCCAATAAAACCTCGGAGGGAAAAAGACTGCGTGTGTATCCCACTCGGCAAAAAAAGACAGGCGCTTCGTTTTGTTTGTACGTGCCTGGTGATCGTTTTCCCACTTGTATTTACCCTGTGTATATTCAGGTTCGGAATTCTGATCAACCACCAAAAAAACGCTGCCTACGTTGAACGCTTACGCCCGGCACTAATTCCAAGTTTTCTGTACTTCGTGTGGGTTACAGCGCAGACTACCCGAGTGTATCCCTCAGAAAAGACGATATGAATGGGCGCTTTCCTTTGTTTAGCCGAACTCGCCTGCTCTGGTAGTTTGCATCATACATGCCAACTAAAATTAGTGGCAGCAATGCATTGTTAAGACAAAAGAGAGCGTAGGCATCGTGATATGGCACAGCTGCTCTCTGTTCTTCTGGTCTCCACGGCACATGGAACGAAAAGCTGGTCGTTTGGGATATTGGCAGTCGCGAGCGCTGGAGCCAGAATCGAGGGCACACCTTCATGTTGCCCTTCAGATCGTTGCCGACGATGTGCGCTTCGCCGGCGTTGCAGACCCAGACGCCCTCGTACTTGTTGCTGTGGATCGAGTTCTTCTCGATGACGAGGTGCCCGCCAGACGTGACGAGCACTCCGGCGTTCTGGTTGGCGGTGATCTTGTTCTCGCGGATGGTGCCCTTCCCGTTTTCGAAGCAGTAGACGCCAGTTTCCTTGCCGCCGCGGATGGTGTTGCCTTGCACCAGGGGGTTGGCCAGCGTCTTGATCAATACGCCGGCTTTGACGTTGTTGGTGATATCGTTGTCCTTCACTGTGCCCGAGCCGCGGTCGCACAGGAACACACCCGCCTGGCGGTTGCTGTGGATGTGGTTCTTCTCGATCATCGGGGAGCCCCCTGCCTTCACGACGATCCCACTGCCGCCGTTGTCGTAGATCTCGTTTCCGATGATGGTGCCTTTGCTGTCGTGGCAGATGAAGACGCCCGTATCGCGACCGTCGTGGATCTTGTTGTTCTTTATCACCGGCTGCGCCCCGCGCTTCAGCAACACCGCCGCGTACGTGTTGTTGTAGATGTCGTTGCTCTCGAGTAATCCTGTGCGTTTGTGTGAGGGTGTGTATGTGGAACGCGTGTGTGTGAGGGTGTGTATGTGGAACGCGTGTGTGTGAGGGTGTGTATGTGGAACGCGTGTGTGTGAGGGTGTGTATGTGGAACGCGTGTGTGTGAGGGTGTGTATGTGGAACGCGTGTGTGTGAGGGTGTGTATGTGGAACGCGTGTGTGTGAGGGTGTGTATGTGGAACGCGTGTGTGTGAGGGTGTGTATGTGGAACGCGTGTGTGTGAGGGTGTGTATGTGGAACGCGTGTGTGTGAGGGTGTGTATGTGGAACGCGTGTGTGTGAGGGTGTGTATGTGGAACGCGTGTGTGTGAGGGTGTGTATGTGGAACGCGTGTGTGTGAGGGTGTGTATGTGGAACGCGTGTGTGTGAGGGTGTGTATGTGGAACGCGTGTGTGTGAGGGTGTGTATGTGGAACGCGTGTGTGTGAGGGTGTGTATGTGGAACGCGTGTGTGTGAGGGTGTGTATGTGGAACGCGTGTGTGTGAGGGTGTGTATGTGGAACGCGTGTGTGTGAGGGTGTGTATGTGGAACGCGTGTGTGTGAGGGTGTGTATGTGGAACGCGTGTGTGTGAGGGTGTGTATGTGGAACGCGTGTGTGTGAGGGTGTGTATGTGGAACGCGTGTGTGTGAGGGTGTGTATGTGGAACGCGTGTGTGTGAGGGTGTGTATGTGGAACGCGTGTGTGTGAGGGTGTGTATGTGGAACGCGTGTGTGTGAGGGTGTGTATGTGGAACGCGTGTGTGTGAGGGTGTGTATGTGGAACGCGTGTGTGTGAGGGTGTGTATGTGGAACGCGTGTGTGTGAGGGTGTGTATGTGGAACGCGTGTGTGTGAGGGTGTGTATGTGGAACGCGTGTGTGTGAGGGTGTGTATGTGGAACGCGTGTGTGTGAGGGTGTGTATGTGGAACGCGTGTGTGTGAGGGTGTGTATGTGGAACGCGTGTGTGTGAGGGTGTGTATGTGGAACGCGTGTGTGTGAGGGTGTGTATGTGGAACGCGTGTGTGTGAGGGTGTGTATGTGGAACGCGTGTGTGTGAGGGTGTGTATGTGGAACGCGTGTGTGTGAGGGTGTGTATGTGGAACGCGTGTGTGTGCGTGTGTCAAACGGGGAGTGCGAAAAGGGGGCAAAATGGTGGGGCCTGCGTTTTGCCTGCTTTTGCTTGACCGCCGTGGCGAGTGGATACCAGTTTGCTCGCTGGATCCCAACTTGACACGCCGAAGGCGCTCAAGCAAGTTTGCTATGTTTGCGGATGTGTGAGTGTTCGGTGCAGTTGTTATGCCCAAGTCTACTCTAAAGGCACTTGAGCCCTGCAGTCAGGCAGGATGCAAGCTTGGTATTATCTCTCGGCTTCTCGTAGGATAGGCCGAGAGAAAATTTCTAGCGTTATTTGTGGATTAGAAGGTCGGTATTTTAAAGTCTCCGGTTGACCGTAGAGGCTTGAGTATGGCGGGGTGTTGAGAAAAGTGAGAGGGTGCAGCTCGTTTCGGGTGTCGTGTCACTCCGTTGTGAAACCTTGTGAAGTCCCCTAACGCGTTTAGGGGGTGCTTGGGATTGGGTAGGGTGTGGTCGTTCTGGCTTTTCTTCTGGGTGGTTTCTTTCAGGCATGCGTGTGCTGGGACCAACCACTACATGCCGCTGTCGAAGCTATTGCTGGGTGCCCAAGAGGTTTCACGGAAAGCATGCGGGTTCTGAAAAAGGTGACAAGCGGACCTTTGGCGCCGTCGAAGAGGTAGACGCCCGCCTGCGCCCCGTCGTGAATCTGGCAGTGGTGGATGTGCGGCTCAGCGGACTTGTGGACTGTGATGCACGCACCCCCGTGGGACGACAGGTCGCAGTGGTGCATGACTGCGGTCGAGGAGCGGAAGTCGGCGGCGACCCACTTGCCTTCGCCACCGGAGCTTTTACGCTGTTTGATGACGAGATGGCTGATCTCAGCCGCGGCACTGATGGTCAGCACTGACCTGTCCTCCACCTCCAGGACCGGACGATTGTCCGGGTTTGCGGCTGTCAGCGTCACTGCTTTGTTCACGTTGAGGGGGCGAGAGTAAGTCCCGGCTTCAATTCTGATGATGTCGCCCGATGACGCCGCGTCGATAGCGTGTTGGATGCTGCTGCCTGACTCGACCTTGCGCGTGTTTGCTTTGTCGGCGGCGGCCGCTGGCTCCAGCTTGTCTGCCTTGTCTGGCTTGTCAGCGGCTTTCGGATGGTTCGCGACATCCTCAGAGATGGGCACGAAGCCCTTCACGTTCACGGCTCGGTTGGCGGGGAATCGTGGCATCGCTGTTGGCTTTCCGGCTGCGACTTTGTGGTGGTTGTTGCCGTTCGGCAGCGGCTGCAGAGGTGCGCGCTCTGCTTTGTCGTTGCCCTTCTCCTCCTTCAGCTTCAGGAGCTCGTGCTTCAACCTCTTCAGCTCGTCGTCCTTGTCGGCCAACTTCTGCACCAGCACGTTGTGCTCCTGCTGCTGCTGCTGCAGCTCGGTCCTCAAGGCAACAGCCATCTGAGGTCCCCCGCTCTTCGATCGCTGCCGAAGGTTTCCCGAGTTGGTAAAGCCGTAGTGTTCCTTCTCGGAGTCGCTCGCCCACCTGTTTTTAGTGTTAAAGTTTGCGTGCGAATCCGGGATATTGGAGTCCCCGGGCGACCTTCGTCAAATGGGGTCTTTTAAAGCTAATCCGTATTCGGGGTTGGAGGGGGCACGCATGGTTTCTCAAGATCTTACCAGGTTGTTTTTGTGGTCATGTTTTGGCACACGCTCCCACTCGTGTCCTTGCGATGTTTGTTAAACGCTTACGCCCGGCTCTAAACCCAGATTGGCCTGTGTTTCTTCTTTGAGCTCCTACCCCACAGAGTGCTCTTATTCAAAAGAACAGGACACGCGTTTCGCTTTGTTTGTGTGTGTCGGTTGATCGGTTTCCCACTTGTATTTACCGTGTGTGTCGTTTTCATGGTAAGGAAATCTGATCACCACCAAAACACGCTGCCGACGTCTTTTTAGCCTGCGCAATACACTGAAGCGCAACCCGCAAGATTGTTAGTGCTACAAAAAAAAGGAAGAAAAATGCGTACTTGACGAAGACCTCGCGCGCCGACGGCCTTTGCCGAGGGTCCTTGGCCATGAGAGACGTGCACAGGCTGGCCATCTTTTGGCTGTAGCCGCGGGCGAGGAACTCGTGCTCGACTTCGGTGAGGACACGGTCCCCCTGCAGCAGCTGCGTGTTGATCGGCCGCTCTCTGAGAGTGCAAAGCTCGAGGATGACGATGCCCAATCCCCACAAGTCGACTTTGTTGGTGTACCGCTGCCTGAGCAGCAGCTCCGGGGCGAAGTAGTAAGGCGTCCCGACAATAGTCTTTCGCCCCGCATCCTCGCAACGGCGGGAGAGGCCGAAATCACCGAGACGGACGCAGTCGTCGGCGGTGAAGAAGATGTTGGTGGGCTTGATGTCCCTGTGGATGTAGTCCTGCTCGTGGAGGTAGTTCATGGCGGCGCACATCTGCACGATCCACTTGCGGATGCGCGATTCGTCGAACTTCACCCTCTTCCGGCGGGCGTCCTTGATCCGGTCAGAGAAGTCACCGCACTCGCAGAGCTCCATCGACAGGCAGATCGAGTACTGCTGCTGCATGCGGTCCTTGTGCACGAAGAAGTCGTGGAACCCGATGATGTTCTCGTGTTTCACGTTCGTCAGCACCTTGATCTCGTGCAGGGCGAAGTTCATCTCGTGGCTGTCGCGACACAGGATCTGCTTCAAGGCGTAGTACTTACCGCTCTTCTTGTTCTTGACCTTGTGCACCCGGCCCTGACCGCCGGAGCCGATCTGCCAGAGACGCTCATAGTCCTCCATCGGCTGGCGAGGGATCTTGGTGGAGTGTGTACGAACAGGTGGGAGCGGGGTGCGGACTACTGCGCCACGAAGCAGTCAGTCAGTTGGTTCTTTCGAAAATGGGAAAGAAGAAGCTGTCAGTAAAAGAAAAAGGGGCTCTAGGGGGGGGGCGGGGAAAAAAAAGGGGGAGGGGGGGGTCTGTCATTTTTGGTTCAGAGTGAAAATCATCCATGTAGGCGGTTGCAGCTGGGCGCCCCCCTGTTCGGAACTCGACTTCTCGAAGGCTGTTCCATACAACTTTTATCTCACGGGTAGCCTCACCCAATTTGGAAGTTTTTCGAGACTGGAGGTCCTATGAACATGCAATGTGAATAGCCTCTATTCGAGCCAACCCCACTTTTCTTGCAACAATTATGAAAGTGTATTGTTTTTGGACTAGATAATAGTGAGGAGCTAGCTTTTCTTTCCCCTGCCAAAATGCATAGAGGTGGCAGAGTGAACGGGCGTCGGCCTCAGGCCGGTAGGCCCGGGTTCAAACCCTGCCCATGACACTTTTCCTGTCGAAGATTCTGATGTGCCCGAAATTTGCGTTTTTTGCGGAGTTTCTCAGTATCTCGCGGTATTTGGGTCACCCCGGGAAACGGAGTCGGGGGAGTCCAAACTTGCTACCAGAACCCTAACTTTGCTTCGCGCGAACTTTGCTTCACCAGAACTTAGCTTCGCCAGAACTTAGCATCGCCTGAACTTTGCATCGCCCGAACGTTGCTTCACCAGAACTCGGCTTCGCGAACTTTGCTTCGAACTTAGCTTCCCGAACTTAGCTTTGCCCGAACTTGGCTTCGCCAGAACGTAGCATCGCCGCTGCTTCACCAGAACTTAGCATCGCCCGAGCGTTGCTTCGCCCGAACTCAAGCTGCACCCGAAGTTTCTTCACCAGAACTTAGCTTCGCCCGTCGCCCGATCTTTACTGTTTCCCGAACTTTAACTGGAACGACAAGAGATGGCAGCAGGCGCCTGATTTGTGACCTTTCGTGTGCACACAGTCGCGGTTGGCCATCGCGGCATTGTGACTAGTAGTGGACTACCGTGGCTGTAACGTGTAACAGGAAACCAGGGCCTGCGAAATGGCTACCACATAAGGATGGCAGCAGGCGCCTGATTCGTGACCTTTCGTGCTGCCTCCAGTCTCGCCCCGCGCCGGTCTTTAGCCGAGCGCACGTACTCTGAGACTGTCTGCACTTTTATCCGTGTGCCGTGACTACGTGGATAGAAGTCGGACAAAGGCCTAGTGGATCAACCCACCTGGGAGTTCCCGTGTCTTTTGACTACAAGTAGCTCCAACTCCTCATCCACACGAAGACGTGGCATACAAGTCCTGTCGCGGCATTTGAAACGCTCTCCCCCCATGCCAGCGCATTCAGTTCAGTCACCAGTAGCCGCCCGGTCGTTGATGATGCCGCCCGGTCGTTGATGATGCCACAGGCCATCCACTTTCTACCATTTATACCACATACCACACAAACGCTGATACGAGACGAATAAACGAATGTAGAACGCGCTGAGGGCATCTTTCTATTTTCCAGGTGGCGCGTAATTCAAGTGGAATACGGGGGGAAGGTGCCCGTTCACAAAACGTTGTGGTGGTGGTGGTGGGATGTGCAGGAACGCGGTTACAAAACGTTGAAAGTGTGCAGGGAAGTCAGCAACCTATCATTTCAGCAGAAAGGAGGAACGCGGCCGCCGGTTCGGATAGGACGAAAGTACTTTCAGCGCTCAGACTCTGACTTCCCGGCACTTGGGTTCACACTCTTGAGGAAATGTGACACTCCTTTTCGACACTCCTTTTCGAGAGCCGGTCCTTGGAGAATGAGAGTCATCCCTTTTGAGGCCAACGGAGAAGAAGTGCGAAACGAGACATGAGAGGTTTTCGCGGTCCGGCAAAGTACTGGCAGCGAGGGGGGAGCGGGAAAGCATGCGCCTACAAGCTTCCTAAAAGCTTGAATTGGGCTGCTTGAGGAACTCGATTTCCTCCGGGGTCGAAGTCCGGCCGAGGATAGCATTGCGATGGGGGTACCGACCGAACCTGTGGGTTTTGGTGGCTTCGGCACGAAGAAATGTGAAGCCGGGGGTTTTGCCTGGAGGCTTTTCGTGTTATTCTGCAGATGCTTTGAGCTATACTGGGTCTAGGTATTCAAGCGTTTTTAGAGTGAAAGTTGTATTTGGTGTGGGATTTCGTACATCTTCTTATCCGTGGTTAACTGCGCAAATTGTGTCAGCCGAAGCCGGTGAAGCTTCGACGCCGCCCACGTAATGTTTGCAAAACAGAAACACATAGGGGGTGCGGCGAAATTCCCAATTGTCGTCCCGCGCGCGTGGCGGACTTGCGGAAGCCGGAGGATTGAAAAAACTGGGGGCGTGCAAAGCCAGAAGTCGTCCATAGCATAGGCATCCGGCAGAGCCGAGGCATGTACACTAGCGGCGCTCAGTGCCTCGCTGCGATCGATACAAGCAAGCGACGGGCTGCGCCTTTACCTGAGAGCAAGCAGCGGCGACGCGTCGGCAGTACTTGCACGCAGGACGGGGTCGCCGCCGGACACAAGGGCTCGCATCGATCGCGCGCACGGAGTGGAGATCCACCAGCAATCTCCGCACCCCACCAGGCGGCTGGAAGCGGAGAATGCGGTGAATGACGACAGATTCGACCGCGTTCACCATCAACGAATGGAATTGCGGATCCCCAGCACAGAAACGTGACATCAGAAACAGAACTCCGAATCGAGCCGATAAAAAAGGTGGGTTCGCCAGACCTGTCGATGATATTCTTATGCGCCACGGCGTATGGCATAGTGTGTTCACCCCCGGGCAGCTTTCCAAACAGCTCGATGCATCGGTCCTGGTCTTCCTTCTTTTCGCTGTGCATGAACGCCATGTACATGAAGCGCCGCATCTTCGGCTCAAGGTCTTGGTCGAAGCCCTTGCTGATGGCTTCCTTCGCTAGCTGGATCGCGAGCGCGTCGAAGGCAAACGATTTCGGAGTGTTGCGGAAGATGTTGCGGGAAAACTGATCGAGCACGATCACTTCCGCGAGCGATCCTTTCGCGTCGGCACGCCATGAGGTGAGCTCGTTGCGGCCGGCTTGCTCCACGAGGTCGCCGAAACGCTCCTTGATCGTCGCGTCGAAGGCGTCGTCCTTCTGGAACCATTGCTGCGGCGTCGACTCCTCGAACCAAAACTTGAGCACGCCTTCTGCCGACATCGCGCGGCGCAGTGTTTGTCGAAAAATGACGGAAAACCTTTTCTGAGAGATCTTCTCTTCTGAGACACCCCCCTCCACTCTGTTGGTGATAAGAGGAAGGTCACGTGCGCTTCTCGGCAAGGAACTCTTTACTGGGTTCAACACGGGTACGGAGATACTGACGAGAAAGAGAAGCCGACAAGGCCGCAGTCGCAGGTGCCGCCGTGTGTTCGAACCAACGCCCCATTACTAGCAAAGCAGCATTGCGGGCGGAGGAACGAATCCGCAGTCCTTTCCAACCGGCGTAAAAACGGGCTGAACTTGTTTTCTCTTTCAGGGCAGGATTCTTGGGACCCGTTTGTGCGGCCCTCCCTCCTAGAAGCTTGCCATCGTAAAAAAGAAGCCACGTAGGGCGGGCGCCCTAGTTTGTTGAATGATTGCTCAGACGTGGTTGTAGGGGCCTTCTCCCCGAGAAGGATGAGTCTGTGCTCTTGTAATAGGGTGGTCCTGGCTGTGACGAGCTACGAATCAGCTACGAACAGCTGCCTGCCAAACCAGCCTCGCACCGCTCGTGTCTGCAGGCACTCACGTTGTTGACAAAGAAGGGATAAACGCTAGAAAGAATAGTGGCAGGCGATGGGGTCTGAGCCAGGACAAGTTGGACGTTTAAGCCACACTGCTGTAGGAGTATCCCTCTTCTTCGCCACCGCTTTTGAGTGTCCATGGATACTGAACCCGTCCATGACGCTGTGCATGCTAGGAGGTGATCCGCATGTACCTCGCCTCCCCACTACACCAATCAGGTGGGTAGTGTACAGCTTCAAAGGCCAGCCAGGATGCATTCCACAGAGCGAGTTCCCCTCTCCGATAATCTCAAGGCCAATCGGCAGGTGAAGACGGGGGTGCGTTGATAATGGCAAGAGCGCGATCAGTGCGAGACGACTGCTCGCCCAGCGCCGTTTTAATGGAAACGAAAATGCAACATCTTTGTAGCGTTTATTGTGGTTGAGAGGTTCGGTGTTTTAGGGTCTCCGGTTGACCATTGAGGCTGTGAGGCGGGTGGTATGAGGGTAGTAGGTATGCTTATACACTTTAACTACGGCTAGCCATGTTTGTAAGTGTTGCGACCGACACCAAGAAGAAATTCGCTTTGAATTTAGTCTTGGGCCCCCTTTGTCGAAGATCGAGGCGAGCAGATCGCTGAGAACGGGATGTAAGTGAGAATGGCGTGGGAAACAATTTTCGCCACAAGAAAAGTAGGCTCACATCAAGACCAAAAGTTCGCTCACATCAAGACCTCTAAAGACCAGTCCTTTCGGAGAAAGGCTCACATCAAGGCCTCGAAAGAACAATCCCTTCGGAAAAGTTGGCTCGAACCGCAACTGTCGAATGACCGCCATAAGGGAGGGAATCCAGTAACTGTTGTGGGATAAAGTGGGCACGGTTGGCAACGACCGCCAAAAAAAACTGGAGGATGGATGAGAATCCAGTACCGGAAATGCCGCCAACATGCAAATTCCTCCACTGCCGTGACAGGCGCGGAAAGCTGAGCTACCACTCAAGGCTTTGACGCATTTCGCAGTTTCGAACTTCCGTGCAAGCGACCAATCCCAATTCAACGATGAAACTGAGCACCGCGTGTCAGGAGCGAAGATCTGGTGGGTCCCGCGCGGGTAGTCGATGGCCTTCCCTGTTAGCTTGGTCCAGAGTTCACCGGCCTAAAAACAGCTTTTACACTCCGCAGACACCTGGGTATTCCCAAATGCGTCGACAGATTTGCTTTCGGAAATGATATCGCCGCAAGCAAACATGCGGATCATGTGTTACTCTGCTTTCTCGTTCCAGAGAGTAAGTACCCGGCGCAAATACGCGGAAGCCTCTGCATAGATGCCGCTTTTACTCTCGCGCGGGCCGGCAATGTTGACGACTTGAATGCTGGTGTCGCACAGCCAAGCAACAACTGCCGAGGGGCCTACGGGATTCAAGAGGTCAACTTCCATGAGTGGCTTTCCCATTGACTTGGCCACGCCAATAGTTAAGGCGGTGCCTGTCGAAGCAGGCCCGCGGCGCACGATCAAGGTCGCGTCACTGTCTCGAACGTTCCACGAGGTTCTTTGCGCGTAGTTGCCGGTTGGCGTTTCGGTCAAGGGGTACCTCGCGGCAATCATGCCGTCTTCGGCTTTTCTACCCTTCGGGCACCATCCACCTACGCTAAGGCCCAGCTGTTGGGCCACGTCGAGGCCAGCTCGATCTACGCCCGTTTGCCCACCGGAGACCACCCTTTTCACTCCAGTCATCGAGCATGTAGCTGACCTGATGAGCATACAGTTCAGAGTGTGTGGCGCGTTCGAGGGGCGGATAAGAGAGAAAGAAAGAGATCCCCTGGGGACAATTGGCCTGCCAAGTGGAGCGATCCGTCGCTGCGTGACGTGAGGAGCAGTTATTGGGCAACGAACCCCCCCCCCACCCCCCTCTGACACATTGCACACGTATCAACATGTGATATCAGAGCACGACTCGGCACTTTGACAGGCAAAACCCGCCCTCCTGCACCCCTCCCCCGGTTCGGCAAAAGAAAAGGATCAAAGCAAGCTGAACTTTTCGATGACCGTATGCACGGCGCCGGACGGCGTGAGGACGCTGTCGTACAGCTGAAACGACGACACGACCACCGGCGGAGCGTCCCTCAAAAGCTCGTTGACCAGGGGAAGCGCGTCGGTGAGCTCGGCGGGCCCGTGGCCCTTGAATCGGGCGAGGGTTACGTGCGGGCGGTACTGCCGGGGAGGGGCGGGGGCGTAAGGGACTGATTGCGTCACGGCGTCCGCGACGTCGCGAGACAAAGCGGCGAGCGAGGGGTGCAAATCGAGGGACACCGCCAGGGCCCGCGGCTTTTCGGGGCGGGGAAAGACCTCGGCGCCGAGGACTTGCGCCTCGAACGAGCTCTGCCGAACCTCCGACAGAGCAGCGCGGATGCCGTCGGTCGCGGTGGCTTCGACTTCTCCAATGAAGCGAACGGTGGCGTGGTACTGGTGGGCGGGCACCCACTTAACCACTGCCCAGTCACTTTCGGGCGTGCAACCGTGCAAGACAGTCGTCAACCTGTTCCGGACGCCTTGCAGTCGGAGGGTCGTCGTTTCGTCGAGGTCGAAGGCGACGAACAAACGATGGATGTCGGCCCCGTCGGTCGACCCCGCCGTTTGGCAGAATAACCGCAACGACCAGCGCGCCGGCCTCATCCTGTTCCTCCCGTCTTTTACTTCAAGATATCCAAGACCTTTGAGACACCCCCCTGGTACCCCGGGTTACTCTCCGAAGGCGGGCAATCTGCAACAGCGCTGTCTATCTGAACAGAACGAGAAAGCAGCGGGCGTACAATAACGCAGTGCAGTTTGGTCAGAATAAGACAAGGGGGACATTTGAATAGAACAACGTGGCCTCGAGTATACGTGCAACAAAGAACAAGGAGAGGACGAGGGGAGGGGGGGGTCAACAAACGGACGAAGTTAAAGAGTTTTTACGACAGACTGAAAGAGAAAGGTACGGGCGAATCGGGAGGGTGTTCACTCCGAGAGAGGGATTCTGTGCAGGCTTGTTCCATCCTTTTTTGTGGAATGCCGGCTTCGGTGGGTCTACACTAGAAAGGTCCCCTGCGTGGTGAGTGGTGTCACCTGTACCAACGGCTGGTAACAACTCCTTGCCTCGTGAAAAGTATTTATCCTTGCTGGCTGACGAAACCGCAACCTCACCGAAGTCAGCTACCATTCGGAGGATGTTTCCTACACTGCACAAGTGCCCGCTTGTGCTTGCGCGAGGAAAGACGGATAGAAGGTCATCGAAACACAGCGAAGGAGAGGGAAAGGTTGGGGAAATAGAAACAAATACTCGGAGGTGCAGTCTGTGCTCATTTTCACACAAAGGAAGCCCGAATTTGTGAGCCGGCACTAGCGATGCGCATGTTACCTTGGTACACCTCGCACTGCATGCTTCCACCGGCTTCTTTTGCAGCGAAGGGCTTCCCCAAAGACTATCTTTTTGCGTGAGAAAGGGTATATTCCCTGTACACGCGAAGAACAAAAAAACTGCACCTGCCATCTTCACCGCCGTTGACCACTTGCGCTGCGTTCATCAGGAAACGCCTTCACGCAGGACAATGGGGGATTTTCTTCGGTGGGCGCTTTCCCCCACAACGCTGAACCCCAGAGGATTCCCGTTACAGCACACCCTTCCTTGGCTCTTCGCAAATCAAATGGGTTGCCTACTAAGCAGGTGACTTCATAGAAAAGGTTGAAACGGGGGATCGGGGGGAGGGGAATGTCCAGACCGCACACGTTTTGAGGGACACCCCGTCTCATTGGGGGTCAGCAGCAAACGGATACTAGTGTGAAGTCTGGGGGCTCTACTTGTGGTCGTCGTGTCTTTCTAGCAAACTTGTTTGAGCACCTTAGGTGCGTTTCGGTCGAGTTGAGGGGCCGGGGCCAGTAAAGAGAGGAAGGGTGCCGGCCCCTCCCCGTGTTTATGTACTGCGTTTTTTTCCGACTTGTGTGCCGTGCTTTTTCCGCCAGACCGCCAGGCAGCTTGACAGGTTCATCATGCAGCTGGCTCTCTCTCCATGCTTTGCACAGATCGCGCCCTGCTGCAACAAACGCGGTAATCTGCGGCCTCTCAGCAAGTCTCGTTGGCTATCACCGTGTCTGAGACACTGCGTCCAGCGCACTCAGGCAAAAAGGTCTTCAAGCTCCACGAGCTGATACAGCATGCGCTCAGCAACCTGTGTTTTGGACAAGGTCGTATTTCAGACAAACGGTCTTTGGGGAATACGAGCGGGTTTTTCCATCGAAAATGGTTTCAGAATCGGTGAGTTTCTGCTTGCACGCGACGGCCATTTGTTCAGCTCATCCGCTCGTTGGCCACATTCTGCCGTCGGTTGGATCGTCAACAACTTCCGTGTGCAGAAATGAGTCGAAGCTTGGCTAGCGTGACGCTCTCACACCCATTATTCCATCTCCACCCCTCCCCGCAAACTGAACAAGTCAGCATCCGTGCAGCGGGTGGTTTTCGGCACTAAAAAGTACACACTTTCGCTTTTCCCACGAAAGGGAGGAGATCGAACCTCTCGGATTCGTTCGACACCGCTACCATAAGCTTTCAAGGAGGTCCAATCAACTACCCCTCCATGGAATATGAGATCAGTAAAGTGCAGGTGCCAAGAGGGCAGACAGCATCATCCGCCGGAGGAGCCGTGGGTGGCTAGAGTAGCTGCTGTCATGCACGGGAAGAGATGTGAAATGGGTTTTTGCCTAGAGGCTTTTCGTGTTATTTTGCAAATGCTTTGAGCTATCTTCGTGTCTGTGCTTTCAGTCGTCTTCTTAACCATGGTTAAGTGCGCAAATGGTGTCAGCCGAAGCTGGTAAAGCTTCGGCGCCGCCCACGTTATGTTTGTTCAGCAGAAGAAAAGGATGCCAGACGGGGTTTTGCCAAGAGGCTCTACGAACAGCGCTTTTCCGCGGAAGCTTTTGTATGTCCACAGATTGGTGTCAGCCGAAGCTAGCGAAAGGGAATGGACATACACGCGCCCTTGCAGGCTCGATGTCCATCTGCAGCAGCGAGAACGGCAGGTCGCGGCGGGCCGACTCGGTGTTCGTTTTGAGGACCTGGTACGCCGTGAAGAAGTTGTGGGTGCCGAGGTGGTTCTCCAAGTCGTCGCGCAGCGCGTCGATTTTGGCCGAAATCTTCGCCCGCACCGACTGGTCGCCCGCGGCTTCGCCGCCGCTTGCGGAGCGGGCCGCCTGCTCAGCGGGCACAGAAGAAGCCCGGTGGTCATGCTGCGCTGCATACGGCGCTGGACTCGGCAGCGGCACTTGCGGCGAGTTTGCACCGTCTTCGTGGTAAAAGGTGCGCGGCGGGTACACATCCGCAGTGTCCGCATAGTCGGTATGTCCGTAGTCCGTCGGTGACTGCCAGTCAGACGGAGCCGGCTGTACTGCTACGTCCTTCGGCTTCCTGCCCACGTGCACTGCGGCGTGCCCGGACAGATCCTCGTAGCTCACGGTCTCCGGTGAGTACTCGAGGATATCGCGCGGCATCCGGTGTTCGTCGCCTCGCCCCTGCACCTCAAGGTCGCCATGGTCTTCGCGCGGTTCGGCGGCGGGGTACTGTAAATTCCGCCGCGGTTCCGGGGCATCAATCGGCGACTGCGGGTTGCGTTTTTGACTCCATGCACATCCACAAGACATCATATCCTTCTACACGAAGAAAGTGCCGCATTCCAGGATAGTTAACCCTGCCCTTTCCATGCACATCCACAAGACACCCTACTACACAAAAAAGTGCAGCTTTCCAGGATACTTAACCCGCGTGAAGTGTTTCAAGGGTCAACCTTCCTTCAAAACGAGGCGACTGCATCATCTGGGTCACCACTTCAGATCTCTGCATCGGACAGGCGAACGGGAGTCGGGTTCGGCTGGCGGGCGTGACGGCACGGGTCTTTTTTAGATTTTCGAAAGTGTAGCGGCGGCATACCGGAGGTGCCTCCGCAGCAGCAGGCGGGGGGGACAAGACCTCGGAGGGTTCCTGCGGGAAGGAACGAGGCACAGCGCGTGCGTGGGGCGGTACCTCCTGCTCGACGTCCTGGGTAAACAGCTCTGCGTTGTCGCAAGGTGGGGTTCGAGTACCTTCGTCGTCTTGCTGGTAGCGTGGTGCGGGTCGTTTGTTGTGCGCGACGTAAAGCTCGAAGTCCCAGTCCTGCAGTGTGGAGTCAAGTGGTCGTTGCCCGTACAGAACAAGAGAGAGAGAACGCAACAAATGAAGTCAATAGCTGTCAGATGAGCCAGACTAGATCCGGAGGGACAAGGACGGGCCTTTTCCGAGAAAGAGAGAGATTGTATGGCCAAGATCGCAAGTGTCCGAAGCATCCGAGGCACCAAGTAGCCTTTGGCCCTACGATATGTCGAGTCGTGAGACGTATGCGCCAAGGCGGCTGGTGTCAAGTATTATGTCCAACATGGCTCTGACGAGCTGCGAACAGCATACGAAGGAAGTTCGCGTGGATCCTGCGTCCGTGGATCAAGGAACGTTGGCCTCTTGCTGTGAAACAAAATCTTAGCGCCATGCGCAGGCAGAGCCCTACCCCTCATACACGTTTTGGTGCCCGGATCACTCAAAGATGCGAGGGGGAAGAGAGAGAGAGACAGAGGGTGGCACGCACAAACCTGCGACTTCTTGGCGGCCGCCGCTGCGGTGCGCTTGGCCTCATTCATTTTCTGCTTGAGCACGGTGCGCTGCGCCTCGCGCTGGTCTGCGCGCTTCCTCTTGTCCTCGTCCTGGTCGGCGGGCGCGTCGCGGGGCGACTCGGGCTTCCTGCCGTCTGGACGATCTTTGGGTTTGTCGGAAGGCGCGGTGTCGATGAAGATGACGTCGTTGCGGCCGCTGTTCGCCTTCTTCGCGTTCGCGATGAAGGCCTCCGACACGCCGCTGGCGGTCGAGATGCGCGACTTGACGTTCTTGATGTTGTGCCGGTGCCGCGTCTTCTGCGCCCGCATCTCTTCCTGCTCCCTCGTCTTCTGCTGCTCCCGCTCCCGGTGCCGGCGGTGGGCCTCCGCGTTGCGTTCCGCGGTCGGAAGCTGCCTCGAGTTGTGGGCCGAGTGTCGCCGTTGGTTCGCGCCGAAGGCGTCGGAGCCCCGCGGAGAGTGCACGCCGCGGCTGCCGGCTCTGCCTTCCGTCGACGGCGCGCCGCACCGCGTTCCCGAAGGAACACCGCCTTCGGCTTGTTGCCGCAGCCTCTCTTCTCTCCGGTCTCTGAACGGCGATCCATGCGGAGAACCGCCGCCGGCTATACCAGTAGCTTGCGATCCTGCAGGGAAACGGGTAGGTAGGCAGGAAAATCGTAGTTCGATGTGCACAGGCAGAATACTGCCTCTCGTGCATATGTTGGCATGAAGTCTTCGAAGAAGATGTTGTACAGGAAAGGAATGAAACACCCCTGTTCGGTAAGTTTAACGGGGTACACTGCCAACTACTACGCTTTAGTGCTGACAAAGCATTGTCACCACAAAAGACAGTCGCTTCGTCGTGCCGGTTGATCGTTTTCTCACTTGGATGTCATGTTCAGGTTCGGCAATCTGATCAACCCCAGAACACGCTGCCTGCGTCTTTGTAGCCTGCGCAACACATTGACGGGCAACCCGCAAAAGATTGTGGAAAAGAAAGAAACAGCCGACGGACCTGAGGGCAACACAGCCAACATGTCGCTGAGCATCTGGAACTGCGCCCGCGCGTCCTTCATCCAGACGCCAGTCGTCGTCGTGACGGGCGGGGCGCCGCCGGACGGCAGCGGCTTCCCGTCCAGGCCGGGGCCCGACTTTGTGTGCCTGCTCCGCGAGCGCTCCTTCAGTTTTTCCTGCCGAAGCTGCTGCAGCGAGTTGCGCTGCCCGGCGAGCCCCTTCGGGTCGCCGCCCGCGTCCGCGGACGGCGGTGGCGGCGGCGGCCGCCGCATGAACGACGGCGCCGGCGCAGCCCGCCGGCGCGCCGCGGCCTCCGCCGGCGCCACCTGCGGCTGCTGCTGCTGCTGCTGTTGCGGTATTCCGCCGAACGGATCGACGTGCTGCTTCCCCGCCAGGTCCCGCGGGGACAGCACCTGTTTCACGGGGGTCGCCTCCTGGCGGCCCTGCTGCGGCCACGCCGCCCGCCCGGCCGGCGGCGTGCCGCACGGGGAAGGGTCCAGCGAGTCCACCGACCCGTAGTCGGGGTCCTTGCGGTGGCGGTGCCGGTTCTTCTGCTTCCGCGGGCTGTCTTCGGGGGCGAACGGGGGCGTCGCGGGGGGTTCGGCGGAGGCCAAGCTATGGTCGCCTTTCTTGGCTTTCACCGGCGACAGCACGGAGGACGCGCCGTGGGTGCGCCTGTGGAAGTGGTCGCGGGGCGATGCGTTGAGGCCCTCGTGCCCCGCGTTCGAGAGGCGGTGCCCGTCCGCGTCGGCCGGCAGCGGTCCCGGCGACATGAGGCAGTCGTCGCCGCGGCCGCCGGCGGCCTCGTACCCGCGCAGAAACGCGCTCGTCTCGCCCTCGAGCCCGCGGCCGTTCGCGGCGGGTCGGCCGCCCTCCGGCGACCGCCGGGCCCGGCTCTGCTGGCCCCGCTTCGCCGCGAACACCGCCGAGTCCTCCGCCACCGCACCCCCGCCGTCTCGCGCTCCGCGCGGCATCTCCAACTGCCGGGGGGAAGTCGCCCCGTTGCCGGTCCCGACGCTTTGCTGCTGCTGCTGCTGCTGCTGGTAGTGCTGGTGCGTGTGCTGCGCCTGCGGAGGGGACATCTGCTGCTGCTGCGCGGCGTTCGGGTCGTCGGCGCCGCGCTTGCCGGCGGGCGTCGAGAGCTCGGCGGGGGCCGCGTCTTCCCTGAAAAGCCCGCCGCGCGCGCCGCCCGCGAGGACGTACGTGTCGGTGCACGCGTGCCGCGCCGGGCGGCCCTGGTACTGGTACGCCGGCGGCGCGGCGCCCTGCGTTTTGCCGGCCGCCGGCGCCGCGCGGGTCGGCGTGTTCGGCGTCGAGAACACGGCGTTGTGCGCCTGCTGCTGCTGCTGCTGCTGCTGCTGCTGGGGCTGCCCCGCCGGCGACGGTGGGTTCGTCGTGAACACGGGCCGGTGCGGGGTCCCCGGCGTGCCTGGCTCCGGCGGCCACACGGGGGATCCCACGCTGCCCCGCTGCTGCTGGGCTGCGAGCCGGACGCTGTTGGCGTAGAGGTACGCCGACTCGGAGGAGGACAGCGTCGAGTTCTCGGCATCGCTGCGGCTGAGGGCGGCTTCCTCGGCCTGCCTGCCGCCGCCGCCGCCGCCGCCGCCGCTTTCGGGCGGCGCGCGAGCGTGCACCGCGAAGGCCGGCGGGCGAGGGTGTGTGTCCCTGGCGCTGCCGGGCAGCGAGTCGACGCTGGTGTCCGGGTGGCGGTGCTCCTCGCCGCCAGGCGACGCCGCGACGAACGACGGTTTCTTCGCGGGGGCTGCGGGCGGCTGTTGGTGGTGGTAGGGGTTCTGCTCCTGCTGCTGGTGGGGGCGCTGGTGCTGGTCCTGCTGCTGGTGCTTTTGGTGGTGCTGCTCGTGCTCCCGGCGTTCTTCCTCCTGGTGCTTCAGGTGGTGCTGGCGGAGTTGATGGTGCTGCTCTTGCTGCGGCGGGTGCTCTTGGTGCTGGGGATGCTGTTCACCGGGCGCGGCTGCGTGGAACGAGCGGTTGGACGACGAGTGGTCCTTCGGAGACCTGCTGCTCTGCGGCGGCGCAGACGCAGAGTTCGACGCCCGCGACGGGTTGGCCGGCTTGCCCTCGCGGTGCGCGGCCGCCGCGTCGCCCGCCGGCAGCTTCGACGACTTCTTCGCCTTCGACGACCCCAGCGAAACGCCGAGCTCGCTTCGGAGGAACGACGGGAACCTCGGCGCGAGCGCTTGCACGACACTGCACGACACGATAGCTTGCAGAGGAGGTCTAGACGGCGGGTCGGGCGAAAGCATGCCTTCGATCACCGCCATGAACTCGCGGTGCATCCGCGGCAATTCGGCCGGGTCCGTGTCGTGCGGGCCCCAGCCGGCCCCGCCCGGGTCCGCCGCGACGGTTCCCGCGGCCGGCGCGGCCTTCATCATCTCCTTCACCGTCGACGCGTAGCTGAAAACGTCGGAGTGCGGGAGGTACCGCAGCCCGACCTTCACCTCGGGCACAGAAAAAAACGGGCTGTCCGTCTCCGCTCGAGCAGCGTCTCCTAGGGACGTGAGGAAGGACCGGAGGCCGTATTCGCCTACCTTCACCGTGTTCTTGGCGGTGATGAAGACGGTGTCCAGAGTGAGGTCGCGGTGCAGCAGCTCGGACTTGTGCGTGTGCTGCATGGCGAGTGCGATTTCGACTGCCCATTCGACGAGCTTGGCGTATTTTAAAGTGTCGGCTTTGACGGTCAGAACGTGGCGAAGCGTGCCTACATCGGCGCAGTCTGTCAGGATATTGAGATAGCCGCGTTCCTCAAACGAGCCGTAACAGCTGAGGACGTACGCATGACGGAGCGAACTCAGCTGCCGAACCTCGGCTGCAGCTTCTTGCCTTTCCTTCGCGCTCATTCGAGCGACATCAAGGCGTCGCAGTGCGTACAGCCTCCCGTCCGCGAGTCCTTCAACCAGCAAGCTCGTACAATGCGGCTTCGTACTCAGCGTTCTCACCCGCTTCAACGCGCAGCCCCAGCCGCATGGTTCGTCGGTTCCCGCACTGTCGGGCTCCATGCTTCTTCAAAAAAGAGACGGGCACGGGGAAAGCGCCAAAGAAGAAAGGGAATGACTCTTTCGGTGGAGTCGGCGGGGGCGCGGGGTATTCCTTACCCCCAATCCCCTCTGGACCGCGCTTTGCCAAGGGCGGGACACCTCTTTCGTGGTCTCCGGCGTGTTTGACGCTCTATCTAATTTTGAATTCTAATTAGGGGGAGGGTGGAGTTTCGTCGTCGTGTTCTCTAATTCTTTTTCTTCTTTTCGCTTGTTCGTGCGTATGTGTGGGTGTGCGTGTGTGGGTGCTTTGCTTTTTAGCTGTCTCTTCTTTGTGGCTCCTGTGCGGAGGGCGATATCGCCGAGTTTCGAGTGTGCACGTCTTCCGGTGCGCTTATGACCTCTTATGACCTCTTATGACCTCTTATGACCTCTCCTGCCCTGCCACCTGTATCGCATTGCCACCCTTAAGTCAGTTTCTACTTCATTCAAAAAACAAATACTCGAGGGGCTGCCTTGTGCTTACTTCGAAAGTAGGTATTTTTTGCTTGCACCCGCCACTCAACCCAGATGAGCTTTTTTTATATTTCGCAACTGGCAGCCTCCTCGAGTATTTCCTACAAAGCAAGAGCTTATACAAAATGCGCCGAAACCCCGGCTCAGCGAGTCTAGAAGCAGTTAAAGCTCAGGTAATAGCGTAGATGGCAAGCGAACTACTCACGAGCGAACTTCACATCACGGACAAAAAGCGAATCTCGTTCGCTTTTATTCGCTCCACGTTCGAATTTGGTGGTTTTGCATGTAAACCCCATCCGTTGGGCCAACTTGCCGCATGTTTCAACCGACAGAGTTTTCGTCTTTTCGTCTCGGTTGCCATCTCTTGAGCTGGGTGAGTAAAGTGAGCAATGGTTACACGAAGATCCGGTTGTCTGAGAACACAGGAAAGTAAATGGCACTGCCCTGTAGAAATCTCCCTAGCGGATGACCAGCAGGTCGCGCAGATTGTGAGGGCAAAAAATTCTCTGATTGTGACACCGAAACCTCAGATTGTTGCTGCACAATTGAGGTTTCGGTGTCTGCACCATCTGAGATTTCCGAGAAACCTGCAATCTGTAATTTCGCACAACCTGTGATTTGCCAAAATCGAGTTTTGGGATTACTGTCAGCACATTCTGAGATTTTCTAGTTGCGCAATCTGACACCCGCCCAGGTCGTCCGGGAGAATGTAGCAGTCAACACGCCCCAGAGCATCCGGGGGATAGCCCAACGGCAGCTTCGAATGCAAGCCTTGAACCTTCGAATGCAAGCCTTGAACCTACACGGGGAAGTCCAGCCTAAGAAGCTGAAGTTAAAAAGGGCGTACCCGAGTCCCTGAGTCACACCCAGAAAGCGGGTGTGACTCACGCTTTTTACCTCCAGCTGCTGAGACTGAGACTCCACCGTGTACCGGCGCTGTTGTCACAGTTGAGCAATGCCCAGGTAATGCGGAGACGGCTTCAGCAGCAGGTGCAACTCACTCTTTTAGGTGGGTGGTAGGACAGTGCAAAGGCCAACCATGTCCCCGAAGACCCAAAAAGCACCACTCCGGAAAGCGGGCGGGAAGCGCCGGCTCGGACCCCATCAGTAACCCCGTCACTAGCGAAGAAGACACCGGCGCCGATGCCAGCAAAACGAAGACGAGGACTGATAACCTCAAGAAGTGTCAATGCTACGCCTGAAATCAAATGAGTGCAAGCGCCGGAAATACGACTGGGCACGAGCAAAACATCGCCACAAATTCTCTGTAACGTTAACTTAACTCTCAGGGTGTTGCGTGCATGTTACCCTGCTTTCCACACCGTCCTTGAAGAGGGTCGATTCCACGGTGTTCTGCTGCAGCTGCACTATAGGAAGATCGTACAGATTCGCTTTTATTCGCGTTTATTCGCTTGGTTCGCTTGGTTCGCTTCGATATGTTAAGCGAATAGAAGCGAACACGAAGTACGCTTGCCATCTATATCGTAACAGTAAAGTTCGGGCGAAGCTGAGTTCTGGTAAGCAAAGTTCGGGCGAAGGGCGAAGCAAAGTTCGGGCGATGCTAAGTTCTGGTGAAGCAAGGTTCGGGAGAAGCAAGTTCGGGCGATGCTAAGTTCTAGTAGATGACTCAAATTATCCAAGGACCCAAAACCCGCGAGACATTGAGAAACTCTGCAAAAACGCAAATTTCGGGCACATACACCCCGAAAATTAACAAAACCCGAAAGTCGTTTTCTCGACCGGAAAAGTGTCCCCGGGACCTCCAGCCCTGTAGGCAAACACTATAAAAACACTACCCAAAAGTGCTGCCGGGCTTGTCCGCGGACCCCCTAAAAAGAGATTTATTAGCATACCTCTAGTCTCGGAAAAAGAATTAGCTTCCGTGAACGCCCCCGACTACCCAATCCCCTCCTTCCCCAGTCCAGCGAAGTTTCGAATTGTCTCATCCTTCGTTAGCCGTCTCGTCTCTCGGGACGCCAAAAGAAAGCGTAGGGCTTTGTTTTCTGGCACATCGATGCTTTTGCATGGGGAAGCTGCTCCCCCGCGAGTGTGGATAGAGAATCGTCTGAAAGCTTGCACGCTAGCTTCTGCTAAGCACAGACCCAAATACCAGAGCCGTATTCCGCAGCTGTTCACAGAAGCACAGTTATTGCGCGTCGCGAGCGTGTACTTGTAGTAGTCCGCTTTGCCTTCCGGGGTAATTTCTCTAGCCGGAGTTTCGATGTCTGAACAACAATGCTTGAAGCGAATGCGAAGTCGGAGCAAATCGGCCTTGCCGCATCCGTGTAGAAGAGCGCTGCGATTAGGCGTCCGGTCTCGTTGAAAAAGACTTGTGCAAAACGCCTGTAAAATATGCAGAGGTTGTTCGGAAGAGGAACGGTGGAATAACAACTGAGATGCGAAGCGAAACAGGGGAGCGCGTGAAAAGCGAACAAGTTGCCGACACGTAATGCATCAGAATGGTTGAGAGGAGCCCGCCATTTTCCCCACTGTACGAATATTTACGCACATTTGTTTGTGCGGTTAATCGTTTTCCCACTTGTATTCACCCTCAGGTTAGGAATTCTGATAAACCACCAAAACACGCTTATGTCTTTTAGCCTGGACAATACACTGAAGGGAAACCCGCAAGCTTGTTAGTACTAAAAGAACAAGACTTCTCGAGAGAAAGAAACGCGTAGTTTTGTTAGTGTGACAGATCCAAGTATTGCCGGGTTTGTGCCGGGTTCGTACCGGTTTTGTACCGGGTTTGTTCCGGGGGGGGGGGGGGGGGGCACAGCTCGTTTCGTGAAGCTGGCAGCTGACTTAGGAGGCACCGGCTTTTTGAATGTTGGCCTCGGGGCCGTTTGCAGGTGCATTATTAGGTTGCAGTGGCAACGGTCCGCAGGTACGTCCGCGGGCCCTTGGAATCTAGCGAGCCCAGCGACAGCGAGTCAAGGAGACCTAATCCTCAACTAACGCTAAAAGCACAAGCATTTTCGGTTCCCGAGTTCATAAACAGCTTTGAAAGCCTGCATCCACGAACAGACGAAACGAACTGTGGCAGTGGAGGCAGAGGAGGAAAGGAAAGTTCATTACTCAGAGGAATCAGCAGCTGGAGAAGTTCGGAGGCCCAGTGGCGGCAAAATGCGCCGCGGAAGCCTCGGAGACGACCTAAAACGTTGATTCCTGCCGGTTTCTCATGTGTTCAAGCATGCTGTACTGTGAGTTATCTCATTCTCGCATATTCTCGCACGTGCGAGAATATGCGAGAATCATGCGAGAATTGCGAGAATATGCGAGAACTTTGCGAGAATCGGGGCCGCGACCCCCAATACGAGAATATGCGAGAATACGAGTCGTATCGGATGTATGCCTAGGGGGGGGGGGGGGGGGGGGGGTTGCAAGAACGTGCTTGGAATGGGTATGTGCTCAACACCGCACTGGTCCCGTCTGCGCCGTGTTTCGGTCCTTTAAGCCACGGACACATAAGGCGGACCATCATCAGCGTGGAACCTGAGTGTCTGCAGACAGGACTGCGGTGTGAGTCTGGTTTGTCAGGCGGCTGATCGTAGCTCGTCACAGCCAGGACCACCCGTGCTACTAGAGCACAGGCGAATCCGTCACGGGGAGAAGGCCCCTACAACCGTGTCTGAGCAATCAGTTAAAAAACTCAGGGCACTCGCCCTGATTGTGACTGCGACTCGCTAGGCAGCACTGACTTGTCTTCTTTTTACGGTGGCAATCTGCGAAGTAAACTCCGCAGAGCACAGTGGACATGGGGTTACCGTGTGCAGCACCAATGGTTGAAGTACCAAAAGGAAAAGAGTGCGAGGAAGTAATCCTGCGTGCTGAGGGCAGCAAGTCGCGTTACGCGAAGTACCCTACTGGAATGGGGGGATTGCAAGAACGTGCTTGGAATGGGTATCTGCTCAACACCGCACTGGTCCCGTCTGCGCCGTGTTTCGGTCCTTTAAGCCACGGACACATAAGGCGGACCATCATCAGCGTGGAACCTGGGGGGAACCGGGGTCGTTGTAAAATGGTTTTAGCTTGAAGGGTATTGGAAAGGTTGAAAAAGGTTTTGGGGGTCACCGTCGGTTTGTGTTTCTTTTTTTTTCCCGACGACAACTAGTGTCAGACTAGCCTACCCGAAGGCAGTTGATTTCTTTAGGCGAGGTTTCTCTACCGGCGGAAGTTGTTTGGGTTAGCGTTTTTTTTTTTTTTTTTTTTTTTTTTTTTTTTTTTTTCTCCTTCCGTTGATATCGTTAGTCATTCACTCTCCCTTTTCCCTACCGCTCCGATCCCTTCTCTTTCCACTTCTTCCTCTTCCGTTGCCCCCCACACAAGACGCAGTGCTGATTTACTCGAGATATCTCAAAACTAGCGAGGACCACCGTGCCGCTAACGGGTCGTCGCACAGGTCCTTCACGCGTTTCGCCACGTGCCGGATCGTGTCTCTTCGTTTCTTTGCAAAGTCCGCGAGCAGTCCCTTCAGTTGTGGCGGGTCGGTGGGGTATGCGTGACGGATGTCGGACACTTCGTTGTGCGTCGCATCATCTGCGAGCAGGACGTGTTGCGCGTTGGCCAGCGCCGCGCACCGCTTGCAGGCGATCCGGGTGGCTCGCGGCATCACCGCTCGCCGGATAATCGCTTGCAAGAGGTCCACGGCGCCGGGCAGTGCTTCGAGGGAGCGGAGCGTACTCCCCTTCGTTGTCTCCGCCGACGCAAGTTCCCGTATGCTCCTCGTCGCCGTCTTTGTCCGGCTGTACTGCCACACGCGCTTCACGTACCGAATGGGGCTCTCCAGCTGCGGGAAGTCCTCTGCGGCGTAACAGCAAACAGCTCCTACCCCGTTCTTCCGATACAGGAGCTCAACGTCCAGAACCGGAAGTCTCTCCTGGAGGGCCCGCGTCGCCGCCTCATCTGCGCCGTTGATGTCGGTGTTGTCGGCGTGTCCCTTACCCCATCGGAGGCACTGCACATACTCGCCGACCACGCCTGCCACGGGGTCACCGGGCTCCTTTCGGCGGATTCGCAGGATGGCCGCTTCGCTGTCGCTGTACCACGAAACCCTCTCGGGGGCGACATCCCACCGTCTCAGCACGGTTGCCAACAGCATCATTGCCGCCATGTTTCTATTTTTTTTCTTTGTTTTTATTTTTTTGGGGCAATTATTTTTTCGGGGGGTTCGCGTAACCCTTCTTTTCCGGAAGATAACGTTATCTTTTCTTTTCTCTCTGGCGCTCTTTTTCTCTCTATCTCTCTCTTTGGCTAGCAAAGCGACTATTGCGACCGACACCACGACCACACCCGCAATGAATGTGATCAAGGGCCCCCCACGTTCTACATGTTGAGCAGGGGTTGCCATGTAGCCCGTACCGGTCTAAGCCTTCATTGTAACTTCCATAAGTACCCCCATTGGGACGGGTCCGACGGTCCGTTAGTCATCAGCGACACCGGGCGGGAAAAAGTAAATAAAAAGAAAGGGGAAAAATGGGGGTGTGGGTGGATAAGCTCGTGGTAGGTTGTTCGGAAATAAGTACAACCTCAAACTACGCCTAGCACAGGGCCAGGCGGCATATACGTGCCTTCATCCTCTCATGTTAGTGTGCGTTCACTCGTACAGACACTTCGAGTTTTTCCCGTTAGTCAGGGTAAACGGGTGCGGAGTGAAACATAGACCAGCCAGCAATCAAGAACCCGATGAGGCTCAAACGACGTGGATCAGAATCTCACACCCGCGAGGTGGCAACGTCTCTCATGCGCGCGGAGTCCCCTCAGACCTTGGAACCTCTGGCCATCCCTCGTGCACTCGATGGAGCAGTGTTGGCATCGCAGCACCGGGGAACCCGTTAACTGCTGTTCAAACAACTGACCATGCGGTGTCAGACATTGGGAGTCCGGCAAGGGCGGGCAGGGTGGCGAATTACCAAAGGGGCAGAAGGAGTCAGGTGAGCCTTCCGACTGCCGGCTCATCAAATTACCGGCTGAACCTGGGGGTGCAGGCAAGTCGGGTAGTCGATCCTGAGTAGGAAGCACCATGGAGGGTGACGGGGCACGGACAGTCATGTCGTGGGCATTCCGGGGGATCCGGACAAAGGCCGCGAGGTAAACGTCACCCCACGGAATGTCGTCGACGGAGGTGACGTGCAAGTCGTCGAAGAGGATCCACCCCGTGTCTTGCGCAACGTACGTGACGTAGTGTCCGCTAGCCGTATCCTCCCCCATGTGCACCACGACGGCTGCGAGGCGTAGCAGATGGTCCGGCGGTCCGAAGAAGGGGGGCAATTTCACGTCATTCTGGCGCCTGGCACCGTTTCTCGTGTAGATGCCAAACTGCATCAGAACACATTCAGCTGTCAGACGGAGATCCATACTTTCAACAACCGCACCTACAGCCTTGCAGTCGCATACTCTCTCCGGATTTACAAACCCGTGCACGTGGAGAGAATCTTCCAGCTTCCTTCCGCCTAGGGGGGGGGAGGGGGGGGGATTGCAAGAACGTGCTTGGAATGGGTATGTGCTCAACACCGCACTGGTCCCGTCTGCGCCGTGTTTCGGTCCTTTAAGCCACTGACACATAAGGCGGACCATCATCAGCGCGGAACCTGAGTGTCTGCAGACAGGACAACGGTTTGTTCCGGGGGGGGTCTCACTTTTCTATTTTGTTCTGCCTGGTGAACTCCCCGGCTCTCCTGGTGCGCGGATTCCCAACGCAGCAGATGGGGCATCGCCTACGTTCCCAGGAAGCTTCAGACAGATCTTGACATGCGTAACCCGTCCGGCACCTCGTGTTCGCTTTGGCATCAGTTCCGATAAAGCGATCCCTGGCAAACAAGAATTACTCCTGTTCGTCGAATTGCGAAGCCCACGAAGGCTTTAGTCGGATTTAGCTGACATAAAACTCAAGGTAAATATGGCTGACCTCAGGAAGCCGGGCTCCTCATGGGAACCAGGGAGGCGGAGGCACCAACCACGGGGGGAAAATGTTTCTTGGGTTTGAAGAGCGCGTGGTGCTTGCACCACTGAGGCCAGGTTATTTAACCGCGGATTTAGTGAAGGATTGTTCAGGAAACGGTCGCGAGCGAAACCCGACCAGGTAACGACCATTTCACTGTCTTCTTTGTTTTGTGATGCGAACATCACGAGGTGCTGTCCGAAGACACCGCCCACGTGAGCACTGTTAAGCAGCGGTTGCCAGATACTCCCGTAGCACCTATTCACGGGTTTGCAGGGGTAAAAAGGAAGCCCGGGTTGGGGAGGGTGGTGGGTTTGGTGCGTAGTATTCTTCTTTTTTTGTTCTTCCTCGGTTCTGGTGGTGCTGCTCCTTCCTTCTCGTCCTGTGTTGGGTTACGACTTTTTTTGTTCTTTATCGGTTCTGAGCGTTTCCATATGGTACGATGCCAAAAGGGGGGGGGGGGGGGGGTTTGGGCAGATGTTTTATGGTATAGTCAGATACTGGGCATGTGGGGTATAGGACCCATATCCCCCCAGAAACCATTTTTTCGGGCCGGTTTTGGGGCCAAATGCCCTCGGAGAGCCTTTTTCTGAGCGCAAAACTCTGTTTCTGTGGGTTTCGAGGCCCCGCACGGTGCACTCCAGCATCGTGTGGGGGTGTTAACTGTGCGGCCAAAGTGTCGGGCGTGGGCACACCTGCTAGATCCAGTGTGCCACACCCGCAAATCCAGCGTGAAATCCACTGACACCCAAAAATCCAGTGCGGAATCCAGTGTGACACCCGCAAATCCAGTGTGAAACACACTGTACACCAGCTTAAAACAGTTCCCCAAGTTGGATCGAGTCACCTGTCGTCCAACGCACATCAATCATCAAGGAGGCGAGGCCCCTGGTTGTTAAAAAAGCTGACCCCAGGTTCTTCTGGCAGTATTGGCAACTTTTATTGGCAGAAATCGGCTTGTCGGATCGAAAGAAGTGAGTTTGCTGCTGGTAACCTCACGAAGGCGATGGTTAATCGTGTTCCCTTCTGCAGGTGTCGCACACGTCCGGCCAGGTGTTCGAACCGGGCACCACGTAGCTGGCGGTACGTGGTGTACGACACCTTTGCCGTTAGTTGGCCTTCTTCGTCCACCAGCCTGTGCTAGAAGGATTTGTGCGACGAACGTCTTGTGCACGACAGCTTTTCCGTGACCCACGACGTCGGTGGTTGCCTCCACGAGATCGTCGAATGCCTGCTGCCTCATGGGTCACCTTTGTCGGTCGCCCTCTGTACAGAGACCCCGGGCGCAATCGGGTCAACTCCTGCAGCTTTCATCAGAAAGGCTCTCGTCGCTCTAAAGTGTCTCCGCATGGAGCCCTGTGACCTATCGTACTTCGTGTGCGTCTTGCCTTGCAAGTTTTTGAGCCAATTCTTCGAACGAAACGCATTTACGAGTCATGCATTCTGAGAACAGAGTTAAGTTCCTGTTCTGGGTGGGTGCTGCCGCCGTAGCCATTGTACAGTCGTAACCCTACCTGGGGCCTCAAAGTCCACAACAACTGAGTTTTGCGCTCAGAAAAAGGTTCTCCGAGGGCATTGGACCCCAAAATCGGCCCGAAAACATGGTTTCTGGGGGGGTATGGGTCCTATACCCCACATGCCCAGTATCTGACTATACCAGAAAACATCTGCCCAAACCCCCCCCCCCCCCCTTTTGGCATCGTACCATATGCCTTTTCCTGCTTTGACATGCAGTCCCTTCCAAACTGTACCTCTCTTGGTGTTCGGGGGTTGGGGGGGGGGGGGGGTAAAAAGGAAGCCCGGGTTGGGGGGGGGGGACTAGTACAATCCATGTGCCCTTGCGTCTTTTGAATGACCAAAGATGGCAACACATGTCAATTAGGGTCTGGACCCTAAACGGCCCAGTTGCAGTTTGCTTTTTCCATTTTTGTGCAGCCGATATTCGCTCGCAGCTTCTCAGTTTGTGCAAAAACATTTGGTTGAATACGGCGGAATGGGATCGTAGTGCGGGGGTGATGGGGAGAAACTGGAAGGTGAAACACTAGTGTAATTGAGGTCAGCATCAAGTCCTCTTCGGAGAACATGAGAGAGGAACAAGAGGGGAGTGCGGTTTCTAGTCTGGTTACTAGACTGTTTGTTGTTTGTTGTGGATACGTAGGCTGCAGCCCTTGTCGGAATGCACGCCGGGATCGCCGAGAAAATGGATGAATGATGATCCCAAAGTGAAGAAGTAGCCAATTCCTGGTGAAAACACTGAGGGCGCGCCAATCGCGCCAAACGCGCCATACAGGGTTTTCTGGCGCGGCCTGGTGCGGCTGGCGCAGGAGCCACACTGCCCCGCACGCGTTACTACGGGAGGAAGGGAGCGAACCGTTATAATACCCGACATCTCCACGGCGTCAGATGTTGACTGTCTCCGGAGCGTCGTTCATCGGGTTGCCGCCGGAAGTTACTACGAGCCTGTGCAGTACTGCCCGCCCGATGAGGAGGTAGCAAGTGTGACGAGAAATCTGGCACTTGGACCGTCTGTTTTGGAAGGGATGCGCGGGAAGATGAAGAAGGTCCTCCAAATCATCCAAACGCGGGACGAGCTCATTCGACAAAGGTCTGCTGCAAAGAAGGAGAGTTGCCTTCGGTTCCACCGTTGCCGAATCTGATTGTCAGTGCGTCTAGGTCGAGAAAGACTGTTGTGGAACAAGTCCAAGCAGGAGGACCTGGTGGCTGGCAGAAAGAGGAAACGAGAAGGCCTGCTCGCATCGATTCGCTCCGATTCGACTGCACGAAGGAGTGGCCTGCGCTGCCGTGGGCCCGATCGCGCCATTCACGCGGTACCATGGGATTGTCCCAATGACTCCTATCCCAATGGTTCTTTGCCAGCAGAGAAGAAGGCTGTGGGGTGAGGTGCGGACTGGAACGTCCCTCCTCCCGTTTACACTGGCCACACGCGCGGAAGCGCAGCTGGTGAAACAACGTCCTCCTTCAACCAGCTTGCGAGCTCCTTTTCCACCACACCTTGCTCAAGGACACGCCTCCGCGAACCGCCGCGAATCCCAGCGTCGTTTAGACGCTGTGGGAGCTTTTCCGGAAGCTGCTGGGAAGATTCACTGGGAGTGCCACCGCTTGCTGCTTCGTCGGGTACCTTTTTAAACCTTCCTTTGTTCCATTATGCAGCAAGAATTGCGGAATACATCACACTCGCCACGGTCATCTTTTCTGGCAACTCGGTGTCCATAGGGCTGAAGCAAGCCGGCTGATCGCGCTACGAACTTGGCTGACATCCAGCTTGTCGGATGATCCAACGCCCAACTTCACAAAGATACACGAAAAGCGGGTACATGACGGTCTGGAAGGTTGCCCCGAGGAGGCATGAACTTCCCAAGCCATTGCAACTCTGAAAGAGGTTGTCGAGAACTTCGTCAAGATGGTGACGAAGACTGGTGGATGAGGATGAGTGCAAGACAGATGGTACGTTCAGCGAAATGTGCGCCTGTTTTTCGAGGAGCGCTTTTTTCAGAGCCTTTCGCGCGGGCAGATGCTACCACGAAGGGAAAAAAAACGAGAGTATTTGTTGCCCCTCCTCCCTTCCAAACTCAGAAAACCCGAAACCTGGAGAAAATATTGCCGAACAAAAATGGAAAAAAATCTGGGTGGAGGTCAGATTTTGCTAAGTACACCCAGCGTTTAAATCACGTACGCCCCTGCTCTGCGCTGCCAGTAACTGCCAGTAACAGCCAGTAACCGCCAGGTAGACTGCCATGGGACATAAGCTAAAATCAAACGCACCAGTGAAGGAATTAAATATATTTTTTCAAGGATTTGGCGGTCTTCACGAATTAGAAAATGATTAATTACGGACTGGAGTGTATTAAGGTGGAGATTTCACTCGTGGCAGAAACCTGATGGAAATTTCTCATGGCAGAAACTACCGGCGGAAATTGCTTATGGCGAAAAACGTCGGGCGGAAATTTCTTCTGGCGAAAAATGTTGGGAAGATTTTTGTTCCGGATACGATTGGTGGAAACTTCTCCCACAGCAGAAACCTGATGGAAAGTTGTGTACAGTCTCCTTCTACAGTTCTTCAAATCCTTTCTGCTTAGATCGATTGTCACAAAACGCTTCTTGCTTGACGAAGAGACAACCGAGACAGCCGAGCAGTAGATAGCAAGAAAAAGTGGGCCAGGATACCCAGTCTGAGCGCTGAAGTCTTCCAACACCGTCCTTTTTGACTGAGCTCAATGCAGTTTCACTGTATTTCACTGGTTATTCTACTGGGAGAGCTAGTTATATAACTAGCAGAGCTAGTTATATAACTAGCACTGCTAGTTATATGCTAGTTGCTAGTTATGTCCGAGCAAGTTATAAATTTCACTAGTCATTGAGCTAGTTAATAACTAGTGAAACCCCATAACTAGTGCGTCGTGTAGATGCTACAGTACGTGCATACACGCTGTGAAGAAGTCTGAGTGTGTCTTTGTCAGTAAGTCTGCAATCATGGGATGGCTCACATTCTCCGTTGCTGCCTGAAGTGCTAGCCGGTGCTCCAAGAAGACACCAGCGTCCATTCTAGAGTCAAAGATTGCTGTCAACATCGGCTGCAACGTGCTTTCCGAGCTTGTGGCGTCTTGCATCTGCTCCATCTGGTACATCCACTCGTCTTCCTGTGCTGCCTGCAACAAACGCATGACCAGGTACACAGGGATAAATGTCTCCTTTTTCATCCAAGAGAACTTCCGCTGCGTGCCGATCAAACCTACCGGTAATACTGCGAACCTGTATGGTGGTGACGTCGTTACAGAGCGCCTCCTCCTTCGGGTGGGAAAACCCTCATCAGGATTTCCTATGTTTTTAGAGTAAACCCGTTGCTTGGTGAAAAAAGGACCAGTCAGTGCGTTCTAGCGAGTCTCAAGCGGAATGACGCCCGAGTTCTTGCTGCTTGCTCAGACACGGTTGTAGGGCCCTTCTCGCGGCGCAAAGACGCTCGAATCCGTTTGTCAACCAACCCCCGAAAACAACGGATAGAGGTATTGTACGAAGCCTCCACTCGGAAAACACTGCCACCAGCGCGGAATCTGAGTATCTGCATACAGGACGGCTTTGTGTAAGTCTGGCTCGTCAGGTGGCCGTTTGTAGGGGTGGGCAAGTTTTCAGGGTCCAAAATGGTACCAAAAAGCATCCATACTCGATCTGAACATCTTGGAAGAGCACGCCATTGATCACGAGCTCGTGCGCCATCTTCTGGCAGAACTGCGCCGCGATGTCCGCCATCTTCCACGCGATATTGACGGTGGATCCCATCAAGTTGAAAGCCTTCGTGGTCTTGCCGCCGCTGTTGCCGACCGTTACTGGGCCTCTTGCCATCCCACCAACGACACCATTCCTCACGAACTCTGTCTCGCCGACAAGCGCCTTCAGGATTTCGAGGCCGATTTTGCAGGAAGTGATGCCAGCACACTGTGGGTTGGGGGCTGCGTTGTCGCCGAGTACTTTCAAGTCTTCAGAAGGATTGCCGGGGCCCGGGACGGGCCGACGGCGAAGAAGAGATGTGAAAACGGGGGTTGCCTGGAGGCTTTTCGTATTATTCTGCCGACGCTTTGAGCTATATGTCACAGCATCGCATATCTTCTGGAGTTGAATTGCAAGTTTTGATGAAACTGGATGGCGTTTGGTCTTGAATGACAGCGACTGACGATTTCCAAAATCGTCTAGTCTCGTGAGGTTCACACTTCAAAGGCATTGCCATTGGACTGACTTTTGGAAAAGGTAAATTTCCCTTATATTCCGCCCCTAACTATGTGCCCTTATATCCCGGTTCAAAACAAATAAGCGCCCATATACCGCGAACCATCCAGTCATCCAGATTTTGTCAAAGGCTACTTCAAAGGAAGCAATCACACTTTCACAGTGCTACAATGGCTGTTGGCCTTCAAATAATCAACACCCTGCGACAGGTAAAGAACGGAGGTCGGGGAAAAGCGGGGGGAAATGGGTTACTGGTTGTTTGTTGTGTGAGTGCTTTTGTCTGATCTTGAGGATGGAAATGATGCTGCACTCTGTTAACGCGGGAAATCCTGCCGTGCCAGCCAGTTTGATTCATCTGTGCCACTATGCCACAAGGTTATACTTCTGATGCGAGCCCTACCATAGGCTTTGTTGAGCGTCCGCGACGTTCATGCTTTGCGCAACTCTTGCAGATGGTTCCTCGCAACGAGCCGAAAAAAATTTGTCTCACGGCATCGTTTGTGGCTAGCCGCAGTGGAAACAAACCAAGAGGAAGCAAACCTTTCGAGGTCTGCGTGTTCAAAGTTCTGATGATCTATAATTGTTGGACCAAGTTAGGGCAGACTAGAGAAAGACAAAGCACTTTCGCAGCAACAATCTTTGGTGGCATGGAATTGGTGATGAACCTAACTGGAACCCAAAACTTGGCCAACACTTGGCCAAAAATTGGAACCCAAATTTGGACCCCAAATCCGGACCCAAAATTTGGACCCAAAATTTGGACCTGCTCTTTGATCCCGGTTCAAAACAAAGTTTGTGCCCTTATTATGCCGAACCGGGATATACGGGCACAAATTTGTTTTGACCGGGATATAGGGCATTACACCTTTGGAAAAACAGGTCGTTCGAATGAAACTGTCGCCGATCTCAGCTGTTGAAGATCTGCGCTAAACTTAAGCATATCACGCAGCGCAGGAAAAGAAAGCAACACCGGTGCTCCTAGTAACGGCGAGTGAACAGGGCCGCCTACCTAGACACAGTGCCTGAGTCTAGGTTTTCGTACGCTTACGAGAAACCCGGTGCCGGAAAGCCCCGTGACACTGCGTAGCCGCCGAAGCAGGCGAAACGCGAGAACGTGGTGCTTCAGTTGCTTCCGGAAGCAGCCGACGACGAAGTGAAAGCACGGAAGTGCAAAGTCCGGTATCGAGAACGAATTGAAGAAAAACGGGACAACACGAACGAAGAAGTGCGTAGGTTTGGCTTATTATTTTAACAAGTTGTCGACAACTCTTTTTGCGTACATATCCCTAACTCTCGGCGGCCGGGACCCTCTTGCAACGAACTTGTTGATCGCTTACGCCCGCCACTAAACCCAGATTTACCTGTGTTTCGTGTGCTACAGCACATCTACCTCCTTTGATCTTTTGCAGCTGGCAGCCTCCTCAAGTATTTCCTACAAAGCAGGTGCTTATATAAAATCCTCACTCCTATGCTTGTGTCTGTCACTCTCGTCCACCGCTCCTGCTCTGCTTGCCGCGCGCCGTATGGTTGGAGTTAAAGGTGAAACCAGAAAGCTGCTAATCTTGCTGCTGACCACATGAAGTGGTGCATGAAGCAAGCTACTTTAATTCTCTGGACGGATTGGGAGCGGTAAACCTGTCGTTCGGATTATTATTGGTCTTCAAAGAAACAAGTTTCTTTTCCTACCTAATACTCTCCTCCTCGCCCGTCTCGCTGCTCCGCCAGATCGATGGTGCGTAACAAACGTAGAAAGGTCATGCAGAGATTCTCGTGTGTATGCCACGAACTTCTTCGTGACGCCTCAGGACACTGGACTTTGAAGAAAAAATGGGCAAGGGTGGGTGGGCAAGCGAGGGGTAAAGATACGGTGTTTTTCTCGGGAGCGACGGGGTAATAACCTTTGTACAAGTGTTAGTTCTCGTCGGAATAGTATTAATCTTCTAAGATCTTCGATCTTATACGACAAAAAAAAATATCTGCATACTGCCCAGAGACTAATAATTACTAGTACACGTCTTCTTGGCGGATAGTCACCTACCGTGAAGCCAAAGCTCGAGAGACCAGCAGCAGCGGCCTTTCGCACTTTTCCTGCCTTTGCGGTTGGTGCAGATGCCTGGGTCAGCAATTCTGGCTCTGTATTTACTGGTGCAGGGGTCACTTCTGCTGTCTCCCGAGGCCGGACTTGCACGGGAACACGCGATTGCGAAAGAGGTTTCTCATCAAGAGATGAATCGTCGTCGTCGGCCGAAGAAGTGTCATCCACCGAAGAGTCGCTCACGTCGCTGTCACTGGCTTCATCAGCCGACACGCCAGCTCATCATCATCATCATCATCATCATCATCATCATCATCATCATCATCATCATCATCATCATCATCATCATCATCATCGAACCCAAAATACTATTGTCAATTTCGATCACACTCTACAACGCTCGACTACACTCTACTACACTCTACTACACTCGATTACACTGTACTTTATTGGTGTCTTGCCGTGGACACTCTCGAAGGAGAGCGGCACCGGGATCCGTCCCGGTAAAAGGAAGCACCAAGAAAGTATCAAGAGGACGAAGACAAAGAGAGAAGACCGACGACACACACACACACACATACACATCAAGCAGTACAACCCCGAGAGCGCGCAATGACGGATCCGGGGTTCAAGGAACTCGCCGCCCAGGTGCAGGCTCAAGGTAAGCAGATGGCTGATCTGATGGCCGCAGTCAGCGGGCTGGTAAAGCAGGCTCAGACGGATGGCGCGAAGAAGCAGAGTACGACGAACGCTCCCAGCTGGGCGGATGACGAGGGGGATGAGCGCGAGCTCTGCTGGGACGACGGCGGTGACGGTGTCGCGGGTTCAAATGCAGAGAAGGCGGGCGGTAAAAGCGGAAAAGGCAAGGCGAGTGCAGGTGAGAACGACGATACCAGCGGCGGCGGGGACGGCGTGGCGAAGCAAGAGGCGTCGGGTGGAAAACAGGGGAAAAAGAAAAAGAAGCGCAACGGAGGGTGGATAGAGGTGCCGGGCAAGAAGCCGACGGCCGCGCGCGCGATGGAAGAGGACGGACAGAAGAAGGCACAAGAAGGCGAGAAGGCAGTCGGAGGGGCGAGGAAGGCGAAGATAGAGCTGAGGCAGGAAGACTGGGGGGTGCCGGTGGTTGACCACACCGAGCTGGCCGAAGCGACGGTGGCATTCGCGCCCATGGCGAGCGCGCGCAGGATACGACGTGAAGGGATGCCAGAGGGCTCGGCGGTGGTCACGGTGGCGGCTCTGGAGGGCAGCAGGCGGACGGACGTGGTGTGCCGAGTTGACGGCGCGGAGAAGGTGCTGCCGGGGTACGTGACGAGGTCCCCGGAGGGAGACGTGGTGTACGCGCCCGCGGACGTGAAGAAGGTCGACCGCCCGCCGACATCGACGGTGCTGATTTGCGCCGAGATAGATGCACGCTGGTGCGGGGCAGAGACGTTAGCGGCCCTGCAGGAACCATCGGGGGGGCGGGTGCTGAAGGCGGAGTGCAGGCGGCTCGCGGGAGAGGCGAAGGTGGACCTGAGTCCGCACAGCATGTTCAACGTGCGGCGGGTACACCGGGTATTTCAGATGATGGTACGTGTCGAGGAGGAGCAGGTCGGGAGATTGTTGAGAATTTCGGGCAGGAGGGGTCTCTTTCTACGCGTACCGCGCTGGAAGGGATCGGAGACGAGCGACGTCGTATGGCTAGCTGACGAGGAAGCATCGCTGAAGAGCGCTCTCGTGCTCGCGCAGGGGAAAGGCTGCCTGGGCCTTGCTCGTAGTCGCGCGCGGCTGGGGGTGAGGGTCGAAGACGGCATGTCCGAGCGGGTGCGGGAATCGCTGGGCGAAGCGGCGGCGAAGCAGGGTCCGCCCGCGATGCATTACCTGGTGAGGGGGGCACAGGCGCGCGATGCCGCTTCGGATCTTGAGGCGACCATGAAGGCGGCGGGATGGACATGTCGCCAAGTCGCGTCCTACCGGAGCAAGACGCATGGGGATACGCGCGTCGTCGCCAGCGAGGAGCCGCCCCCGCATCGACTGGTAAGCGCGGGTGGAGCGCTGATGAAAGTCGATGACGAGACCGAGGAAGACAGGTCCGGACGGCGGCCGAAATCGCTGGTGTGGGATGCAAGGGCGGAGAGGACGCCGAAGGTCTCGTCGTACCTCGAGGCGATGCGCCGGCAGGGTCAGGAAAAGACGAGCACGGGAATGTGCTGAGGCTGGTGCGACGAAGCAAGGGGGAGCGAGGGCACACCCTGAGAAAGGCTAGGGGAGCTCGAGAAGAGGCGCACAAACTTCCGAGGGGTACGGGCGGGTGTCGACTACACCGCGACGAATGCCTACGGGCTGAAGGCGTCGACAACGCTGACGGCCGCGCGGGACGTTGCCGAGGTCGTAGCAGGGTCGGTGATGACGGAATCACATGCTGCCAAGCTGTGGGGAGGTGACGGGCTGTGCAGACGCTGTGACGAGGCGACGGAAGCCACTCTGGGCCACATTTGGTGGCAGTGCCGGGCGTATGAACGAATCCGAATGCAACAGCAGTATGCCGAAATTGTTGACGCAGATCGCTCGACTTGGCCTCCGTGCCTGCAAGAACACGGGATTCTGCCGAAGGGAAGTCGAGTCAACATCGAAGTGCTGCACACATTCATGGCGGAGTCATGCACGAGAGACGACGGCTGGAGAGGGAAGGAAGAGACCGGGCGGTCGGCCACCCCTGGAGACAACTGCACCCCGACGACTGCCCCCCGCGCCGACTGAATTTCGAAGCGATCGCTGGACCGGGGACCTTCGCGGCGGTCGGAGGAGAGAGGTGGTTCCGGGCGCTGCAACATTGGCTGGATGGGATGTGCTGGTCGGTAGCGGGTGACGTTTCGACAGCGGAGCTCGCCATCGACTTTGAAGTGTACACCGGGCTCGATCTGCCGGGCAGTGTCGTAGCAACGACGGACGGGACACCGTTGAGCATGCGTGCGAGGGTACTCGCAAGGCTTTTGAAAACCGTCGGGGATGCGCTGGAGCGAAACGGCGACGAACCGCCTCTGCCGGGAAGGAAACTGGGGACGATAGGGTCGCTGAGAACGGTGGGAGCCCCGCCGTGCCTCACGGGGTACGAGATGAGGCCAATCTTCCGTGGTGGTACGGAGACGATGGAAGTGCTCGAGACGCAGCTGACGACGGCTCGGCACGAATTCAACGGCGAGGCGTGGGGGATGGATCTTTTCCCGACGTACGGAGGTGGAAGGGCGGAGCGTGCGGCGAGATGGGCGGTGTTCAACGACGCTACGGAGAAGAAGAAAGGCAAGAAGTCGGCAGTCGTCGGAGGGGATCCGTGGTACGTGCCGGAAGGGGTTCCCCAACACGAAAAGTGGGGTGAGCGGGTGTGCCACGAGCACCAAAAGGTGAAGTGCGACGTCTGCAAGCGCCGGGGCAAGTCGGTGGCGTGGTGCTGTAAGGCCCACCACAAGGAAGACGACGGCCTTGCGGTGAAGTTCTGCGCGCAGCACCGCCTGACGCAATGCGCGACGTGCAAGACGATCGCGGAGTGCTGCCGCAACGGACACCACCGGTGCCTTGATCATGGCATGCCGACGTGTGCGCATTGCAGCCGGCTCGCGGATTTGCGGAGTCGAAGGCCCAAACTGTGCTGTCGGAAGGGGCACCACCGGGCGGCCGTGGCGAGAGGTGAAGAATCAACAACGAAGAAGAGGAAGGCGGAGCCGGAGGGCCCCGCGCCAGCGCCGAGACAGGCGAAGCGAGAGAACGTGGTGCTCGTTCTGCCGGAAGCAGCGGAAGGCGAGCGAGAGCCCGCAACATCAACACCGATGTCAGCAGCGAAGGTCGGGAAGACGGCACCAACGCCAGCGAAGAAGCGGCAATCGGACTCCGCGGCGGAGCCGGTACCGAAAAGGCGCAAAGGACGCGTCGATGTGCCACGACCATCGCTCAGGCGCCGAGAAGCAGAAATCGACGCGCAACCGATGAACCTCGACGAGCAATCGAAGAAGAAGCGAAGCACCAAACGCGCGCCTGAGCGCGACGATCAAGACGAGCTAAAGAGGCGAAAGCATGACACATCACGTGCGAAGAGATAACCGCGCCGTCGGCGATGCAGATTATCGCCACAGATTATTTGCATTCTAATCCAAACGATTACACTATATTACACTCGATTACGCTCGATCAGGGGGTAGGTGAATTGGCTCAGGATATGTGCGCTCTTTTTGTAATGAGTTGTCATCCAGATGTAATACTAGAGCCGCCCACGAAGCCACTGTCCGGGTCACCGGCTCCGCAGGTTCGCGTGTCGTCTGCAGTACCCGCCGGCCATGGTGTCGCAGTCGTCCGCTGTCGTTCCGCAGGTGGCGCATCGCGTCATGCAGTGTTCCGCGCACATTTTCACCGCGAGGCCATCGCTTTCCCTGCGTTGGGTCTCACAGCACCCACCGACTTGCCCCGGCGCTTGCAGGCGTCGCAATGTAATTCCTGATGTAGTGCGTTGCTCAGGGTAGTCGAAGGCCTGACAATCACACTAATGCAACAAATTCACAATTCCTGATGCTGATAGCACACCCGCTCACCCTTCTTCTCGATTGCAATCGAGCGGCGGCAAACAGCAGAAAAGGGAAATGGGAGGGTGGCTGGGGTGATCTAGCTCATAGGTGGTATCTCTGAATCTCGTTTGCTAAATCATTTTAAGGTGTAAGAGGCCTTGCTGAAGTAGTAGCAGTAACGTTGTCCAAGTGCTCCAAGGGTGTGCATGCAAAGTTAAGAGATCCAGAGCTACCGACCAACATGAAACGGTTGCTGTCAGATAGGAGCGAAACTGTGGGAGTGGGCAGCCGGCGAGGCTTCGGAAAGTCATTTCATTTCGATTCGGCAACCCCCGATTCGTCATATCAGGAAGTCAGGGGTGAACGCTTTTCAAAAACATGCGCGCATATGTAGTGTGGGTACATCTTAACACAGCCTCAGATGGGTACTGCACATTGGCTGTACGCGTGACAAGCAGGCTTCAGTACATCACTGTCTGTGGGACTGCAAGGGAAAGTCATACTGTGTTTGTTGCACCGAAGCTTACCAAAACGCGGTCGCCGTTGAAACGGTCGATATTGCCCTTGGACCTCAGTCCGGCAGCTATCCGTGTGATGTATTGGTTGTGCTCTGTTACAAGCCGGGTTCCGTCTATCCCGTCTGCCAGGTACTGTGACCACCCGCGGACGTTGATGCACAGAATGGTAACATTTTTACGAGCGAGGTTGCACGTTGTCTTCACCGGCGGATGCATGACGCTCATCCTAGATCTAGCGTTTGATCTCGTAGAAGGAGCAGCAGTATTATGGGTGACAGAAGACTGCTTTGCGGTTGCGTCATGGATAGATGCGGTTGACGACTTGTCGCCTTCGTCGTCGTCGCTAGCTGAGGCCTCAAACATGGACGCCGGCAGAAATGACTTGTACTCCAGCAGCTGGTCCACCAGAATCCGGAGGGATTCTTCCATGAGGGCTAGCTCCGTCACACGCGATTTGGTACCCGCAGTGTCTTCAAGGTCAGCCATGGCGGAGGCGGCTAGCAGACGGCTCGCGAAAGCAGCGATGGGGTTCGCCAAAAACCCGGCGGCGAAAAACGCTACGATGCACATGACAGCCAAAATGCTGCACGAGATGATAGCGATGTTCGTGTTCAGCTTCCGCACCGGCGCCAGGATCTCCGACTTCGCCACAGCGACCACCAGCAGGAGGTTCAAATAGGCTGCGTTCTTGTCGTCGATATTGGCAAAGGCGACAATGTCGTCGGCAGTCGTGATCAAGCGAGGCACATGCGTCCAGTCGCACGGATCATTACCCGAGCAGTGATCTCCGAAAATCATGCTCGCAACGTTCGCAACCCTGTGTCCAACTGCTGTCTCGTTGTCAGCTTGGTGTAACTTGAGCAGGCCGTCGTAGTAACCCTCCACTGGGATTGCTTGATCTGACACTGCAAGCAACTGCCTGTTGTTCGTGAACAGCATGAGCACATCGTCGTAGTCACTAACCAATGCAGCGTCCACTAAGACGTCTTGCGGGGTGCGCACGGAAAGTTCACTCAACCCGGACGGTGTCATCTGCAATGTAATCCTCCCATAGCCACTGTTCGGAGCCAAGGCAGGGCCTGCGAGGCTGAAGTGCAGGGACCGGGCTAGAAATTGCGGCATGCCAGGTGAAACAACGGTCTGGATGTTGGTCGCCCACTGCGTGGTCCGGATGCCCGTGTCCCATTCGGAAAGGTTACCGGGCAAGTTGGATCCGGCCCATAGGGATGCTGCATTCGCGGTAACGAAGCACGGAATCGTGGCAAAGGGGGTAGTAGACGCATAGCCTGGTGTGGCAGAGTCCCCACCTTCAGTGAAGAACGCCGTGACAGCTGCTGGTGTGCAATCCGTCCACACATTGGTGGAATTGCACCCCACCGGGTTACCAGTGGTGGTCGCGTTCATGAGAACGACAATCGTTTTGGTGATAACAAAGCCGTCTAAATCGCACACTTGGTCCGCTGGTGGTGATGCTGCAACCCGGTCAGGGTCTCGTTGAGTGAAACCTTGAACAGAGGATATGGTAGGGGTCTCGCGGAGTAATATGTGCAGTGGATTACTGTAGTCGTCATAAAGCTGCGACACTGGTGCCACGTTGTTTCTGACTGCCGACAAATTGTACATAGACGCCATAGTCGAGGCGAAATTGCTTCCGTGTTGGAAATAGGTGAGAACTTCGATGCTGACCTGCTGCGCCGCGCTGGCCAGTTGGTCCTCTCGTGCTGTCGTCAGTGACTCGATAGCCATGATCGCCGATGAAAGCCACAATGCCGCGATGGCTGTAGCAACCGAACCTACGCACAGACATGTCACAAGAGTTCGGACGCCTAGGGGCATCTTGGTTGTTCAGAGTTTTTATTGACGTGTGAATAAGCACCTAGGACATTGAGTTGTAAAGGAAGGAGGAAACTGTATTTGTACGAAAAACGCCCCCATGCTCCATGCCGTTCAAGGGTGTCGTCCGTTCGCTGCATTCGCCTTCCGTCCACTTTCAGCTGGTGAACTGGACGTTCCTCCTTCTGCACCGAGCCATCCAGCTTCCAATCATCCATTCAGCCTGGCTGGACAACGGTTCCTCTAGACTCCAAAGGGTGCGTCTAGCCCTTGAAACTGTGCCTGTGACTACATGAGACTCAGTTTGTGCACGCCGCGGCGAACTTGCTTCCCTGTTGAAAGTAGCCGAGAACGTCGATTGCGAAGCGCCGGCTCGTAGGCCACAAGTCTTGATGCAAGGGGTTCCTGAATACCAGCAGTATGCCCAGCAAACTGGGCCACCTTGCAACCTGAGCTCTGGATCCAAAGCTTGTAACAGCAGCAGCATTAATATACGCTATTGGTGCTGGAATTACCGCGGGTGCTGGCACCAGACTTGTCCACCAATTGGGATCATTGACGGGTTTCGCTATCATCCATTGCTTCTACGTACGGTTTCTCTTCGCTGCCTCAGCAGCTATGGGCAATTTGCGTACCTGCTGCCATCTCTTGTCGTTCCGCGTGTGGTAGCCATTTCGCAGGCCCTGGTTCCCTGTTACCCGTTTCTAGTCACAATGCCGCGATGGCCAACCGTGACTGTGTGCACACGAAAGGTCACAAATCAGGCGCCTGCTGCCATCTCCTGTCGTTCCGTGTTTTGTCCACGTTGTCTTTTTCCATCTCTGCACTTCTGGATTTTGGGCGGATACCTCGTGGAATTGCAGGACTCTGGTTGGACACCAGGTGGACACGTTTCAACTTGATTTCCCTCCCCGTCGCGGGGTACGCCGACGAGGCCGCTTGGCGGTGCCGCCCCCCATGATGGTTTGACATTCGAATGCGAAGAGTTGTAGCAACAGTTTGCATTGGCCGTGATAGACAGCGGCAAACAATGCGATGCGGTTCCAGGGGATAGGGATGGACCAGCGTACCGTCACCGAGGGGGGTCCACGCAAAGTGTGGTGGTGGTGGGTGAATATGAAACAGGGTAAATGCGAAGGGGAGGTCGATCAACCGGCACACACAATGCCCTGGTATCCAGGAGATTTTGTACACGGACTTTCCTTGCACGCAGCCGTCGCAACCGGCACACACAATGCCCTGGTATCCAGGAGATTTTGTACACGGACTTTCCTTGCACGCAGCCGTCGCAACCGGCACACACAATGCCCTGGTATCCAGGAGATTTTGTACACGGACTTTCCTTGCACGCAGCCGTCGCAACCGGCACACACAATGCCCTGGTATCCAGGAGATTTTGTACACGGACTTTCCTTGCACGCAGCCGTCGCAACCGGCACACACAATGCCCTGGTATCCAGGAGATTTTGTACACGGACTTTCCTTGCACGCAGCCGTCGCAACCGGCACACACAATGCCCTGGTATCCAGGAGATTTTGTACACGGACTTTCCTTGCACGCAGCCGTCGCAACCGGCACACACAATGCCCTGGTATCCAGGGGATTTTATACGCGGACTTTCCGCACGCAGCCCCGTGGTGAAAGATTATTCGGCAGAAAAACACCGGATCACAAGCGTACCCTGCTGCTTCCGACTCAAGCCTTGCAAGCTGTGGTTGACGTCTTTTTCTTTTGTATTAGCACCTGATTTGTAGGAAATGCTTGAGGAGACTGCCAGTTGCGAAAGATCAAAGGAGGTAAAAGTAGCCCACACGAAACACAGGTAATCTGGGTTCAGTAAATCTGGGTTCAGTGCGGGCGTTCATCAAAAAAGACCTACTTGTAGTTGTATTGGGTTCTCCCCTCTAGCCTCCTTCGAAATGAGCACAAGGCAGCCCCTCGAGTATTTTTTCTTTCTTCTTTGAAGAAAGGTAGGTACCAGGGAAAGCCTGCTACACGGGAGCCAAGCTTCACGTGTTCGGCGGTACTGCAGAGCCACGGGCCTACGGGTCAAGTGGCTACGGATTCCCCAAACTAAAGCATCAAGGCTTGGCGCACCTTGGGGCTTGGCGCTTGCGCTGACACCCCCACTATCGCAACAATATTCCAATCGCAAAGGAATAGTTGAGTTGCAGCTCTTGACAAAGATGGAAAAAAGAAGGTGTTTTTATTCTTCGCTTTTTCTCACGAACGGGGGTCGGTCCTGCTTTTTGCTTTGTAGGTTCTCCCGACTCCCCAATTCGTGGTTAGCACAAACTCAAGAGGTCTAGTCAACTATTCCCTGCAGTATTGGCATACTTTCAAGAAGTACATGTGCTGTAGTCCACACGAAACCCAGGTGAATCTAGGTTGGTGGCGGGCGTAAGCGTTCAACAAACCCGCACCCTGGATACGTTCTGGGTCCATCAACTCCCCTAGCGGAACCGTGAGCTCGGCTCTGTCCGTCGATAGCCGCCACGAAACCTGGGTTTGTCAACTTTGCGATGCATGGACGAGTTTGCCACGGTACTGAGAAGAGTGCGTCAGATGAGGCCTCTGACCCTCAGAAACTCACGGGACCGCAGGTCGGCTTGGCGTGTCGGCTCCGGCACACGTGCCGTGCAGATGGACGATACGATGCGAACTGCTGTGTCCAGCGATAGCTTGTGTCCAACCGATACGAAAACTGGATTCGTCGACTTCAGGGTGGTGCGCACGGCTTTGCCGTGGACGCGGCCTGACTTCCCGACGATGGGCATCGAAGAGCCGGCGCAGGGTAAAACCTTGGGGTCGGCGAGTGTCGCCTTGATGTCGCGCTGGCAGAGGCCGTCGATGGCGAGAAACTTTTTCGCGACACCTATGGTGGGGATGCCAGCCACGACGCCCAACTGGCTGGCGGCGCCGAACCCTTTAGGATGCAGGACGCCGTTCCCGTCCATGACAACGATGTCGGGGACGGCGTCGGGATGCAACTCCCGTACTTCTCGAATCAACTCCTCCATGAACGGCACTTCCCTGAACGCGAGGAACCCACAAATATACGGAAGCGTGAGTCTGACCATCTTGCTCTGCTCGTAGATAACCTGAGGAGGTGTGAATTACTCACTGTACAACGACTACAAGGAACGTGACTCTAGTTTAAACCACTGAGACAGGTTCACTGTTTTGATCGAGAGAGAGAAAGAGAGGGAGCAAGAGATGCAGTTGATCGCTCTGTGGGTGTGGCGACAGAGCTTGAGAGCGCGAAAGCTCGTTCTTGACTGCAGCACTTCTTCGCTTCCCTGTTTGTGCCGACCTTCGGTGTCCGATCAGGACAAAGGTGTGATGGACCTATCTCCGAAGGGCTCACGTACTCTAAAACCGTCGAACACGCACCCTCGGGCAAGAGTCTCTGGTATCGGCAACTAGTTGCCAAGCACCAGTACCCACTAGCCGTAGAGCTAGCGCATGGTTTTGCTGGCTCTCCGTTCAAATACCGCCAGCAGAAAGACACACCTCGAGAGACGGGTAAGACAGAACGACTAAAGTGACGCAGCCGTCGACGCTGTCCTTCTTTGAGAAGGAGATGTCGACCCCTCCGATCCGCCGAAGGTTACCGTCTGCGAGCCAGTCGCAGTCGTCCTCAACTGACAACTGCAGCTTCATCTCTTCCTGCTCTTTCGACCACCGAGTCGTCCACTCCTTCAGCAGCTCAGAATCAGGCTCCATAGTGCTGTCACCCGCCTTGCCAGCCTCGTTGCCCTCATCTTCGACAGCATCATCGGTACAGTCCACGTCGGCTCTGGTATCAGGCCCCGCTTTCGTGCACTCTGTCATTCCCGCAGTTATTACCACGGTGCGAGGTCCACTCAAGACCGCGCCGCTGCCGAGGGTTCCCTCCCGAACCCAGCTCCAGAGGAGCAAAGCGGCGCGTCGCGTCGTTACGTGTCGTTTTCCAACCCTTCCCCTTCTGCGTGCATTTGGTTGACCTTGTTGTTCGGTCGCGATTGCGGTCACCAAAGAAGACCGCCGCCTCGCACCGCGTGGGTGAGAACGCTTGTCAGTTCCGTCAAGCAAAAACGCTTGAGCGGATGGTTGATGGGATGTAGGGGAATGACCCTATATTATGGAAAGGAAAAATAAGGTAAATTTCTCTATGGCAAGAAGGGGGTGGAGTGGTGCGAAACCAACAAGGAAAAGATCGTGAACTACGTAAGAGCGAACGGCTTGAACGGTGCAATCAGGCAGTGGTCAGCGGACGGGAACGAGAGACCGCTGTCCAAAGGAGGCGCGAAGCGGTTTTATGACGATTCTGTCAAACTCGATGACGGGAAGACAGTGGCGGGAAACAAGGGGCCGTCCGGCCCTGTTGTCAGAAAAGCAGCTGTTCATGCTGCTTACTGTTGCCCGGGTGACTGGCGCTGTGTCTACGTCCTTCGTCAGCAACTCAGCGTGAGGAATAGTGAAGGCGTCTGCTGAACCGGAGTGCTTAGAAAGTGCAAACACTCTGTCGGTAGACTGGGCTCATACTTTTTCCTTCACTGTCGGCCAACCTCGATCCACCTCGTTTACACTCTGCATTTTTGCGTTTGCTCTACCAAAGCAATGGGCCCTCGGCACGACAACCACAACCGATCGCGATCAAGCATCCTTTCGCTTGTGATTACCTACCACAGGGCCATGGCTACCAATGGTTGGTGCTTGATGGGACACGGCGGGGTACGCAGTGCCGCGCAGTGTTCTAGAACACCGGTGGCGGGCTCATGCGCGACGATATCAAACTACGGAGGTGAAGCGAGTGCTGTTCAGTGGCCAGCCGCGAGATTTCACTAAGTACACAGGACCCCCCGAAAAAAGTTGGACCGCGAGAGCTCAAAATAGGTGAGTTGGCGTTTTGTCCGGTCCAACTTATTTCTGTTTACGGTATCTGCTACTTGCGGATGCTGGTTCCTTTGCTCGTCTGCTGAGTGGCCGGCGACTTCTGTCTTTTGGCGCCTGCTTCTTTGGCCTCGTCTCGAAGTCTTTTCTTCGCCTTTGGGGATAACTGCCAGGGACACTTTTTCGTCAACCCAGGTGAGGCTACGCTCTGTCGCACAATTGTCGTTGTTGTACGCCATAGCATGCAACAAGTTATTCGCCCCTTTCATCACATCGAGATCTCGCCGGTTCATCACCGAACATGTCCCGCACGAGTTGCCGCTCACTGCAGAAGTCCCCTGGCGCGGAAGCAGCTGCAGCAAACTGCGCAGCAACGAAAAGCCAAAAGTTCCTCGATGTCTGAGGACAACTCGGCTCAAAAACTGTGACGCGACGGGCCCGTCGCATGAGCCCGTCGGTGAACATGTAGGAATCTCATTGGTCCATTCATGCACGTCTTTAATTAGAAGACGAGGCATTTGGCTACCTTAAGAGAGTCATAGAGTAGATGAGGCTCAAAACGTGGTTCACGAGGTCTAGCGCAGGCACAGACTTACCTCGTGCGCCACTGACAGCAATTCACGACAAAGCCCATTCAAACATGCGCTTGTCCCCGACAACACGCGTGAGCGCGTAGGCTGCAGCCGTCAGTCCACCGAAGCGAATGCCGCTCACTTTCTCCCAGAACAAGGAACCTTGCAGAACAACGGACTTTTTACGCAGCCACTGCGTGAAAGCCGCGTTGTCGTGGACGTAGCCGGACAGCTGCTTTAGCTTTGAAGCGAAGTCGCTGTCGCTGCCCCTGTCTACCTCGTACCGCACCCCAGCCCTGTAGAGCGGGTACGACATGTTTTTGCCGGTCTTGGCATCGGTCCAAGTGGCAGTACTGCGGTACCCGCTTTTGCTCCAGCTCAGACGAGTGGCAGCTGTTTCCAGTCCAAGAACTGCCGTTCCGACAAGGCGGGAGAAGAGCGCGTCTCGCAGGTACAGCTCTCGCAGGCAGAGAGCTCGTGCGGTGTGCCGCGTCAGGCTTTGTATTCTTATCGGGATACCTTCGTCTGCGCATTCCTGCGCCAAATAATCTGCTGCGCGTACAGCTTGTCGTGTGCTGAGGGGACATGCACTGAGGAGACTCCGACCGAGAACGTCTGCAGGAAAGGGGACAACGGGAATCGTAGATGCTGAAGCTGCACGAGAGTGCACAGGGTCCTGCAATACGACGCGGCTGAAGCAGGAGACGGGAATACCGGATCCCAACAATACCCACTCGTAACCGAATACAGTCCCAGAAGAAAGCTCCATCCCCAACAATTCGAGCTTGGAGAACAGATCTGCCAAATCCATGCACCCCACACTCATCTGCACGTGACCGCGACGTGCGTAACCGGTTCGGCAGGGCTGCGACATTGGCTGGGTCCATGGTGCTGAAAGCATCCTCTTTTTTCCAAAAGTGGTTGTGTTAACACTCTCTAAAAAAAACTGCCCACAGGTAAACCGCTAAAACAGGTGCACTACAGCATCTGCCTGCTGACGACCTCACAGAAAATCGTTCTAGATCACAAGGAATCAGTAAAAATCACAAGAAAATCGTTCTAAATCACAAAAAAATCAACAAGAATCGTCGTCTTGTTGCGTTAGTGGGGAGTCATTTGCATGCAAATGAGTACCACACGATGCCAGCTTTTCGCTACGTGACTCCAGAAGGGTCACTTTTTCCGCGCTTTCGGCGCGGCGCAACTCTAGTCGGCTGCAACTGTTGTTGGCAGTTGCTCACGATCTCATAATCCGAAAAGGAATCGGAGTCTTCGCTTTCTCGCTTGCGCCGATAGGCACGCCGCGATGCGGAGGACGCGAGTAGCCGGGAAGAGCCGGCGGGAGGGCGCGATCGTTGTGTGACCCGTGGAGGGTCGGAACCAGAATCAGTAAAAGGGCCCGAGTCAGGGCCTGCCATCGAAGAGGGCCGGGCGGGGCCGGGTGGGCGCGGTGTGTTCGGGCCGGCGAGGCCAGTGCCGTCGTCGCCGAGATCGGCGCGTCGTCGTCGTCGTGCGCGCAGCGCGGCTGCGGGAGAGGCCGTGGGGGTGCAGGGCGCGGGTCGCTTCCTGCCTGCTGGCGGGGGGGCGCGCTTCGGGGGCGACTTCGTCGTCCGCCTCCTCCGGCCACGGCTGGTAGGTGTTCCAGGTGGGGACGGCGCGCGCCGCTTCCGGCCTGTGAGGCCGTCGCTCTCGCCTAGGCTGCGACCGCCACCGCCGCCGCCGCCGCGATCCCCGCCGCGTCCGCTGCCGCGACCGCCGCCGCGTGCGCGGCCGCGACCAGTGCCGCGGCCGCCGCCACCGTCTCCGTCACTGTCGTCTCCGCCGCCTCGGCCGCCACGCCCCGCCACCCCCGTCGCCACTGCTGCTGTCGCGGCCAGCACCACCCCTGTGATGCCCCCGTCCGCAGCACGCGTCAGCGTTCGGGCAGGTCCCGCATCGCGTCAGCCGATGCGCCCGGCAGCACTGAATGCGCAGGCCGTCGTCCGGTTGGTGGTGCACCTGGCAGCACTGGTCCACTACAAGGCTGTAGTTTCTCCGCATGCCCGAGCACATTGCGCACTTCTGCTTCGCGCACGCGTGACAGACGGACTGTGAGCGGAGCAGGGGGTCTGCCTGCGACTCCGGGACGAGCACCGGGAGGCGTGGTCGTTGCGGCATTGGTGTGGGCTCGGCCCAGCGCGCCGAACGCTGCGCTCGCCTCGTCGCGTCATAGAGCGGGAACACGTCCCCGCCCCAGTTCTTCCCGTCCCCGAGCGCCGCACAAAAATCACACGGAATCACAACAGATCACATGACAGCCCATGATAATTTGTGATCCTCCCCGTCGACCCGATGACCATGGCCACCCCATTCACCGGCAAAAAAAATTACGTTTTACCGGATTATCCGCCATTTTGTCCCTCGGGCTGGTTTTTGCACTCGGCCACGCCCTCGGGCTAACGCCCTCGGGCGTGGCCTCGTGCAAAAACCGCCCTCGGGACAAAATGACGGATATTTTGTCCGGTAAAAAATAGTCATTTTTACCAGTGAACCACTTTTTTTCGCCGTAGGTATCCGGATGGTCGAGCCAACCACCCTTGGGTTTCAAGGTGAGTGGTCGGGGGTTCAATCCCCTCCTCGGCAACTTTTCCAGCAATTTCCTCGATTCAAATTTGTCAAAACAAAGTTGTGCCCTTATATCCCAGTTTGGGAAACAAGGGCACAAAATTTGTTTGAAGTGGGATATAAGGGCACAAATTTGTTTTGAGTGGGATATAAGGGCATTACACCGAAAAATAATTGAGGGGGTTCCAATAATTGGAACCCCCTCAATTATTTTTCCGACGGTGCATAGGTGCATAAGCGAGAGGTGACCCTGGAGGGCAATGCGCGGTCATTGCAGCGCCCCCCGATTCCGCACAGTTGAAGATTTTACCGCATATTCCACGTGTGCGAGGAGCGCCCTGCAGCGACTGATTAGGCCCGCAGTTGTTGACGAAAACGACCCCGCGGGATGATGCACGGCTTGCCCCTGGATCACGATCCGACGCGGTTATGATGGTAGACCGCTGCCTTCCCAACCGCCGAGCGCAGAAGCGGCCTATCCTGAGAGGTACAGCGCTGCAGCGGCAAAAGAGAGAAAGCTTCTCCTGCAGGACACGATGCTGGCGTGTTTAAGACGGAACGGCGAGAACTTGTGGCTATTGACATAGTATTGTAACCAGAAGTCCAGTGCAGCTGGCCGACCGCGGTGCGCCAACGTTTCGAAAGGCCTTCGGAGGCATCATTCCCCGCCGCCGGATGAATTTGCGGACGAACACTTAGTTGTTACGAACCTTGAGCACCCTGAACTTGGTACTTGGAATTTACCCCCTATTCGGGATAGGTCGGTCGTGCTCAGGCTTCGTTCGAATTGCCTTGCTTTGGTGCGCCAAGGGACCGGCTTCTTCAACTGCGAAGTGTAACACCTTCTGTGGCAAGAGAGGGAAGTACTCGAGAGGCAAGGGGAAACGCTCGGGTTGCCGCCCAGTGCTTTCTTTTTGGCGAAGGCTAGAGGAGAAATGCTAAACCCGGGTTGCAGCACATTTTCCCTCCTTTATAATTCGGTGCCGACGGCCCCCCTCGAGGACTCCCTGCACAGCAGGCGCGTGCTCAAATAATAATAAGACTGGAGCCCGCAGGAAACCCAAGAGACGCAGTCATAATAGCAACGAAAGGTGGGCGCGCAGCGCGCCAGCCATTGACATGACTTGGTTTGACCAGGCATTCGACAAGCGTTCCCCGGGATTACACACAAGCAAAAACCGTACACCGCGAGAGTAGGAGAAAGTAGAAAGGGAAACTAGAGTTTTCGTTGACCGCACTACCCTGAGCCCAAATCCTGGACGTGGTTTCAGGTGGCAAATTTGGCAAATGATCATGATCAGAAGGTCCTACTTGAGCGGTTCAGTTTCCTCACACATTGCATGTGGCTAAAAAGAAAAGCTCCGCTGTCCGAGTGCGAGTAAAAAAAGAGCAGCGCGCACATTGGCGAAAAGAACTCGTGCGAATTACGAGAACCTGCCTTGCTGCATCGAATCGCTGGCCGTGACACGCTCGATGGAACACGGATTTTCGTTGACCGCACTGCGGACGAACCAAAACCATTGGTTGCATTTTCGTTGACGGCGCTAGGGAAGAATCAAATCCAGACGTGGTTGCAGGTGGAATTTGACTTGAAGGTCCTACTCGGGCGGTTCAGTTTCCTCACACATCGCATGTGGCCTCAAAAGGGTATTCTGTTGAAATACTCCGTAAAGAAACCACGCGTGTCCCCCAGGTTGAACTTCGGGGGAGCGATGGAGAACTGGGCTACCGACCACGCCAGTAGTACCAAGAAATGTAGTTGGCAGCGTGCTACATGCGACGTGCCGGGAACCGCTGGTGTTAACAATCTGAAGAAGGCGGCACGCTTTCCAGACTGGTTCTTGTGTTGAGAAGTCGATACTTGCTTCAGTTATTTTAGAATGAAAGTTCGCTTGAGACTCCAGGATTTTGGCGTCTCCGGGTTACCTCCTTCAACTGGATTATGTCGGGAAAACAATGAAATCTGAAAACGGATCGGGCGCTTCCTTTGTTTGTGCGCACTTCCTTCGAATCTGCTATGTTCACCTAGCGGGAGTGAGGATAGTACGCTGTCATCGATCGGTTTTTGTTCTTGACAAATTGCATTTGTTAGTGGTGTTACCCACAATGCTGAATATAGTAGTTTGGTAGAAGTTGTATGGAGTAGGGGGTGTCACTTTTTATTGTTATAATGATGGTGCACAACGCTGACGTTTTCTTGAGCCGAACTCCCGTTTGCTGCGCGCAAGCCCAGCGGTTGTGGTTCGCGCTGCACGCGGCCCTTTGGACGCATTTCGGGCGAGGTAAAGACACTGGCCTTGCAAGTACTTTCTGACCATCTGTGATGTTCATCTTGGCAAGGGGTGAATGTGCAAGCGACCTTGCGTTTCTTGTGCTGATGCACTGGTTGGCTCGCCTCGGCCTTTCCCTGCCACCAGCTCACAAGGGTGCTGTCCTGGCGGCTGGCTGGGCAGCTGGCTGGGCGACTGACTGGGCAGCTGGCTGGGCAGCTGGCTGGGCGACTGGCTGGGCGACTGGCTGGGCGACTGGCTGGGCGACTGGCTGGGCGACTGGCTGGGCGACTGGCTGGGCGACTGGCTGGGCGACTGGCTGGGCGACTGGCTGGGCGACTGGCTGGGCGACTGGCTGGGCGACTGGCTCCGTTTTGCATCACAGCCGCGCCAGAACGACGGGCCACCGACGTTGCTGACGTGGTCACCGTATTTCAAAACAGCCGCGGCAATCCCGCCATGCACTGCTCGTAAGCGCCCAGTGCTATCTGGGAGAGGACTGGTGCGGCTTCTGCTGCCATCTTTCCTTGTTTCAGCATAACTTTGTTCACGATCATCCTGAACGTACATGACATTGTTATGTGCAGATTTGTTCCTTCCCTGGTTCATCCATTTAACCAGAAACCACAAAAGGCTCTCAACTTTTCCCTTGTTCTTTGGTCGAAATCCAAGCATAAAAGTTCGGCCCCCTCCTTAGCGGTCTCGAGGCCCTTCGAGGGTGCATTTGAAGCTTGTGTGATATTCTTTCTTTTTATTTTTGCAACTGAGCTCTTCGCATTTGAGCGTTTTCCGTCTGGCATCCCTCAGGACAGGATGTCTGTCGAGCGTCGAGCCTGTCCGGATTGGTTAGGGCCTTTTGCCCACCCCCGGCCACCCGACCAGCATTTTAGCTAAAGGTGCCCAAATACCACCGCTGGCTCGGTAAGTCTTCTGAGGGTTGTTCTAAAATACGTGGTATATCAGTCATTCCCAGAGAAGCAAGAGGAAGAGTACCGGGAGTTTCTGTGCACAGTTTTCGTCTCCGATCGCACTAACTGCGCCGGCTCTTTTTGTTTGGACGGTCGTCGCTTGCAGAAGTGAGAGTAAGATACGCTCACCTTCGAATCCTGCATGATAATACGATGTCCAGCTTGTGCACAACCCTGTGGAACGCCCCACCTTCTGTGCCGTCTTGAAGAGTACCCGTTTATTTTGCTGCCGGCTGGTATCAGGCGCACTACCATCCCACCACCAAGATGCGATAATGCGTTGTATTCCTTGTACGGCCGAGGTTTTGCGGCTGTCAGCAGGCTCCTGAAGAATTCTCTGCAACTGCATCCGAATTCTTCAATCGCAAAACGTTGCATGTTCTCCTTGTCATTGTATTCCATGTCAACGAGCTGTGTTGCAAAACCATGCGGCAAAAAATCAGCTGGCAGTGTCGGAACCTCGATAAAGAATGCGTGTGGCATTGTTCTCACCGCAGTCGTGGTCGGCACTTTGCCCGAATTTGCTCAGATGGGTTCTGCTCCGCCGAAAGGCACGCTGTGTAGCATCCGAAGCAGATACTTCTCCGGGGGGGTGCATAGACAGGAGCGTTCACAACAAGCATCCAATTCGGGCAGCTTGAAGACGCCTGTCCAAGTAGTCGTTGCTGTCGCTGTTTGGAACCTTGCACCTTGCCGTCGTAGTTGTTGCTGCAGTCGTAGTCGTGTGCACTTCCTCCGCGTGGCACCACTCCTGGAGGCACTTCAAACAGATGAATCCTCTTGTACTAGTCTCTTCTTCACTTCGGGCTGAGGAAACGAAGCAACCTTTCTCCAGGTTTTCGCACCGCAGATTTTGCAGCATCCCTGTTCTTCAGTACCTGCCATCCCAGTTCTGAAGTGCGCTCATAGGGGATGGCAATCTGCCTGGTGAAGTGCAAAAGGAGGGGCCATGGGGGACAACCTTTTTGGGATCCGAGGTGGTATTCTGACGATTTCGTGACCGATCTTTCCATTCCGTGTCTTCTCGGGAGCAACATGCACATATCACGCGTATCACATGGTATGATCTAAATATAATTATATCGGGTTGAACGCGTCCAAGGGGGGTCATCTTTTTTTCTAAACCCTCGGGAACAGAGAGACCGGGGACACCTGCGCTCGTAGCATCAAGAATTGGTCGAATTAGTGAAACCTTTGGTGACTGCGTGCGCTGCCATAGGGTGGTCATTTTTGACATAACAATAATAAAAAGTGACACACCCCCCCTGAATATAGAAGTTTGATAGAAGTTGTGTAGGCTCCTAGTGGGTAACACCAGTTAGCGAATCCAGAGGGAGGAGGGGGCAGTGCGTGTAGGTCTGTACCTTGTTGCGGTATGGTTTCTTCCGTTTTGTGGAGGACCGGGTTCGCTTGCGAAACCGGAGTTCACCGTCTCCTGGGCTCGCGGTTGCCAAATTGGATGTCGGCCTTGCAGCCCAGGGAAGTTGAGCCCCATACTGACGGACGGAGGGGGATTGCAAGAACGTGCTTGCAATGGATATGCGCTCAACTCCGCACTGGTCCCGTCTGCGCCGTGTTTCGGTCCTTTAAGCCACGGACACATAAGGCGGACCATCATCAGCGCGGAACCTTAGTGTCTGCAGACAGGACAGCGGTGAGTCTGGTTGAACGGACGGAGGGGGGCGGAAGCTGCCCAGGCACCTTCTGGGGGGAATCTCTGGGTCAGACTCAAGAGTTTGGTTCGGCCAGCCCAGGGAAGTTGAGCCCCATACTGACGGACGGAGGGGGATTGCAAGAACGTGCTTGGAATTGGAAAAAGTGGGTCAAAAAAAATTTTTTTTCGAGTGCTTTTTTGGGAGGATTTGGGCCAAAAAAAAACTTTTTTTTTCTTGGTCGCTGCTGAGGAAACCACCTTAGAGCGGTCACCACCCTGCTGCACACAGGCCCTGCAGGAGGGGGGGGGGGGTTTAGGGGGGGGGGGGGGGGGGGGTACCCACCCACCCCTCGTTGCCGTCCGGCTGACAACGATGCCGAGTTTAGGGGCCTTAGCATCAGCACTGGGGGGGGGGGGGGGGGGGGGGGGGAGGGTCGAATAATAACACCTGTGTTTTATTCGATTTGTCGAATACTAAAACAAGTTCCGGGTAGCCGAACAGTAGCAGGATCAAGTAGTGGTAGTTTCTTAGACAACCAGACGCGTGTCAAATAACTGTTATTATTCGACCCCCCCCCCCCCCGTTAGCTAATTTCTGTCCCGCCTCCCCCCGAAGCCCCGCAACGGGTTTTCTGGTGGGACACAAACATAGTGCGCCGGTATTTTAGAGTGGAGATTCGCGTGAAACACCGGTACGTGAATGTAAAGCCGAAAAGGAAGAATCAGCCCTTAGCGTGGCTCTTTTGAGTTTCGCCTTTCGACCTCGTTGCACGGTACCATAGGGACTGCCAGGATTGTTGCGCACTCCTACGTGGAGTGCGCCGTATGTAAACAATCCTTGAAGAGAGGAAATACAACTACAAGTCCGCATAGCCCTTACGCCCGGTATTTCCCGAAGCAGGTGCTTGTACAACAGAGGGGTGCAGGTATGCCCTGTGACATTTAGTCTCGCCCGCTGCTCCTGCAGTTCCTGCAGAGGGCAGTCGTCGAGGGGGTGCCAACAGGACTCCCCTACGGCTACCCTTCCAAAGAAATACTCGGGGACTGCCTTGTGCTTACTTCGAAGGAGGCTAGAGGGGGAAGCAATACAACTACAAAGTGGGTCTTTTTTGTTGAACGCTTACGCCCGCCACTGAACCCAGATTCACTACCTGTGTTTCGTGTGGGCTACAGCACATTTACCTCCTTTGATCCTTTTGCAGCTGGCAGCCTCCTCGAGGATTTCCTACAAAGCAGGTGCGTATACAAAAAGAAAGTAAACAAAATTTTGGTGTCCGTGGGAAAACAAATGGTTTAAAAAGAAAATCCCCTTTTGCTTTTGCTTGACATGAAGACGGTAGGCGCGAGCAGGAAGATACGTGGCCGAGCCGTTTCGAGCCCGAAATACGTGCCGAAGCAGCAGCAGCGGCAGATGCCAGAAAACATCCGCAATATTGGTGTGATCCACAGTAGAAAACTTAACTTCCCATGAACTTACTGAGAACTTCCCTGGAAAACTTAACTTCCCGTGAACTTACCAAGAACTTCCCAAGTACTCCCAAATAGGGGAAAATGATAAACGATTTCTGGCAAGTAAGGCCACCGGATCACACCAAATATGTCCGGAACTGACGAACATACTTGGTTTCTCTTGAAGAAGAACTTCCGGTCAACGATCGGTTGATCGTTTGAGCACCACCAAATTTTCGAAGCTGAAACTGGCCGTTCTGCCTTGGCAAGAGGAAGCGGGTGGATTTCGAGCTTCCTCTGCGAGAGCGAAAAGGCGGCACGGCGTCTCAGCTATATTATTATTGCCGGTACGGCAATAGATGCTCGCTGAGACGCGGCATATGCGGGAGCAAAGAGGCCTGTGTTTCGGCGGTACTGCAGGGCCCAGGGGCCTACAGATCAAGTGGCAACCGAGTTCGTGGACAACGGCAGCAAGGTGGCGCTAGTACCATGGGGCTTGGCGCTCGCGCTGGACACAAGCCCTGCTGATACGGCAGAACGGATGGGGTCGGCACCGTGCCAATTTCCAGATCAGGCTTTGCACGCCGCGGTTGACGGCTACGTTCTGGCCCGGGAGGGAACCCCCCGTCTTCCTGCTGGGTTCACCTTCTTTTCCTCTAAGAAACCGGATGCGCGCTGTGCACATTTCGTTCTCGCGACTGCTCTATGCATACTTCCTGGAGGGTTCACGCTTATTCGAAAGAATGGGCGGGAGGTTTGTGGTGGGTGAGGTGGAAGGAAATGGGTAACCATCGATGAAGCAGAACTAACAGGGACGAGCGAACATACTATGGTTGTTAAAGCGGAAACAGGGAGGGTTTGGTAGGGGGAGGGGAGGTCGATATTGCAAGGACACAATTGGAACGGTTTGTCGTTTGTGCACTGCGCGGTGTGACACACACGAGCAGCTTCTCCAGCGGTTCCACTCTGTCCTGTACACGATACGGGTAGGTGCCAAAAATACTCGAGGGACTGCCTTGTGCTCATTTCGAAGGAGGCTAGAGGGGGAGAAACAATACAACTACAAAGTGGGTCCTTCGTGTTGAACGCTTACGCCCGCCACTAAACCCAGATGTACCTGTGTTTCGTGTGGGCTACAGCACATTTACCTCCTTTGATCTTTCGCAACTGGCAGTCTCCGCAAGCATTTCCTTCAAAGCAGGTGCTTATACAAAAAAAAAAACTCTTCCCTTGCTTCTTTGTACTTCTTCAGCTTTACGAGCTCCCAGACTGAACCCGGGTACTTTTGCGAACCAGATGCCTCAAAATGTCTGAGGAAGGAGGTAGTCACCAGGCTGCCTGGATGACTTGGACTCTCACCCACAGCGATCTCCTGCCTCGCTTTACCTTCATCGCGGCAGTGGTTAGATCGACGTCCTTGAGTCACAGGATGATGGCTCGCGTGGCGTTTCGGGGCTCGCTGCGCACAGGGCGCGGGTGCAGCTACTTGACTCGGTCAGTACCCATTCCATCTTACGGAAAAGTTCGATTGAAACTACGGGGTTGTGGGTGCCCTTCGAGATCTGGATTATCTCTTATTCGCAATGCCTTTCGCGAAGAGCTTCGAAGAAAAATGGTTTTGCGGGGATCGATACCCCCCAAGCCACGCTGCCTACGTCTTTTTTTAGCACCGGCAACCTTTGCGGGTTGCCCTACGATGTGTGGTGTGAGAGGGCTAAAATCCCATGGTGCCAGTGCTTTTGGGGGCTCGGGGGCAGGTCTTCTTGTCATCGGCCGTCCGGGCGCCAGATTGCACGCGCTGCATGCCGCAGCCGTATGATATTGCGTCGCCCTCTCGTTCAGAATCACCGGATGTACCCTCCGTAATTCCCTCACGCATTTCTCTAGACTGGGTGCTGGCCTAGAGGCGTTCGGCCATAATGCATCGGGGGAACGTCCGTAGGTACCAGGGACTAGCAACGAGAGTTCCTCTATTGCGGTCGGCTGCGCTGGTTGTGCCTCGGTGCCTTGCCACGACCGGTGCACAGTTCTACCAAAAGCAGCAGAACGAGAGAACCCCAGGGGGTTTTATAGTGCGGCTGGTTGCAGCCCTTATCCCCCGCTGCGGGGGACTGCCCCAACGACTGCCCGAGATTTTGCATTGCTGCATTCGCAGGGGGCGGGTCGTCGTAGGAGTGCTCAGTTGAGCGTGAGACACGGGAGAGGGGGCGGTAGGGCGCGGGCTAGGGGGGTGTGCTTCAGCTTTGCGACAAGGTCCAGGGTGCAGCCTATTGCGGGCCGGCGGGGTGCTCTGAGGCGCCGCGGGCCCGTACGAAACACGGAAGAGTTTCGGCGCTGAAGCCCCCGGCTTCTCCATGGTTCCCCCGTGGCCACCGTTGGGCAGTTCGTGCTGCCTCTGATGACTTGCCGGTATTTCGTTCTTCATTCGCTACTCGAAGATGTCGTACGATTTCGCTCATATTCCGTAGGTATGTGCTGCCTGTAGCAACAGCTGGTATCTGGTACGCACTCTGCGTACAGCTACCGACATGCTACTTCCAATGTGGCGGTATACCCGCCTTGCACTAGCCCATTGAGACTCACGCAACCGACACCACGACACATGATTCGCAATGCTCCGCGCGCAGAGCGTGGGGAGAAAGCTGAGTGGGATGTTTAGGCAGAATACTGCCTCTCATGCTTGATCCTAACATCAAGTCAAGGGGAGGAGGGGAGGTGCAGTATTACCTATCATACAGCACCGATGTTAAAATGAAAAAAAAAGGGCTCTTGATTGAGCCTGCGGGCACGATTAGTCCGTGCAGGCCGTTGGATTGACGGAAAGTAAGAAAACGCGCAGAAAACGGAAAAGGTTGGCGGAGGACGAAGGACGGTAACAAAAAGAGAAGAAAACACGATGAGCAGCAAAACAGAAACAAAAAACACTGCTTGGAAAAATCAATGGAAGAGGGAGGGGATGGGGAAAAAGACCGGAACAAACAAAAAACCCCCCCCGAAAAAACGAAAGAGATGGCGGCGGAAACTTTAATAATAGTAAGAGAGAGCTCGCCATCATGCTGTCGGCGCCAACTTCTTCGAAAGATCGGGATCCTTGCGCGGCATCTCACGGAGCAGGATGCCCCTACCTTATGGTGGGCTCTTCGACTACCTTTTAGGCCAGGGTTTGGTAGGTGTGCTCTCAGCCATCACAGGCCATTGGCTGCTAAGCCCCCCGACCGGTCGATTTGCCACTCTTGTGGCCCTCTATTCGCCGGGTGGTGCTGTGCTGTCAGCACTCCGCGTCGCGTCAAGTACATGATGCTGGCGGTTGGGGGATCGCGACCGCGACGGCCCCATACGAACAAACACACAACACACATACAAAGTGGATTAGGCGATAAAGTGGATTAGGCGATAAAGTGGATTATAATCCACATTGTCGTAATCCAGTTACCGTATTTCTAAAAATGTTGGCCCCCCTAAAAAGGTGGCCGGAAGAAATGTTGGCCGGTAATAAACCTGGCGGTGTTTGGGATGGCGCTGGGCCGATAGCCTTCCCCGCTGACGTTGCCATATGCAGGGCGCGGCCAAAAGGGTAGGCAGAACAAGCCGGGAGATGAAGGCTCTCGTCAAAAGATCCTTTCCCTTTGTTTTGGTCGCTTGCACGTTGGAGCTCCGCCATCGCAGGATTTCAGGCTGGTCCTTCGGAACGGATATACTGGAGGGATACCAGGGGTTTCAAACAGGGCACCGATCGAGTAAGTGATCTTTGCACCGCCGCACTATCATTCAAACCGGATCGACTCGGATCGGAAACGGTCAGCTGTTTTCCAGGGAGATCCATTCCGAGCCCCGGAGAGCCTCGGCCCCGCGGGGTCGCCTGGGGCTCTCTGGGGCTGAGTCCCAGCACGGCCAGCCCCGGGGCCACAACTGTTCGCAACGGAGACCGTGTTCACTTGGCTCACGTAGACACTAGTTCGCTCCCTTTATTGGCTGCCCTCGTCACAGTAGAAACACCAGAGCATCATACTGACTAGACCCCCGCTAGATCTTCGGCAAGACGCTTGTTTCTAGCGCGAAATCACATGAATGACGGAAACCCGCAAACCCGACGACACATGAGTAGGGCCTGGCCAAAACAATAGTATGACAAGCATTGCTCTGTTTGACATTGTTTGCTTAAATAAAGGCAAGGTTTTTGCACTCGTGGTTCAACCCAGAGTTCGCTGCTACCGCCACGTCACCTTTGCGAAGGATGGCAGGGCCGAGGCCTGCCAGTTTTAAGAGACGGCGGGTGTGGCGGAAATCCCCGGCGGAGGTAGCTCAGAGAGAACGGGGAGGGGGGAGTTTAGCCGTTTGGACCACATAGCGAGGGGGCTAGCTGATGGTGCACCCGGAGCACGAGTCCTGCGAAACTTTGTTGGGGCCCTTGCCGGGGCTGCCGCGGCTGTTGGCGTTGCTGCTGCTGCTGTTGGTGTTGGCGCCGTTCTGTCTTCGCTTTATGGCGGGGTTGCCGGCAGGCGCCGCCGCCGCCTTCTTCGGCTTCGACCGCGGCGGCTGGCCTTCGTCCGCTTGGATCCCACTTCGGATATCTCTCAGGTCCAACGGGAACCGAACGCCTCCGAACACCTCTTTTTCATGACAAGGCAACGCTTCTTCCTCGCTTTGCCCCAGGCATACCACCTGTGTTGATCGTAGTGCTGTTTTCACGAACAGGCGATGGTGCCATTAGAAGTGCGCAAGCTGCAAAGAGCATGAGACAAAATTAGCACGGTGTACACTCTGGACTGTGGCCCCACCGTGGACTACTGCGGGACCCACTGTGTGAACCCACTGTGGACTGCGGACCTAATGTGGGCCCACTGTGTACCACTGTAGATCCACTCTGGACTGTGGACCCACCGTGACTACTGCGGGACCCACTGTGAACCCACTGTGGACTGCGGACCTAATGTGGGCCCCGCTGTGTACCACTGTAGATCCACTCTGGACTGTGGAATGCCTTGGCGCTTCACTTGCTGAGTTCATCATGAACTGCGCTACTGCGATTCGCGTGCGCTTCACTTGATCGTTGCATTTCTCAGAATGCTTCTGAAATCCACTCATTGCAACAAAGAAAGGGGAAGAAACAGGGGTTCACGTACGATGGGGTAACCCCCTGAGGTAGCCACTGGCTCTGTGAGTGAACAGGCTAGCCCAGGAAGTCACACCACCAGACCCTTTACCCAATTTTAGACTTTGTGTTGCTAAAACCCCAATGACCTGCTGTTTGGTCGTTACGCTGAAACATTCCCACGATGAATCGTAAGACCCACCGTGGGCTACTGCGGGACCCACTGCGGACCCACTGTGTGAACCCACTGTGGACTGCGGACCTACTGTAGGGCCCACTGTGTACCAATGTAGATCCACTCTGGACTGTGGACCCACCGTGGACTACTGCGGGACCCACTGTGGACCCACTGTGGACCCACTGTGGACCCACTGTGGACCCACTGTGGACCCACTGTGGACCCACTGTGTGAACCCACTGTGGACTGCGGACCTACTGTAGGGCCCACTGTGTACCACTGTAGATCCACTCTGGACTGTGGACCCACCGTGGACTACTGCGGGACCCACTGTGGACCCACGGTGGACCCACTGTGGACCCACTGTGGACCCACTGTGGACCCACTGTGGACCCACTGTGGACCCACTGTGGACCCACTGTGGACCCACTGTGGACCCACTGTGGACCCACTGTGGACCCACTGTGGACCCACTGTGGACCCACTGTGGACCCACTGTGGACCCACTGTGGACCCACTGTGGACCCACTGTGGACCCACTGTGTGAACCCACTGTGGACTGCGGACCTACTGTAGGGCCCACTGTGTACCACTGTAGATCCACTCTGGACTGTGGACCCACCGTGGACTACTGCGGGACCCACTGTGGACCCACTGTGGACCCACTGTGTGAACCACTGTGTGGACCTAATGATGGGCCCACTGTGTACCACTGTATACCCACTGGATTGTGGACCCACCGTGGACAACTGCGGGACCCACTATGGACCTCTGGACCGTGGACGATCTGTGGGACCCCAGGAGCCGGTTCACCTCTATCTCCTGGAACTGCATGGAAGTGCCTGCTGCTGACGATCACAGTCTATCTGCAGTCTATCAGCAGGAGGAGAACCGGCTCCATGTCTCCTCAAGCATTTCCTACAAAGCAGGTGCTTATACAAAAATACTCGACGAATATCTGACTCCGAATGGAAGAGGTAGAAATATAGAGGTAGAGGGGGGAAATACAATACAAACACAATCTGATTTGTTTTTCGCTTACACCACCGTGTGTTGTTTTCTCACTCAGGACGTTGACCTGTTGTGTTTGTGTGATTGGTCGTGTTGGGGTAGACCCGCATGACCTCACGTTCGTTGTTCGGTAGTTACATCCCTTCGGTTCTTTGTCTGGCAGCTATTGTCGAGCATTTCCTTCCAAGCTGGCGCTCATACAAAAAGAAGAAGAAATCAAGCACCTTGAAGCGCAAAGCAAAAACCCGGTCGTCGGGGACCCAAATGTCAGGTCTGATGTGCAAGACGAGGTTCGAGAAGCAAGTCGTGCCGTCCGACTGCACCTTCGCCGTGGCGTTGTAAAGTTGTACGTCGGCACCTGCGTGATCGGCAACAATCTCTACGTCTTCGTTGCCCTGTAGCATGCACTCTCTGCCAAGAGAGTCCACGAGCTGCACGACAATCGCAGGCAACGTCGTCATCTGCAGGATATTGCCTTCTTCGCCGAAGCCAACGGTGAGATGCAGCGGGCGAACCTGAGAAGGGTAGGATGAGAATCTACATGGGCCATCCTCGAGGTTTGATGTTTGAGCACGGAAGCTTTTCGGATTTCGTGGCATCCGGTGCCACCATCCGGTGAAGCGGGGAAAGAACTCCGAATAACTTCGACGGGGGTGACCAGAGACGCTTGGCACCCTGCGGGGGGTTCAGTCACGATGTGGAATCGCTCACGTAGGAATCACGGGATCACGAGTACAAGAGGAGTGGGTGTGTCGTTGTTGCATCCTCCCACCTATTCTACAGGTCCAGGGTCATTCCAGTCACGGTCCACGCAACGAGCGACTGTCCAGTGGTTCTCGTTCCAGTCGTGGCGATTCCGTGTTGGGGATAGGCGAGGCATCTCTTCGGCCTCGCCTATCCGCCTCCATCGTCGCGCACTCTGCCTTCGCACGGACATGTTCGGGGGGTCCTCCGTAGGTGGCTCAGCTTCTTCACATTGCACGTGGCTGAAAATGTATAATTTTTTAATTGACGACAAACAGGCTTTGCATACCTCGTCGGAATCCTTGAAGAACGAGAGATCGTAGTCGCTTTTGTGTTTGAACTTGATGTCCCAAGCTGGGGCGTAGAACTTCTCCTTCAGCTCTTCCTGCGACAAGAGCTCGCCGCCGGGAAAGTTGACGTTGGTGATATCGCAGGTGCACAGGGGGCAGTTATAGCGGTTTCTGTGGTACGTTCGTTCAGAGTTGCACTAGCTCTCACGGTAGGTGTGTGTAATGGGTTCATCTGTTCTGAAGCCTCCGGCTTTCTTCCCAGTGGCAGCCTTTTTTCTGCTCTCACGGTGGGTGTATGTAGTGGGTTTATGTGTTCTGAAATTCCCGGCTTTCTTCCCAGTGGCAGCCTTTTCTCCGTTCACGTTCCCCCGGTTAACGACGCCGCAACCACCCCGCAAGGATTTCTATCTTGCAAGACGCAACTTCCGCGTTGAATCCTGACGCATGTCGATTGTGAGCAATAAGGAAAGGCAAGAAGGTTTATGGTGTGGTGGTTTGTGCTACCTCCGTTCTTTTACACTCGTTCTCTTTTCACTCTTTTACTCTGTGGGGTTGGGGATTGCAAGAACGTGCTTGGAATGGGTATGTGCTCAACACCGCACTGGTCCCGTCTGCGCCGTGTTTCGGTCCTTTAAGCCACGGACACATAAGGCGGACCATCATCAGCGCGGAACCTGAGTGTCTGCAGACAGGACTGCGGTGTGAGGCTGGGGGTGGGGGTGGGTGGGGATTGCGGGTGGGAGGGGGAAATCTTAGTCTAGTGTCTTGGCAGAATCCTGCTTTTCGTGTATGTCTGATTAGAGTGTCCTTTTCGCTTAGAGATCCGGGAGTTTATAAGGATAACGAGTTTAGGGCTGATGCGAATTGAAACGCTGAAAGCACACCTCAACCGCAAGTACTCGAGCAGGCACTGCGTGTGGAAGCGGTGGTTGCAATTGGTCGCCAGACATTCGTCAGGGTCGAGCTCGTCCAAGCAGATGGGGCAGCTGTCCTCTTCTGGCTCAGACTCGCAGAAGGGAGCAGGGGTGATCTCATCTTCTGGGGCTTTCGTGTCGTGATACGGCTCGCATTCGACAACATCGACTCGATTGACTTCTTCGTTTTTGCAGCTACTACGGAAGATCATAGATGGGATGCTGTGTGTATGTGGGTAAGAGGTGGCGATCGATAACGTGTCCCGAGCTTCTCTTTCTGACAACAGGCTGCAGCCGCTCATCAATTTTCGTTGCAGCTGAGTGTTCGGCAGAACGGTGAGAAAAGGATCATCCTGTCATAGCGGTGTCCTGGCTATCGGAGAAAAGGAAAAACAGCTGTCTCCTTGGTTTCACCTGCGGTTGATGGTGACATCAATTGCACGTATCAGGTTTGCATAACCAGCCTTTTCATGAATGCAAGCCTTTCTCGACAAGGATTCCACTTAACACGCCTTCGCAGCTCAAGATAGGTTGTCAGTGTGTGTGTGTGTGGAATTCAATGATGGGTAACCTGATGCGGAGTATAGCCCAGGGTGTCCACGCATGCGTTCAAGCCCAGTCGCGACAGCTTGATGTTCGAAACTTCTGATGCAAGCTGCAAGCACCCGTCCTGTCCGGAAACTCGTTCGCAAGGGGAAGCCACTTTTTTTTTGTGTGAGTGCAGTGCTCCCGCTAACCTCACTTTTGGTGAGGAAATCAAAACCCTGTTTGGGCCTTGTTTTTTTTGTGCCCCCCAAGTTTTTTACCCCCGTGTTGTGCAGGTTATTAGCTTCGTTTTTGCCTTGGTTTCCCGACCAACTTTCTTTTGCCGCTCTGAGACCGAGAAGCTTTTCTCCAGGGGGGGGGGTCCGGGGGGCTTTGCCCCCCGGCGAACGGTACGCACTTCTCAGTCTGTTTGTCACAATAAACACTGCACATTCCTGGAGGCAACAGCCCATTTCAAATTCAATCACCACTCGATACTGTGTGCTGGTAAATCATTGGCACGAGTAGAAATAAATAATATCACGTGGAACAAGGCAGTTGTTTCGACTGGGAGAGAATCTGTCAAGTAATACGGGGCTGCTTCTGATCCTCGACTCTCTTTCTCGGCTCCAGCCCCCGTGGACTTCTGCCCGCCAGCCCACGAGACGTGAGGCAGTGCTTTGGCTACACGATACCACCAACGGGAAAAAGGTGAGGAATTCCTCATGAGGAATTCCTCACCCTCTTTTTCGAGCCTCTATTTTTTTGAGGAATTCCTCGCACTTTTTCGTTAGCGGGAGCACTGTGTGAGTGTGTGCCGTCTACCTAAACACAGCTCGGATGCGGAAACCTATGACGGATCCTGCACCGCTGCATCTCGCCTCCCCTTTGCGTCGTAAGGTGTTTTGTTTGCTTAACAGCCGTCTTGGCATCGTCCGAGTTGGGCGATTTCAAACACCCGACTCCTTTGGTCGTTATGGTACTTGACAGCTGCATATTATGTGTCCGACAAAGGTTGACATCGGGTAGCATACCGGTTAAAGGAAGACGGGAGGCTTATTGCGGGCTTTGTCATGGCCCGCTTCATCATGCCTTCGGTCTGAGATCCACGAGACCCGCGTGAACGTGAAGTGAGACTCAGCGCGCAGCTGTTCTGTCCCTGTGTGTTGTTAACGTGGCAGTTTTGCATGATGCAAGTAGGTTGACGAACTGCTTTGTTTTGCTTGGTGATTGAACGCGTTCGCCTCACCACCAGCTTACGGACATAAAAGGCGGAGGGGTTCTCCAGGGTGCACATAACTTACTGTTTCTGGGGAAACTCTGGGTCCAACTGCAGATTGATACGGCTAAACAAACGGGGATCTGGGGTGTGGAAAGCTTTCCGGGTGCAAATGCTTGGACTCACGGGGCGGAACTTTGGTAATAATATGGCAAGGGTGGCAAGAAGGGTTGCGGGGGGTCACATTTGCACAGTATTGACCAGCGAGGGGACAATGGCAACGATCGGCGCCACAAAAAAGATGGCGGCAGCTGCATACGATGACTTCGGTGCCAGCCCAGCGCCTTTTCTTGAGCTCGTTGACGGGACGCACGTCCACTTGGACCGAAACCGGCTGCCCGAGGCGTTGCTGGCGAGTACTGTAGGTGAAGGAAATCACGGAGGTGTCGCATCTGTGTGGTGTGCAGGGGACGGTGCAATGAGTTGATTCGAAGTAATGCTAATACCTTCCTCGGTAGCGAAGCCGCGATCACTCAGCCAGGTCTTCCAACATGCTGGGAGCGCGCGTCGTTGAACCGAAAAGACTACCCCTGTCGCTTGGCATGTAGGCTGTAGGGAGGAAGCCTATGTTGGTTGTCTAGTCCTTCAATATCGGCACGTTTTAACCTGAGGATACGGGTACCGACAGCTCAAACTGGTCCTGCGAACTATTTCCTACCCAACCTCTCCAAGACAGCAGCAAGTTCATCAGTTCACAGCTAGCTCGACCCCACGCCCACGAAAGGTGGAATGGGTAGTTTGTTCACCTTTTTGACGTTCTCATGACTGTTACCGCATCGTCGCTGTGTTTCCGGCGATATTCGCTCGGTCAGTTGCCTGCGACGGCGCTCTTTTGAGTAGCCCTACGTTGCTGATTTGCTGCGTGGCTCTGCAAATTCCTTTTTGGCACTGCCCCCCCCCCGAGCTCGGGCTCGCTCAACTGAAGTCACGGTTGGTCAATTCTGAACGGTGCTCGAGCCTACGCTACTGCTCCTTGCCCTGGCGCGGTTTTGTTGATCGCTTACGCCGCTACCAAACCCAGATTTTCCTGGGTTTCGTGTGGGCTACAGCACATTTACCTCCTTTGAGGTCGGACTCCTGTTGCGATAGTGGGAAGTCATCGGCATGCCGATGAGTACAACACTAGTATTACACCTCCTCTTTTGAGATTTCGCAATTGGCAGCCTCCTCAAGTATTTGTTACAAAAGCGGGTGCGCACAAGAAAAGGCGTACCGGGCCTGGTCTAGACCGGGGATCGTCGAGCACGACTGTGTGAAGCGCACGGCTCGTCCGTTGGACGCAGTGCTTCCACGGTTCGTCAGGGTGGCCTTGGAGGGAGAGTTGCCCGCCGAGTTGCACGTGCGGTGTGCCGGGTGCAGATCGAGGTTGCTGCCGCCGGAGCAAGAATTCGCGTCGGTCTTCACGTGCTCGATGTCGAGATCCCGGCTCTCGTTGTCGCAGCTGTTGTCGACGGGCAGCAACTCGACGAGCGCTCCGTCCGTCATTGACGCAGGATCAGCAGCGACCGCCCAATCTTCGCTGAAAAAGCCACCCGAGCCCCGTCGACGTGCACCCTCCTACGCCTCGGCAACACTTGCCTCTCCTCCCCCCCTGAACACGATGTCGGCCAAAAAAAAAAAAAAATGCCCGATAACGCGTTGCTTCCCACACCGGGGCTATCGACGCAGTGTTCGGTGCCTGTGGCTCACTTCCACGCGCGTGTGTCCGCGGGTCTCTCCCCCCCCCCCCTCCCCCCCCAGCTCACCCTGCCCCTCACCCCGCGCGTCTTCAATCGAGTAGGATAGCCACCGCACGCCGCCTTCCCCACGTCCTCAGTCTCTCTGAAGGGGATGTCGTCGTGTTTTCGGGTCGTTGGTGTGTTTCTTTGTTTTTACCGACGATGCGTGGCAGGCTGCTGTCTTGCGACCTTTCTTGTGTTTGTCTTTGTTTTTGTTTTTTTGTTTTTTTTTTGTAGTTCTTCCTTTTTAATGTTTTTTTGAGTTTTCAGCTCGTCTCCAGTTGAACATCGATGTGGGTACCGGGTAGTGACGGGGGCGAAGACGTACTGCTCCCCTTCTGTTTCGTTGTGGGTTTTGGTGTGCGCAGCCACTTCGCCGTGGTTTGAAACCACTTTCCTGGACTCACTTCGGAGCCCATTTCACAACAAGCGCAAAATGTTTTGGTGCACCAGAACACTCAGGCTTTTCCGCAATTGCAATACATTGTAGGCAGCCGGCAAGGTCGTTTGTGCGAGTAAGACTGGCGCGGGTTCAATACCCGCGGCATCACAGACTGTTGTGTGCCTTCGCGAGAGTGGGGCGGGTTCAATACCCGCGGCTTCACGGACTGTCGTGTGCCTTTGCGAGATTGGGTCGGGTTCAATACCCGTGGCATCACGGGCTGTTGTGTGCCGTCGCGAGAGTGGGGCGGGTTCAATACCGCCGGCATCACAGACTGATGTGTGCCTTCGCGAGAGTGGGGCAGGTTTATTATTCGCGGCATCACGGGCTGACGTGTGCCTTCGCGAGATTGGGTCGGGTTCAATACCCGTGGCATCACAGGCTGTTGTGTGCCGTCGCGAGAGTGGGGCGGGTTCAATACCGCCGGCACTCACAGACTGATGTGTGCCTTCGCGAGATTGGGTCGGGTTCAACACCCGAGGCATCACAGGCTGTTGTGTGCCTTTGAGAGACCGGGGCGGGTTCAATACCCGCGGCTTCACGGACTGTCGTGTGCCTTTGCGAGATTGGGTCGGGTTCAATACCCGTGGCATCACGGGCTGTTGTGTGCCGTCGCGAGAGTGGGGCGGGTTCAATACCGCCGGCATCACAGACTGATGTGTGCCTTCGCGAGAGTGGGGCAGGTTTATTATTCGCGGCATCACGGGCTGACGTGTGCCTTCGCGAGATTGGGTCGGGTTCAACACCCGAGGCATCACAGGCTGTTGTGTGCCTTTGAGAGACCGGGGCGGGTTCAATACCCGCGGCATCACAGACTGTTGTGTGCCTTCGTGAGATTGGGTCGGGTCCAACACCCGAGGCACCACAGGCTGCTGTAGGCCTTCGCGAGAGTGGGGCGGGTTCAATACCCGCGGCCTCACGGTCTGTCGTGTGCCTTCGCAACATTTGGTCGGGTTCAACACCCGAGGCATCACAGGCTGTTGTGTGCCTTTGCGAGACTGGAGCGGGTTCAATAGCCGCGGCATCACGGTCTGACGTGTGCCTTCGCGAGATCGAGGCGGATTCAATACCCGAGGTATCACATGCTGTTGTGTACCCTTGCGAGACTGGGGCGGGTTCATTACCCGCGGCATCACAGGCTGTTGTGTGCCCTCGTACGAGTAGGTCGGAAGTGAGCTCGCTAACCGGGACGCCAAAGACTGCTGAGTCGGGGGAGCCGAGGTCCCGAGGAGTCAATATTTTCCCTTTTTTGCTTGGGGGCCGCTGTCGTGTCCGGACTTCCTCTTGAAACCAGACGAACGTCCGGCGGCCCCGCGGTTCACCGCTATGGGACGCCCGCTCGCGAACGGAGTAGCCTGCGCTGCTCTCCGAGCTGCCTTAACCTCATCGGCGGACTCGGTCGCCGACGGCCACCCTGAGGACGAGATCAGTAAACTCCTGATACTCGATCCCGTCGAGATGTGTCTCGTAGGCAATACCTCGAGCCCGAGCAACGCCGCGGGGAACGCCCGCCTCCTTGAAAGACTTCAAGGTTTCCATGCGCACCATTGCGATGTGAAGAACTCTCAAGTTGTCCTCGTTCCAAGTTCCATTTTGCTTTGAACGACTGTTCCACACCATTTTCCACAAGGTGCGCATGCTCATGCTGACGGAGTCGGCCTCGGGGGAGTTCGGGCGCTCTAAAAAAGGCCCGTACCGCTGTCGGATTCTGTTAAGAATTTCGATGACGCAGTCGAGAGCCCAAATATGGGATCCATTCGGAAACCCTTCGAATATCAAGATCAAACGGAACGCGGAGGTCTCTGCAACCGAGGGCCATCAGGGCCGCCCGCTGCTGTTGGGCAAGGGCTGCCAACTGGGCTACCCCCGGATCTTTGTGGTTAAGCAATTCAACCGGGACCGGTGCGATCACCGAGGCCCGGGAACCCGCGCCGAGGACTGACTCGGCCTCCCACTCAGGCGGCAGTACCTCCTCGGCTTCCTCGGGTTCCGGTTCAACCGGCATCAACGGGCTGCCGTTGTGCACCAGCCAACAGCATGTGGGACATACCCACGTGGTGTTGAGCGCCTCTGGCAAGGCGAATCTGTCACGATTGTCCCTGCCCCTGAGTCGGGACCGCAGGCATGAGGCGATACAAACGCCGCCACAACGCGAACAGTGTCGTCCGTTGGCGACATCATGGGCGGTGTCGCATGATGGGGAAAAAACGCATTGTCTTACAGGAATTGACGGAATGACACCACCAGGCGTGGAGTATGCGGCTTAATTTGACTCAACACGGGGAATTTTACTAGGTGAGGACGATCTCAAGGATTGACAGATTGAGAGCTCTTTCTCGATGAATTGTGTGGTGGTGCATGGCCGCTCCTGGTTGGTGGAGTGATTTGTCAGGTTGATTCCGTTAACGAACGAGATCTCGACCCTTAAATAGGTGGGCGTGTCGTTGTAGGGGGTGTCTTTTGGCATCGGCGGCTTGCTGCTTACCCGAGACGCGCACTACGTCTTAAGGGGACTGCGCGCGACTTATTCGTCCCACAGCAGCGGGGCGACTCGCCGGATATAGTAGGTATCCCAATCTACGTTCGGAAGATCCATATGTTCTAGGGTAGGCACAGCCGGCATATTTTTTGTTTGTGCGTACGTGGGTAAACCCTGTTTTGAGTGATTTAACACAGCACGCTGCCATCCGACACTTTTTGATATAGACAAGCAAGCTTGTTACCATAAAAAAGAGGGGAAGCAGCAGAATGCAGTGCTTTCTTGTTCAACTGTTTCTGCGTTTGTCGGTGGGTTCCTTTTCTTGTGCCATTTTTCTTCTTTTCCTTATTCCTTCGACGACAACAAGTGTCAGACTAGCCACCCAGGGTGGATTGCTTCTCCTTGGGTGGATTGCTTCTCCTTGGGGTTCTCTACCGTTCAGGTTGTTTGGTCTCCGGTTTCGTTGTCTTTTCTTGCAGCAACGGCGGCAAAGAAATTGTAAACTCGAAAGAGAGCGCGGGCAGCGCGTGTTGGGGAGAAGGTCGGCCGAAACAATCATATTCACTCACAAACGGGCTGACCCTCTCCCCTCGCCACTCGTATGGGCATGCACAAACGCCGCGGCCATGCTTTCGTTTTTTATTCTCCCTCCATGCAAGCCTTTCCTTTTCCGCCTTACTCCAGGATTCCCGCTTCGATGTGTGCCACGACGCCCTACACGGATGTCCTATACACTACCCACCTGATTGGTGTAGTGGGGAGGTACATGCGGATCACCTCCTAGCATGCACAGCGTCATGGACGGGTTCAGTATCCATGGACACTCAAAAGCGGTGGCGTTTCTAGCGTTTATCCTTTCTTTATCAACAACGTGAGTGCCTGCAGACACGAGCGGTGCGAGGCTGGTTTGGCAGGCAGCTGTTCGTAGCTGATTCGTAGCTCGTCACAGCCATGACCACCCATGCTACGAGAGCACAGACTCATCCTTCTCGGGGAGAAGGCCCCTACAACCACGTCTGAGCAATCATTCAACAAACTAGGGCGCCCGCCCTACGTGGCTTCTTTTTAACGATGGCAAGCTTCCAGGAGGGAGGGCCGCACAAACGGGTCCCAAGAATCCTGCTGAAAGAGAAAACCAGTTCAGCCCGTTTTTACGCCGGTTGGAAAGGACTGCGGATCCGTTCCTCCGCCCACAATGCTGTAATGGGGCGTTGGTTCGAACACACTGCGCGGCACCTGCGACTGCTGCACCCCCTCTTTGCATGTGTGAGCGTGTGAGCAGGGCTTCCTGTTGCAAATTTATTCTGTTGCAAATCGAATCTTGGTCGTTCAAGGAACTCAACCACCACAGCTGCAAAGCTAAAGCCTTGGGTTCTTCGGGCTCTGCATCCTTCTGTTCCAGAGATCGTAGAGCAGTTTGCCCACAACAACTTTAGCCTTGAATCGCATGCTTCGGGTGAGGGCATGCAGTTTATCAAGAAGTAACTCAGCTTCCCTTGCAGACACAAGTTGGACTCAGCTTGCTGAGCAAGCACATCCTTTCGTCTATCACATCAAATCACCATGGGACTCTTGATTGCGTGCTGCCGATCAATTTTACCTGTGGGCTGTCCAAGATATCCTAGATCTCGATCGGCCTCTGTCTCGAAAACGCGACTATGTACCCTTCCATCCGCTCGTGCACTCACTCAAGAGATTGCCCTTCCATTCGCTCGTGTGCTTGCCCTTTCTTCAGCTCTTCGGGACTCACTCGTTAGCTTACTATTCCATCCGCTCGTGCGCTCACTCAAGAGTTTACCCTTCCATCCGCTCGTGCGCTCCCTCAAGAGCTTGCTTTTCCAATCGCGCTTGCCCTTTCGCTCGTTCTTCTGGAACGAGTGCGGAAGAAATGAAAAAAAGAGAGAGAGAGAGAGAGAGAGAGAGAGACAGAGAGAGAGAAAAAAGGAGCTGCCATACGATGTAACAGCAATTGCCTTCGGCTCGCCGTTTGGAATGGCAACTGGAAGAAAGAAGAAGAAAGAGATCATCGCTTTTGGTAACCGTGCACACGCTCGCCACGCGCTATGATGACTGTGCTTCTGTGAACAGCTGTGGTCGCAATAAGGCCCTGGTATTTGGGTCTACGCAGAAGTCACTAGTGTGCAGGCTTTCAGATGATACGCTACCCGAACTCGCGGGGAAGCAATTTCCCCATTCAAGAGCATCGATGCGCCAGAAACCAAAAGCCGTACGCTTTCTTTTGGCGTCTCGAAAGACGAGGCGACAAAAGAAGGAGAAAAATCGAAACTTCACTTGGACTGGGGAAGGAGGGGATTGGGTAGGGGTGAACACAAACAAACAGAACGGGTCCTTTACATGGGGGGAGGCGTGGCGGCAGAAAATAAAAACATAGAGAACGGGCTATTCGCGGAAGCTAATTCTTTTTTCTTTTTTGGAATAGTGGAATATGACTCACGGGTCGAACTACCCAAAAACACTTCCCTCTAAAAAGAAAAGGATGCACGATCCACTTGTGGGAGGGGGGGGCAAAAAAAAGCCTCGTCAACCACTGCTCGTCGTTTTCGACGAAATGTGGAGACCCGAAATAGCATGCCGAGAAGTTCGTAAATTTGAAAAGAAGTCAGCGTCTAAGACGGATCATGGCACAAACGTAGGGGGAGGGGGGAGAAACGTCGGTTGTGCGGGCGCGGCCGAAGAGGGACTGGCTTCGCTGTGCCGCGCTTGCAGCAGCCGCGAAGGTGCTGCGGCGGACTGGCGACGCGAGAAAGACTTTCTCCATGCCTTGCCTTTTTAGAGTTAGAGAGTATTTTTTGTGTTACCTTTTTTTTTGTTGTTAACTTCTGTTGTTGTTTTACACTGCAACGGGGCCCCGAAAAGTCCGTTTGCCGGAACTCGTGGGGCATTCATGCGACTAAGCCAGATGAAAGGCGCACCACCCTCTCGTGCGGTAGTGCTGCGCTCACTGTATACGTTTTCAGGAGCGTGTTCACTGAGTCTTGTACTTGGCAGCGACGGCCTTGGAGGCCATCTTGAAAGCAGCCTTGCGGTCCGACGTCTTCCTGCACGCCTCGGCATACGCTGCCGGGAAGTTCTTCTTCACGAAAACAGCGTACTTGCCCGGAGCCTGTGCGGGTTTGGGGCGAGAGTCGAGAGCCCACATTACCAATGACTTCAAATTCGGGAGAGATTGATTCGAGGGCGGGATCGATTGCACCTGCCGGTGGATGCCTGACTCCGGGGACTGATTGGAAAGCGGAATAATGAAATTTCAAATCTTCGGTTGACCGTAGAGGCTGACGAGGCGTAGAATGGTTGCGGGGCGAGGGAAACAAAAGATACGCACCTTTTTGTAGCTGTCCCTGACCTTCGTCTTCGCGACGAGGTTCTTCCTCGCCTCGGCAACGTACTTCTCCTTCTCCGCCGCGGACATGCTCTGCGCGTGTGTTTCTTTGATGGAAAGGTGCATGTCTTGAAAATTCTGGGTCTTCAGCTTCCGAGTGGCTTTCTGCAATCGGAACAGATTTCTGATGTTCCGAATGCAATAATATATATTCTTTTAAACCCTGACTTTTTCTGTGAACCAACACACATGGCATACATAACTTGCGGCGAGGCAGACGCTCGTGAAGTGGTGAGTAGTAGTGGTAGTTTGGACTTGTTATGCAGCAACAATCTGACGATAAACTGCACAGCATATATATAGTAGTAGTATGTGTCGTCTGCCGAAGCAGCCGGAGACATCATGGGGCGCAGGGGGCAGGTCTTGCTTTACTTTTCTCTTCTTCATGGAGACCCGCCCCCGGCATCCCGACTGTCCAATCACTGTCGAGAAAGTTTGCGCCCTTGACTCTGAGGTGGTTGACCAGGCCCTCCACGAAGCCTTATACACAACACGGCTACAACACGAGGATGCAGCCCTGCTCGGGCATTGGCTGCCTAGCATCCCCCCGACCGTCAATTTGACATTTTTGTGGCCCTCTAGTCGCCGGGCGGTGCTGTCAGCACTTGTTCCGCGTCGCATCAAGTACATGGTGCTGGCAGTTGGGATCGGCGACCGCGACTCAAGTAAGGTGCGGTCAACGGTGTCGCCACGTGAAGGCCCCCCCATGACACCTAAACCCGGGAAGTCACCCATCCTTCCTGTCCTGCTTAGCGTTGAGCGCAGGGTCGGTGAAGTCCTTCATCAACTGCTCCTCCTTCATGCGCCATCTCCGCAGTGTACCCCCTTCCTCGCTGTAATGTGTACTCCCTGGTCTTGACCGAGGGATACACTTTCTCCGACAAGACCTTGATTTCGAGGGACCAGGACAAGCCCACGTAAGTGAATGCAGGTGTCTTCTTCCGAGGGGTGCACGGCATACCTTCCACTTTGCACCAACGTCCTTCAGGCTGATCTTGCCCTTGGTGCCCTTGGTGGTCTTGGCGACGAAAAGGCTGTACGGGTTCGATGCGCCGGTAGCCTTGATGGCCTTCTTCTTGTCCGAGACAGCCTTTCTCTTGGCCGCCAGCTTGCTCTTCTTGGTCTGCAGGGCTGACCTCTTCTTCGCCGCAGCAGTCCTCTTTCTCAAAGTCGCTGCCTTCTTCGCTGCAGCCAACTTGCTCTTCTGGGTTGTGAGCCTCTTTCTGGCGAGCGTCTTCTTCGCCTTTGCGACAGCCAACCTCTTCTGGGCAGCTGCCTGCTTCTTCGCTCGGGTGGCGGCCTTCTGGGCCCGCAGCTTTGTAAGCTTCGCCTTTTTAACCTGCGCCTTCTTCGACATGGCCGCCTTCTTCTTCAGCGATGCTGCCTTCCTCTTCGCCGCCTTTGCCTGCTTTGCAGCCGCGACCTTCGTGGCCTTGGTCTTCTTTGCGAGCGCCTTCTTTGCGGCCCTCGCCTTCTTGGCGGCCGCCTTCTTCACTGCGGCTGCCTTCTTCGCGACCTTGCGTGCGAGCTTCGCGGCACCCTTGGCGACGCTGTGCTTCACGGCGGTCTTCTTCGCCTTTGCTGCCTTCTTCACGCTTCTCACCGCCTTCTTCACCTGCACTTTGGCGACGGCCTTCTTCTGCGCCGCTTTCTTCGCGGAGCTCTTCTTCTTCGCCGGCGCCTTCTTCACTGCCTTGCTGGCCGCTCGGAGTTGGACGGCAGCCAGCGGCGTAACAGCAACGGCTCTCGCGGTAACAGCACGGATGGCGAACATCATGGCAAACAGATTTCGAGCGTGTGTGTGTGTGTTGTGGGGGGGGGGGCGAGAAGAGTATCTGGAGAGGAACAACTCTGACAGAAGCAACTTGGAATGCACCTTCTTTCTTCGTAGATACACGGGGACTTTTCCGGCCGACTACCTGGCCAAAATCCAAAACCCCGTGGAGGAAAAGCCAAGCTGTTTCCAAGATGCTAACAGGATGCTCGTGTGTCGTGCTTGTGCTGAAATATACCGGCTTCAAAGCCACGGTCACGGGGCAAGGGCAAGCTTTTGGATTCCCAACTCCCTCACCAACTCCTGGATTGCAGTATATTCGGCTGCAGCCAGAATACAGAGACTACTGGGGTCTACAACATGGTAGTGATGCAGCAGCACCCACGAAGGTCGCATGACAGGATCACAGCAGTCATAATACCTGTATCTGCGGCCATTCCAAGTATCGTAGGCCACCTATGAAACAAAAACAGACAACAGTGTTCCATTGCCTCACTCCACTGCAACTGCCCGACTCGTCACTTTGGGCCCATCTTTTGTATGATGGACGATGTGGCAGTGAAAGTGGGCTGTCGTCCTGTTCATTGTGGCACTAATGATTCACAAGTGAAGCTACTGGAGAAAGTCGTATTTGCTCCTTACTGATGCACGACTTCGTGAGACTGCCCGTTTCAGCTAAAACCCAGAGTTTCGAGCGAACTTTCACTCTAAAACACCACGCATTGTTTTCCCACGCGTAGCTTGGGAAAGGGTTTTTCTGGCATACGATTTTGACCTGCATTCACCAGAGCAAAAAAAAAGTCGTCTGCCGAAGCAGCCAGGCGCAGGGGGCAGGTCTTGCTTTACTTTCTCTTCTTCATGGAGACCGCCCCCGGCATCCCGACTGTCCAATCACTCAAAAAAGTTTGCGCCTATTGTGATGAGGTGGTTGACCAGGCCCCCACGAAGCCTTATACACAACACGGCTACAAAGTTGTGACAAATTCAGGGGGTTATACACTGCAGCGGTTGGGTGAGGTAACTCACCCAGTGCTCCCGCTAACGAAAAGGTGCGAGGAATTCCTCAAAAAAAAAAGAGGCTCGAAAAAAGAGGGTGAGGAATTCCTCACCTTTTTCCCATTGGTGGTATCGTGTAGCCAAAGCACTGCATCACGGTCTACTCTCTGCTGGGCATGGTGGGCTGGCGGGTAGAAGTTGGGGGCTGGAGCCGAGAAAGAGAGTCGAGGCTCAGAAGCAGCCCCGGATTACTTGACAGATTCTCTCTGAGTCGACACAAGTGCCTTGTTCCATGTGATCTCTGGTCTGCATCTACTCGTGGCAATGATTTACCAGCACACACAGTATCGAGTGGTGGTTGAATTTGAAATGGGCTGTTGCCTTCAGGAATGTGCAGTGTTTATTTTTACAAACAGACTGAGAAGTGCAAACTTTCTCCACCTGTACCGTACCGTTCGCCGGGGGGCAGACCCCCCCGGACCCCTTGAAAGATTCTGGTGCTCCCCTGGAGAAAAGCCTCTCGGTCTCAGAAAGTTGGTCGAGAAACCGAGGCAGAAACGAAGCTAATAACCTGCGCAGCACGGGGGGAAAAAAAATTGGAGACACCAGGGATTATCCTGTATGGTTAAAAAAAAAACTTTTCACCAAAAAAAAAAATTCTGAAAACAGGCCGGTGAAAAAAGATTTTTAACCATTGGGGATTTCTGGTGAAAACTTTTTGGCAAGGGCTCAGATCCTGGAGTCGTAGTTGCTGTTTTGTGTGTACACAGCCTGCCAGCGATGTGGTCCAGAAATATCTATGGGGCATCAGGGGCGTTGGGATTAGCGTGTTGGGGGGCGCCTGTCGTGAGCAGCTTCGCCCTGCCTCGATTCGTTGAAAGGCGTTGAGGCCATCATGCCGTAGTGCCCACTGGGACTGACAAGTGAAGGCTACAACAAAGTGGAGAAGCAGCAGCCAGATTGTGTTTTCCATCACACCCAGTAATCAGTCACTGGAGGATCGTTTGCTATCCTGAAGCTCACAGGCCTGAAAGAATTTTGAAAGTGAAGTCGCTCACCGCATTTGGTTTTAGTGGTGCTGCCACGTGTGGTCGACACTGTGCTAACGTATGACGCTACTGTGTGGGACACTGCTTGCTTCAGCAATCCATGCTTTCCCACTCGCAGCGTGGGAAAAAAAAAATTCTGGCCATATTGGTGTGGTCGGTATAGCCAGGGGGAACTACGGGGGAACTACGGGGAACTGACCTTGGGGTGTCTTTTTTTTTTTTTTTAATAGTACATCTGTACTGACGGGAACATTACCGGAACAACGGTTGCACATGAAAGAGAAAACGAAGCCAACGAAAAAAGTGCTAATACAGGAAAACCCCCCCCAGAGAGGTTTATACCCTGTACACGCGAAGAACAAGAAACTTTTGCCTTATCATTTCCATCACCTTTGGTCAGTTGATGCTGATCGTCAGTTGCTTCGTTTATCAGTGCAAGCCCCAACTCCGGAAATGTTCTGTAGTGGATTTTTTCAAACGCCACCAAACCGGGAGCTTTGGAGTGAGCAAAACGGTTCCGCTTGCTTGGGCTTTCCGCAGAAGGGCCAAGCCTTTTGAAAAATGGAGCCTTCGGGGTGTCGGGGTTGGTGCTTTCGTGACGCCGTGGCATGAAGGATTCGTTGGAAAGTAGACTCGAACGCTATCGTAGGACTCGCAGATGTCGGTTGGCTCACGCTCGCAGGAACCTAAGTAAAGCTCGCTACCGGGCCCCCTTCAACGTTCCCCAAGAGGACTGAACACAAAAGCTCAGTTGCCACCATTGCGTGCTTGTACTGGCCCTTGAAAATAATCGCGTTATCGTGACGGATGGCAGAGGCCTGGCCGATCGAGATCTGCAGGATGTCTTGGACAGCCCACAGATAAAATTGGCAGCACGCAATCAAGAGTCCGGTGATAGAAGAAAATATGTGCTTGAGTCCAACTTGTGTGTCTGCATGGAAGGGAAGCTGATAAGAAGTTCTTGATAAACTGCATGCCCTCAGTATGCCATTCAAGGCTAATGTGTTGTCGGCAAACTGCTCTACGATCTCTGGATGCAGAGCCCGAAGACCCGAAGGCATTGCCGTGTCCGAAGTCTCCCTCTCGCCAGCGAAAGAAGCAAACAAGCCAGAGCCTCTCCTTGCGCGCCATTCCGACACTCCAACCCCTCTTGGGTTTGGCAAGAAGGTGATCTGATCTGCAATCACGTTCAGAAGCCCAGGTGGCGTTTGCATCAGCTCCTCTTCTGGGAGAACCCGGAAGCTCTCCGGAGATGGTACCTGCATTCCAACTCGTCCTCTTGGGAAAGGCCAGTCGACGGCTGTACGCAAGTGGGCGGAGGTCCTGGGACTGCGAAGGCGTGACTACCCCACAAGAAGGACTCGCTGTCTCTCTGTTCTGCCCCTGCCGCCATAGCCATCTTATCCTCGGCCAAGCACCACTTTCTCCTCCTGCAACGCAACCTTGCCTTCAGCATGGCCATTATTATTATGACCTGTCATTCTGGTTATCAACGTTACTCCTCGCTCGGGTTGCCGTCTTCGACCGCGACCGCCTCTGATAGTTTGGGTTAGAATGCAAATAATCTGTGGCGATTTGCGGTGTCGCGGTTATCTCTTCGTACGTGATGTGTCATTCTTTCGCCTCTTTAGCTCAACTTGATCGTCGCGCTCAGGCGCGCGTTTGGTGCCTCGCTTCTTCTTCGATTGCTCGCCCAGGTTCACCGGTTGCTGCACCGGCGCTTTCACACGCCGCACTTCACTTTCTGGTGCTCGTGGCACACCCCCTCACTCCACTTTTCGTGTTCGCACGCTCTGCCCTTCCACCTCCGTACGTAGGGAAAAGATCCATCCCCCGCGCCTCGTCCCTGAACTCGTGCCGTCGTCAGCTGTGTCGCGAGCACTTCCATCGTCTCCGTACTACCACGGAAGATCGGCCTCATCTCGTACCCCGTGAGGCACGGCGGGGCTCCCACCGTTCTCAGCGACCCTATCTTCTCCAGTTTCCTGTCTGGCAGAAGCGGTCCGTCGCCGTTTCGCTCCAGCGCATCCCCGACGGGTTTGTAAAAGTTTTCCGAGTACCCTCGCACGCATGCTCAACGGTGTCCCGTCCGTCGTCGCTACGACACTGCCCAGAAGATCCAGTTTGGTGCACACTTCAAAGTCGACGGCGGGCTCTGCCATCGAGACGTCACCCGCCACCGACCAGCACATCCCATCCAGCCAATACTGCAGCGCGGAACCACCTCTCTCCTCCGACCGCCGCGAAGGTCTCCGGTCCCGCGATCGCTTCGAAACCCGGCGGGCGCGGGGCCTCTGGTAGAACATTTCCTGCTCTCCCCTACCGCAGCTGATCCTGTCACTACCTGTCAAACCGTGACTCCCTGTCTGTCCTTCCTTCTCATCCTATTCCTTCCTCTTCAGGGCACGCATAGCACATGGCCGCTCTGCGCAAGTTGGGGCCGTAATACTGCACCTTTGTAGCTCTTCCGCCCCACCTTCGCCAGGGCCGACTGCACAAAGTGATCGCCACAAAGGAATTACCCCCCGAAATTCACCAATTTTGGCCTGGACCAGGTGGCTTGTCTCCTGGAGTCTTTGATCTTCTTATTTTGTGACGAAAACGTGCAAAGTAGCTCAGAAATGCTCTCCAGGACCCAAGGCCGCATCCCTGAAGCACTCAGCAAAAAAACAAGAAACGAAAAAAAAAAAAAAGACACCCCCCCCCCATGTTGAACTACGGGGGAACTACGGGGAACTGGCCCACCGACCACACCACATATCAAAGATTTTTTAACCGGAATTTTTCAGAATTTCGGGGATTAGAATAACCCCTGGGACAGGGGATTAGTTTCCGTTGCAGATTTAGACCGACGGTCTACATCTGCAAACCGGACTTGGCCGGGAAAAAAAAAAAAAAAGTTCAAAAAACGGTGTTCAAAGTAAATCTAGGGGGGGGTGTGGTGTTTGTAGCAGTGTGCCCAAGGTGCTGGAAGGCTGCTGAGCCTCCGCTGCTGAGACCCAGTTCGGCAGGTTGCAGCTGCCACTGTGCTTCATTACCGGGCCAAGGTCCTGTTTGACAGTTGAGTATCCCACACGAGCTAAGAGTTGCCCACACATGATAAAGGGGGGCGGAGTTATTTTCGTCCAAATTTTCCGTCGCGCCTTCGGCGCGATGTTGCTAAAAATACTTACACGCAACACTTGCAAACATGGCTAGCCGTAGTTAAAGTGTATAAGCATACCTACTACCCTCATACCACCCGCCTCACAGCCTCAATCGTCAACCGGAGACCCTAAAACACCGAACCTCTAAACCACAATAAACGCTAAAAATAACGCTAAAAATGTTGTTGTAAGCACGGCGGTGCACACCAAAACCGTGGACCTATTGTCATAGGAATCATAGGAAAATAGGTCCCCAGGTCCACCCCCCTTCAGCTGCCTGACGAGACTGTCTGTTTACGATTTTGATTGTTTGTGGAGCGCGTCCCCATATGGCACCCAACCCTACAGGGAACCCAGAAGCATTCGGAAACCCCCGAAAAGACCGTGTACATCGGCGAAAACGGCACCGAAACACCGCCCAAAACCACCCCATAGTAACGGTCTAAATCTGCAAACCCCGGAAGCCTTCAAACTAAAACCCTGCCCTGGGAGCAGTGATTTATATATCGGTCTGGGGCTCGGGGCCACCCCGAGCCAGTGCTCCCGCTAACGAAAAAGTGCGAGGAATTCCTCAAAAAAAAAAGGCTCGAAAAAAGAGGGTGAGGAATTCCTCATGAGGAATTCCTCACCTTTTTCCGATTGGTGGTATCGTGTAGCCAAAGCACTGCATCACGGTCTACTCTCTGCTGGGCATGTTGGGCTGGCGGGTAGAAGTTGGGGGCTGAAGCTGAGAAAGAGAGTCGAGGCTCAGAAGCAGCCCCGGATTTCATGACAGATTCTCTCCGAGTCGACACAAGTGCCTTGTTCCATGTGATCTCTGGTTTGCATCTACTCGTGGCAATGATTTACCAGCACACAGTATCGAGTGGTGGTTGAATTTGAAATGGGCTGTTGCCTTCAGGAATGTGCAGTGTTTATTGTGACAAACAGACTGAGAAGTGTAAACTTTCTCCACCTGTACCGTACCGTTCGCCGGGGGGCAGACCCCCCGGACCCCCCTTGAAAGATTCTGGTGCTCCCCTGGAGAAAAGCTTCTCGGTCTCAGAAAGTTGGTCGAGAAACCGAGGCACTAATAACCTGCGCAGCAGGGAAATTTATTTGGGGGGCACGAAAAAAAAAAAGTCCAAAAGCAGGTTTTGGAATTCCTCACCAAAAGTGAGGTTAGCGGGAGCACTGCCCCGAGCGCGAAAAAAAAAATTGAATTAATTTTGGGTTGGGGTTGGGGTAGGGCCGGGTCACTACCAACCGGGATCAGCGGGGGTGAGCCACAGGGGAGGGACGAAAAGCCATGGCGAAGTCACGGCGAAGTTCCTGGCGAAAGCCATGGCGAAGTCACGGCGAAGTTCCTGGCGAAAGCCATGGCGAAGCCATGGGGGCAGGAAGGGGAAAGAGGTGGCAGGAGGGCCAGGGGCGGGAGGGCCAAAGGGGTGGTGGGAGGCGAGACGTTGACTACCAAGTCTAATTAAATTTGGGATCGGAAATTGAACATTGACTACCAATTCCAATTAGATTTGGGATCGGAAATTGGACGTTGACTACCAATTATTGAGCCAATTCACCTAGCCCCCCTGAAAGTGACTTTAGCTCGATTACGCGTCGATTACACTGCACTTTATTGGTGTCTTGCCGTGGACACTCTCGAAGGAGAGCGGCACCGGGATCCGTCCCGGTAAAAGGAAGCACCAAGAAAGTATCAAGAGGACGAAGACAAAGAGAGAAGACCGACGACACACACACACACACACACGCGTACACATCAAGCGGTACAACCCCGAGAGCGCGCAATGACGGATCCGGGGTTCAAGGAACTCGCCGCCCAGGTGCAGGCTCAGGGAAAGCAGATGGCTGATCTGATGGCCGCAGTCAGCGGGCTGGTAAGGCAGGCTCAGACGGATGGCGCGAAGAAGCAGAGTACGACGAACGCTCCCAGCTGGGCGGATGACGAGGGGGATGAGCGCGAGCTCTGCTGGGACGACGGCGGTGACGGTGTCGCGGGTTCAGATGCAGAGAAAGCGGGCGGTAAAGGCGGAAAAGGCAAGGCGAGTGCAGGTGAGAACGACGAAACCAGCGGCGGCGGGGACGGCGTGGCGAAGCAAGAGGCGTCGGGTGGAAAACAGGGGAAAAAGAAAAAGAAGCGCAACGGAGGGTGGAAAGAGGTGCCGGGCAAGAAGCCGACGGCCGCGCGCGCGATGGAAGAGGACGGACAGAAGAAGGCACAAGAAGGCGAGAAGGCAGTCGGAGGGGCGGGGAAGGCGAGGATAGAGCTGAGGCAGGAAGACTGGGGAGTGCCGGTGGTTGACCACACCGAGCTGGCGGAAGCGACGGTGGCGTTCGCGCCCATGGCGAGCGCGCGCAGGATACGGCGTGAAGGGATGCCGGAGGGCTCGGCGGTGGTCACGGTGGCGGCTCTGGAGGGCAGCAGGCGGACGGACGTGGTGTGCCGAGTTGACGGCGTGGAGAAAGTGCTGCCGGGGTACGTGACGAGGTCCCCGGAGGGAGACGTGGTGTACGCGCCCGCGGACGTGAAGAAGGTTGACCGCCCGCCGACATCGACGGTGCTGATTTGCGCCGAGATAGATGCACGATGGTGCGGGGCAGAGACGTTGGCGGCCCTGCAGGAGCCATCGGGGGGGCGGGTGCTGAAGGCGGAGTGCAGGCGGCTCGCGGGAGAGGCGAAGGTGGACCTGAGTCCGCACAGCATGTTCAACGTGCGGCGGGTAAACCGCGTATTTCAGATGATGGTGCGCGTCGAAGAGGAGCAGGTCGGGAGGTTGCTGAGAATTTCGGGCAGGAGGGGTCTCTTTCTACGCATACCGCGCTGGAAGGAGGGGTCGGAGACGAACGACGTCGTGTGGCTAGCTGACGAGGAAGCATCGCTGAAGAGCGCTCTCGTGCTCGCGCAGGGGAAAGGCTGCCTGGGCCTTGCTCGTAGTCGCGCGCGGCTGGGGGTGAGGGTCGAAGACGGCATGTCCGAGCGGGTGCGGGAATCGCTGGGCGAAGCGGCGGCGAAGCAGGGTCCGCCCGCGATGCATTACCTGGTGAGGGGGGCACAGGCGCGCGATGCCGCTTCGGATCTTGAGGCGACCATGAAGGCGGCGGGATGGACATGTCGCCAAGTCGCGTCCTACCGGAGCAAGACGCATGGGGACACGCGCGTCGTCGCCAGCGAGGAGCCGCCCCCGCATCGACTGATAAGCGCGGGAGGAGCGCTGATGAAGGTCGATGACGAGACCGAGGAAGACAGGTCCGGACGGCGGCCGAAATCGCAGGTGTGGGATGCAAGGGCGGAGAGGACGCCGAAGGTCTCGTCGTACCTCGAGGCGTTGCGACGGCAGGGTCAGGAAAAGACGAGCACACCCGAGCAACCGAAGGGCGCGGGCGACAACAATGGCGCGGTGCGACAGCTCCGGGCGGAGAACGCGGAGCTACGCGCGAAGAACGACGCGCTGCGAGGTGACATCGCAGCACTCAGTGCTCAGATGGCGAAGCTGACGGAGATGGTCGCGACGATGAGGCCGAAGACACCCCCGGCGATGCCCGTAGACCGGACCCCGGTCAAGAAGAAGGCGCCGAAGACGCCCGTCGCCACACCGACGAAGCAGAAGATGGGACGGGCCGAGGCTCCGTCTCAAGACGTCCACATGACGCAACCGAAGCGTCCGCTGGGAACGCCGGGGAAGTCACCGTTAGCGAAGACGAAGAAGGCACACCAACCAGCAGCGGCGAAGCGTTCGTGACTGGGGAACGACGGGATGCGTGGCGGTGGAGAGACGCACGAAACGCTGGGGTTAAGGTTGAGAGAAGCCGCGGACGCGATGGGAGCGAGTGTGCAAGAAGTCCCTGGGGACGGGGCCTGCCAGTTCGCAGCGGTCGCAGCCGGACTGCCGGGGTGGTCGGTAAGGAGACTTCGTGCACGGGTTGTGGACGCGATGTTAAAAGACCCGACATTCGAAGCACACTTCGCGCCGTCCGAAAGGTACGGCAGCTGGTTTGCTTACGTGGAGGCAATGCGGGGGCCGTACGAGTACGGGGACGAGATGACGTTGACGGCAGCCGCGACGGTCACCGGAGCGGTACTCTGGGTGCTGGACAGCAGGAGGCCGCACATCCTGCGACGATACGCACCTCGCGTGGGCGCCACGGGGCAGCAGACGGCGGTCACGTACGTTCCGGAGCACTACGACCGGCTCCTGCTCCCGGGTACCACATTGGCGGAGCTGGCGCTACATGCAGACACGGTGGAAACTGTGGAGTTGAGCCGGGTCGAGCACGCGGTGAGGGTCGCAGCACATGAAGGAACGGACGCCAGGTCGCAGCAGGTGCCGCCGAAGCGGGACGGGGGCGTGTTACAAGGAGGAAGGGAGACGCTGAAGTTCGGGACGATAAACATGACATCTCTCGGGGGGAGGGCACACTTTTTGGATTGTGCCGCTGTCGACATTCTGGCGGTACAGGAGACGCTTTTGACCGACTGGGGTCAGAGGGAGTTCGAGGACGGCGTCAGGCGAGACTGGAAGTCGCTGTGGGGGGAACCGTGTCGGGAGCGACTTGACCGGCAGGGCAAAGCATCACCGTGGATAGCGGAAGCCGGCGGAGCGGGTGTTGCAGTCTTCGCGAAGAAACCGGCGCCGGCCTTCGTGGTCGGGAAGCCGTCACCGAGCCGGAGGTGGGTGCACGTGGCCGTCGGACTTGGAAGAGGAAACCAATTTTTGCATGTCTTCACACTGTATGCGAACTCGGGGGACAAGGCGGCGCCGGAGAGGGAGAAGATTATTGCGGAGGTGCACCGAGAAGCAGCAAGTCTCGGACGAGTACCGGTCATTGTGGCCGGCGATTTTAATGCGGAGCCCTCGTCGTCGGCGGCGATGTCGTGCATGCTGCGATCGGGATGGTACGACGCCGCAGAGATCTGCACCGATGGCGGTGCCCCGAAGACGTACGAGAAGACGGGGACGCGAGGCACACGCATCGATCACGTCTTGCTGAACGACGTCGCGATACACTCACTGGTAGCGAGCGAAACCACCGTCGTCGTAGACGCGGAAGGGCAGCGGGTGCCCAGCCACAAGATGGTGACGGTAGAGCTGGACATCACCGCGTTTGCAGACACATGTGAGAGGTACCGCATGCCAAGGTCCATGAGCCAGGTAGACGTGACGCACGAAGGACGGGCAGCAGCGCGGGCGGAAGAGTTGTTAGTGAAGCACCGGTTCGAAGATGCAGCACCAGATGACGTGGAAGCGCTCTGGGTGTCGGCGACTAAGGCGTGCGAGGGATATCTGGTCGAGCTGGCGGAGAAACAGGGGTTGCTCGACGGGCCCGTTGCCGCCTATCAAGGACGGGGTGAGACAAGAAAGCCTAAGAGAGAACATTTTGCGTCCGTGACAGACACCGGGACGGGCGCGGGTACGTATGCCTCAAGCAGATTCCGGAAGATATTGAACGGCCTCGACGCCTACATCCGAGGGCTGCAAACACTGAGTGGGGAAGGACCCGGGTGCATGCCGAGATCGCTGGAGAAGACGTGGGAGAACGTGTATCGGGACTGGAATCAATGGCCGGACGAGTACCAAAGGTGCGCGATTTGCCGCGACGCCCGCCGGACTTGAGCGTCGCCCAGACCTTGAGGCAGAAGCTGGAAGCGAGGAGCCGGTCACTGACAGCACAGGCGCGAAAGGGGAGAATAGCTCAGCTGGAGAGCAAGATGCAGAACTTCCACTGTGCAAACAGGCGCAACTGCTTCCGTGGTGCAGAAGGAGAGAAGGCGGACGGTCTGGTGGCGCTGAAAGTGGATGGCCGCTACACGGCAAATCTACGGGAGATCGACGCGACGTTGCAGAAAGAATGGGCGCCCCATCAACCGGATGTACACCCGAGTAGAACCAGAAGCGATCAAAGGGTTGCCTGGGAGGCGAGACGTTGACTACCAAGTCTAATTAAATTTGGGATCGGAAATTGAACATTGACTACCAATTCCAATTAGATTTGGGATCGGAAATTGGACGTTGACTACCAATTATTGAGCCAATTCACCTAGCCCCCCTGAAAGTGACTTTAGCTCGATTACGCGTCGATTACACTGTTACTTTATTGGTGTCTTGCCGTGGACACTCTCGAAGGAGAGCGGCACCGGGATCCGTCCCGGTAAAAGGAAGCACCAAGAAAGTATCAAGAGGACGAAGACAAAGAGAGAAGACCGACGACACACACACACACACACACGCGTACACATCAAGCGGTACAACCCCGAGAGCGCGCAATGACGGATCCGGGGTTCAAGGAACTCGCCGCCCAGGTGCAGGCTCAGGGAAAGCAGATGGCTGATCTGATGGCCGCAGTCAGCGGGCTGGTAAGGCAGGCTCAGACGGATGGCGCGAAGAAGCAGAGTACGACGAACGCTCCCAGCTGGGCGGATGACGAGGGGGATGAGCGCGAGCTCTGCTGGGACGACGGCGGTGACGGTGTCGCGGGTTCAGATGCAGAGAAAGCGGGCGGTAAAGGCGGAAAAGGCAAGGCGAGTGCAGGTGAGAACGACGAAACCAGCGGCGGCGGGGACGGCGTGGCGAAGCAAGAGGCGTCGGGTGGAAAACAGGGGAAAAAGAAAAAGAAGCGCAACGGAGGGTGGAAAGAGGTGCCGGGCAAGAAGCCGACGGCCGCGCGCGCGATGGAAGAGGACGGACAGAAGAAGGCACAAGAAGGCGAGAAGGCAGTCGGAGGGGCGGGGAAGGCGAGGATAGAGCTGAGGCAGGAAGACTGGGGAGTGCCGGTGGTTGACCACACCGAGCTGGCGGAAGCGACGGTGGCGTTCGCGCCCATGGCGAGCGCGCGCAGGATACGGCGTGAAGGGATGCCGGAGGGCTCGGCGGTGGTCACGGTGGCGGCTCTGGAGGGCAGCAGGCGGACGGACGTGGTGTGCCGAGTTGACGGCGCGGAGAAGGTGCTGCCGGGATACGTGACAAGGTCCCCGGAGGGAGACGTGGTGTACGCGCCCGCGGACGTGAAGAAGGTCGACCGCCCGCCGACATCGACGGTGCTGATTTGCGCCGAGATAGATGCACGCTGGTGCGGGGCAGACACGTTAGCGGCCCTGCAGGAGCCATCGGGGGGGCGGGTGCTGAAGGCGGAGTGCAGGCGGCTCGCGGGAGAGGCGAAGGTGGACCTGAGTCCGCACAGCATGTTCAACGTGCGGCGGGTAAACCGCGTTTTTCAGATGATGGTACGCGTCGAAGAGGAGCAGGTCGAGAGATTGCTGAGAATTTCGGGCAGGAGGGGTCTCTTTCTACGCGTACCGCGCTGGAAGGAGGGGTCGGAGACGAGCGACGTCGTATGGCTAGCTGACGAGGAAGCATCGCTGAAGAGCGCTCTCGTGCTCGCGCAGGGGAAAGGCTGCCTGGGCCTTGCTCGTAGTCGCGCGCGGCTGGGGGTGAGGGTCGAAGACGGCATGTCCGAGCGGGTGCGGGAATCGCTGGCCCCCGCATCGACTGATAAGCGCGGGAGGTGCGCTGATGAAGGTCGACGACGAGACCGAGGAAGACAGGTCCGGACGGCGGCCGAAATCGCAGGTGTGGGATGCGAGGGCGGAGAGGACGCCGAAGGTCTCGTCATATCTCGAGGCGATGCAACGGCAGGGTCAGGAAAAGACGAGCATACCCGAGCAACCGAGGGCGCAGGCGACAACAATGGCGCGGTGCGACAGCTCAGGGCGGAGAACGCGGAGCTACGCGCGAAGAACGACGCGCTGCGAGGTGACATCGCAGCACTCAGTGCTCAGATGGCGAAGCTGACTGAGATGGTCGCAACGATGAGGCCGAAGACACCCCCGGCGATGCCCGTAGACCGAACCCCGATCAAGAAGAAGGCGCCGAAGACGCCCGTCGCCACACCGACGAAGCAGAAGACGGGACGGGCCGAGGCTCCGTCTGAAGACGTCCACATGACGCAACCGAAGCGTCCGCTGGGAACGCCGGGGAAGTCACCGTTAGCGAAGACGAAGAAGGCGCACCAACCGGCGTCGGCGAAGCGTTCGTGACTGACGAACGACGAGATGCGTGGCGGAGGGAAGACGCTCGAAACGCTGGGGTCTAGGTTGAAGGAAGCGGCGGACGCGATGGGAGCTAGTGTGCAAGAGATTCCTGGGGACGGTGCCTGCCAGTTCGCAGCGGTCGTGGCCGGGCTGCCGGGATGGTCGGTAGGGGGGCTTCGTGCGCGTGTTGTGGACGCGATGTTGGAGGACCCGACGTTCGAGGCTCACTTCGCGCCGTCCGAAAGGTACGGCAGCTGGGAGTTCTACGTGGAGGCGATGCGGGGACCGTACGAGTACGGGGACGAGATGACGCTGACGGCAGCCGCAACGGTCACCGGGACGACAATCTGGGTACTGGACAGCAGGAGACCGCACATCCTGCGACGATACGCACCTCGCGCGGGCGCCACAGGGGAGCAGGCGGTAGTCACGTATGTACCGGAACACTACGACCGACTCCTACTCCCGGGCAGCGCAATGGCAGAGCTGGCGCGACGTACAGACACGGTGGAAACTGCGGCATTGCGCATTGGGGACGCGGGGAGGGTCGCGGCGGATGAAAGAGCGAGCGCCGAGTCACGGGAGGTGCCGCCGAAGTGGGATGGCGGAGTGTTGCAACGAGAGGAAGGGAAGACACTGAAGTTTGGAACGCTGAACATGACCTCGTTGGGGGGAAGGGCACACTTTTTGGACTGTGCCGCGGTAGACATCCTGGCGGTACAGGAGACGCTCTTGACCGAATGGGGTCAGAGGGAATTCGAGGACGGCGTCCGACAAAGCTGGAAGTCGCTGTGGGGGGAACCGTGTCGGGAACGGCTCGACCGGCAGGGTAAGGCGTCACCGTGGGTAGCGGAAGCCGGCGGAGCGGGTGTTGCAGTTTTTGCGAAGAAACCGGCGCCGGCCTTCGTGGTCGGGAAGCCATCACTGAGCCGAAGATGGGTGCACGTGGCCGTCGGAATTGGAAAAGGAAGCCAATTCTTGCATATATTCACTCTATATGCGAACTCTGGAGAAAAGGCTGCGTCGGAGAGGGAGAGGATCATTGCGGAGGTGCACCGGGAAGCATCGAGTCTCGGACGGGTGCCAGTGGTTGTGGCCGGGGACTTCAATGCAGAACCCTCGTCGTCGGCGGCGATGTCGAGCATGCTGCGGTCGGGATGGTACGACGCCGCGGAAATCTGCTCCGCTGGCGGTGCCCCGAAGACGTACGAGAAGACAGGCACGCGAGGCACACGCATCGACCACATCTTGTTGAACGACGTCGCGATGCAGGCACTCGTAGCGAGCGAGACCACCGTCGTCGTGGACGGGGAGGGGCAGCGGGTGCCCAGTCACAAGATGGTAACGGTGGAGTTGGACATCGCCGCGTTCGCAGACACGTGTGAGAGGTATCGAATGCCGAGGTCACTGCGGCAAATAAGCAAGGTGGACGAGGGGCGGACAGCGGCAAGGGCGGAAGAGTTGTTGGTGAAGAATCGCTTCGGCGATGCGGCACCAGGGAACGTGGAAGCACTCTGGCTGTCGGCGACGAAGGCGTGCGAGCAGTTTCTGATCGAGCTGGCAGAGGAACAGGGGCTGCTCGACGGGCCCGTTGCCGCCTATCGAGGAAGAGGTGAGACGAGGGTGCCCAAAAGGGCGCGGATTGCATCTGCGACGGACACCGGGACGGGCGCAGACACATATGCCTCGAGCAGAGTCCGGAAGGCGATGAACGGCCTCGACGCGTATATCCGAGGGTTGCAAGCTCTGAATGGGGAAGGACCTGGGTGCATGCCGAGGTCGCTGGAGAAGACGTGGCAGAACGTGGTGTCTGGTCTGGATTCTATGGCCGGACAATTACCGAAGGTGCGCAATTTCCCGCGGCGTCCACCGGACTTGAGCGTCGCCCAGACCGTCAGGCAGAAGCTGGAAGCGAGAAGCCGTTCACTGACGGCACAAGCGCGTAAAGGGAGGATTGCACAGCTGGAGAACAAGATGCAAAACCTCCACTGCGCGAACAAAGGGCAGTTGCTACCGTGGTGCAGGAAGAAGAGGGCGGATGGCCTGGTGGCGCTGAAGGTGGAGGGGCAGTACACGGCGAATGCGCGGCAGATCGATGCGGCGTTGCAGAAGGAGTGGGCGCCGGTTAACCGGATGTACGAGTGCAAACAGGAGCCAAGCTATGAAGCGTTCCGGACGGAGTATGCGGAGTACATCGAACATCGTCCGATGGAATGCCGAGATTTGACGGGCGAGGATCTGAGAAGCATTCTTGGAAAGAAGAGGGATGGCGGTGTCCCAGGTGTGGACGGATGGAACACAGCGGAGCTGAAGAAGCTGCCATTGCCGCTACTGAACGCCCTGGCAGAGGTGTTCAACGCGATAGAAGCGACCGGGACGTGGCCAGACGCGTTGTTGGAAGCCGCGGTCACGCTGATCCCGAAGGACGAAACTCTTGACCCGCTGGCGTTGCGGCCGATCACCGTCACAAGTGCGATCTATCGCTTGTGGGCGAGTACGCGGCTCAGGGACGTCGTCCAGTGGCAGGAGAAATGGATAGCGAATAGCCAGCACGGGTTCAGGCCCAAACACGGAACCGTGGACGTGGTATTCGAAATCGCCTCGCAAATCGAAGAAGCGCTCTTGACGGGAAGGGAGCTATACGGCGTGGCCCTAGACTTTGCCAAGTGTTTTGACAAGGTGCCGCGAGACATCGTGTTGAAGCTGGTGGGGGAGCTGGGCCTCCATGAGAGAATCCTCGGGCCGCTGCGCGACATTTACGCGCGACTACGAAGGCGGTACAAGCTGCACATGGGAGTGGGAGGTGTCTTCTTCACCACCAATGGGATACTGCAGGGCTGCCCCCTGAGCGTGATCCTCATCAACGCGCTGCTGTCCATCGTGGTGCGCAGAGTGGACGACGTGGGGGGGGTGACGAGCGAATCCTTCGCGGACGACCTCACCCTCCTGTCGCGTCTCAAGGAAGCCTGCTTGCAGAACGCCTTGGTGGAAGTCGACAGATTTTGTTCGAACACCGGCATGTCGATCGGGATACCGAAGACGTTTGCTTTTGGGACGCCGAAGGCGTATGAAGCGAAGTTGAGGGTAGGCGGCGCACTTATCGCGACGAAGGAGGAGCTCACCATCGTTGGGTGTCTAGTCGGCACGAAGCGAACACGCAGGACAACGGACCTGCGCTACGACCAGCGTGCAGAGGAGGCCGAACGGTTGGGAGCTCTGCCGATCTCGATGACGCAGAGGTCGGGACTAGCGGCGATGGCAGTTTTACCGGCGGCGACATACGGCTCGGAGTTCGCGCTTCCGACGGTGCGGGGGCTGGGGAAGTTCACCGCAGCATTACTCAGAGGCGTCTGGGACCCGGTGAGGCTGCATCGGGCACAGGAGGCCGTGTTGGGCATTCTAAACAAGGCCCACGTGCTCGACCCCTACTCAGTGCTGCCGTATCGGTCGCTCGGTATGATTGCAGAAGTGTGCCGAAAGAGGCCGGTATGGAGGGCCCGCGTCGCAACAGTTCGAAGGGCGTATGGCAGCAGAATCCGCGCATGGGGACCGATCGGTATTGCGGCCGAGCATGCAAAAAGCTCGGTATACGATGGACGGAAGATCTCGACGACGCCGAGGACGAGGCAGGGAATGTGCTGAGGCTGGTGCGACAGAGTAAGGGGGAGCGAGGGCACACCCTGAGAAAGGCGATTCACGGCTGGCGACTAGGGGAGCTCGAGAAGAGGCGCACAAACTTCGGAGGGGTACGGGCGGGTGTCGACTACACCGCGACGAATGCCTACGGGCTGAAGGCGTCGACAACGCTGACGGCCGCGCGGGACGTTGCCGAGGTCGTAGCAGGGTCGGTGATGACGGAATCACATGCTGCCAAGCTGTGGGGAGGTGACGGGCTGTGCAGACGCTGTGACGAGGCGACGGAAGAAACTCTGGGCCACATTTGGTGGCAGTGCCGGGCGTATGAACGAATCCGAATGCAACAGCAGTATGCCGAAATTGTTGACGCAGATCGCTCGACTTGGCCTCCGTGCCTGCAAGAACACGGGATTCTGCCGAAGGGAAGTCGAATCAACATCGAAGTGCTGCACACATTCATGGCGGAAGTCATGCAAGAGAGACGACGGCTGGAGAGAGAAGGAAGAGACCGGGCAGTCGGCCACCCCTGGAGACAACTGCACCCTGACGACTGCCCCCCGCGCCGGCTGAATTTCGAAGCGATCGCTGGACCGGGGACCTTCACGGCGGTCGCAGGAGAGAGGTGGTTCCGGGCGCTGCAGTATTGGCTGGATGGGATGTGCTGGTCGGTAGCGGGTGACGTCTCGACGGCAGAGCTCGCAGTAGACTTCGAAGTGTACACCGGGCTCGATCTACCGGGCAGTTTAGTGGCGACGACAGGTGGGACGCCGCTGTGTATCCGTGCGAGAATGTTGGCGCGGATGCTGAAAACGATCGGGGAAGCGCTTGAGCGGAAAGGGGTGGGGCCGCTTCTGCCGGGTAGAAAGCTGGAGAAGATAGGTTCATTGAGAACGGTAGGGGCCCCCCCATGCCTCACGGGCTACGAGATGAGGCCAATTTTCCGCGGCGGCGAGGAGACGATGGGAATCTTGGAGACGCAGCTGAAGGCGAGCCGGCATGCGTTCACCGGCGAGGCGTGGGGGATGGACCTTTTCCCGACGTACGGAAGAGAAAGGGCGGAGCGTGCGGCGAGATGGGCGGCCTTCGATGACGCTACGGAGAAGAAGAAAGGCAAGAAGTCGGCTGTCGTCGGAGGGGATCCGTGGCTCGTGCCGGAAGGGATTCCCCGACACGAAAAGTGGGGTGAGCGGGTGTGCCCCGGGCACCAAAAGGTGAAGTGCGACGTGTGCAAGCGCCGGGGCAAGTCGGTGGCGTGGTGCTGCCAGGCCCATCACAGGGAGGGTGATGGCCTAGCCGTAAAAATGTGTGCCGAGCACCGGATGACGCAGTGCGCCACGTGTAAGACGACAGCGGAGTGCTGTCGCAACCATCACCACCGATGCCTCGACCATGGCATGCCGACGTGCGACGGCTGTAAGAAACACGCCGACCTGAGGAGTAGGAGACCCGGGCACTGCTGCAGGAAAGGGCACCACCGGGCGGCCGTGGCGAGAGGTGAAGAAACAACAACGAAGAAGAGGAAGGCGGAGCCGGAGGGTCCCGCGCCAGCGCCGAGACAGGCGAAACGTGAGAACGTGGTGCTCGTTCTGCCGGAAGCAGAGGAAGACGAGCGAGAACCCGCAACATCAACGCCGACATCAGCAGCGAAGGTCGGGAAGACGGCGCCAACGCCAGCGAAGAAGCGGCAAGCAGACTCCGCGGCGGAGCCGGTACCGAAAAGACGCAAAGGACGCGTCGATGCGCCACGACCATCGCCCAGGCGCCGAGAAGAAGCAGATATCGACGCGCAACCGATGAACCTCGACGAGCAATCGAAGAAGAAGCGAAGCACCAAACGCGCGCCTGAGCGCGACGATCAAGACGAGCTAAAGAGGCGAAAGCATGACACTTCACGTGCGAAGAGATAACCGCGCAGTCGGCGATGCAGATTATCGCCACAGATTCTTTGCATTCTAATCCAAACGATTACGCTCGATTACACTCGATCAGGGGGTAGGTGAATTGGCTCAGCTGCGCAGCTGGTTTGTGTGCACGTCGAAATCTGCTTACTTCAACGTTGGCGATCCGTCGGCATGACATCTCCCATACAATCCGCCACGAGCTCCAAGCCCATGGCCTGAGTCACGGGCTGGCAAACTCTTGCAACCTGGAAGAGAAGACTGTCTGCAAACACCGCGCGTATTCACAGGCGAACAACTGCTTGCCGTTGTCTTTGAATAGGAAAACAAAGTGGTAATCGTTACGTCACATCCTCGAATAAGGAGCGAGAAACGAGGTGAGGGTCTGCCCCCCACGAGGAACCCAGAAACATGACACTTCGCCTCTCATCATAAGGCCGATACGCTTAGTAACGCAAACCCGCCATGCCAAAAAAAAATAGCAGGTTCTCCTCCAGCACGTCCTTCCCATGAGAGAAGTGCACAACGCTTGAATGGGAGAGAGTGAGGGTGGGTTGAAGGATAACTCGAGCACGAAGGCCCAAAGGTGGGGGGCCGGCAGTGCGGTAAACGGTAAACGCTTCCCATGGTGGAGAGGATACTACGTCCACCTCTACCTGGTCACGGAGTACCCGTGAGGCGGTCTGGTGGCTTTACCAACGGTGGGGCGCATAAGGTTTTCAGCCTGGGTAAGGAAACTGAGAAGGTGGCAGATGAGGCTCTTGTTCAGAAGCTATAGAGCAGCAAACTCTCGTCAAATGACTCGTAGTTTGATGTCATTCTCAGCTAAACTCATTTCGACAATTTAGACGAGGTTATTTTCATCGAACACTCTGTTTGGCCTTCGTGCTACTTTCCTTTCACCACAACACCAGTGACCTGACCCGCTGTTCTTCATTTCCTCCAGCCCCATGTTTCCACGAACTGTTCCCCGCTCCGCGGCGGTTGCGGTTGGAGGATTTGATGGTAGCCGACCGCCCGCAAGAAGAAGACAATAGTAGAAGCTGCAACAGCATCGTCAGGATACGCGCCTGGGCTAAGTACCCAAAAAGTGTCCTCTCCTATGCCTTTTTTGGGGGGATGGAGGGGCGGGTCAACCTTTTTGGAAAGGACAAAGTTCCTTATCCGGAGCCGAACCTTTGGAATAAACCTTTGTATGGGCTCCCTAGTTTCTGAAAGGGCCTTTGTATGGACAGCAGAGTTTTGCAAAATGTATGGACAGACGTTTTGGGTCCCTTGTATGGACGGCAGATGTTCAAAAATACCTTGTATGAAGAATCTACCCTTATATGGACGCCGTACTTTCAAAAAAGTCCCCCGTATGGACGACAAACTTTTGAAGTCCCTTGTATGGACGACATACTTTTGAAAAGGCCCTTTATGGACGGTGTACTTTCGTGAAGATCAGAAAATCCCTTTGGGATATGAAGGAATACCTTTTGGCCAAGGTTTCACATTTTCCAAAAAAACCAGAATTTCTGCCGACTCTTCAGATTTCTGCCATTTGTGTCTAACAAATGTAATTTGCTAAGAATAAAAACAGATCGATGGCAGCGTACTATCCTCACTCCCGCAAAGGAAGTGCGCAGAAACAAACGTAAGTTCACTACACAGACTTTTTTTGCAAACCCGGGAAAAGCGGGATGACTGGGAAAATGTGCTGCTGGTTGCTTGTTGTGCCTTTGTCCGATCTTGAGGATGGAGATGATGCTGCACTCTGCTAACGCGGGAAATCCTGCCGTGCCAGTCAGTTTGTTTCATCCGTGCCACTATGCCACAAGGTTATATATCTGATGCGAGCCCTACCACAGGCTTTGTTGAGCGTCTTGGCGTTCATGCTTTGAGGAACTCCTGCAGGTGGTTCCTCGCAACTAGCCAAAAAAACTTTGTCTCACGACACATCGTATGTGGCTAACCGCAGTGGAAACGAACCAGGAGGAAGCAAACCTGTCGAGGTTTGCGTGTTCAAAGATCTATAATCGGTGGACCAAGTTAGGGCAGACCGGAGAACGACAAAGCACTTGCGCTGTGGCAGGGAACCTGGATGAACCAAAATTCCAAAACTCGGACCCAAGACTTGGACCCGAATATTGGACCCACATATTGGACCAACCCAAATTTTGGACCCAAACTATGGAACAAAATTTAGGACCCAAATTTTGGAGCAGGTTCCACCACACCTGACAAGGGACTTTACAAGGGAACTTTGGAAGTTTGCTGTCCATACAAGGGCATACGGGACTTTACAAGGGAACTTTGGAAGTTTGCTGTCCATACAAGGGCATACAAGGGACTTCACCCTTTTGGAAATACGTAACCGAAGGCAGGGGTTTCCGTATCGGTTTCCGTATGCGAGAGGGCATGATCGGCCATCTTTTTTGCTTCTTCTCAAACGGTAAATTGTGATGTCTGAGAAGTTACAGTTCAATATAGTTTTTGAAACGCTTCGGTCTTTTGACCTGACAAGTCAGAAACAAAAAGGCAGAGCCCACACCATAGCGAAGATCTGAAGCATCCAACCCCGAACACGCGGTGTTGACAATGACCCAGTTGAAGGGAGCTTCTTTGGCACTGACATGCACTCGACAGGCTTCCCAGTTACTGGAAACCACAATGTCGAGCACTAATCTAGCAACCCTTCCCCGAGATGAGCTCGTACAACGTGTTCAAGTATGCAGTGATCTCTTCACGCAGCACTCTCTCTTGAAGCGGCGCTTCCGCGTACTTGTCCGTGTGGTGGTGCGAGATTGACTGCAGAATGCACTTCTTCATAGGAAGCTCAAGCAAGGCTTCAAGGGTAGTGTCCTTTGCAACTCGCTCGGGTGGCGGGTGGTTGGTGTAGACGTAGGTGATAAAGATCTTGTAAGTCTCCTTCGTGATGCCTTCCCGCGCTTTGCCGAGGGCGGCCAGGGGCTTCTTCAGGACACCGCTGCGAACTTTGTTCTTATCTTCATCCCGTCTCTTCTGCTCTTCTTCTCGGATGGCTTCAAGCCAGGCACGTGCTTTACAATACCAAACCTCCGCATGAACATGAACAGCGGCTTGACTTGCTAGGGTAAACAGCGACCGGAGATGGTCACGTGCCTCCAGTGGCCGTGAAAGGACCTTCCCGAAGAGCACAGCGAACGAATATTCAAGAGGAATAGCCTCCTCGATAACCTGCACGCCGCCCCTCCAAGCAAGGACGCTGGCGTGTTTGAAGGCGTCCCACGCATCGTACACGAACCCCATGTTAAGCTCGTCGCTATCGTTTAAAGCTGCTTCCAGCCGCTTGTCTCCATAGTGCTGCGCCCGAGCGCACTTTGCACGGTTCAGGAGACTCTCCTTAGACGCGCACAGGGCCTCGAGTAATCCTCTGAGGTCCTTATCCTGAGCTAAGCCTGTGCAGGCACAGGCTTCGTTCAGCGGTCGTTCTATTTCGGCGAGTTTGTTGATGATTTTTACCGCAGCGTCTCCATCGATGACCCGGCTAGGGCCGATGTAGTTTCGCGCCACGCCCAGAGTACGGACGGCGATATCGTACAGGGCTTCTGCCCGAAGAAGGCTTTGACCAAAATTCTCCCTGAGGAGAACAAAGATCTCGTCGGGCACGACGCCGTCCGACGAGATCATTGCGACGACTGTTTCACAAACAACCGCCGCCCGCTTTGCAACAACGCCGTCTTTCCAGTAGGTGCTCACGCCCTCACACGCGAGTGCATGGTCGAAGCATTTCAGCATTTCTTTGAAATGCTGGACCTGTCTGCCGCGCAACCCCGTCGCAGCGGCGACACATTTTGCGTGTGCAACAGCCATGTTGCGGTGGACCTTCGAGAGGTCAGTTTCAGTGGCCACTTCTTCGCCACCTGTCAGTGAATCCTTCCACAGAGCGATCGAGTTCAATATGGCGTGGTATGACGGCTTCCCGCGGGTAGCCTCTCTATACACTGTGGCCGCCTCGCTGGCATCACTGAGACGCATCCTCTTCGGAGGTCGTTGTGCTTCAGGGGACGGTGCCGGGGACGGTGCCCTCTTCGTCTTCCCCGGGCGGCGCGTACTGTATGGTGTTTTTTTGTTTGAAGAAAGAAGCAGACAGCCTTACTAGTAGCTGTTCCACTGCTACTCGGAAAGCCGAGTGATGAGATGGTCTGTTCAACTTGGAATAGCTTGCTCTCGACGTTGACGTAGCGCGAGTCTACATCGGCCATAGCTGGGTCATGAAAATGCAGCAGCAAAACAGGTCCAAACTGGTCGAAAGCGAACGAAGTGTGTGGATCCTGCCCGCTCTGCCCTGTATGGACCATCTGCGGCTGTGCGTTCAGCACAAGCGCCTCATGGGCGAAATGAAACCAAAGACTGGCAAACGAAAAAGACCGGTATCCGAGAGGGAATCGCAGAATGAACCGGGACAATGCACCCCGCTCGAGTGACATAGCTAGCTGATCTGGCATGCTCGCTCTGAAGTGAGCGCCATCGGCACGCAGAACGCGTGCAGATCAGCTCCACACCGACCGAAGCCTGCGGTTGCAGCGCCGAACCCCTGTCTGGCCGAGACTCTCAGCCACGTCCGATATCTCCGTTCCCACCATAGAGGATTCGTCGAGGCGCTGAAATACAACGATAACGACCTTCCTGTCTATCCGCTCTCTCCCCGCAAAACCACGCCGGCCGAGAAGCAGTGTGCGAAGCCGGCGTTGCTGTAAAGGTACTGCTATTTCACGCTGACTTTCTCTGAAGAGCGCCCCAAGAAGAAACTAGTATTCACGAAAAGACAGCTTGGAAAAGACACAGCTTGACAATCCATACCTGTCCGCCTTCTCCTTCTTTGCGAAAACTTGGTGCTCAGCCTGACTGACCTGTGTGTTGGCGAGCAACCAACACAGCTGCCAGTTGTGAGCCCGTTCCGGCGGCGCGTCTCCGTTCCGGAACCCGACGCTTTCCAGCGCACGCAGTAAACATTCGCGTGTGCCCACGGCAGCCTCGTACATCTTTTTCAGCTTGCACACCGTTTTCTCTCTGGCCACATAATGCATCGTGGAGTCTACGCCCAACACGCGCTTGAGCAACTCAACGGCATCCACCTTCTTCATGCCCATTGTGTAGGCCAATTTCTTTGAGATTTGACGCTCGCACACGCACAGGCCCAGTGAAGTGGGGGTATTTCTTTTTCCTCGCGACGCCAAGTGTCAGATTCGCCCACCTGGTGATGAGGTTGTGGTTAATTTTTCTATGGAGGCGGGCTATGCGCGCTTTTTTTGATGTCGCCAGTTTCCGATCCAAAGTGACCCGGACTGGAAAACGGTGCCAGGCAACTGCTGATGAGTACGCAACTCACCGAACGTAGCCAGGAATCGGATTTAGCGTCGAAACTGCCTGGACTTTCAAGCCGAAGTAGAACGACAATAACCCTACCCAATCCTAGGCACCTCCAAAACATTTTCAGGCTGCACGCGAAGTGAAAATACCGACTTCCTTATCCACAAGTAGCGCAGAAAATGTACACACCCAGGACAGGTGGCTACTGAAAAGGCAGGGATATAAGCAGCAAAGCACGGAAGGCTCGAGTTGCCCTTGCTGGAGGGAGGTCGGTGGCTAGGGCGGGTTGACAAAACGAGTCGAACAATAAAGCAAGCGGTGGGGCCTGGTAAGGCCGGTTACTTGAACGGGTTGCAGTAGAAGGAAACGGCTTCCGCGCTCTGCTCGTCGCGGCAGAGCAGGCCACGCTCTTCGGCGTCGTTCAGGATTTCGGTCGCAACGTGGTTCGAGACGCGAAGGTTGGCTGCAAGAGATAATGCTGTGACGAATGCCGCTGCATTGGGCAGAAGCTCGAGAAGCTTCGAATCGCCAGCCATGTCGTCGAGCCGCAGAATGACGGTCGCCTCGTTGCCGGATCCGATTTTGGCCATCCGGATATTGGACCGTTTCAGGTGCTCGAGACGCTTGCAGGCCTTCACCAGGTCGTCTGGGGATACCAAATCGGTCCCCCGGGCCCGGTTGAACAAACAGAAAGCGTCGACGAGCGTCAGAGTCCCGTTCTGCCTGCGCAGCGCCTCCTGCAAGAAGTCCAACAGCTGCCTTGCCAGCTCGTTGTGGTAGTCGCCTGGGGTGATTGGTGCCGCATTATACTTTGCTCGAATTCGAATACCAATTTTGTGTTCACGGAGCTTGTCACGACATCCGTGGCATTCTGTGTCTCGAGTATCAGAGGTTTGCGTTGGCACGGGTTGTAGTGTTCAAGCTCTTACTCGCCGCATCAAATGCAGAGGAAAAGTGTGCATACTGAGTCCTACACTCTCTTTCGTCACTAGTGATAGCATTCCGAGGTCAGCAACCCAGCTGTTGAGCATGTCCTGCTGCGCTTCGATCTCCTGTGCGGTGCAGATATTCTCTCGGACGACAACTCGTGACAAATGGTTGAGGTACCCGCTCAAAAGGTAGGCGCACCGCGACATTTGCTGAATGTTGAGAGCAGCCTGGGCCCTGCTTCTACGGGTTGCGATACGGGCCATGTTGGCGCTCAACGCAGTGGAGGAAGACACATGCATACATCTTCTGTGCCTGCCGACTCGGCTTTGCACGCGGTAACTTTATCCTGCATGCTTCTCATCAAGTCTGTCACCTCTTTCGTCATTCCCATGAGAGCATCAATGTCTTTGAAGGCGTCCTGCGTGATTGAAGGGTGTTGACGGTTCTCGCGTTGAAAAGCACTGCGACCTACCCTGCTAAAACCTTGAGAGATGTACAATGAACCAAGAGAAATCCTTCCATTCTACAAAATGTTCACCAAGGAGCATTTCAGTGTCCCAGGACGGTATTTCTGCCCTCTGGGAGCTTATTTCGCCCGGTTTGCGAAGAACTCAAAATGAGTCCAAAATTCTCACTCGGTAGTGAACAAAAAAATTCTCCGCACGAAACGGAAACTGTTAATGGATTGGTCACAATTTGGTACTGTCTGGATGCTCCTTTTTCCCCTACGTTGTAGACTCAGTACTGGGCAACACCCCTTTGACTTGGCTGACCTAAGTTCTAGTCCCTCAACATGTCCTCCCAGTCTGCGTTCCATCAGCTTTTCGTCGGTGGTGCCACCTACAAGACACTAAGAGATTGAATTGATGATTGTCGCCGCCTCTCAAACGTTCGAAACTGATTCGACTGATGAACTTTAACGACTGACAGTTTAGCAACCTAAGGGTTAGCTAATTTAACTACGACTATCTGGCGATGGTGGCATGAGCCACGGTTGGAGTTCTGCTCCATGCACAGGAAGATTCCGTCCTCCTTCTTTCCTAGTTTGACAAAAGGAACAAAAGAACGACTTGCCCGTACGAGTAAATGCAGTTCTCGCCCCCTGCATGTCTTCTGTAGTTGCTTACCAGTGATTTATAAGGGGGGTCTTACGTGGGGGTAACCCCCACGCTCCAAAAAAAAAAAAAGAAAACTGTCGGGGGGCCGCCGTGAGTGGCCAGCACTGGGGGACCAGCCACTGAAGGGGGCCGGCCCGGGGAGCCAGCTTGCTTGTTCTTGGTTGTGGCGACGTGCCACATGTCATGAGAGTGATCACGACAGTGATTCTGGAGATGACACTAATGATACCGAGGAGCTTCGAACTCAGGAAGCAACAGTGACCTATGCAAATGTGCGCCCTACGCAGCTCAAGTTTGCAAGAGCTTCGTTATACTCTGATACAGCAGCAGCTGTCCTTACAAAAAGAACCCTGCTTGTTGCACATCCAGTGCCCCTTTTTGAGGCTAGTATTGTAGGCCTGTAGTACCCCGTTTGCAGCCTACGTTGTTTTAACTTGAAGTTCCCTGCCGTACACTTGACACACCTTTTCCTTTATGATCGAGACACGAACGAGACACAATTCGGCTGTGCTATGCTACACTGGGGGGTCCTTGGGTCCACACTGAGAAAACACTTTCTTGGTAAAAAGTTAACCACCCCCACAGGCATGTGGAGGAATATAGAGGACCCAGCTTTCCATATAAACCCCTGTTGCTTACTCAAAAAAAAAAAAAAAAAAAAATGGAAAAAAAAAAAAATGGAAAAAAAAAAAAATGGTCGGCGCTCTCACCACTACTTGTGGTCACTCTTGCCCTACTGGGCCAAGAAGAATTTTCACAGGCAGAGAATGCACCAATGGAGGAGGAGACTCGAGCTCCTCTCGAGCTTAACGAGACAAGGGTGGATGCTCTGAGAGCAACCATGCGCAACATTTCAATCACAAAGGATGACATTGTGGTGAAGTGGCAAGAGCGCAACAGAAAGCGTCTCGAGAAGCTGGAGCGACTGTTGGTGGAGCAAGAACTTCAACAATCTCAGAGAGAGGCGTTTCCCCTGATGGAAGTTGAGCTGCAGGCCGCAGCCAACGTGAGCTCGGAAACGAGTTTCTGCGCCCTTTCTCACACCACTCCCGCCACGCTATGCATAGCCTACCCTCCTGCAGCAGCTACAGTACCTTGCGGAGATGAGGTCGCCTTGACTGGGCCGACCTCTTACCAACGCGAGGAATTTAAGTCGCTGTCTTCAGTTTGGTCAGGCAGAACGTACGTCGCTGTCTTGAGTACAAATGGACAAACAATGTGTTTTGCTTCACTTGTAAGGACGACGGCTGAGTATGAGATGCTAGTCACGAGGGAGGTAGTGGTAGAGAAAGAGTGGTCCTGGAAGGATTACACAATCGGTGGCATGATCGTCTTCATAGCACTTCACGTTTGTATTTGCGGAGGTGTTTTCTACTGGCGAAGGCGTGCAAGAAAGAGGTTGGCAGCTGAGGCGCTCGCAATGGAGACGTCTCAGTTTTCAGCAAACTCTAGCAACGTCAACAAGGTCAATGGAGGGGGTGTCACCGTAAATCTGTACAGCAGCAAGAAGGGGAGGGGGAGGAGAAGCGCCCCTGAGCAACTGGAGGATTTCGTTGCCGACGAGGTTGAAGAATCGGAAGAGGAGATGGTGGAGCGTGAAGCTCCAAGATCAGCCTCAACCCGCTCCTGGGTCCAATCGACAGGTAGTCGCCGCGTTCCGTACGGTACGAGCGTGAGCACTGTGACGCTGTTGGCATGCTGCATCAGCATTTGCAGTGCGTCTTGTGAAATCGATTCGGCCATAACCGAAAAGACAGAGGTTTGTCAGACGGGGGAGGGCGGGTGCTCCACAGTGTACAGCGTTTCGTACCTCGGTACCGAGGGGCTCGAGTTGTGTGTCACAGCGAACGGATCGAGCGGTTTTCTCGGCGTGACTGTCAAGAAAGAATTTCAGGTGGGCGGACTGGTGTACTTGCACTCAGGATCCGAGTTCCTGAGATCGGATGTCACCGCCGACATACAACTGACAACATCAGGGAGTTCATCGTCAACCGTCTGGGAAGACGAGTGCGCATATATGAATCTCCTATCAGCATCCGGTTGCTACACGACATTCACAACCTTCAGAGGGAGGGATATGGAGCACGTTTTCACTCAAGCCACAAGCAGCTTAGCGATCAAGTTCTTGAAGTGCGCGGTATCTTTTGATCAGTCGGTCGGATATCTTCAGGGGACGCTGATGATACCCTCGATCGCCGCGTACACGCATGGCCTTTCGTCTACAGCTAGGGACTGGCAGGTGTATAGAGTGGTAGGATGGACATCGGCGACTGTGTTGACGTTTACAGTCTACGATGCAAGCGGAGTGGCTTCTGAAAGTCAGGACGTTACGGTCTTCGATCACTTGCCGTACGCAACGTTTCAGTGGGGCTCCGACTCGATAAAAGTCCAATTGCAGGGAGATGAAAGGACAGAGAGCGCGTCTAATAGAGCGTTTCTCTATCAGGTGAGGGATTCAAACGCTGGTTCCTCTACTGAATGTAACCGTCATAGCAGTATCAGGAGTCGTAGGAGATTGGGGATGTCCCAACTACTGCGGGGAGTTAGTATTAATGCTAAAATCCAATACGAACGCGTCGTACGAGATTGCATCAATGTCTCCTGAGCTTTGGATTGAGCAGGGTACTGTCTACGTCGGTACAACCAATACCAACATTACCCTGAACGTGTCTCCACAAAAGGCGGCAGCAACAGTGAAGCTGACCCTGTACGCCACTATCCCTGTTAGCTTCGAGGTCACCTTCAGGAACCTGAGTCAGTACATTGGCCCGTTGGCCAAACTCGTTCCAACAGAGGAAGACGAAGACAACGAGAAAATTCATACCACTCCGGGAGGTATATGGGGTGATATCAAGAAAGCTTGGTCGTCTGTCTCTCACATCCTCGGTAGTATTGCCAGTGTGTTCATGCATCTTCTAGACCCGGGGTTTCTCATACTACTTATTGTGTGTGTCGTTGGAGCACACATAATGATTAGGTGGGAGGCCGACAGAAGGGAGAGTAAGAAGGAGCGTGACGCAGCCAAGAAAATGGAGGAACGTGAAATGGAGGAGAAGGAGAAGCTAGCGGAGAAGGAGGGAGAGGACATCCCCCTCAAGACAAATGGTGCATGATTTGTTGAGTGGATTTCCTGCTTGTGCGCAGGAGAAGATAGTGACCACTAACTGCGGTGAGACGGCAATTCATCTGAACCGATGCAACGGCTTCTCTCCGTTGGGAGAGTCGGCTAGGCGGACTCGCTCGGGGGTACACGTGGGACTGCACCGCGTCTATTCTACACCTAAAGGGGCATAGGTCCAGGAGGCGTTGGGAAGAAAAGAAGAGACCATACAAAAACGTGAATGCCGAAATCCGGTCGATCCGTCGCAAACTCGACTTGCTGACCGCGACTAGGGGGTCCGCGCACCTCGCGCGGCATCGGGCGCCCTACCAGCCCCCCGTAATCGATCATCCGGACACTTTCACCCAATACTTGCAAGCGAAGTACCAATCGGAGCCCAACGTTGTGCAAATGACACGCCCGCTATATCCGTATCGTGGTGTGACACTCCGACCCGAAGAAGTAAAAGCTGCGACCAGCTGCATGCTACCAACAGCAAGAACGGCCGACTATTCGCCCAAATTTCTGAAAGCAATGGAAAAAGAAGCAATGGAAGCGACGACGGCCGAATTGAACCTGTGGTTGCAGGAGGGCCTCCCTCTACGGCAGCGCGTTTCGTGGATTTTCCTCTTTTGGAAAGGCAAGCCACTCCAACGGTCCAACCCCCGCGGGTACAGACCGATAGCTATAATGCCGTTGTTTTCGAAGCTGCTCCACACCGCTTTATACCTGAAGCTGAAGCCCCTCGTTCGAGGACACATCCTCAGATGCAACTTTCAGTACGGATGCGGCCGGGCGAGCGGGGCGGCCCAGGTGATCCTCTTCGCGAAGGAATGGCTGGAAAGCGACCCGTCAGACGAAGACGACGAGAACGTGCTCCTGCTGGTGGATGTGTTGTCAGCGTATGACTCCGTACCGCATGAGAAGCTGGTGAAATGCGTGGAACGGCTGCTAGGACGGCAGTGGGCGGAGACGATTGCACGCGTGATAGAGGGCCAACTTGTAACAATAGCGCACTACGAGGGGTTCACGACCCCGGTCCGACTAGAGAGGGGCCTACTCCAGGGATCCTCTCTGAGCGTGTTACTTTTCCTGCTGTACACGTGCGAACCGCCTGCTGGTGAAGCCGTTCGGGCGTATGTGGACGATGTGGTGGCAAGGACAACTAGGTCGAGACTAAGCCAGACCTTCGGAGCCCTGCAGAGTTGGGCACGAGCCCGGGAATTGGACCTGGCGGACGAGAAGGTGGTGGTTGTGGCGAAGTCAAAGTTCGAGTGGGGCGAGAACCCGTCGAGGGGGACGACCGAGGCGGCTGTGGTGCTTGGCGCCTGTGTGCATGCGAAAAGGGTGGAGGGACAATGCGCCAACGACACGGAGAAAGGAGAGCGTTTCGCTAGGCTCATCGACTTTGTCAATTCCCACCACTTCCGGTCGACACGCCGGAAGTGCGCCCTGGTAAGAAGCCATGTGCTGCCCACCCTTGCTGTCCATTGTCACTCTTCGTGCTTCGACGCAAAGTCGCCTAAACTGGTTGCGAATATGCAGAAGCTCATCCCGAAGCACCGACACAGCAAAGGGCTGAGCGGATTTGCTACTTGTAGAGAGGGCTTTGGGTCCATGACCGTCGAGAGTTTGATGCATCTACAGCGAACGCGGGCCCACCTTGCATACTATTGTGACGTGTTGCATGATCGACTCCCGATGCAGGGCTTTCTGCGCCGGCCACCGAGGAGGGGCACGCCGGGGGAGGATGTGATACGCCTTGTGGAAATGGCCGTGCGGAAAGAGTGGGACGGAACAGCGACCCTCGTGGTGGCCTCTGATGGCGGCTTTTTGGAGGAGGAGGCGCGCGGGTCCGCAGGTGTCTCGGTCGGGCAGACCGTGGTAGGGTGTGCGGTGGTTGGAGCACGGAAGCCGAGCTCTGCGCGGTGTTGGTGCTCGCGACGGCGCTGCGCAGGTGTGGCGTCCCCCCAAGTGCTGTAGAATGGCGGTGTGACAGCCAGGCGGCCATCAAGCGAGCCCAGCGGAGCGTAGAGGACGACCCGGTGGCCAGGATTGTGAGCCCTTACGGACAGTGCATGCAGTGGCACCGGGGACATGCTGGAGACCAGTACGTCGATCGGGCAGACGGGGCGGCATCGGAGGCCTTGCTGACCGGGGGCCCTCTCTTAGACGTGGAACGCATATACGTGGAGGGCGGGATACCGACGGTCTGCGTGCACGAGAGGGAGGCTTTCCTGCAGCTTGACGCTCCGACCCGGTTCGTAAAGAGGGCCGTACAGCACATGGAGTCGAGAGGAGTGCTGAGGAAGATCCGGGAGATAGCATCCCACACCGCGACCAAAGGGTCGACTCTCCAGGCGTTAGAGCGAGTACCTGGGGCGGTGGACCTATTCCAGGCAATCGTACGCCGTGCGGTCATGCCGAACAGGACTCGAGTGCAATGCAGGCTGTGCCAGCGCGCGGCGACCGCCCAACACGTCCTGATGGAAAACGACACAATCCACAACGCAGCTTCTAGTGTTCTGGAGGCCTACCCGCAAGGACTGCCCAGCTTCAAAGGTTTGATGGAGGATTTCGCTCTACGAAGGCCGCCGGCGTTGAAGTTCGTTGCTGAGCGTGTAAAATCGACTTATGACGATCCGCTAACCAACCGCTGGACCGCTGCCATCATGAATTACCTGCGTTGAGAGGGAGGGACAGGCGGAGGGAGGGGTTTTTCCTTTCCTTTCGTTTCCAGTTGGTTTCGGCATATAAAAAGAAGAAGGGACCGGTTAGGACGCTAAGAGTGAGGGAGGACGCAGATCAATAAAATGAAAATGACAAAGAGAGCGAAATAGGAAATAAAGAGCCGAAGGGCGATCATCACCGTGGACCCAAGCAAACGCTGGACGGGGGAGACCCTGCCCGAAGGAATCAACCACCCCCGGGTGGGCTAGTCTGACACAAGTTGTCAACAGGAAAAAAAAAAAAAAAAAAAAAAAAAGTTGACGACCTGGACGGTCCCACCGTGCGCCAGGTCATCAAGAGGGCGCGCGACAGGTGCTACTCGCGAGCCGTGTCTGCGCTGTCGGCAGCACAGACGGCCCCGTCGGACGAAGCCGCCCTGGCACAGCTCAGAGACCTACACCCGGCCGCCGAGGAGTGGCAGGGCGACCCAGCGATGCAGATCCCCAACGTGGCGCGGCCCGCGCCGAGCGCCGTGCGGAGGCTGCTCAAGAAGATGCCGAAGGGCACGGCGGCCGGCCCCTCCGGGCTGTCAGCTCAGCACCTGCTAGACCTGTGGGACAGCTCCGGCTCCTTCAAGGAGGCCGTGGCGGATGCCGTTTGGGCGGTCTCGTCCGGGAGGGTACCGACGGCCGCCAGGCCATACCTCTACGGGGCCAAGCTGGTCCCACTGGTCAAAAGGACGGGCGGGATCACGCCCATCGCCTGCGGCGAGATTCTGAGGAGGGTAGCCGGCAAGGTCCTCGCGTCCGACCGGGCGGTCAAGGAACTCGGCCAGAACGTCCTCCTGCGAAGCGGGCAGGTCGGAGTAGGCGTGAAGGCCGGCGCGGACGCCGGGGTCCTGGCCGTCCGGAGGGTGGCGGCCTTGTACCGCAGGGAGGGCGGGGCAAGTAAGGGCGTCCTCCAGGTGGACCTGGAGAACGCATTTACTCGCCCCGCCGCCACCGGCCGAAGCAGCGGCGCCGCCGGCCGGCCTGGCGGACCCACCCGGGCCAGGGGAGGGCGTCGTGCCGCCGCCACCAGTCGGACCCGCAGGCCCAGCAGGCGCGCCGGTCGCGGCGGACGAAGCGGCGCCCCAGGGACAGCCAGCGCGCGAGCTGGCACCAGTTCAAGGGCCACCGGCAGTCCCGGCCCAGGCCGGGCCCCCCCCGGGGGCGGCAGAGCCGCAGGGGATAGCCCACGACGACCCCGGACCAGCCCAGGTCCTGCCGCCCCCGGAAATCCCGCCGGCGGTCGAGTTGGGGGCCCCAGGAGCCGAGCCCGAGCCGCAGGGCCCGGAGGGACAAGGGCAGCCGGAAGTCGGGGGGCCGGAGGCAGCGCTCGGCCATTCAGCGTTGAGCCAAGCCGACCTCGATCTCCTGACATTCTACCTTGACGATGGAGTGTCAGGCGGAGACCTCGACGCGATCGCGCGCTGGCTGCAGGGATACGAGCGGCGGGCAGCGGCCGTCGGACTGCGCCTGAACCGGGGCAAGTGCAGACTGGCGATCGCGGCGGGGGCGGAGATACCCGACGGCCTGCAAGGCATCGAGACGTGCTCGCTCGACGAGATCGAGCATCTGGGAGTCCCGTGTGGCTCGCCAGAGAAGATCCACGCGTTCGTCGAGCGGGCGGCACAGGGTGCGGAGAGGAAGCTGAGGATGATAGCGTCCCTGCCCGACGCGCACGTGGCGCTCACGCTAACGAAGTTCTGTGCGGGCTTCGTCGGCGTAGTACATCTCATGCGCGCGACGGGGTCCGTCTTCGACTTCGCGGGAGTCGACCGGGCCACCCAGTCCTGTCTCGCGACTATCACCGGGATACAGACCGACGAGGCGGCGTGGACACAAGCGTCCCTCCCGGTCAGGATGGGTGGCCTCGGCCTCCACAGCTGCGCAGACGTGACAGGGATTGCGCACATCGCGGCGGCACTAGATGGGGGGACGCATCTCCCCGCCCTCGTGTCCGAGGCCCTGGGGCCACGCCTCACGTGGCAGCAGGACGACACCGTCCAAGCGTCCCTCGCGGACCCGCGCCTTGCAACGTATGAGTCCGTCCTGGAGAAGATCCAGGACGTCATGCAGGCGCGGACCCAGTACGAGGGGCGAGGACAGAAGGTGTGGTCGTCCGCCTTGGCCACCGAGAAGCGGAAGAACCTCCTCGACCTGCTAACGGAGGAGCTCGCCCGCTCGAGCCAACTGCAGGGAGCGGCCCTGTCCCAGGCGCAAGACCGGATCCGGGCGAGGATCCAAAGCAGCTCCGGCAAGCACGCCTCGGCGTGGCTGTACGGCAACCCGGAAGCGGATACCGGGATGTGGTTGTCCTCGGCCGAACTGGCGGTGGCAGTACGCCTTCGGCTGGGGCTGCCAATTGCGGCCGCGCCAGGGGAGTGCCGCCTCTGCGGGCACGGGGCGACCGACGTCATCGGCTCGCACGCCCAAACGTGTTTCGGCAGCGGCCGCCGGACGCGCCTGCACAACGCGCTTCGGGACATTGTCGCCGACTTCGCACGTCGAGGGCTGCTGGGCCCCTCGATCGAGCGAGCCGTGTTCGCGAACACGCGGCGCAAGCGCCCGGACATCAGCTACGTCCGGGACGGCACCACCGTCCTACTTGACGTCGCAGTCACATACCCCCTACAGCTCTCGCAGCCCCACTACGCGACCAGGGCCGCAGCGGAGCCAGGGGGCGCAGCAGCCGCGTATGCTGTTGCCGTCAAGGAGCGTGTCTACAACAGGATCATCGCAAATGAGCCGGACCCGCGGGAGTGGCGAGCGGTGCCGCTAGTTGTAGACACGTTCGGGGCCTGGTGCCCAGGAGCAATCACGGAGCTGCGGCACATCGCCCGCGCTAACGCCCTCCGTGAAGACCGGACCGCTTCGGCCGCCTGCCAGGACCTCTTCCACCGCTTGAGCTTTTCTATAGCCCTAGGGGTGGCGAGGATCGTCATTGCATCTGGTGGGGCGCGACCGGACGAAGCGAATCCACCCTGATGCAGGGGGAAGAGTCACTGCATCGCGGGTTTTTTTACCTGGTCGGACCTGCACTCAGATGCAGGCCAGCCCAGGTCGCAGTGAGGTGGCGTTCACTGTGTGATGAAGAAGCATTTCTTTGGACTACCGCTCCGGAAGCAACCGGATACCGGCAGCCCCGCTGTACCAACATGGTTTGTACAGTGTCCCGCGCTCCAAAAAAAAAAAAAAGCCGTTTTTTAGCCCCTGGTCCAGAGGTAACCACACCCACACAGGGGTTTGGGGGTCGGTGGTTCGATTCCCGCCGGAAATCGTTTTTTTTGGGTTTTTGAAACAGCCCCAAAACCGACCTTTTGTCCATCTGCACACCAGATTTTGGTCGCCACGCGAGCTGATTGCTTGCATAATCGCCAGGGGTAGCTCTTTCCATCCCAAAAAAAAAATTCCCAAAAATTCCAAAATTTTGACCCAAAACGGGCTGCTTTTCAGGCGGAAAATCTGTGACACTTTTTCGTGGAATGAGTGATATGCCAGCTTCCAGCAAACGGAAGTACCGTTTTCACCATCGCGCTCCCCCCTTTAAGGCACAAGGTTGACTATCGTCGGTCCGTGAGACGGCTGGGAAACGGAGCCGAAGAAGACAGAGTATCTATTCTGCATTCGGAAAGTAGTACCGCTAGACTAGAATTTTCCTTGCCAATTACACCTTGTAATTTAGGTACAGAGCTTCTCGGAATTATCTGCTTTCGTTAACGCAAGCACTTCGGATGTTCGTCTTGCGATAAATAGGAGGGAACGCTTCCATACATCGAGTGTACTAGCCTCGGACTTGTCCTTGTCTTCGAGCCGCTGGACAACACTAGAGAGACCGATGGAAGTTTGCTTTGCTTGATGAGCGCGGAACAGCGGTCGGAATGTGACGGATCCTACGAGGGGGCATTGCTCGTCGATGGATACGGGCTGCGTGACGACGACAGAGTTCGTGCCTCGGTGTAAGGGAAGGGTCTTCGTGATGCTGCGCTTGGATTCGACTGTGCAGAGTACCGGTTCACCGCTGTTGACGGACACGGTGAAGGTCCCAGTCCCCTGACAGTTTATGACAGCGTCGTACGGCCCGGCGGCGGCAGCGGAAAAGGAGAAGGTGGCAGTCGATATCTGCTTCTTTCCCCGACCTCCGAGGTGCGAGATGAAGTCTCCTTCAAGCCTCGCCTCGCCGGCCAGGCGCGCTGAGCTAGCGGGGGCCACGATGTCTTCTACTTCCTTCTTCTTCGCCGTACCTTCCTGCGGCTTCTCCAACGATTTGTAGTCCGGCACCGGGGATTTCAGCCACGCCGCCTTCTGCACCGCATTGTGCAGCTTCGCTCGAAAGTTCTCCATTCCGTACTTGCGGAAGGATATCTTGAAGGTCCGCCCTGTGCTCTTCACGCAGAAAACGAGCTTCGGGTGCGACAGGTAGCCGAACCCCAGCCACTTCGTGGGCTCGGCGGAGAGCTCAGCCATCGGCAGGTAGATTCCGGCGGGTTTGTCGTCGTTGTTGGCGCTCTCGCTGATCCACAGCAGTCGGTGCGTCGAGAGGTACAGAGTCCCGTTTTCATACCGGCTCCGAACCTCGCCGTCGTAGAACCCGACGCCGTCCTGCAGCAGAAGCTGCGTCTCGCCAGCACAAAGCAGCGGGCGGCCGGCCGTCGTTACGTGCTCGGGCGGCAGCTGCTTGAAGGCGTCCATCTCCAAAAATGACCCGCCTCGGACCCCCGCTTTAAGCCTACAGCTCCTGTTTCAATCGGTTGTACTGCAGCTGCGCTGTGGCCCCCAAGCTCCACAAAACACGTCCTCCTGTTTGCACCCCTCGCGTCTGAAGTTATTGGCGCATAAGTGTGGTCGTCCGAGGGTGAGCGGAGACGTGGCGCCAGCGGCATCCCGGCTGACACAAGCAGTGTGGGGGCTCGCCGGTGCCGCTGGGAATGGACCTCCTGGGTAAACAATGGAAAGTGTCCCCTGTTGTTTCAGTAGATCCATATACATTCCCGGAGAGCCTCGGCCCCTCGGGGCGGGGTAGCAGTCGTATGCATCGCATTGCGTTCCCCTCGCGGAGAGGGTAGCGCTTAAGACCAGGTCGTAACACACACCCTGCTGGCCAGAGTTCGGTGTACATGTTGTCGCTGCGTACAACGCCCACGTTGCCCTGATTGCATCACTTTCGGCGAGAAAAGGGAGAATCAAAAAGTTCCACGGGTCCAAAGCCGCCCTGAGCGAGAGGAATAGGAGAAGACTCCAGGCGCTTAAGAAATAGAGAGAAATAAAAACCGACACGAGGGAATGGAAAAAGAAAAGGCGGTACGTCAATAACTACCACCCTTCAATACCTGTGAACAACCTTGCTGAAGTAACACGACAGGGCAAAGCTTTTCCTGTGACACGACGAGATACCGTGAGACTCTCAAGCTAGAATGCAGAGAATCCGTGGCGATAATTTGCATCTCTGTCACTTAGTTGGCTACCTCTTACCGTGTCGTGCTTCAAGGCGCTTGCACGCATTCGCATCACTGCCACTCGTCACACAGCTAAGTTGCAGCTTAATTTCCGTCGGCAAGCATGGCCTTCAACAAGACCAAGCTGGCGCAGGTTCTTCGTACCGAGCGGCCATTTTCTTCCATTGTGCACTCGAACAGACCCATAAGGAAACAAAAAAAGACGGAACGTTTTGGAAAAAGTGGTTGTAACCTGCTGCTCGCCATGGAAAACGCCGCGCGTGCGTCGTTTAACTCTCGCTTTCAACCATCCAGTCATTCGCATAGTTGCGGATGTGGATAATATCACTATCTGAATGGGAACCGACAAATGCATGTGGTACCTGCAGGTATCTACACATTGACTCCTGGAGGCAGATGGACGACGGGCCCACCCTGGCAGAAAAAGCACGTCGACTCCTCTCGCGCCACCTTCCTTCAATGTGTGTCACATGCGTTTCACCAGGCTTTACACTGTTACCCATGTTGCATTGCACGACAATGTAAGTCGGAATGACTCGGACAAAAACATCGGGCTGCATTTCTCAAACTCAAGCCGTTGTGACGGTAGGCCGCTCGGGTCCGGGTGGATCTCATGTTCTTATCACACAGGACAATCGCGCACGCGTAGTCCCCGCAAAGAGGGGATCGAAAGAACAAGAACTCGGAACAGAAAGAAAAAAATAACACAGGGCCGGATTGAGCGGCATATTACCGTCGTACCTTCTCAGATGAACCCGGGGGCGTTCGCTCTCCAGGGAACGGTGAGGGAAGATGCGCGGCCTCAACAGGAAAAGAGGGCAGTTCGTGCGGGGCTCGTTCGCGCTTTTGAAACAAGAACCCGAGCCGTCATTCGGGCGAAGATCAGCACAACCCCAGCCACTGGGCTCTAAACGCTTTCAAAGTTGGGTAGCTTGCCCACTAAGCCCTTCAAACGCCGCTCGCCAAATCCCCGTCCAATCAGCGGCTGTACTACCCACCGCCACAAATGGCCCTGGAAAGCTTCTTCTGCGACTCGATCTCCTGGCGCAGGCCGTTGATGGTGTCCTCGAGGCTTTTTCTCTCGGCGACAAACGCACGCTCGCGGGCCTGGAACTCGGCGAATTTCTGACCAAACTCGGCGTCCTTGAAGCGTGTGATCTCCAGCACTTGCTTTTGAACCTCCTGCGCGATGCGATTTTCTTCTTGTTCCCCTTCGCTCGTTTTCTGCTGCTTCAATCTCTGAAGCTCCATCACCTCGAATCTGTCTTTCGGGACCTGGTTCTTTTTTGCCAGATACTCAGTTGCAACCTTCAACTCATGTGCCATTATCTTGTACTCAATGCTCGAGTGCACTGTTAGCAGGTCTCGCTCGGCGGCTGAGATGCTCGCTGTCACTTGATTCACCCGGTCCTTCATTGACGAGATCTCCTCATACGACCTCTTGAGCCCAGTGAGCTTCGTTTTCACCTCAGCGGTAGCTTCCTTCAGCTCCCTGTACGCCTTTCCATGACGAGGAGCTGGCATTTTCTTTTCCCCCCTTGGCTTCTCTCCGACCTTACACGTGGGAAAAAAAGCTTGAGGGAGGGAGAGAGAGAGAGAGAGGGAGACGAGTTAGAGTGCAGGGACCATCTCTCCGGGAAGTTTCCAGTCTCTTCACTTCTCTTCGTACGGCTACGGCGGGCGTAAGTCGCTCCGGAGGCGTGCTGCAGGTCGCGGCTCTGCTACGGTGGGCGAGCTTGATGAGAAATGTCGGGCTTTGACGAGTCACCCGGGGTTTTCGAGTGCGACGCGTATTGGAAGCGAGTCACACTTCGGAGTCTGCTTTTCCAGGACCTCATGCGCCTTCTAGAGTAAAAGTTCGCTTGAAACTCCGGGGTTTTAAAGTCTCCGGGTGACCTTCGTCGTTAAGGGAAGATATTCTTTGTGCTCTGAGTGTCGTAAGAGTGGTGGTTACACGAGGTAAGAGGATCGGTGGGTACCTTGGTTGTTGGTCATTGGTGGTCTCGGCCATTGTCCACATACCTTACTTACGGTAGGCCCTCCTCAGTATGGTGCCGCAGTAGGTGACTGTCTGTCTTCTTGGTACCGTCTGACCGTCTCTTTTCGTGTATTTGTGGTGCTGCTTATGGTTTGCGCAGGTTGGATATCCGTTACTATATCACGGGTGGGGTGCTACAATTAACGTAGCAAGGAGTCGCGAATAGAAGTAAAAATTAAAAAAGAAATCAGGGAGGTTAGTCTGTTGGTTGCTCGCCACAGAAAAGGCTCTCTGGGCACACTAGGTACCCGTGGAGTATATGTAAGCGTAACCTGTATCTGCATCTGCCAAGTTGCATGTCGTCATGGTAGGAAGCTATCAAAGCAAGCCGTTTCTACAATTGGTCAGGGAAAGGTTCATCCGTGCCTGTCGTCTGGGATGGTTGCTTTCGGGCAACCATTCTTCGGTGCTTCTTTTCGCACCAATGTCCGTGGTGCCGTAAACTAACGAACTGTGGCTTCCCCGCGGTCCGTCCGTCGCTGACGCAGGAATCCCCTAAGATATCGTTCCAATTTCTACATAAGCTTTGCACATTGCCATTTGGCTGTCATACTCTTCGAGCACTGCTAACTTCATTTTCATCTCGTCTGTTTTGCCCACGAAGCTACAGATTTGCAACCGAACTTCGAGAAAGGCGGATAGTTTAGCTAGACAGCGCGCCTGATTTGGCGGAGATCGGCAAAGGCAAGGATGGCAAAGGCAAGGACGGAAGTGCGAACAAACAAGACCAAAAGAAATATCGAAACGCAGTACACACATCGTTCGGGTTCAGTCTTCTTTTTTGAGTGAAATTTCGCTTGAGACTCGGGGTTTCTTTTTTTTTTGAATCTCCGGGGGGTATTTTTGACCTACCGTGGTCGTGAGGAGTTTTTATGGGGGACCAATTGCTTCGAGCCGGCGGAAGCGAACGTCCTGGATTCCGCTGGATGAGCGACCTACAGCACTGCTGAGGCCGTCCGTCCGAAGACACAGATACGGAACACTGGACGAGTGATCGATGACGGCGAAAAGTGGAGTAGAAGAGTGCACTCTTTCTTCGGCTGCCGACCGTAGTTTATTCCAAAAACAGGTCTCTAACCCTGAGAGGTCTCGTTTTTTAGGGTCACGGGCCAGAGCAGGTGTGATACCAGCAGGCCACCTTCCGCAGGACTCCTTTGAGGTTGTTTGGCTCTCGTCGCTCTGTCCGGCTAGTGAAAAGGGGTCAGACCTCTGAAACTGAGCAGTGTAGCTATACAGCACCTGGTGAAACTGAGCAGTGTAGCTACACGGTGTACTCCAGCACCGGGTGAAACTGAGCAGTGTAGCTACACGGTGTACTTCAGCACCGGGTGAAACTGAGCAGTGTAGCTACACGGTGTACTCCAGCACCGGGTAAAACTGAGCAGTGTAGCTACACGGTGTACTTCAGCACCGGGTGAAACTGAGCAGTGTAGCTACACGGTGTACTCCAGCACCGGGTGAAACTGAGCAGTGTAGCTACACGGTGTACTCCAGCACCGGGTGAAACTGAGCAGTGTAGCTACACGGTGTACTCCAGCACCGGGTGAAACTGAGCAGTGTAGCTACACGGTGTACTTCAGCACCGGGTGAAACTGAGCAGTGTAGCTACACGGTGTACTCCAGCACCGGGTGAAACTGAGCAGTGTAGCTACACGGTGTACTTCAGTACCGGGTGAAACTGAGCAGCGTAGCTACACGGTGTACTCCAGCACCGGGTGAAACTGAGCAGTGTAGCAACACGGTGTACTCCAGCACCGGGTGAAACTGAGCAGTGTAGCTACACGGTGTACTCCAGCACCGGGTGAAACTGAGCAGTGTAGCTACACGGTGTACTTCAGTACCGGGTGAAACTGAGCAGCGTAGCTACACGGTGTACTCCAGCACCGGGTGAAACTGAGCAGTGTAGCAACACGGTGTACTCCAGCACCGGGTGAAACTGAGCAGTGTAGCTACACGGTGTACTCCAGCACCGGGTGAAACTGAGCAGTGTAGCTACACGGTGTACTCCAGCACCGGGTGAAACTGAGCAGTGTAGCTACACGGTGTACTCCAGCACCGGGTGAAACTGAGCAGTGTAGCTACACGGTGTACTCCAGCACCGGGTAAAACTGAGCAGTGTAGCTACACGGTGTACTTCAGCACCGGGTGAAACTGAGCAGTGTAGCTACACGGTGTACTCCAGCACCGGGTGAAACTGAGCAGTGTAGCTACACGGTGTACTTCAGTACCGGGTGAAACTGAGCAGCGTAGCTACACGGTGTACTCCAGCACCGGGTGAAACTGAGCAGTGTAGCAACACGGTGTACTCCAGCACCGGGTGAAACTGAGCAGTGTAGCTACACGGTGTACTCCAGCACCGGGTGAAACTGAGCAGTGTAGCTACACGGTGTACTTCAGTACCGGGTGAAACTGAGCAGCGTAGCTACACGGTGTACTCCAGCACCGGGTGAAACTGAGCAGTGTAGCAACACGGTGTACTCCAGCACCGGGTGAAACTGAGCAGTGTAGCTACACGGTGTACTCCAGCACCGGGTGAAACTGAGCAGTGTAGCTACACGGTGTACTCCAGCACCGGGTGAAACTGAGCAGTGTAGCTACACGGTGTACTTCAGCACCGGGTGAAACTGAGCAGTGTAGCTACACGGTGTACTCCAGCACCGGGTGAAACTGAGCAGTGTAGCTACACGGTGTACTCCAGCACCGGGTGAAACTGAGCAGTGTAGCTACACGGTGTACTCCAGCACCGGGTGAAACTGAGCAGTGTAGCTACACGGTGTACTCCAGCACCGGGTGAAACTGAGCAGTGTAGCTACACGGTGTACTCCAGCACCGGGTGAAACTGAGCAGTGTAGCTACACGGTGTACTCCAGCACCGGGTGAAACTGAGCAGTGTAGCTACACGGTGTACTCCAGCACCGGGTGAAACTGAGCAGTGTAGCTACACGGTGTACTCCAGCACCGGGTGAAACTGAGCAGTGTAGCTACACGGTGTACTCCAGCACCGGGTGAAACTGAGCAGTGTAGCTACACGGTGTACTCCAGCACCGGGTGAAACTGAGCAGTGTAGCTACACGGTGTACTTCAGCACCGGGTGAAACTGAGCAGTGTAGCTACACGGTGTACTCCAGCACCGGGTGAAACTGAGCAGTGTAGCTACACGGTGTACTTCAGTACCGGGTGAAACTGAGCAGCGTAGCTACACGGTGTACTCCAGCACCGGGTGAAACTGAGCAGTGTAGCTACACGGTGTACTCCAGCACCGGGTGAAACTGAGCAGTGTAGCTACACGGTGTACTCCAGCACCGGGTGAAACTGAGCAGTGTAGCTACACGGTGTACTTCAGTACCGGGTGAAACTGAGCAGCGTAGCTACACGGTGTACTCCAGCACCGGGTGAAACTGAGCAGTGTAGCAACACGGTGTACTCCAGCACCGGGTGAAACTGAGCAGTGTAGCTACACGGTGTACTCCAGCACCGGGTGAAACTGAGCAGTGTAGCTACACGGTGTACTCCAGCACCGGGTGAAACTGAGCAGTGTAGCTACACGGTGTACTTCAGCACCGGGTGAAACTGAGCAGTGTAGCTACACGGTGTACTCCAGCACCGGGTGAAACTGAGCAGTGTAGCTACACGGTGTACTCCAGCACCGGGTGAAACTGAGCAGTGTAGCTACACGGTGTACTCCAGCACCGGGTGAAACTGAGCAGTGTAGCTACACGGTGTACTTCAGCACCGGGTGAAACTGAGCAGTGTAGCTACACGGTGTACTCCAGCACCGGGTGAAACTGAGCAGTGTAGCTACACGGTGTACTCCAGCACCGGGTGAAACTGAGCAGTGTAGCTACACGGTGTACTCCAGCACCGGGTGAAACTGAGCAGTGTAGCTACACGGTGTACTTCAGCACCGGGTGAAACTGAGCAGTGTAGCTACACGGTGTACTCCAGCACCGGGTGAAACTGAGCAGTGTAGCTACACGGTGTACTCCAGCACCGGGTGAAACTGAGCAGTGTAGCTACACGGTGTACTTCAGCACCGGGTGAAACTGAGCAGCGTAGCTACACGGTGTACTCCAGCACCGGGTGAAACTGAGCTGTGTAGCTACACGGTGTACTCCAGCACCGGGGAGCTGTCCGGTCAATGTGTCGGGTGTACACCCGCAAGTCCAGTGTGAAATCCAGTGTACCACACCCACCCGGGGGATCACCTGTTGTGCGGGTGTACCACACCCGTACTATTCACACTGGATTTGCGGGTGTGCCACCCGCAAAATGGACCGTACGGCTTGAATCCCCACTGTGCTGGATCAGATCCTTGGCAATGTACTACTTCTGCTTCGTTGCTTCTGAGGTGCAAGACATGCTAAACAATTCCACGCAGACCTTCGCATCACGTCCGAAGGCTGGGGCACATCTTCGCAATTCTGCTCTGTCTTCGCACGCAGCTGGCGGTTACCCAACAATGAAGCACGAATTATGCTCTTCCTGACAGTGTGGACAAGTAACCCTTCAACTTAATCGGAAGCGAAACAAGGAAGTGCAAGGAGTGTCTTGAGCAGCCCTGAGAACCTTGAGAAGCCCTGTTTTGCGGAACGTGTTTTAGTCGGAAAGCGAACCTTCGAAGACCCAAGGGATCTGAAACAACAGGATATATGGTGGTGACAGAGAGATGGGTAGGGAATCCCTCAGATGCTTCCCACCTTCAGATGCTAAATTACGAGTCAATTCGGCTTTTAAAAGCTGAAAAGGGGGAATAGTTGAGTTGCAGCTCTTGACAAACATAGATGGAAAAAAGAAGGTGTTTTTATTCTTCGCTTTTTCTCACGAACGGGGTTTTTATTCTTCGCTTTTTCTCACGAACGGGGGGGTCGGTCCTGCTTTTGGCTTTGTAGGTTCTCCCGACTCCCTCCGCACAAACTCAAGAGGTCTAGTCAACTATTCCCTGCAGTATTGGCATACTTTCAAGAAAAGAAAGCCTGAGAACCTAAGCGCTTTAGCTGAGCACAGAGGCTGTCGAGGGAAGGGAGGGGAGAGATTCTGGGTAGTGCAATGTTGTGTTTGGTGTTTCTCACTTCACTGCGAACAGGTGCTTCGTCGAGAAAATAGGAAGATATCGACGCTAAACTCCGTTGTCCCCTCAGAAATTGACCAATTCGCGTCATCAGGGAGTCTCAGGTGCGCGATCATTAGCTGGTTCCGTGGTCGTCTTCTGGGGGTGTTTCACGCCTGACTCTCCTTGGGTATGGGAAAGACCCGTGAGAACATCGTCAGTCATCCCCAGGGGCTTGTTGAGCCAGCATGGAAGTCCAGCCAGGGCGCATTGGTATCCTCTGATGGTCACTAACAGCACTCGTCTTCCTTTCTTATTCGTGCTTCACACTCGGCGGCAGTCCAAACTATCTTGTCCCAACATCTGACACGCTGGGCTTGGGATGAGCACGGTTGACCAGCACATGCAATGCGTAGTTAGTTTTGTTGTTGAAAACGACAACCTTTCAAAAAACAAGAAGAAACACTGCGTTAAATACCGGGCGTACAACGAAGCTAGGCGGATGTCCCGTGCTTTTCCCTCGCGTATTCACAAGAAATGCTGTCAGGAGCTGAGAAAAAGTCGGACGGCGCGACAAGCGTGCGCTCTTCGTGTATCGTACGTCGAACAAGTGCGAAACGGTATTGCGCGAGGTCAGTGCCCCTAGCATGGAAGCGATTCAACTCGGTCGAGCCTCGATCTGGTTGCTCCCTGGGGGTATGGCTTCACCCAGTGTAGGTACCATCAGGACACCTAAGGTGCAAGATGATCGGACCGCAGTGGGTGAGAAAAAGTGCATTGTCGCACGCGCTCTTCAAACTCGGCAGAAAACAGCGTGTCGCTCACTTGTTGCATTCTCTTTCTCGTGTGGCGGCACCTCTTCCTTTGAGACGGAGGCCCCGCTTGAATTGATTGTTCCGCTGCCACGCCGCACCCTCCCGAAACCGACGCGGCTGGCTGATCAGCTGCTCCGGGGCTGCGAGAGGCCGCCGCCCATGAAAGGATCGCGTTCCGCGGCTTCCTCGGCGCACGCCTTGCGCAGGTTCAAAAACATTTGGTAGTCCAACTGGTCGATCTTCTCGATGGCCGCGCTGGGCAGCAACCAGCTGGCCGACCGGCAGGGCCTGTTGACCCAGGGTGGGAAGTCGATGAAGTCCTTCCCGAGGAGGAAGGCGCTGAAGTCCTCGGAAAAGTGGTTGCAGTTGTTTCGGATGACATGGTACGAGCTCGAGTGGAACCTCTGCTGAAAGCCGCGTACGGCGCTCATCACCTCCGCCTTCGTCAGCGACGTCCGCCCGAGAAATATGCTTTCCCGGAATATGTGCGCTTCGCACGTTTTGGGTTGGATCGTGTACACGCCGGACGCATCAGAACTCCGGCCAAAGCAGTGCTCCCTGCCGTACACTTCGACTCCCGTGTGGTGCGCGCCCATGCCAACCCAGCCGATCAGCGCATTGAAGCTGGTGATGTCGTAGACATTGACGTACACATCGGTTTCGTTCCGCTCTTGAACGTACCCCGTCGGATCGCCTCCGCAGCAATACATCGAGGGAGACCCAGCTCAGGGACGGGGCAAGCAAGGTACAACCTTTTCCAATATTACGGCTTTTTCGATAGATGTGCGTTCACGTGTGTGTACTGTGTAATGGGTGCGTGTGTTTTCTGTTTTCTTTCTTTCTCCTTTGAGGCGTTTGATTCCGACTACCATCTGAACGATGCATGTAATGTACAACCTACTGAATAGGAATACCTTCCATCCTGGATTCACCTGCATGAAACGTTCTCAGTTTCGTAGACCGACGCATCGGCATTCCCAGTTGTTCCTTTTGGCTTCGCAACTTGCACACCCTCGATGTCAGACACAGCAATCCCATCAATCTGTGGCGCTTGCGCTGAACACAAGCCGCTAGAGGAGGATAGCCACGAGAGGACCTGCCGGCTTGTGTCAGCTGCGCTAGCGTCGTCTTTTTGGATGCTGCTCTTTATCCTTCAAAGCAATCCCACGTCCGCGCTGCGCTTTCCGTTGCATGCTGCGCCGGCCCAAAGCTCCTCTGCACCGGTTCACCGGATCCTTCAACAACTGGAAGAGGAAGAAGAGACAAAATAGGAGCAGATGCTTGTGTCCTTAAAACGCACATAACTACCACAAGAGAGAGGGGGGTCTAAATTCTAAGTTCGACACAGTAAAAACAATAGGTCTTAACACATGGCCCCAATCGGCCCCAATAGCCACAAAAGGGGACGAAGAAGGCAAGGGGACAGTGAGCACATCGTCGGATTGTCACGATGCAACGAAGCGAGGCGCCTGTTTGAAAAGGTTGGGTGCGTGCGCAAGTCCGGTCACTCGGGGCCTAACGGGGCTAAAACAGCACAGCAGAAACACCCTACTCGCGACAGATGGTGCAAGCCTACAGGAGTATCTGCACTTCTACATGAAAATATTGCAGGAGAATTTGGGTGGGTTGAGGCGGGTCGTAGACGACTGAATTTTCTTTTAGCCACATGCAATGTGTGAGAAAACTGAACCGCCCAAGTAGGACCTTCTAATCATGATCACTTGCAAATTTGCCACCTGCAACCACGTCCAGGATTTGGACTCAGGGTAGTGCGGTCAACAAAAACCCTTGCCCCCTGTTCACCTGGTTGGCCCATTGGCATTGGTCAACAGGCACACTCTATCTCATTCGCTAGCGAGCAAGTTTTCGGGGTTCTGTCTGACGTCTCTATCCTTCCCTTTCCAATGACAGATAATTACTTCGGAACTCGGTTACCCAAGCCAAGGTCTGTGTGCAGTGGCCGAAGACTGAGAGTGCCAGTCAGCGGAACGGACTTTGAACTGTCAGCGGGGGAAGAAGACCCTGTTGGTTGCCAATTCCTTCATGCAATACTAGTACGTAGCATGCAAGTAAGCCGAAAGCTTTTGCTTGAAAAAGGGGAAAAGGGAAGATACCCTGCGGGAGTCCCGTTTGGCGCACTGCGTCCACGACTTAGCAGGGGTCACCATGTCGCCGTTGGTGATGAACCGCATGCCTGAAGCGGGCGTCGACAGCGACCAGTCGCCGGGCGGCTCCGGCTTCAAAGAAGTGCCCTCCATGCTCTCGCGGGGCTCCGGCAGTAGCCGGCGGCCTCTGGGGATCGAGTCCGCGTCTTCTGCAGTGGCGCGGGGCGAGCCTTGGATCGCAGGGCCGCCGTCGTCGGCGAAGAACGCGCGCTTCCCGTCGCGCCTGTCGGCGCCGCCGCCCTCCGGCCACACGCCGGGCATTCCGTAGTTGCTGCGCGCGCGAGCCCAGTTCATGATGCGGCTGTTCGGACTCGTGTTCCGATCGCTGTCCAGCTCTGCCGCCGGCGGCCGGCGCGTGATCGTCGCCATCCACTTGTTCCCTTCCGGAAAGCTGCCGACGAGGAACCGCGCGTACGGATCGCTGATGAGGTGGGATTGCTTCGCAAAGTATCTGCATGCACGAGCGGAGACGTACGACTTCAATCGAGGTTCTTTGCTATGAAAATACACTGGGCAATTCCAACCGAGGGCTTTACACTGAAACACATTGCGACTCTCGCCGAAGTTTTTGCCACGGAATAGAATTTGCATGCGATTCAAATCACTGAAGGCCGACGTGCTTTGAGGATTCTTGCGGCGAGGACTGTGGCTAGCATCAATGGGGAGGAACAGCTCTAAGCTACCGGCCGTTCCAGTGCACCGGACCGGCAAGCTGAGTGACTCCATGGTCCCAGTGCTGGAGACCGACCCACGGCCTTGCACGAACCTCCTCATTGCCGGTACCTCTCGACCGAAACAGCCACGCAAAGGGTGGGCCTCCACCGCCAGGTGGGCCAGGCCAGATTCGGGGTGGCTCCCTGGGACAGGGACGGGGTTAGCCTCGCCTTAGCAGTCCCAGGGCCGTTCCCCACCCACCTGTATGTGTTCTCGTGGTGTGGAAGTACCGACCTTGTGTGCAGGGTTGTGCTGCACATCCCAGGAAGTAAGGAAGCATACCAGTCTCCGTGCGCTGCGTTCGGGTCCCCGCCAGCTGTCTGCTGGGCTTCTAAGTGTGGTGGGCGTTGTCGTCCGGACGGACGTTTTTTCCTGCTCAAGATCGAGTTCGGGTCAGCGCACGCGTTCTTGTCAACGACATGCAGAATCCTTCTCGACGTCACGTGCGGCTCCGGCTCTTCCTGAAGTGGCTCTATCAGCATGCGTTTTCCTTTAGTGTCACGCTGCGTGTGGGTGAGTTTGTCGACGCGAGCAGGATTGGAGCCAGTACTACGACGACACACACAGGTGCATCAACATCAACTGCTAAATGATGACGCAAATGATACGCACTCGAGGGTAGCCAGGGTTTGGCAGAAGAATACAAAGGTCAACCGCCCTACTTTGATTAAGTTTCAGCTTTCCCAAAATAACTGTGGTCAATCAGTAATTGTTCACCACCTGTCTTTGTGCTCGGGGAAGCAGTGATTGACTGCTTGGCAAAAGAAGGGTCATACGTCACCAAAACCGAGACCGGCATCCGCTTCTGAAAGAACATTCGGGTTGGGATGCCAACTAGCACCGCCACAGCCGCCACCACCACCACCACCACCACCACCACCACCACCACTACCACCGCCAGCCCGCGCTTTTCCCGTGCCGAGTGAGCTGCGATGGCCTCTGGGTTGCGAAAGGCTGTTAGGATCGCAGCTCCCAGGTTTGTCGACTGCGAGCCGGCGACGGCGAGACAAGGACGCTGCGCGAGGAATGAGAGGCACCTCGAACGGCTTCGGGTGCTGAACACGACACGACGACGAGCCGTTGCGTCTTCCTCGCGACAAGCTCCTGAGCGAGGACCGGGCGGAGTGGAGGGGTTCCGTCGTCTTCTCGATCTCTTGCACGGGGTGCGGCCCACCCCACGGAAGGCGTGCCGGTTGCATCGCCAAGTGGGCGGGTACTTTCGAAAACCGGAGGACGCAGTACGTGCTGTTGTCCGATGCGTTCAGATCGAAGGGAGTCGCCACCGGCTTCCCGTCAGCGTGCGTGAGGTAGTAGTTGAGGAACCGACTCACCCCACTCCGGTCGGCAGGCGAACCAGGCACTACATCAACTAGACGCAGGTGGTCATCGAAGACAGCTCCAAACTGCTCACCGGCCTGTTTGTGGACGTACACGTCGAGCTCTTCCCCGACGCCGCGCCACGCTTGCGTGCTCGGAGAAAATGCTGGGCCCGGGCAATGCCCGCTCGGAGACCGGAAGTCGACCGGTGACATGACGGGTATTCTTTGCATTGCCGGAACCGTTGGTACCGGAGGCGCGACGACCTGCTCCGGCGGTCTCACGGTCTCCTGCAACGCATTCCACACCAGCTCGACGTTGAACACTTCGTTCGCGGACACCACTCCGTACATGGGCATGATCGAGCGCAGGGTTGCTAGCGTCAACCCGATCAGCTCGACTTCGGTAAAGTCAGGATCCGTCAACTTCACGAGGCGTCTCCATGCTTCGCTTGGGCGGCCCATTCGAGGCGATTCCATTCTGGACCCCGCCAACCCTTCCCACCCCCCGTTGGCCCCACCTTCGAAAACTTGCTTACGCCAAGGTGAGTGAAAAAGGCAGTTTGCACGTCGTGTTGATGACGTTCGAATGCTGCACGCAGCTCTTCTGTTGTCGCTCCGAACATCGGGCAAACGTTGGCGGGGAGTGTTGCTGTCCTGAAAACTTGTCCAGCACCCACGCAGGAATCTGGTGTGGGATAGACAACGCTTTAGTGTGTGCTTTCTCATCTATGTAGGAAGCGAACACTAGATCTCAGCTCCACTCAACGCAGTAGTCCCTATTTACACCAGACTCGCGGTTCTTGGCTGCCCGCCGACGTTCGCGAATAGCCGCTTTGACGTTTTCGACGGCCGGTGGTGCAGCCGGTAGCCTCCCTCACATGGCAGGATTCTGGAGCATGGGTATGCAACAGGGACATTGTGTGCTTGCTCACGAAAGAGGGGGAAATATAGCTCAACGTTTAGGCAGAGCTTTGCCTCGCGTGCATGCTTCCGAAGAAGTGTTAAACGGGGTGTTGCCAAGAGGCTTTTCGTGTTGCTCAAGTGCACTTTGCTTTACTAGGGTCTTAGCTCTCGTACGTCTTAATCATGGTTAAGCGCGCAATTGGTGTCAGCCGAAGAGTTGTGAAAACGGGTTTTTGCCTGGAGGCTTTTCGTGTAATTCTGCAGATGCTTTGAGCTATCTTTGTGTCTATGCTTTCAGTCGTCTTCTTAACCATGGTTGGTGTCAGCGGAAGAGCGAAGCTTCGACGCCCACGAAGAAAAGACATAAGAAGGGAGTAGGGCCCTTTGTAGGAGGGGCAGGGTCCCGCGTCGCCAGTCCTGTTACCAGAAGTGGCCCACGTAGAACCAGAATTCTGCGTCAGGGTTTGATGAAGTAACCCCGAGCCCACGCCCAGTAGAACGAGTTGTCCGTGTGTATGCACCTGTTGTTTAGCCAGCTGCACCAGCACCCGGCTACCTGACGCGCAGGTGAGCAGATCGTTGACTGCTTTTTTCGGCAAGGTGTTCTCGGTCGACCTTACACGACGTCCTTCGCACACCTGAATCCCAGGTTTGCTGCAGAGCTGTCGTTTTCGATGCCGGTTCGACCAGATGTCCGGTATCGGTTGCACGAGCTGTGTGTGGGTAATTGCTTTTCTATCTGCTCGCTGAACCAAGTACTGAAGCCAGTGTGTTGAGGTCTCTACTTTTCGAGGAACGGTAGATGAGAACATATTATTATTACATATTAGCTGCATCCCACCAATATGGTCGCCGGGATGATCACCGCGCAAACGCGAGGGGACGGACAACAAGAGAGGTGCATCCGGTAGGGTTTGTCGATACGCGACTACCCGACCTGGACGCGTGCGTGTTGCCTTTGACGGCACAGCACACCTGGCATCCACCGGTGTACGGCGCGTGTCGTAGTCGTTGGGTAGTTGTGACAAGACAAACGAATATACACGAGCGAGCGCAGACGGGCAAGAATCTAGAAACTCTTGCGTATGCACATGTGTTTGTTCTCTGCACCTCCCGCTCCTCTCTTTGCGCAGTAGCGAGTGGTTGGCAGGTCTGCACAGGGTACAGCAACGCACACCCGCCATGCGGTTATCAGCCGCTGCAGACTTCCTGCTCGGGGATCATAATATAGAAATAAGGGGCCGCGTACCTGGCATGGCACATGTGGCTGCCGCCGCGCTTTGTCTTGTGGACGACCCTCGGCATCTCGGTCGCCGTGGCGCGGGCTTCCGGCCGGTCCGAGACCTGCTGCTTGCGGCCGGTGTTGTAGTCGTCGTCGACCCACTCCCAAATGTTGCCGCTCATGTCAAAGATCCCGAACGCGTTCGGCGGGTACGAGGCCACCGGGGCCGTCCCCCGCGCGCCGTCCTCGGCGGTGTTGACGCCCGTTTCGAGGCTGCCTTGCCAGATGTTCATCCGGTGCCGCCCCCCGGGGTAGAGCTCGTCGCCCCACGGGAACAGCTTCTGCTCGAGACCGCCACGGGCGGCGTACTCCCACTCCGCCTCCTTCGGCAGGCGTTTGCCGCGCCACCGGCAGAAGTTGTACGCGTCCCTCCACGACACGTGTGCCACAGGGTGCGCCCAGCGGTGGCCCTCCGGCGCGTTCGGGACGCCCTCCGTGTCCTCGCCGTACCACACGGGCAGGTGGTTCAGCGAGCTGTCGAACCCTTCGGGCGCCCGCCACGAGGAGTCGCGCACAGTCCTCCACCAGGGCGCCGCCTGGACTTTGTTGCTCTCCTCCTCCTTCTGCTCTGGGGACAAGAAGTACTCGAGCACGAACGACCAGCCGTAAAGCTCCGCGTCTGTCACGTAGTTGGTCGCATCCGCGAACTCTTTGAACTGCCCGTTGGTCACTTCGCACGTGTCGATCGCAAATGGCTGAACTTTAACTTCGCGCGCCGGGTGTTCAGCGTCCGACGGATTGGCGCCGTGGATGCTGTTGTCTTTGTACCGCTGGGCCAGGTTGTGTTTGCCGAGGGGTTCGCCCAAAAAGTCGGTTCCCATGCGAAATGTGCCGCCCGGCAAGCGCGTCATCCCGCAGTCGACCAGCCCGCTCCCTTCCGCGCGGTTGTGGATGCAACCGACGCGGTAGCCCTCGTAGTGCGGTTTCGCGGTGCACGCGTCTTCGGTCCGATTCCGGAAGGTACCCGACCCCTGCTCCTTCTTCCGGCCGCCTTCTGCGCCCGGCTGCTTCGCTGCCTGCGGTTCACCTGGCCCCATGGCACGGTTCAAGTCGCACCCGCACGACTTGCCGCCTTCTTCTTGCTCTTCTCCGGTTTCCGCGCTGCAGCTATCAGCGTCGCTATCCGCTCGCAGCAGCATGGCGGCCGCCAGCAGCATGAGCACCGGAGCCTTTCTAGGATTCATGCTTTGTGTGTTTCCGAATAATCCCTGTGGGCGTACGTGTCGTTTAGAGTCAAAGTTCGCTTCGGAATCCGGGATTTCAGAGTCTCGGAGATACGTATTAGGGGGTCTTGATTGCACCTTCAAACAGTGGGGCGGAGACTCAACGAAGATCAGATTTGTTGTTGGTGCATGGAAGACCCGATTGCGGGAGGTACCTAACCCTTGGCGTTCCCTCAATGTGGACCTAGTCTGTAGGTGTTTGTAACATACCAGACTCGTTTGAGCATCATTTTTGTCTCGTAGTCGATGCTGAGTCTACCGTAGCCATTGTGGTTGTGACAGTCTGGGTGAGGTAATGCGGGAGCTCAAATAAGAAGGACGAGGACGAAGGAGGAAAGCGGCAGAACATACGTACTCGTGAACGCACAACCTGAAAAGGTTTTGCGGCCAACAACAACGAAGGTGTAGCACTCGTGTGACTGACTGAGGGAACCCCCAGAGAGAATGCAGTGTCAGGCTAGACAAAGAGGGAACTGGGCTCTTTCCTCCACAAACGCCACGCTCTCGGCTTCAGCAGTGATCCAATAGAATGCAGCGGCACAGGATGCATCGGGAGTGATGCTCCTCTTGACGGTGAACGCTCTGACATCATGGCTACCGACGAGCTTTCGGGCTTCCTCCGGCCAATGTGACGGACACACGATTTACCCGATCGGGTCTATCGGACGTGCCTGTGATGAGTACTACACGATCGCCGCCGGATGTCTTACTCGGGAACTTGAAGCCGACGGACCGCAAGATGCTGAGCAGGTTCTTCTGCGTGGCTTTCGACCCCTGCACAAAGTCCAGCCGCAGCTTTTCGCTCGTGTTGACGGTTAGGTAGCAGATGACCGAAGCTTTGCTGTAGATGTACCCCTCCTTCAGGCTGAAGCCGCCCTCCTTCAGGTTCACCACAAGCGAGTCGCCTGGAGAGAAGCCTTCGACGATCTCGATTTCCACAAAACCGGTTACTATGAAGCCGCCCGCGTCGGAGTGGGAAACGACGATCTTCGGCGCAACCGCAACGACAGCGCCCGGGACGATGTCCACGGGGTGCAAGTTTGGGTTGAAGAGGAACGGAGCGCGGACGTCTATTGTGATCTTTACCTTTCCTTCCTGCGGGTTGACCCCGTCGCTGACTCGGATGAGGATGGTTCGCGAGCCTTCACGGACACGCTCTTTCATGTGCGACCCGAAGGTGATGCAGTTCAATACAAAAGAGATGACCTCTTTGTCGATCACAGGGTTGTCCATCTTCGGGAAGTGGATCCGAACGTCGTGTGCTTCCCTGCAGTTCTTGGTTTGGGGATACGTCAGCGACGCTGAAAACGACCCGTCCAGCGACACAATCCGACGCTCGTTGCCGCCGAAGTCGAACAGGTACTGCTCCGGGTCTGCTATCGTGTTGATGTCCACCGTCGGCAGCTCGCCGGTGAACGACATGCGCGCCCTCCTGAACGACTTCGTGCGGAACGTCCTCGACCTCTTCGGCTGCATCAGCTCGTTGATCTGCAAAACCTGCTGCTGGAGCGTGAGTAACCCGAGGTGGTCGCCTTTCGACGCACCTGCGATGAGCTCGGCGGAGAGGAAGCCGCCGTCAAAAAAGTTGGTGTCAGGATCCTCGATGTGTGCCGTCGATAGCGGAGCGATTAAAAGGGGTCTTATATCGTCGGTCTCGCACGGGTAGTACTTGACCCGGTCGTTTCGGAGGACAATCTCAGTGACGTCGTCCACGGGCTGCACCTGGATTTCGATCACGGCTTGGCTGACGAGCGGGCTTCCGTCGGACACCGAAACGACAAGGATCTTCCCGAGTTCTTGCGGGTCTTTCGAGATGTTTGAGTAGGTCAGAGCTTTCAGGATGGTCACCAGCTCTTTCCGGCCGATTACGCGCTCCTTCTCAGCTTTTGTCGTCCGCGCGAACGTCAGCTGCAAGGCATGGGGGGCCATGCTGAGGTACCCGACCACCTTCCCGTCACAGACGACGTCGCTGACCGAGCTGTATTGCTTCCCTTCCTGTATCGTCGTGGCTTTGGAAAACGCCTTGTTTTCGCCCCACACCTTCTTGCCCTTCGGGGATGAATCGTCTTCGAACTTTCCCCTGCGGTTAACCTCGTCGTAGCGCTCGCTGTAGGCGACCAACTCATTCAGCGGGATGTCGTAGTCATAGCAATCACGGAGGCGGAACTGCAACCCTGTGAACGAAAGTGGTGCTAAATGACATGTGCAGGTTAAGGACTGGGGGCAGATGTCCGACCTTTTTTGTGCGCGCTGGTGATGGGTATCATGCATGTTTCACCTCGCACTGCACGCTCACTTACTTCCGTACAGTTTGTTGGGGAGCTTCGAGGCGTCCCTTCGTGTTTCCGACGATCCCATGGGACGTACAGATTGGTAGTCTTGTCTTCAGACCTGTTTACAAGTATTCACAGTGCACCGATAGTGGGGTTGTTATTTGACAGAGTGAACCGGTGTGCTCGTCTCACGGACACTCGTCAGCATCGGGCGCGTGCTGCGTTACTTTACCGCTGTAACTGGTTGCGTGTTACCGGTTTGTACGTCTTTCATTGGTGCAATGGTGGGGAGGGAGGGAAACATGGGCAGGTCAATGGATACGATAGGCAAGAATCATGAAATAGTTGAAGTGAGATGAATCGTGTAAATTGTGGTGCTGAAAGTGCTACGCACAGGAGGCGGTGCACGATAGAAGAAGATAAGGATCACACCGTCGTCACGGATTCCGACGACGTCGTCGGTGCAGCCGCCCTCGACGATTTCAACACGGACGAACCCGTTTTCGAAGCCATCCGTCGTGCTCTCGGGCGGCACCTCAAACGGCGCGACGCGCACCGCGCCGCTGCCTTCGACGTACTTGAGCAGGGCGCTGCGGCCGGGCACCGAAACGAGCGCCGGCGTGACTTTGACCTCGACGGAGCCCTTGAGCGGCGGCTGGAGGCTGCTCGGGTCGACGCTGGTGACGGGGACGATTTTCGCGTTGCCCTCGCTGTCCCGCTTGCCGACGGTGACGCCCGTCTGGATTTCGAGCTCGACCCTCCGGATGTGGTCCCCCGGCTTGCTAGTCGGCGAGAACGTCATGCACCGCATGATCGCCTCGGTCGACTCGATGGACGCCTCGCCGTGCAACCCGAACAGAACGTACAGCCTCCGACCGGCCCGGCCGTCCACGGGGCTGCCCCGGAAGAGCTCCCGTTTCCGATCCTCGTCCGCCTGCTTCCGCCTTGCCTCCAGCAGGTGCACCGCCGTCGACGCGATGCTCAGCCCCCCCGGCTCCCGCGACCCCCGCTGCAGGCGGTCCCAGCGCGACGGCGTGTGCATGTGCACGTCGGAGCTGGTCCGCGTCTTCTGGCTCAGCTCCTCGTAGAACCCGACGACGCCGATCTTCCGGTTGCGGTACGACACGTCCCACAAGTACTCGTACCCGGGGGAGTTTTTGCCCGCGAGCAAGTTGTGGTCGCCCGGCTGCACCGGCTCGAGGAAGACGGAGTTGAACCCCGCTTCGAAGCAGGCCGGGTGGAAGCTGATGAAGTCGCCCTTCTGCCAGTTGCCCGAGATCGTGCAAGCCATGTGCCCGCCGCAGAAGTGGTCGGTGTCGACGTCTTCGACGCTGGCCTCCGCAAACAGCATGAAATCCTGCGGCTCGACGTACTGCCTCAAGTGCGACGGGATCCCAGTAGTGCTGCAGACGAAGTGGTAGTACCGCCGTTGCGTCGGCACATTGAGGACTGCCGGGTTGTCTGTGGCTTCGACGTTCACCGACACCGACACGATAGCGCTCGTCCCATAAGGATCGGACAAGGTGAAGCTGATCAGTCGCTTGCCCTCAACGGGATCGAGAGAGTAATTGTAGTAGCGCAGGCGGAGGAACATCTTTTTGATCACGTCGGCGGTAGCGGGGGAGATGATCTTCAAAACGACCCTCTCGCATGTCTCCCCCGGCTTCCCTGAACCGGGGGTCAAACCAGTGCTTTTCCGGAGGCATCCTTCGATGATCTTTGCAACCGGAACTTCTTGCACTCTGATCGTTTTGTCGAGGTCTGAAAAGTAGGTGTCCGAGCCGCTTTTGAAGACGACGACGTCGGTGGCGGTGTAGCCGGATTCGAACCGGATTTCGAGTGTGCTGCCCTCGAATGAAACCAGCGCGGCGGCTCCTGTTCCGATGGTGCTGGTCGCGGTGGTGACGACGCCGTTTCGACGGGTGATGATCGGGATGTCTTGGCATTGGAGGTCGGTGAAGAGGACACTCCTCTCGACGGTGTCGCCCTCGACAAATGTAAGGCTGCGCTGACCCCGCGGGACCCACAGGTACGGCGGCGTGAGAACGAGCGATAAGTACGCTTCAGACGTCACTTCCATGATCCCCTGAGGCACCGGGGTTTCCGCCGTCAGAAACGGGTCGGACTCATCACTCACGTCAGCGAAGTACAACGTGACCCGGACACCAATCTCTCTATGAACTGGAATCGGTATCTCGTCTATGGTAGTGCTGTATTCACAGCCACGCAGCATGTCTTGCACGGTCTGCACAGTCGTGCCGCCGCGGGGTACGTGCATCGTCAGCAAGAAAGCATCGTCTTGCGGGTGGTCGACTGTGTGGTACTGGACTGTGCGTGTGATGCTTTCTCGTGTGATGGGGTCCTGCGGCGCGTCTAGCCACGAGGGGTCCTTCGCCGTCAGCACCTCGTAGCGTGGGGCAGCGGGGAGGTCCTTGCAAGGGGTCGGCCAGAACGTGATCGTGCCTCCGAGGATGCTTTCCTTGCGCTTCTTCATCCGCGGGATGTCCAGCTTCTGCTTCTGCGCGCAGCTGTCGATCGGGGTGAACACTTTCAGGCTTTCGGCTATCATCTGCTCCAGGAGCATGGCGTCGGCAACACCTGTGGGTTATCATGTTGGGTGGTACCGTTCGGAAAGTGCACGGCGCAAGAAACAGTGGATGGCTATCACTCCACCGCACAGCGACTGACTTGTCGCAAAGGAAGGTCCGACGAAAGGCCAACACAATTCCAACGCATTCTTCCTGTTCGAAATAAAGTGAAATGCCGCATACTGCCTAGCTTCTCCTTCGACTCCGCCTGCAGCTGCTGCTGTTTTTCGAGCCGCTCCGCGCGCCGTGTGTGCTCCGCCTCTTCCTTCTCTTCAATCTCACGCAGCTTATCGATCCAATCCACGGGCAGCTCGGAAAGCAATCTCGCGCTCGGTTCGACGATAATCTTCGGTGCTGTTCCGCCTGTCGCATTTTGAAGGTTTCGGCTTCGGTACCGGAATGCTTTAACACGAATTGGGAAGCCAAGGAACGCCTGTCGTAGACTGCCCCGGTGGCTCTATCGGTGAATCTGCAACCAGACAGTACAATAAATTGGAAAGACGCTTCATCGCTTCGAACACCTTAAGACAGCCCAACACGGTAGTGTTGTGCGATGAACTACTTTCGAGCAACGATTGCTGTACTCTCCGCCTGAAAAAGAGAAACAGAAGAGCACCATTGCATTATTCCCGCAGGAATTTGTTACGTGAGAAATTCTATGGAGCAGACGACGAACCGCGCGCGTTTTCAGAAGCAAGACATACCGTGCATGTCCTGCAAATGCTGGCGGCAGATGTATCGCTCCGGCTTGTCATCCGGAACTTTGACAGCCAGCAACGGCGGGTTGCCAAGGGCAGTCTTACGGTCGACGGCGGCCATCGTGAAGAGCTCGTTGGCAAGCGCCATGCCCTTGCACGTCGTGATCAGGTCTTCGATGAGAGGCCTGATGACTTCTTCTTCGGTGATGATGACTTCTCGCACGGTGTATTCCTCCTTCACGAGGACCTGCCGCTGCCGCTCGAGCTCTGACTTACGCTGCTGCTCGGCAATGTCTCTCCTTCGGATGACCCACTTCCAGCCTTCACTCTCTTCATGCGCCACACGGACCCTGCTGCCTCGCTCCTCTCGGATCAGATCGATCCGTTGAGTGCCGTGCGTGCGCGTGATCTGCCTCGACTTTTCTTCGGCGTGACGCAAGGCCGCCCACGCCTTGTCGTGTGCCGAGTGGATAATCTTCCGGCCCGACTTCTCGAGTGCCTGGGCGTGGACTTTGTCCCTTCGCTCGCCGTCAAGCCGCAGCCTTTCGCGGCGCCTGGCCTCGTGGCATTCCTCGGCAGACAAGGCCAGAAGGGCCGTCCGGTCGTCAGACTCCGCCTTCAGCAGCGCCGTGCGAGTCCTGCACTCGAGCTTTTCGGCCACCGGCGGCCAAACCATGTGCCACGCCTCGAGCAGCCGCCGCCGGTGCGCGACTTCAGACACAGTCAGCGACGCTATGCGGCGCAGACGATCCGCGCGGAGCAGCTGGCGCTGCGCGTTCCGCTGCAGCTTCGTCCGCTCTTGGGTTTCGACGGCGCTGGCCGCCGCAAGCTCGCGGACCCGCGCCTGCGTGAACTGCTGCCGCTCGGTCTCTTCGAGTTCGAGGGTCGCCAGCAGCTGCGCAACGAAGTCGCTTCTTCTCTTCGCGACGACGTCCAGCACGTCCTGCTTCCCGGCTTGTTCCGTGACGTTCAACTTCTCGGCGCGGTTCTGCCGGACGCACGCCGCCAGCTTCCGGAGCCTGACCTCCGAGACCGGCAGCCGCGGCTCGTCGGTCGCGGTCGGGCCCATGACTGCGATGCTGACGCCTTGCAGGATCGTGTTCAGGTCCAGGGCGTCGTCCATCGACGTGAGGGCGTCGCCTTCGCCCGGCGGCGTGAGTCTTGTGATGTTCTTGTTCTGCGCAACCAGGCCGACCAGCATCCCAAATGCCTTGGGCGTCATCGAGGCGTTTGTGAGGTTAACAGCGGTGACGTCTTGCCGGGACGCGCAGACTTCGCTCGCGAAGAAGAGGTCGTCACGGTCGAGCTCTTGGCACGACAGGTCGAGGACGCCCCGCACGACTTGCACCTTCCGGAAGCAGTGCAGGCGCAGGTCGGGACGCTTGTCGGTGCTCTGTTTCGACTCGAGGTACCGCAAAGCGTACCGGCCAGCTCTCCGCTGCATGCGAGCCTTGCTTTCATGCTTCCGCGCCGCGCTCGCCCTTGCGTTGCTGTCTGCCAGCCTCGTTCTATCCGCGCAGAGATCCTCCAACGCAAGAATCGGACTCTGCGGAGTAGCCGTCCTGGCCCTCGTGCTGCACACGGTGGCCGTCGACAGGGTCGCCGTGTTCGAGACCGGAGGAGTGCGGACCCTGCTGCTGGCCGGGTCGCCGCTTGCCGGAAACCTGTCGACGCAGTCGCTCACGTCGAAGAACAAAGCCAGCCGCTCCGTCACCTTCTGGTGCGTGAAGTTGTATCGCCGGTGGGCCTTCTGCACCCTCTCTTCCGCATGCCTTCTGGCGTCGCGCTCGTCACTGATGCGAGGAAGTGAGTACATAGCTGCTACATCTCACTATTCCTGGTGCCACACCCCGTTTTGAACCTGTAAGTGCCTGTCAATTGGTTAAAGTATGCGACCTCCAAAAGAGAATCAGAACCGGAAACCCGATCCATAAGTAGAGAAACAGCCGTCATTCCCCTTCTTCAAGGATTTGATACTTTTCGCCCTCGTGGTCCTCTTCCCATGAAGTGAGCCTGATCTGGTGTTCGGGAGATACCCCTTTAGGTCGGATTTGCCGTTTGGTTGCGGACAAGCCACACCCCTGTTGTATTTTGTCGGGCTACCCCGTTTTCCACTCGATTTGTACCGGCATCGGGGACGAAGTAAAACTGCCGTCACGGGTCGTGTTTGCCGTTCCCTGAATTACGGGGAAGAAGGTCATTGCTCTGAACTGTTTTCCAGCTCCCTGTTCCGTATTCGTCTAGAATCCGCACATTTTGGACATGGTTCCTTTGCATCGGCTGATCGCCAAAACTACGTTAAGAAAAATATATGTGAACCAGGACCAGGACCAGGACGCAGAATACCCAGCGATGAGTAAGCAAGAGGGAGAACGAGTGCTCGATGGCCGAGTCGGTAGGACTCATTTCCGATACACCGCTGGAAAAGAGAAGTTAAACAAGAGCAAGAGGCCCCCGACACATCGGGTGAAATCGGAATACGGTGTTGTTTTACTCGACAGTATTGTTGTCTGTTGTTTCCCACCGGGAAATACAATTGTTGCTAAGGGAGTCACGAAAGTGTTGCAAGGAGCAGCATGGTACTCGGAGACTTTAAAGCCACCAGACTGCAAGATGCTGAGCAGCGTCTTCTCTGCGTCGCTTGCGCATTCGCAGAGCCGTGCTTTTGATCTTATCTCTGGCAGCAGAAGAGTGTCTCACAAATGATGTGGTACGAGAAATGTCCCGCCTTGAACAACAACAAGTCAGAGGCTGAGCTATGATACTACTTCGTTGACATGTGTCCACTGAACGACGTTTTTTTAGGGGCTTCCTGCGGCCAAAAACGTGCGCGTGATAAACGGCTATCGGATCGGGTCATCGTACATACCTGAAGGAATCGTCGGAAATAAAATCCAGAACTGCCAGTCAAGCATGATACGAGCCATACTTTTGAACCACCTGAAAAAGCGGGGGCAAGGCGGAGAATCCAGCCTGCTTTTCTCCCACCTTTCTTGAGTCGGAGAAGCCGGGGTGTCGCTCTACGTCCACGTAGAAGATGGAAGCTTGCAGTATGCGCTGCCTGTCGTCGCTAGTACCTAGCGAAGTAACATCAGGCGAGAGAAAATGCGGGAGGGATACAGGCGAGTGTCACTCTGGAGCAGCGCCACGGCCTAAATTTACAAGCTTGAAAGTGTAGGTTTGCCAGACATCGGCCCAGGGTTTTCTGGGAGACGGCTGTCAGAGTAAGCCGTACGTCGGTTCTCAATAGCCGCACGAAATCCAGCGAAAAACAATTTGCTATCGTGATCAGAAAAAGAAAAACGCGGGTGTAGTGTATGAGTGTGTGAGAGTGTGAAATTCAATTAAGGGTAACCATGAGACCTCTTTCCATGAATCAGCTAAATCGACTCAGCAGACCCCACGGTACGGTATTGACAGCAGATACTCAAGTGCTGCACCTGTTCGAAGGGATCCCGTGGACACGTCTTGACAAGATACGCGTGCGCAGTAATGACGATGGTGCTTGGCAGTGATCTGCAGTTTTGCAGGTGCAGGTGGTCACCACATGGTCACCAGACGGTCACGGTGTCGGAAGGTAGAATCGACGGTTTCTTACTCAAGGGCTCCACCTTCTCGTAGGGCCCCGCGTACGCTACGGATGCCATCGCGAGTTTGTTCGACCACTCGTGATTCTTTTTGCCGCTCAGTACGCGCATTATGAAATTGTCGCCAGGTTCTTCGCAAAGTGTTTCAGCCGCAAGGGTGAGAGCATCAACTTGTGCCAGCGCCCGGAACTTGCGGTCTTCGCACTTCATTGCGGACAGTGCAATGCACTCGCCTTCGTTGATGAACGCGCCCGTCTTGTGCAGGTAAGCAAAGGCAGAAGTGAGGATTGAGCTGCCCGGGAGACTGACGTGGATGTCCTTCAACAAGCAGTAATCGTATCCGCCTTCTGTCGCGTTCATTACGCTGAGCTGCTCGTCCGTCAAAAACGTGACGTGCATGTGCAACGTGGATCCGGTGGAAATTTGCAGGGTGGCGGCTATCGAGCCGTACCCAGCGAGCTGCGGACAGAACACGGAATCGTGATCCCGCAGCAATGCCTTCACCACCGGGATCACCCCACGGTGCCCTGCGTACTTCCGTCGCAGCTGCAAAGGAGACGCGTTGGAACCGCAGGCCAGCACCGCGTAGCGTTTGATGCCCTTCACTTGCTCTTCCTTCAAAAACGCCTGCCAATCGGGCAGAGCCGCGGTGCTCTTATCGCCGTCCTCGCCCGAGACGAACAAATAGCTGTGGTCCGGCCGATCGAACGGGTACGCCTTCGCGAACTTGAGCTTGTGGTCCAGGTACAGTTCAGTCTCGTCGGACATCGTTGTTTTCGCCTCACCCTCCCGACCAGGGGGGGTGTTGTAAGGAGGCATGAGTTCCTGTGCAGTTGCAAATGCACACTCACGGAACGTTGCCACACCTGGTAGCAAGTCATTCTCAGAGGGGCGGGAGCTACACGCGTGTGTGTGCATGTCACGGGTGTTAAGTTTCGTTTTTTTTAATAGTACACTCGCACTGAGGGAACATTTCCGGAACAGCGGTTGCACCATGGTACTTCCGGGTTTGGTTCTAGCAGGGGGCCTTTCTGGCTGCTATGATTATTTGGTCGTTTTCGGGTCCTTTTAGGGTGCGGGCGCCCCCTTGCCTTCCTTGCAAAGGCACAAAACTCGTTCGTGGAATCATCATCATCTAGACCTTGTGCTCGAAGCCAGGCAGCGCGGTAGGCTCTGCCACTGTACGATAAGAGAAGTGGTTCGAAGCAAGACTCCAATCCAAGCCTGCAGACATGGTAATGTTCAACAGGCGGGACATTCAGGTGGAAAGCAATACAGCGTGCATCCTATCAGACGACTGTCCTCACTGACATACATCAAATGGGCACGCGTGGCCGGTTAGGTTTTGCTGGATCCATCGCGTGCTTTCTTGTCTCCTTGGTTTTGCGTGTCCAAATTTGTAGGGTCCATTGGATAACAGTTCTCATCTCAGGATCTATTTTCTCCTTAAGTCCATGGGTTTAGAGCAGAACAACTCGCGGTCTATAGTCTATAAATATCCAATGGACCAGCGAGCTGGATCTAGCAAAGACACGGAAGACAAGAAAAACAAGAAAGCGAGAATCTGCAGTATGATATCTTGTGTGTAAATGGAAGCTTTCGTGTTTCTCCCGTGGGATTTTCCGCTGACGTCCCTGCGCGCGGAAGGAGGCTCAAACGTCGACTCGTATGGAGTTTCGTTCCGCACAAGGATGACGAATCTGCCGTGGATCCGATGCTGACTTCACGAACATTATTCAGACGACGTGAAGTCGTAGAAGAACATGTCGAAGTCCTTTCTTGCTACTTCTTCAGGACTCGGTTAATGTCCAGGAAGACCGAGGCTGATGACATCCCTGCGATGGCCGCCATCATGACAAACAGTGATGGGGTCGACAGGGAGCAGGACGCTTGATTGTCCCCCTCCACTTAGCCTCATGTTGCTTACAACCGGGCACTTTGTGACGATCTGGTTGATGATCGAGTCCAAGGCGTCTACCCGCAGCAGGTCTCCTCTGTTAAGAGCGTCCGAGCTCGAAATGAAGAGGGGGGTTCTCTGCATGTGGACAACTCGAGAGAGACCGATGCTTGACTCCGGGGTTGTCTGCTGAGGTGCTGTTCAGGTGTGCGAATGCAAGCGGCATAGCTGATTGACACCCGCCCTCAATTCGGTTAAAGCAGATTTGATCTGTGATGCTTGATATCTCACACGCACGTGGCATTGCCTGTAGCCGGTCTTTTATGAGCTTAACAGCAGGTGGAACGATCCTAATCTGGAGGAATTCCCCAAGGTTTCATAATCCGCCAAAACAACTTCGGCAACGTCGGATGCTACCTGAGCAACCCCGTTTCCTGCAGGGAGCCCACCAGGTCGAGCACCTTCCCTTGCAGCTTTTCGCTGCGGCGCGCGGTCGAGTCCGGGTCGTTGGCAATCTGCAGCAGCAGCTTCGTGACCGGCGACTTGGCCATCTTGATCCGCAGGCGCAGCCCCATCGAGAGCGACGACAGCAGCGCGATGCAGCGCTGCACGATGATGCCGTGCGTCGGGTAGCTTTTGAGCGCCGTTTCCACGAAGAAGAAGACCAGGTTCCGCTCGAGCAGCTGCTTCACGAAGGAAGGCCCGGACGCCATGTTGCAGAGCACGCCGATCACAGCGACGTAAAGTGCGGACAAATGCTTGCCGGTCGTCGTACTAAAAGCAAGCCGCCGGGACGTGTCGAAGGTGATGCGCTGGACATCTGCGTTGTCAATCAGCGCAGGGTGCGACGAAGACAACTGCGCGAGAAATGTGCAGCCCTGCGTCAGAATCGCGACGTTGTCGTTGCAGAGGAACAGGATGGCTGTGGTCGCTTCCGAGAGCTTCGCACAGTCAGCGGTGTGCGCCGCGTTGATGCAGCAGGCTGCCCGGAGGGCGCTGTGGATCAAGAGTTCGATCAGCCGTTTCTTCGCTTCGGAAGGCCGGACGGCAACGACCACCCCGCCGCTGCTGAGCCGCGAGCTTCGCAGCTTTCGAGCGGAGAACCCTTCGTCGCCATCGAGGCCGTCGATATCGATCAAAGCGTCCCAGTTCGGAAGGCTGAACAAGCTCCGCTCGTTCGGAGACGCGGACACGCTGGCTCCGTCATCACCGTCGCTGCCACCTCCATCCGCGCAACCAACAAGCTGTCCCTCATTCAACGCAGCCAGGCTACCAGCTGCTTCTGCGAAAGCGACGCGTGCGGCGGGTGCCAGCTGGGTGAGGACAGTGGCCAGTATCCGGTACCAATGCGCGACCTTGCCGACATGCCGCGCGGGCGGCGGTCGCTCGGCGTTGTTGGTGACAAAGTGTCCTGTCTTCGCGGGGGCCGGCACGCACATGTTGAAGGACTGGAGGCAGTCTGCGACGAGCACCAGCCCATCCGTTTCCGCTGCCCACCCGCCGGAGTCCGACGCGACGAACTCGACAGCGTCCATCAAGCTCGTGGCCAGATCCTCCGCGTCCTTCGACACTAAGAACGCCCGTGCCGGCAGCGTCGCCAGTACCTTTGTGGCGTGTGCGCGTGGTGTTGTTGAGCCAGTTTAACCTCAACAAGTAGCCGCTGTGGCCACTGTTAAAATCTTTGGACTACCAGTGCCGTGACAGACCAACCGGTGCCAGAGCAGGTCCTCGCGCGTATACACACCCGGCCGACGAGCAAACCAAGTGATGAACCCACTTGTTTCTGACGACGAACTCGTCAACATTTTCAGACTCCATGAGTTGTATCACGACGAACGCGCTGAAAAAGTGTCACTTGCCCCGCGACCATGGCATCGTGCCACTAGGGGTGCAACACTGGCTTGCCCAGGCTGTGCCCCGGAGAAAAAGCAAGAATGTCGGTACTAAAAAGAAAGCCCGGTCCACCGGTTCGCACATACCCGAACGATGGCAGCTGTAGTGGCGCGCAGCGAAGAGAGCTGTTCAGTTCTGCAGTCGGCGGCGGCGAGGGCCGTGTCCGCCTTCAGCATGCGCAAGACGCGCGTGCTCAGCAGGTGGCACCTGGGAACCCAGTCTGTCATGCGGACCATGCCCCACAGCGACGCGATCCGGTCGCGCTGCGTCCGCTCCTCGGCGGCCACCGCGCCGAAGACAGCCAGCACGTTGTGGTGCGTGACCTCCAGCGACAGCAGCCAAAAGTGCGCGGCGTGCTCCATGCGCACCACGTCCTCCCTTCCGCTCGACTCCCGCAGAAACAGGCCCCGCACCATCATCGGAACCGCGGCTGCACGGGCCGCATCGGGGAAGCTCTCGCAGATAGAGGCCCGCAGGTCGGCCTCCACGTGCTCGAGTCTCGCGAAGTACTCGGCCGGCTGCCTGTGCCTCAGGCACTCGACGTCCTTTTCGACCATCCACGTCGACGCCGCCGCCCAGCGGGTGGCTTCCCCCATGGCCGCCTCGGTCACGTCATCTTCGGCCGCGGGTCCGCCGTCGTTTTGCTCGCAGCGGCTGAGCAGGATGACGTACTGCGGGAGAAGGTCGCGAGAGGGGTGCTTGACGAGCAGCTTGCTCCCGGTGGCGTCAACCCAGTTTGCGGCGAGCGACGCGGCGGTGGGCAGCGGGCTGTCGTTGTCGTCCGAGGCGTCGTCGAGCAACGCGGGCGCGGCCGCTGGCGCCCGGGCGAAGTAACGGTCGTTGGCAGCCGGCAGCTCGCTCAGCGCGAGCCAGCAGAAGAGGAGGCTGGGCGCGAACGCACCCGTCGCGGACGCGGGAACGTCCGAATTCGACGCCGCGGCGGCCGGCGACGTGTACGCCCGGATTGGGAGCGCAACCGATTCCCCGCGGGGAATCGAGTGCGCTTTTTGCTCGCCCCGCGGAAACCCGTGCAGGGTGTACCCCCAGGCCTGCGACCAGTAGCACGGGACCCAGACGCCGACCGCCGTCGGCGCGAGCGCGTCTGCCTCCCGCAGCCGGAAGTGCACGAAAACCCGCAGGTCGACCTTCGGACCGCCCGCCACCCAATCGTACTCGCGCAGCGCTTCCACGCTCGCGTGCCGGTCTGCGACCCTCTGCGCGGAGATCTCGCAGCCGAACTCCCACCGCCTCCGCCAGTCCTCGTCGAGGACCTGCCACACGCGCACGGCGCCCAGGTCCTTCGTCAGATCGCACAGCGGCTCCTCGGGCGGGAGGACTGCGAACCCGCACGCTGCGCCATCCTCAATCAACTCCGCGGATCCGGTGATCAGCTGCGTCACCTCGGCGCACCACACGACCGCCCAGCCGGGGACCCCTGCCGGCGGGCTGCCCTGCCCGCCGCCGGGCGCCAGGTCCGGGACCTGCGCGCACGGCCGCATCAACCGCTTGCGGAACGGGGCCAGCGGCGAGCCCCGCCGGCTTCGCAGCCTCTTCGCGGCTGCCGCCGCCCCCGCGACCATCGCCGGGGCATCCAAGGGTGGGTGCCGCTTGTTTTTTTTTTTGTGCAAGCACCTGCTTTTGTAGGGGAGGCTGCCGCACAGGTAAATCTGGGTTCAGTGGCAGGCGTAGGCGTTCAACAAAAAAAGCGGGGGGTCCTGGTTTCCGATCTTCGTTTCTTTTGCCCCCGACGACGGGTTGTGTCGGACTAGCCTGGTTGGGTCCTCCTAGGTAGGGTATAGGGGTTTCGACGGGGCACCCCGAAACTGTTGAGTACCCTCCTCTTCAACACGCTGACGCACTGCAAGAGCGCGTCCCCTTGTTGTTGTCCGGTTTGTTATTCACGTGTGAAGGGTACTGACCTCTCTCTCTCTCTGGGCAAGGTTTGCCTGTAACAGCACGTGTTCGTTGGGCGACCCAATCGTATTCTTGCAGAAGCTCAACCTGTAGCGCGCTGTGCACAAAGTCCCACGCACTCTTCGTTGTTCGCAGGCGTCCGCCCCGTCGAGTTTTAGGGCTGCCCACCTGAACTACTGGCCGGCTTTCCTAATTCAGGACAGGTCTACGTGCGTACCTGGATCATGCACCTCGTTCTACGACGAGTTCCTGGTTGCGACGAAGACAACAAACGCCGCAGCGGGAAAATTGTGGGGAAAAAGCTGCAACGACCGTGTGTGCAACGGGCTAGCTAAGTTTGGAGATGCTGATGTTCTCTCGACTTCTGGTCCGGATGGTCGGAGGACGAATGAAGAAAGATACGCGCAGTCGCTGGATGCGCGAAGGTACCGCTATGCAATTTTTGATCGGGCCAGTGTGACGAGCGCCTGTTATTAGCTGCAAGCTAGCCTGCTGAACGTGCTGCCTCACGCTCCGACTGCTAGACCCCGAAAGGTCGGACTGACATTTTCAAAACCTTACGGTCTGGTCTTTCACCCTGCGACTCGAGAAGTCCCGGAGGCAATTGCCATCACAACCATGCGCCGTTTGAGTGTCACCTGTGTGAACATCACATCAGCAGCACCCAGTAAGACATACTTTGAGATTTCTGCTTGTTCGGATGTAAAAGCTGTAAGGGTGCGAATCCACTCAGCCAAGACACCTGTTGAAGCAAAACAAGCCAGTCCCGCTGCAAACATTCGGCATTCGCACGAGGACGCTTGGACGACAGGAGCCCCAATATGACGTGGAACAACGGCGCGCAATACCTCGTAGAGAGGAAAGCGCGAGCGAAACGGCCAGTGTAGCTTAACTATCAGCTTCTTCTTTTCCGGCCTCCTGCATGTTGCCGACCATGGCCAAGAACTCCATAATCGATCTGTGACGATACGGGTTGGTTGGTGGAACTCTTTCGTGACTGAACGAAGTGCGGTCTGCGCGGTAGCGATGACTTTTGTCTTCATACAGGTGGGGGGACGGAGGCTCTCGTCATCAAGAGAGACCACTCGGGCAACCTCTTTCGCAACCGTGTGCTCCTGGGCAAGCCCAGCCTCGGGTGACTGCCGACGTGACCGAATATGTGAGCCAGCATCGTTGCTGCGTCAGGCATCTGCATCGTCGGCAAAAACAGTTTCGTTCACCCAGAGAGCCATCGCGATTGCCTAGGTGTAGCCCACCTGACAGTGCCACACCTGTTTAGATGTGCTCTCGTCGGGCCTTTGATATTTATGCCATGGGGATCGATAACCTTGACCTGCAATACCGGCACCAAGAAGAGCCACAAGGCTTCCCCCTCGAAACCGGCTTCAAAAGCTGAAAACTGCAAAAAACGTCATACTGCATGGCGTAGACGAAGTCGAGCCCCATGACGAGGATGATCGCGCCGCCTTGCGCCCAAAGTGGTAACACGAAGGAGAGCAAGAACGCAGCAAGCGAAATTCCCAGGTTTATCAGGTACGTTCTGTTTTTGTTGTTGATGTTGTTCTTCTTTTCTCGCAAGTCCTTGAATCTAGATGCGTGCACGCGTTGTTTCGCCTGAGAGACGACGATCAGTCACAAAAATCCGCACGCCAGAATTCGCTCCTTGCAAACCACCTCGTCGGACGATACGACTACTACAGCAACGGTTTTTGGGTTTTTGGCTACGTACCTCTAAACCCCCATTTCTTCGCATGCCCCCACGTCAGGCTTGAAGGGAAAGTAGGGTGCAGTAGGTTTTAGACTCTACCGTAAGTACCGGTAAGTGAACAATTCCCCGAGGTGCCAGGAAACCCGTGTATTCACGCCCGCACTGGCCTTTGTGGCCTGCGGATGAATGGCTGCAAAGAAATGAAAAGCGCGAGAAAACACGAAAGCGCAAGCACACCCGCCGTCCTCCTGGTAAAACGCGACGAGCGTCGCCTTCGCGAGGTTGAACGCGCGGATCCGCCAGCTGTCCTTGTTGTCCATCCTGCTCACGACGGTCGAGTCGATGTGCATCACGAACAGCACCTCGCCCGCCTGCTTCTCGAGCAGCGTCAGCCACAGCAGCCCGCAGAGGAACGGGTTCGTGTACACGAAGGTCAGCGACGTGTAGAAGAGGACCGGGTACGGCAGCAAGACGGCCAGCAGCACGTTCAGCACGAACTGCGACGACGCGGCGTCGGGCGCTCCGGCGGCGTCGATCCGGCGGGCCGTGAAGTTGGAGGGCTCGTGCTGGGTCGTGAACGCGGCCGCCGAAGGCGGCGACACGACGTTGACCCAGTACGCGGGGCCCGCGCACTCCCACACGACGAGGAACAGCCGCGGGGCGGCGATCATCAGCGGGACGACCGACAGCGTCTCGGCCCGGAACCGGTGGTACGCCGTCCACAGGTTCGCCGGCGGCGGCACGTTGCACGGGCACTCGCCCCGCACGGCAGCCAGGTGCCCGGTGATCTTCGATACGTGGACCCGGTTGGTCACGTTCAGCTGCGAAACGACCTCGTCCACCTCCACCGCGGTGGGGTGGCGGCCCGCGAGGGTCGTGCCGTCCACGCGCCCCGCGTACGCCGGCAAATTGATCGTCTCCAGCCAGCCTTGAACATCGTCATACTTCGCGAGAGCGCACTTCGCGAGGCTTTTACCCCCGCCGCTCACACCCGCGCAGGCCAGCAGGGCAACTGCAAGCCGGAAATACATCGCTCCCACCACCCGCGCCCAGGACGGGACGGCACCCACACCACCTGTGCTGTGGATTGTATATTCGAAAGGCAGGTATTCCGGAAGGGGGTGAAACCTTCGTTCAGGGTTGCCGTCGGGTTTGTTGCGGGTTCGCTGCTTGAATGGTGGAATTGACCTTTGGCAGATTGAGTCGATACCTCTCTTCTCACCTTGCAGATACGGTCGTTGCATTCACTCTTGTCCAGGCGCAAGCGCCCGGCATTGTGCAAGTTGGGTGGCAGCCGTCGGGGGGTCCCCCGGAACTCTTCTCCATCTTCTCCAGTAGGCCTCAGCTGGTGTGCTGCCGGCGTTTTTCGTCGTGTTGCTTGACTGGTGGATGATTGCATATTGCATGTTACAGGATGTGTCTCCGTGAGGCGGCTGTAATAATTGGGGAGAGAAGCGAAATGTTCAAATTTCCTTCATTTTCTGTACACGGCGAAGAGCTCGACGCTCAGCCATTCTGTTTCTATTTTCCTCTTTTCATTGCCCTTTCTGCATTCTTCCCCGGCCCGAAGTTGCTTTATCGAAAGTCCATGCCATTCTTTCTACCGTTATGCTTTTTGGCTGATGTCTCACGTACGCTGGCGCCCTACGGGCAGTGTGGGGGCTGGCACCGGGGCTCAGCCCCGGAGAGCCCCGGGAGCCGCCAAGGCTCTCCGGGGCTGGGCATGTATCTACTATCTACTGGGAAAGCAGTAGAAAGTGTCCCTGTTGTTGCAGTGGATCCGTTCCCAGCCCGAGGGGCCGAGGCCCTCCGGGGCTGGGAATGTATCTACTATCTATTGGGAAAAAGCAGCAGAAAGTGTCCCAGTGAATCCGTTCCCAGCGGGGCCGAGGCTCTTCGGGGCTGAGCCCCGGCACCGACTAGCCCGTGGAGCAGTGTGGGGGCCAGCCCCCACTGCTACGGGTTCACCACGTGCGTATACATTGGATAATTGATCCCGTGTCTTGCACGTCATCATACTTACACAAGAAGCCAACCCAACGCTTCAGCTTTTGCTCCTACTTTCGCTCGCATAGACCAGCACACCTGCATCGGAAGTAAGTCCCCCCCAATACGGCGGCCACACCGCCGCTGCGGTAGCGCTCAAGAGGTCAGTGCACGAGGGAGGGAAGAAGACAGGAAAATCCGAAGCATAATCGTAAACCCCTTCCTGCGATGCCCAGCGACGAGCTATCTCCCCCTCATGGAAATGAGGGGAATGCGGCCGAATTTCCAGCAGCGAAGCAATCGGCGCATTTGCTGGGGATGTTCGGCTGTCGGAGGGGCCAAGGGAAAGATCAGTGTACAAGCATCTTGCCCCCCTTGCTTTATACGCTCACTGGCAGGTTCCGTCAACGCACGCACGACAGCAACACAAGACACATGAACACACTAAAATTGTCGAAGCATTGCCGACACAGCGAGAGTTAACAGCGAGAGTTAATGGACACGTCCCGAGCGCGTATCTGATGGTGGCCCTGCTAATATCCTGCCACGCATGTTTAGCCATGGCTCAGAGCCTGGGCGCAATCTGTATCATAGTGTTGTTGCCCTGCCAATTGTCCCGACTCTCAACATCGCCAGACGCGTGCTCATCTGAGCTGCTAAAGGTATCTGCACACAAGGGCAGAAGCCAGGCGAACCGACGTACTGGCAACGCCGTATGAATCGCAGCTGAACAACGGCTGCGGCGCTGCCTTCGTACACCAGCACAGCTAAAGCAAAGCTTCTACTAGTCGCATTGACCGGCCCCAATTGGTGGGGGCTTGCACTTTGAGAAGTTTGGTGCACCTGGAATCAGCATCCAGTCCCGACAATTCAATCTAAACAGCAAGGCCAAAGGAATCACAGGATGTGAGTGGCTCCAGTTGGGCGAGAGGCGGAATTGAGAAGACTGACAGGTCTAACTTGGGGAAGGCGAGGTATTGCTGGCAGAGGTGGATTGCGTGCTGCCTGTCGGAAGCCCACGGCCGGAATAAGAACCGGCCACTGCCGTAGACTCCGTGCAGCCAAAGAGCTACCGGCGCGGCGGGGGAGAAGACTTTTCGAATGCGGTCGCACGCAAGGTCGGGGTCAGACACATATGGCTTGAGGCGCTGTAGCAGCTTCGTGGTAACTGTACTGGTGTCGTACGACGACAGCGCCGCAGCGAAATGGGTAGGATCCTGCGCCCTGAGCTGAAACGCCTTCCACGACGCAGGCTTGTCATTGAAGCACACACTGACAGCCTCCCCTAGCTTCCGGATCGGCTCCGTACACCGGTTGACCTGACGGATCTCTTCTATGTGCCAGCGGTGCACGCCTCGGATCATGCTCTCGGCCTCAGGTAAATCAACGATGGAGCTTTCAGTTGTTTCCAGAGCGAGTTGCAGTTCAGCGACAATCCGCATTCGGAACTCAACCCGACTTTCGACGACGGGTCTGACGCAGGCCGCGAACCCTCGGCTGACCAACGAGGAGGCGGCCAGGTTGTGATTCGAGAGGAACTTGAAAACGTGCACCAGCAGCTCGTCGACCGGGAACCCATCGAGGGCTGCGGGCCCCGCGTAGACGTGATTTCGCGGGGAGCCCGACCGCGATTTGTCGCGGCTGGTCCGGGTGCCCGCACTGCCGAGGGTGAGGTGCATCGTCTTCGACTTCCCGGGCTTCGCCGAAGCGCCGAGCTTCAAGGTCAAGGTGTTGTAGGCGCCGGTGCAGTCGTCGAACGTGCGCGGCAGGTTGTGCGACTCGTTCGCGATGAGGGTCCACGTTTGCTCCAGCAGCTCCTCCCGCTCTTTTACCTTTGCGGCGTGCTCGCTCTTTGTGCACCCCTTGTCGGACATCCCGCACATTGGCCCCGGCTTCCGCCCTTTCCGCGTTGCTGTACTCTTCGAGTGGGCAGCCAGTGACGCGTAGAACAGTGACACGGCATTGCTCTGCACCATCGACGACGCTTTATTCAATTGCTTTCGTGTTGTCGCGATCCCGAGGGAGCGTTCAGTTTTGGCGCGAGTTTGTTTCTCGGTAAATGTATACCTAAGAGGGGGTACAGCGTGTAAGTCCAGTACTTGGATCGAGCTCCACCAGGCCGAGTGGTCCGAGTTTTGAGACTTAAAACCTGGGGCAACACAAGGCACTTCCCGGCGCAATATTGCATGAGTAGCATCAGACACCCGTCGACTGAGGCTGGCTAGCCTTAACGGTTTGCGGGGCGGAGACAACTGACTGACTACCACCCACTTCGTTCAAGGCGGAGGCAGATTGGGCATGACAACTACCCGAGGTGAAAAGCGCTTTTGCATTTGTAGCGTTATTTCATCCGTCTCTTTGTTGGGAGACAGTGGAAAAGCGATTTACGTGGATGGTAGCCGTTCTCGTGTCTTGTACTTCGGCTGGTTCTCCTGTTGCGCGTCCAGCCTTTCGTTTTGACATAACGCAAGAGAAAAAAGGGAGGCCATAAAAGGTAAACGATAAGAACCCGAAGCCTTTTTGCCTCTTCAACGAAGTAAATAACGTCAGAAACCTCGGCATTTTTTCTTCTTCTCTTCTTTGTTTTGATTCCTTTCGCTGACGGTGCTGAGGGGAAGAGTTTGCTGAAGCTTCTACGCGGGACAGGGCTGGACAATCATTCGGTCAGAATTTGTTTGCCCGCGATAGCTTGCCCAGCCTCTAAACCCTATGACATGGTAAAAAACCAGTTGTGTCGAGTGTGGGCCAAAGCTCAAAAGAGACGGCTGCGTAACAAGAGCAAGGGCGTGACCGTTTGTGCACAAAACCTGAGAGAACACTGTGTTGCGGTGAGGAAGGTGTAGTGCCACCCCTCCTCCGGGTTTGCGGATTAGATTTTCAAGCGACAAACAACTGCTGATGGACACGGGCGAACTCAGCCCTAATGCGTTCGACGACCTCGTTCCCAGAGCCCAGACATCCACCGATAAGTGTATTTGACGTTCTTGCGCGTTGCGGAGATCGTTCTGTGAGGACACAACACTGAGAAACCGGCGACTACTGCGCCGCGAGTGCAAAGGATGTTAGCGCACTTTTTTGATGTCAAGAGACTTGTTGCTCACACCCGGCATACAACCCCAGAGTTACCGGGTTTCGTGTGAGTTTGCAACTGGCGGCCTCCTCAAGTACTTCCTACAAAAAGCAGGGTGCTTCACCAATGGAAACCTAGCCGCCACCAGCAAAACACTGCGCCAGACGCACCTTTATTTCCTCTCCCGTCAGCACCGTCGGTCCGATGTTGTTTGGTTGAAAGCGAAGGTTCGTAAGTCGGTAGTCGCTGTCACAACTAGCACCGTCGTTTTGCGGGGAGTGTAGCCCGCTGAATCTTTTTTACACATTGCTTCGCTCTGCAGATTAAGGTCTATAGGTAGCTTTGTGCAGGTGCTTCCGCGGCATCCGTTCGTCTCCATGGACTCGTTCCAGATCTGTCCAGCAGACCCGTAATGCGCTCAATGGTTTGAGTGCATCTTCCGTTGCCTTCAAAAAAGACCTCCCCGCACACTGTCCTGTCCGAAAAAGTCGAAATAGCGGATCCAGGTTCGGGGGGGAGGTGTTTGTTTTGTTTGCTTGGAAACATGTTTGGCACGGTTCTTAAGCGCTTCGGCCCCAATATTTGCCCTGTCGTGGCCTCTGTTGATCCCAGTTTGTGTTTCCAAAAAAAAAAAAAAAAACGAACGAACTGGGCTGCGGGGAGAACACAATAAATTGGAAAGTGGGCATTTTTCTGCTGAACGCTGGCGTGCCTCTTCGTTGAACGAGCACCCACTCACCCTGAGCTCAGTTCTGTGTTGAGTTTTCTGTGGGGGGTTTGCAAGAACGTGCTTGGAATGGATATGTGCTCAACACCAAGACCGTGTTTCGGTCATTTAAGCCACTGACACATAAGGCGGACCATCATCAGCGCGGAACCTGAGTGTCACAGCGCTGTGAGTCTGGTTTGTCAGGCGGCTGTTCGTAGCTCGTCACAGCCAGACCACCCGTGCTACTAGAGCAGGTCGCAATCCGTCACGGGGAGGAGGCCTACAACCGTGTCGGTGGGGGGGGACTCGGGGAGAACGACAGCACGTTTCCTCGTTTTTTTTTTTTTTAGCAACTGGCGGCCACCTCGAGTATTCCCCACAATTCCGCATCCGCCCGGAAATCGTGCCCTCTACGACTTTTGACAAAGATGGCAGGAAGGGTGGTCCTCATGTGAGCCAAATTCTGCATCAGAATTCCACGCGGCACGTCACCTTTCGGCGGTTGAGCATTGATGAAAAGGAGAAGAGAATTGACTACTCTCTAATTACGGATCATGTATAAAAACCTTTCCTGTTTCCCACGCGTAAGGGTTGACCATCGCTGATGTGTAAGCACATTGCACAATTCCCTGATTTTAGGGTAGCACGATAAGTTCCCCTTCCCCTTTCAGTTCTTATCGTCCGTGGGGCTTACCGGTTGCTTGAGTACTGATGTTGACGCTGTATTCCTTTGTGGAGACAGCATCGACTTCGTGTTTTGTGTTGCTGATGATGGAGAACTGATACTTTGGTCATTTTTGCTTGTTACCGCACAGAGAGCGCTTGAGAGACCCTCGCTGCCGGACAAGAGCTCAGACAAAGCGCTGGAAGCTTTTTCGGGTCCGTGTGGGTCTACGATCTCGCCTCGTGGTGTTCACCTCACCTGTGTACCTTGTGCCGTGAAGCAGCATTTCGAGCTGAGACACTCCCGTGCTGCTAGTTCTGGGCGAACCACGTCATTTAGCCGGTCCGTACCCTCCTGATAGACCGTGATACGTCGCGATTTCTACCGTGAAAGTCTGAATTCAGAATGCAGAGAGTCAGTGGCGATGGGTCTGCATACAGCGGCAGGCAAGCGATGCAGTTCCGGGGATACGGGTGGATCGGCTCAACACTATGCGCGGATTACCCCGAGAGAAGTTGCAATGCTTGGGTTTCGCAACCTAACAAAACGTACCTCAATAATGGTCTGACGAAAAGCGTTCAAAGAAAAAAAGAGAAGGGTTTGGAGGTCTTTCAAAAGAAATTACCTTTTCTCTAAAATGTTCACCGGCGACGGGGTAAAAACGATGATACGACGTGCCGACGAGACAGGCACACGGGGGGAGCCTCTGATGTTTAGGAACCTACATGGGTTGTAGTTCGTCGTGACTCGGCAGATCTTGAGCTCATCTGACCTGCCGATGACCTTATTATAGTGTGCATGTGTGCATTGCTCACGCTCAAAACTAAAACACGAGGAAACGCACAATGGTTGGTCCTCATCCACACACAACGACCGTACGGACACGGGGGGCTATTGTTTGCTGTTGTCCAAAACGCCGACAACAAAGAAGATACAGCACAAAAATAGAGCGGCATCGTTGAACGACAGGTCAGAGACTGCGTGTGTGCTGAACAACAAACGGGTAGATCGAAAGGTCACAGAGGTCAATGAGACGCCGGCACCACAGAGGAGGATGCGCAAACCGCAAAAACCGGTGTCCTGGCTAACGGTGGAGGCACTTCGGCAGCGCAGAGCACTGGAAGAGGAGTGCGAGAACGTTTGAAGTGATTGTACCTGGGTTTCATTAAATCCCATTGCAGCAAGAGACGCCAGTTCCGGAGCGGCATTGAGGCAAAATGGGCTAAGGCATGGTGGGCCCCGACGAGATGGAATGAATGGCACATCAGGGAATAGCGCAGTCGCAGCTGTTGATGGATACCCTCGAGGAAAATGCGCAAGCCATGACTTTCGATGAACTTGCGACTACCAGCGGCTTTCGCAGTCACCAGTTGCACCACGACGAAAGCGCGGCAATATCATAAAGCTGGCATGGTTTGGTTTCCGACTCCCGCAACTGTTGAGCAGGGGTTCGGCCGTTCAGCAAAAGGATCTAGTCACTATTCCCTGCAGGATTTGCATACTTTCAAAAATAAGTTAGTATGGCGCTTTCATTTGCTTGTGCGCACTAGCGGAACTCACCTGTTTTGGTAAGTTTCATGTAGTACGCTGCCTACTACTACTTTTCAGTACCAACCTAAGCACTGCTACCACAAAAAAGAAACTCTCAATTCTCAAGACATGCCCTATGACGGCTGAGCCTCATAAGGCAAAAATTCTTTCCATCCACATGGTGTTCCGTTTCACCGTTTCATGCAACACAGGTATGACTCAGTCATACCTGTGTCATCGATCACCGCAGAAAAACCGCCCACACAGGTTTGGTCGGTATCACACTGCACGCTGCTCCCACAGAGCTAGGTCGTCATGTTAGGTACTAAAACACACCATCTATCGTACATTGGGGTAAGGCTGCATCACCTCCGGTGGTAGTACCACAACGGTAGCATACCAGCGCAACTAACCGTGTATACACAACGCCTCGCGCTAGCTGATGGTGCAACCGCAACTGAGAGCGGAGCAGATGTTGCGAGGCAATTTTGGCAGCGAGCGCCAAAGTGGCAGATCATTGGTTTGGAGAGCGTCGGGCAGGAGGAAAGGAGGCCCCTCGGCAACGAAGGGCGACGCAGCGAGCGCGAACGTGGGCGAGACCAACGACTCCGCGCCGCTGTCGTTGTCGTTGTCGTTGTCGCCGACGGTGAACACGGGCGGAGGGCGTCTGATTGCGCCGGCGCCGGGACTGCCACCACTCGACGGGTGCGAGTAATACCCCGCACTGCGCCGGCGCTCCCTCGAAGCGACGCCCTGTTGATCAACAGGCGCGTCCTTGCCCAAGTTGTGCACGATGACGTTGCAGCTCTGCGACCGCATCCCCTGCAACCCCCGCACGCCCAAGCTCTGCCCGAACGCACTCGCGTTCGGCTGCTTGCCCAGCCGCGCCGCCGGCCGCACGGTGCCCGCGAAGCTATCGTTCGGCAGCTCCCCGAAGCTCGGAACCCCGGCCCGCAACCCGCTGTCGACCATCGGGTCCAGCTTCGGCGACCCGCCCGAGTCGCTCGGCGCGCCGGGCCACGCGAAGCTGCGGTGCGCGCCCGTGAACGCGAAGCTGCCCTTCAAGCTCCCGTTCGCGAGGGCGGCCGCGGAGTACGTCGGCGAAACCAGCCCGTCCGAGTCCGGCGAGGCGCCTCCGTTGTCGCTCGTGATGTGCAACGGCGGCACGTCGCTCCTCCTGCGGAACGACGCGTTCGAGCACCCAGTGAGCGTGCTGTATTGCCTCTTCGTGAGCTCCAGGGCACCTGCACCGTCACCGGGGCTGGTCGGCAGGGTCGTGCTGGGGGTTTCCTTCGGGAGATCGACGCCGCCGTGCAGCGCCACGTAGTCGACTACTGGCTGGTCCGCCGAGATCATGCCGCCTTCCAACGCGACCGCGAGGGACCGTGCGAATGCGACATGCATCTCTTCTTCTTCTTCTCGCATGCATCGGATCGCGTCGATACCCGGCTCCGCCGTGGCGACGAAGTCGTCGTCGTCGTCCGCGGCCGCCGCGCCCTTCGCCCGGGGGGACCCCGCAGCGTTGCTGCTGCTCGCCGGCCGCTCTTTCACGGCGCCGTCCCCGTTCTTCACGCCCGACTTCCAGTCCACCGTCAGCCCGAGCAGCCGCCGGCGCACGTCGTCTTCGCAGTCCGCCTTCGACGAGAACGCGCCCCCGACCTCTTCGTCGGACTCGTTCGCGTCCACCGCATGTCGAGCCATGCCCTGTCGAGCTGCCAGCCCGCCGTCCACCCCCAGTCCGGGGGTATCCGGCTGCGGCTGGTGTTGTGCAGGGGCGGCCGGGTGGTCGTCCGTGTCGCCGGCGCGGTTGCTCTGGTCGAAGAAGGCGTGGCCGAGCAGCACGTCGGCCTGCGGCCGCTTCGGCGCGTCTCGCTGGAGCATGCTGCGCAGGAGGTCGGCGAGCAGGGGGCACGGGACCCTGCCGTAGTCGACGTGCCCGCCGACGATCGACTCGTACACCTTCCACAGGTTGCCCCCGTGGAACGGCAGCCGGAGCGTGCACACGTGGTAGATGGTGACGCCGGCCGCCCAGATGTCCGCTGCGTACGGGTCGTGTTGAACGGCGCCTTCCGCGACCTCAGGCGGCGAGTACGACGGCGTGCCCGCGCCCGACGTGAGCTTTCCCCGGGGGGTTTCTTCGGCGGTGCCGAAGTCAGAGATGAGAAGGGTCAGGTCCCGCATGAGCATGCAGTTCTCCGATTTGACGTCCTTGTGCACGATCGAGCAGGCGTGGATGCCCCGGATGCCGTTCAGCAACTGGCTGGCCAGCGTGCGCAGCACGTCGACCGGCAGCCTCTGCGAGCTCTTCCGGCAGTGGTCGACGAGGTCCTGCAAGCTGCCCATCGCGAACGGGAACACGAGGTACACTTTCCCCTTCAACTCGTCCTCGAAGTGGTGGAGGAGGGGAAGCGTGTTAGCGGCGCCGGCGAGCCGCTTTTGGACGGCGGCTTCGTTCTTCAGAACCTCGTCGCCGTTGCGCACCTTGCGCAGCAGCCGTTTGTTGACGACCTTCAACGCGACCACTTCATCCGGCTTGGCCGTGTTGAGTGCGAGACGCACTTTGCCGAAGGCGCCCTCGCCGATGAGGGGGCCGCAGATGAACTGCCGGACCATCTTCGTGCGGAAGATGGTCCCGAACTTCTTGTTGTGGTACTGCGCCGCGTTCAGTCCGACGGGCGACTGGCACTGGACGCCTTCCGCGAGGTCGTCGAGCACCATTTCGCTCTCCACCCGCATCGGAACGTTGTGGTACCCATGCGCATCAACGCCGCCGACCTCTCGGTGCAGGTTGGCCCCCGGAGGCGTCGTCGCGGTGTCGACTTCGAAGTTGCCCTTCTTCGCCCGAAACTGCTCGAAACGATGCACCTTCGGCGCGCCGCCGCCGTCTTCGGCCGCCTCGTCCCCTCCGCTCGTGTCGTGGGCGAGCCGGTAGTGATCACCCGTGGGACTGCTCATCGCCGACAGCTCGGTCGTGTCGCTGTGTGCCTGTTCGTGAGTGTGGTGCGTGCGCCAGTCCAGTCACTCGCCTCACGGAAGCCAGCAGGAACACCTACTCGCGACACAGCCTCGATGGAGCATCGATGAGTGCAGATCTTGGGAGCAGTAGTAGCAGCGAATAATCAACGGGAAACATCGGAGGCCGAAGTGGAGAAGGTTTCCGTGCCAACAGCAGTTGGACACACTGGTCAGCCGGTCCTTGGGCACGCCTCAAAGCTGCCACTGACGACATTGGCACGGTGGCACTATTTCCGTTCATCAATGGGAAAAAAGGAAAAATGCAGAAGACGATCAAAGCCAAGTTCCCGAAGGGGAGTGCGAGCTTTGTCAAACGTGCATACCGGAACTGTGACCATGCTACCTTCAGGGTGCTCTGATGCGTGGCTGTTTGCGTAGCAGCCATTCATTGAACAGTGGCACCGCGATAGTTGTAGCAAAGCTCAGGCCGTCGTGCCCGAGGTATATTGAATGAGGGCCACGGACCACGGAGAGGGTAGACGTATGCTGCACAGCCTCCCAACACCCACCCCCCCCTCTGCCTGCGTTTTCTTTTTTGTGTTAACCACGGTTGGTAGATAATCACGATTAGTACCTATTATTAGATTTCCGAAATCCGCCCCAAATTATTAGATTTTATTAGAAATTATTAGATATTATTACCTGGTTCCTGAAATTATTAGATATTATTACCTGATTATTAGAAATTATTACCCAGTATTAGATATTATTACCAGGTAATAATCCATTGTTACCTGACTTTCCCATGCATTCTCACAGCAAAAGTGCCCCTAGGAGTGGAAGGTGATCGTCACGTTGGGTGTTCGTGCGGTCAAACCATTCCTTTCACCCCGTTCGCAATTCCGTTTGTTGCTAAGTCGAAATGGAAGGATGCCAAAAGAGGTAGGAGAGGTTTGAGGCAAGATCCTGGCAGAGGACGATGATGTGACACGTGGGGTATGCGACCTCTACCCGCCAGAACCCGTATTCTTAGGGCAGAATGGGGGTCTAACTCCATCTGGGAAACCTTCTTTTGAGCACGAATCCCGTTCGCTGGGCATACAGTCCGTTGCATGTGGCCTTTGATGATCGGCATTCGCTGGAACCCGACCGAAGCAGACAATAAGATCCCGTGTCACTTCACGTTTATCTGCACGCGGAATGTACGGCCTGCTTGTGATCTTCTGCCGGTTCTTCGGACTGTCTTCTGCAAGCACCATAGTCACGTCCTGCCTTTTTCACCGCGGCTTACCCACAACCGCTTTGATGAAGCGCTGGGACTTGCGGTGATTAAGTACATTATGGGGCGACATTAATACAATACCATTGCTTAAAAACACCTTGGCGTCACCGCTTGGCTTGCACTGCCAGGCCACCCAGTCTCTTGCCTGGCATGGATTCTGGTGTTGTTTTCGTGTTTCTTCTTCTTTGCGTTCGTCGCCATTGAGCATCGTCCGGGACCGTGATGTTTTCTGGGCGGGCGCCGGGTTTTCGCTCACAAACTTGCAGATTTTGAACTCGCATGTGAGTTTTGGGCTGAGTCCATAATCTGAGATTGAAGGTTTTCACCGAGAGCTAAATCAGATATTTTCACTGAGTACAAGTCTGAGATTTGGGTGTAGCTACCTTGATTTCTGGGTTCCCTCCATTTTCGCGGCTTCATTGCCAAGATCCTAGTCCGACTGAGTAGTCTTTCCGGAACCTCCCACATCCTGGGGACTCACTACAGGCGATTATTAGATTATTAGAAATTATTAGAAATTGTTACCAGGTAATTCGAGACTGGAGGTCCTATGAACATGCAATGTGAATAGCCTCTATTCGAGCCAACCCGGCTTCTTTTGGACGGCGGCTTCGTTCTTCAGAACCTCGTCGCCGTTGCGCACCTTGCGCAGCAGCCGTTTGTTGACGACCTTCAACGCGACCACTTCATCCGGCTTGGCCGTGTTGAGTGCGAGACGCACTTTGCCGAAGGCGCCCTCGCCGATGAGGGGGCCGCAGATGAACTGCCGGACCATCTTCGTGCGGAAGATGGTCCCGAACTTCTTGTTGTGGTACTGCGCCGCGTTCAGTCCGACGGGCGACTGGCACTGGACGCCTTCCGCGAGGTCGTCGAGCACCATTTCGCTCTCCACCCGCATCGGAACGTTGTGGTACCCATGCGCATCAACGCCGCCGACCTCTCGGTGCAGGTTGGCCCCCGGAGGCGTCGTCGCGGTGTCGACTTCGAAGTTGCCCTTCTTCGCCCGAAACTGCTCGAAACGATGCACCTTCGGCGCGCCGCCGCCGTCTTCGGCCGCCTCGTCCCCTCCGCTCGTGTCGTGGGCGAGCCGGTAGTGATCACCCGTGGGACTGCTCATCGCCGACAGCTCGGTCGTGTCGCTGTGTGCCTGTTCGTGAGTGTGGTGCGTGCGCCAGTCCAGTCACTCGCCTCACGGAAGCCAGCAGGAACACCTACTCGCGACACAGCCTCGATGGAGCATCGATGAGTGCAGATCTTGGGAGCAGTAGTAGCAGCGAATAATCAACGGGAAACATCGGAGGCCGAAGTGGAGAAGGTTTCCGTGCCAACAGCAGTTGGACACACTGGTCAGCCGGTCCTTGGGCACGCCTCAAAGCTGCCACTGACGACATTGGCACGGTGGCACTATTTCCGTTCATCAATGGGAAAAAAGGAAAAATGCAGAAGACGATCAAAGCCAAGTTCCCGAAGGGGAGTGCGAGCTTTGTCAAACGTGCATACCGGAACTGTGACCATGCTACCTTCAGGGTGCTCTGATGCGTGGCTGTTTGCGTAGCAGCCATTCATTGAACAGTGGCACCGCGATAGTTGTAGCAAAGCTCAGGCCGTCGTGCCCGAGGTATATTGAATGAGGGCCACGGACCACGGAGAGGGTAGACGTATGCTGCACAGCCTCCCAACACCCACCCCCCCCTCTGCCTGCGTTTTCTTTTTTGTGTTAACCACGGTTGGTAGATAATCACGATTAGTACCTATTATTAGATTTCCGAAATCCGCCCCAAATTATTAGATTTTATTAGAAATTATTAGATATTATTACCTGGTTCCTGAAATTATTAGATATTATTACCTGATTATTAGAAATTATTACCCAGTATTAGATATTATTACCAGGTAATAATCCATTGTTACCTGACTTTCCCATGCATTCTCACAGCAAAAGTGCCCCTAGGAGTGGAAGGTGATCGTCACGTTGGGTGTTCGTGCGGTCAAACCATTCCTTTCACCCCGTTCGCAATTCCGTTTGTTGCTAAGTCGAAATGGAAGGATGCCAAAAGAGGTAGGAGAGGTTTGAGGCAAGATCCTGGCAGAGGACGATGATGTGACACGTGGGGTATGCGACCTCTACCCGCCAGAACCCGTATTCTTAGGGCAGAATGGGGGTCTAACTCCATCTGGGAAACCTTCTTTTGAGCACGAATCCCGTTCGCTGGGCATACAGTCCGTTGCATGTGGCCTTTGATGATCGGCATTCGCTGGAACCCGACCGAAGCAGACAATAAGATCCCGTGTCATTTCACGTTCATCTGCACGCGGAATGTACGGCCTGCTTGTGATCTTCTGCCGGTTCTTCGGACTGTCTTCTGCAAGCACCATAGTCACGTCCTGCCTTTTTCACCGCGGCTTACCCACAACCGCTTTGATGAAGCGCTGGGACTTGCGGTGATTAAGTACATTATGGGGCGACATTAATACAATACCATTGCTTAAAAACACCTTGGCGTCACCGCTTGGCTTGCACTGCCAGGCCACCCAGTCTCTTGCCTGGCATGGATTCTGGTGTTGTTTTCGTGTTTCTTCTTCTTTGCGTTCGTCGCCATTGAGCATCGTCCGGGACCGTGATGTTTTCTGGGCGGGCGCCGGGTTTTCGCTCACAAACTTGCAGATTTTGAACTCGCATGTGAGTTTTGGGCTGAGTCCATAATCTGAGATTGAAGGTTTTCACCGAGAGCTAAATCAGATATTTTCACTGAGTACAAGTCTGAGATTTGGGTGTAGCTACCTTGATTTCTGGGTTCCCTCCATTTTCGCGGCTTCATTGCCAAGATCCTAGTCCGACTGAGTAGTCTTTCCGGAACCTCCCACATCCTGGGGACTCACTACAGGCGATTATTAGATTATTAGAAATTATTAGAAATTGTTACCAGGTAATTCGAGACTGGAGGTCCTATGAACATGCAATGTGAATAGCCTCTATTCGAGCCAACCCGGCTTTTCTTCATGAAAAAAGTGTATTGTTTTTGGAAAGAGCCGGGCAAGCTTTTTTTTTCCTCGCAAAAGGTATGCGGGTGGCAGAGTGACCGGGCGCCGGCCTTCGGGCCGGTGGGTCCGGGTTCGAATCCCGCCCATGACATTTTCCCGGTCGAAGATTGTTTTCGAGGTTTTGTTGCGTTTCCAGGTCCAATGTGCCCGAAAATTGCGTTTTTGCGGAGTTTTTCAGTATCTCGCGGCATTTGGGTCACCACGGGAAACGGAGTCGGGGGGGGGGCCCGGGGGGGGCCGGGGTACTGGCGCCGAACTTGCCACCAGAACCCGAACTTTGCTTCGCCCGAACTTAGCTTCGCCCGAACTTTGCTTCACCCAGAACTTAGCTTCGCCCGAACTTTGCTTCACCCGAACTTTGCTTCGCCCGAACTTTGCTTCACCAGAACTTTGCTTCACCCGAACTTAGCTTCACCCGAACTTTGTTTCGCCCGAACTTAGCTTCACCAGAACTTTGCTTTAGGTTCGCCGAACTTAGCTTCGTCCGAACTTTGTTTCGCCCGAACTTAGCTTCGCCCGAACTTTGCTTCACCAGAACTTTGCTTCATCCGAACTTTGCTTCACCAGAACTTTGCTTCACCCAGAACTTAGCTTCGCCCGGACTTTGTTTCGCCCGAACTTAGCCTCGCCCGAACTTTGCTTCGCCGTGAACTTTGCTTCACCCAGAACTTAGCTTCGCCCGAACTTTGCTTCACCCGAACTTTGCTTCGCCCGAACTTTGCTTCACCCAGAACTTAGCTTCGCCCGAACTTTGCTTCACCCGAACTTTGCTTCGCCCGAACTTTGCTTCACCAGAACTTTGCTTCACCCGAACTTGGCTTCACTTTGTTTCGCCCGAACTTAGCTTCACCAGAACTTTGCTTTAGGTTCGACGAACTTAGCTTCGTCCGAACTTTGTTTCGCCCGAACTTAGCTTCGCCCGAACTTTGCTTCACCAGAACTTTGCTTCATCCGAACTTTGCTTCACCCGAACTTTGCTTCACCCGAACTTTGTTTCGCCCGAACTTTGTTTCGCCCGATCTTAGCTTCACCAGAACTCACGAACTTTAACTGCTGCCTCCAGTCTCGCCACGCGCCGGCCTTAGCCGAGCGCACGTACTAATTATTATTAGAAATTATTAGTTATTACCCATTATTAGATCTAATAATACGTAATAATCAGGCTAATAATATCTAATAAAATCTAATCGAATCTAATAATAATTATTACATGCCAACCGTGGTTAACAATGCATTGTTGGTACTAAAAATTAGTAGTTGGCAGCGTACTAAAAGCAACTCACTAATTCAGGTGAAAAGCCGCTTGTGCGCAAACAAACGGAAGCGCCATACTAATTTTTGTCGTATAGGGTTAATATTAATCTTCTAAGACGCTAGTCTTAGAAGATTAATATTAACCGACTAATGATATACTGTGAAACAGGGCCTCTCGCTCCTCACACAACCGCTCACGCTCTTGCTTACCCACCATCCCGCCCCCCTAGCTTTCCGTGTCCTGAGGCCACGATGGAAATGTGGCAAACACACGAAGATCATTAACAGTTGGTTCGTTTTCTACTTACCCTTTTACGCAGCGGCACTGAGACTGGAGCTAATTGCAGCACGAGACGCACACCAAGGAGGAGAATATTATGAAACGAAGCCAAAGACAGGACCAGATGTGCTACCCTCTTTATGATGTGATAATAGGTCATGTGGAACCTGGACATTTGATCCATGCGTGGTTCGACCAGTTGCAAACTGCGCCCCCTCATCATCACTCGCCGCGCACGTGCCGGTGCACTTTCCCACGCTCGACTCCTCCCAGACGACGTCACAAAATCTGGCCGGGCGCACATGACAGCTGTCCGACCCTTGTGGGTGCGCAAATACAACTCAGCGCCCCGGCTCTAATCAATTCACCGCATTTGCCGTAAGAGGCTAGCCTTTGGAACCGTTGCTGCCTGTTCAATGCACGTCAGTAACTACTCTCCGATAGCCACCACGAGGCGGCGTTCCATTGCAGACCATTTTGCATTTTTCAACACGTCTCCGTTCAATGAGCTACTTGCTGGAAAATGAAGCTGTCGCGCACCACAGCCAGCCGTTGAGGTCAATGCGACAAGAAGTGAAGAAAAAGAGGTAGAAACAGACTCTGGTCGGTTTTCGTCGACTTACCTTGTTTTACCCTGGTTGCCTACTTCTTCGCCGTGAATACTTGTTCTGCGACTCTCCCCCACCAGCCCGAAAATCCTAATACAAGGTCCATGTCGATGCGTAAAAAGGCGAACTACAAAATGGTTTGTGCCAGCGACGTGTTCGGCGTGTTCGGTAACACCTCGCACTGCACGTTCCTGACTTTCTTGCACTGCAAAGATCCTCTGAGAATCTCTTCGCAAAAAAAGCGAATTAATGGAGCTACGTTACTCGCTGGCATTCTGCATGTAGCGCGGTCGACCTTCCCCCAAAACCCCAAAATACATCTACATCGACAGGATACCCGGAACGGTACCAGGGCTACAGAAACGGGCAAATACGCAGGCTTCATCTCACGGGGAAAATCTTAGTTGCACGGGGAAGGGAGGTAGGTTCTTCATTTTTGCTTTCATTTCGTTTTTATGCGTCGTTCGTGTAACTTTAACTGAGGCCCCGCGTGGCAACGGGCTAGAGAGCATAAATACTGTTTAGATGCAGGAGAGAGGCTCGTGGGGGAAAAGAAAAAAACTGAGAGCGAGAAAGAAGAGAGGCAAGGGGGCAGCGGAGTTGCCAAAGGCCACGTGCAGCAGACACACGGTCACACGGCACGGTAACTCGCTGATCACCGTACCGTGCCACTAGGCTGCAGGCTTCTAAGCAAATCGGTCAATGTGACCTAATCTGCGGTTACTAGGACCAACGCCGGAGCGAAACAAATTCGAATGTTTGTTGAGGTATGGCATTTCAGGGGCGAGACTAGTCATTCTGTTTCTTAGGAATTGTCAGTAACACCACCTCCCGAGTGAGCAACTTGCGCTGGCAAGGAGCCAACGAGTACGGATCATCGAAGATGACTTCCTCCCCATGAAATGACCTGCAACCCGCCGTTTCCAAACTGAAAGAAACAGCCCAAAAGCTTGGCAGCGAAAGTGTCCTTCGGTGCAGTTTCTCTGGCAGTGCAAACGCTTCCCGCCTCTCTGCGTGATAACCCAGGTCTCGGTGACCGGACCCTTCCGACTTCGCTCCGACAGTTCAGTTCAGTGCGCAGGACTAATGCGGACTGTCGCATCCATTCTGTCGTTTTACCCGTCATCGTGATGCAGCGTGACGAGAAAACCTCACGATTTTGCGTCAGGTTGCCGCACATCATCTGCCGCGCTTTCCACAAACCGCGAAGGTCCTTAAGGCACCTCCCGGCACGTGCATCAATATCGCAGCCGCGGGCTGGTTTGCACCCGTTTTAAGTACTAGCAATCGTGCGGGTTGCCCTTCAAGTGGATCAGAATTCCTCATCTGAAAATGACACGGGGTAAATACAAGTGGGAAACCGATCAACCGGCACGCACACTCAAAACGAAGCGCCTGTCTTGTTCTTTCTTGTTTTGCGAGAACTGTGTGCCAGAAAGCTCACGCAGAATGGTGGTGCTTTGCTTGCTGCTGCTCGGAGATCGACTTGTTGTGGCGGTCTACTTCCTCGTTGTATTTCGCGACGTATTCTTCCATCAAGACGTTGATGTCAGGGCGGAGCATCGACGTTTTGCCGTCGTGGTTCACGTAGCAAACCCCGTCGAAGTACCAGCCAGCGGGCAGGGAACGGTAGTGCTGCGATGTGTTGATGTCCGCGATGTCGAGCTTTTGAAGGCTGTCGACCGAAATCTTCGGCTTGAGGCTCTTGCTAACGTGGACGATGCCTTCGGTGCTGTTGACGATGCTGTCCTGGCTGAGCAGGTTGTATTCCACCTCACGGCGGAGGGTCTCTTCGGATAAGTCGAAGCCAATGAACATCAGCTCTTGGTCATGCCTCAGCGTCGCGTCAGTGCCGAGCACTTTCGTTCGCGTCAGGAACGGCTTCCCCTTGCCTGCCGTGACCTGGACGTACTGCCCGTCGCAGTGGATCAGTGCCTTCATCCGCAGCACGTTCTCGCTGCCCGGCATGCCGCTGTGGCTGTCCGCCACCTTCGCGGCGTATTCATTTATGCGGTACCGCGTCGTGATCAACCTTGCGAACCGCACCACTACCAGTTCCAGCCGGCTCATCATGCGTTGGTCGTGCAGCTGTACACAGTGTTAAAGTGAAAAACAGCGGAATGGTCACGTCAATTTTCATTCATTGCAAGAGACTACTGGTCTCGGGTTCCGTGGTTCATATGGTACGATGCCAAAACCCCCCCCCCCAGTGCTGATGCTAAGGCCCCTAAACTCGGCATCGTTGTCAGCCGGACGGCAACGAGGGGTGGGTGGGTACCCCCCCCCCCTAAACACCCCCCCCCCCTCCTGCAGGGCCTGTGTGCAGCAGGGTGGTGACCGCTCTAAGGTGGTTTCCTCAGCAGCGACCAAGAAAAAAAAATTTTTTTTTGGCCCAAATCCTCCCAAAAAAGCACTCGAAAAAAAAGTTTTTTTGACCCACTTTTTCCACCATTTCACCTTAGAGAATTTAGCTAAGGTGGGTCCCACAGTAGGTCCACAGTGGGTTGCACCAGGAGGGGGGGTACCCACCCCCACCCAGGGTTAGCAACTTCGTTTTGGGTCTCAGGCTTAGTATCAGCACTGCCCCCCCCCCCTTGCACTAATAAATTTTTTTTGATGTCACCCTATACTGGCCCTGAAACCCCACCTGTGTGGCCCAAAACGGTTTCCAAACGGTTTTTGGCGGGCTGAGTCGAGGTAAAGGGGTCTCTGAAGGCCCACGAATAGGCCCAGGTGGGCCCAGGTGGGCCCCGGAGCGGGCACTCAGTGCGAGGGGGGGTGCCCCCAAAATGGGGTCATTTTCAAAGCCTCGCCGCTACTCAAGCTAGTCAAACACCTTCTGGCCTCCAGCGGGAAACCCAGACTTCAAAACGACAAGATCGGCTGTGTTCCGCTGTAGATAGCCACCAGCGGGTCCTCTTGAAGCCGAAGAATGTTCTCAGGGGTCACCGATAGCCCTACTTGGCCACCCCGCCTGCAGCGCCTGCGGTGGGCAGGCACACGTTGTAAATAGAGTGGGTGCAGCAGGTGCACCCTGCCTAAAATCCGGCTTTACCAGCAATACTAATTAAGAATTAAGGTTGACCCAGAAAAACGGAAACTAAGAGAGGAGAAAATGCCAAAGATCACGGGTCTGGAGTTCGTGGAGTGATCGGTGAGAGCAATGCAGAAGTTGTCGCTGTTTCATGAGGAAACGAGACGTGGTCAGTCCTTGCAGAGACGACTCGTAGCCAGCAGGACCTTTTGCGAAAAGGTCTCTGGTGAGGACCTGATCGGTTTCTTTCTCGCCCTAATGACAGAGGAGGAGAAGGTTGCCATCTGGATGCGCCTTTCTGGTAGGCTTTCAGAAGCCTTCAACAGCCTTGACGAAAGTAGTGCAAAGGGGGGGAAAATGTTTCTTGGGTTTGAAGAGCGCGTGGTGCTTGCACCACTGAGGCCAGGTTATTTAACCGCGGATTTAGTGAAGGGGGGGGGGGGGGGGGGGGGGTTTGGCATCGTCTCATACGTAGGTAGGCAATGACAGAAACGGGAATATCGCTGCTCCCGCGCTTGAACACTTTGGCATTCATGGCGTCCAGCAGAAAGCTACCGCTGCTGTGAAGTGTTTTCGCGCGGTGACAGATAGAGGTCTAAAAAGATGATCGCACGATGAAAAGCAAGGCATTTATCTGAGTAGCATACCACGTGACACATCGACAATCTTCGTGCTTCCGCGTGCTTGGGTGTGGCCAACGACGGAGGATCGAAAACAGCTGTGTGAGCAGAAGGAGTGGGGGTTAAACCGCCTTCTGACGGTCTTTTTTGTGTTTCCAAAGTAATATTCGGTGCAACCGGGTGTGCCCAATCGGAGGGAGTCATCGGCTGCCGCCGGATAAAATAAGAAAAAGACAGGCGCTTCGTGTTGTTTGTGCGTGCCGGGTGATCGTTTTCCCACTTGTATTTGCCCTGTGTATATTCAGGTGAGGAACTCTGATCAACCACCAAAACACGCTGCCTGCGTCTTTTTAGCCGGCACAATACATATGAACGGCAACCCGCGATGATCGTTGGCACTAAAAACATCCGCACACCTTCAAGGGCGTCTTGTGGGCGGTAGGCAAAGCTGCACGTGTCGTTGATGCCCGAAACGACGCTCTGCACTTCGTTCACGTCGACACCGCCCGAGAGGATGAGGCACTGCGTCACGTAACCGTTGGTGAGCTGATCCGCGAAGCCCGGGAGGAGGTGGAAGTTGGCAGGGGACGACATGTTGTTGACGTACACGTAGTCGGGATGCACGAGGACGGTCGCAGAATTGACCCGCAACGGCCGCGGGGACTTGACGGCGAACTGCGCGACGTGGTGCATGACCAACGGCAGCGGCGCGCACCCGGGGACGGTGTACACGGCCCGCCCGGCGCCCGCGGCGCGGGCTTCCCGCAGCTTGCGGTAGAACAGCATCGGGTCGAACTCGATGCCTTCTTCGGCGGTGTTGCCGATGGCAACCACCTTTTGCTCCGGCCGCTTCTGGGCGCGAGCCGCCGCGTTTCTCGCGTCGCAGGCGTTGACAAGCCGCGCGACCCACTTGTGCTTGCCCGTGCTGAACCACCCGGCGACGATGTCAAGGACGAGTGTTCCGTCGTCGGATGCAGGGGGATCGCCGTTCGGTGTGTACCGAAGCCCGACAGGTTCCGCGATCGGGTTTTTGCCTTCGACGAGCCAGTTGGCGAGTTCGATGCGTTTTGCTGCGTCGAAGGGTGCCCAGCCGTCGACGCCGGCTGAGACTAGGGTCTGCGCGATGGAGGCCGCTTCCTTCAGCGCGTCCACCTTCGACACCGCGGGCTTCGCCTGCGGCTGCGAGAACGGCCGGTAGTCCTTCACGTCTTCGAACGCCTGCAGCCCGGAATCCCGCTTCGCTGCGCGCGCGTGCTCCTTGTCGTCGGACAGCCCGACTCCGAACCGGAGCAGCCGGTCGCCACCGAGCTCGCCGGGGACGGTCTTCGGCACGCCGTCCACGAGCCTCACGACGCCGCGGCGGGCTTTCCACACCGGGTACACCTTCGACACGAACTCTTTCTTCGCCGCCGACCCCGGCTGCAGATACACCGCGATCGAGTCGCCGCTGCCTGCTTCCTCGCCGCCGCCGGCCCCCCGGCACCTCCTCGCCGTGTGCTGGGCCGCGTGCAACGGGGCCCACAGGGGGTAGTCCTCGGAGAACGTGAAGCAAACGACGGTCGTCTCCTCGAGGTCCGGCGGGTTGTAGATCCGAACGTCGGTGATGTCCGTCCCGAAGAGCGCCGGGGGCAGGCAGCCGAAGTGGTCGTCGCGAAACACGGCGCCGTTGCTGAAGAAGGAGGCCGATCCGCGGAGCTCGTTGCCGCTGCGGCAGACGCCAGCGTGCATGCGGCCGCCGGTCGCCGGCGAGACCGTGTCGATGAACGCCTTCAGCGGGCAAGCGTCGAGGAGGCGCCGCGTGTCCTCCGCGTCGCCGCCGCCCTCCCACGCCGCCTCGGCCCGCGCCATCGCTTTTTCGACGTTCCGGCTGTACTGCAGCTCCGCCTTCTGCACCGCCGCGCCCCGGTAGACCCCGATGCTCTCCGTGAGGCACACCACCCGACCCCCTCCGCCGCCGCTTTTCGCCGCGGAAAACGTGTCGCCGTACACTATGTCGCCCCGCGGGCTGAACCCGGTCAAACCGAGCTTCACGTACGTCACTCTCCACGGGCTGACAGCTGAAATGTCGAGGATGTCGCTCATGAAGGGCCCGTTGTCCATATGCCGGACGAGCACCGTGAGGTGGTCTGCGAGGTTGCAGATGCGCAACGCTTCGAGGTCGAGCCCTGAGAGGGCTGCGACGGAAGAGAAGGTATCCCGCGCGAATTTCGCGTCCGCCGACTGGTCGGCGCCGAAGGCGGGTCCTTCGCCGCCGCACAAGCGGAGGGACACGCGCTGGACGGTTTCGACGAGCGCGGCGTACAGCATCGTCAGGTCGCGCACGGCGGCGGCAGCGCCGGCGTCGACCCGGTCGCTGGGAACGAGGCCCTTCGTGAGCGCCGAGGCGCCGCCGAACCCGTCCAAGTTCCAGCCGCCGCCGCTCGCCCCGGAAACGGCGAGGAACACCGTGCGGGCGGCGGCCAGCGGGGCCTGCGGGTCCCCCGCTTCGAGCGTCGCGTGCAGCGGCGGCGCGCCGCCGCCGCCGACGGCCATCGCCGGAGCCCGCACACCCCACTGCACCAGCTGCGGCTGGCGGCGCATCGCGCCGTAGTTGAAGTACGTGTTCAGGTCGTCAGGCTCACTCGCCAGCAGGTGCGCGGCAATCGCCGCCTCCCCTTCCGCGAGGAAACCGGCCGATTTCCGCTGGAACTGCGCCACCACCTCGTCCCAGTGCCGCGACAGCAGCGGGCGCTGCACGGCTACAATAGCGGCGAGATCGTGCGGCATCACGTCTCGGAAGCACACGTCCAAGTCACGGAACACGTTGGTCACTGCGTGGGAGAGCGTGAAAAAAGTGCCCTGGTGGCCCGCCCTGCCGTCGGTGCCGAGCGCGTAGGACTGGATGATCGGCCACTTTTCGATCTTCATCACATCCGCGCCGTCCCCCACGGAGATGCCGACCGTCCCCAAGCCCCGGAGCATCTTCCGGAACGAGGCCATTTTGTGCTCTTCGAAGAGGTCCTGGTTCTTGTACGAACGCGCGTCGAGGGCCATCATTTCGAGGCCGGGCCACGAAGACACGATCCTCGTGACCTTCTCCCCCGCGGCGGGTGTTGTGTACACGCGGGCACCCCCCTTGTGCACGATGAGCAGCGTGTCCTCGTAGTCTTCGTCCAACAGCAATGGTGTTGCCAACTCGTTGCCCGACGCGCCGAGCAGGAGGTAGTTGATGGCCTGAATGCACCCCTCGTTGTCTCGGCTGTCGACGCCAGCTATGAACAACAGGGCATCCAGCTGCCTCTCGTCGAGCACCCGTCGGACCCTCTCCAGCCGCAGTCTGCTGTCGCACGGTGTGTACAGCGCCTCCGCTTGGCTCGTATGCTTCGGCAACCCCATCTCGCTCGCACTGAGGGGGCGAAACGCATCGAAGTGTGTCATCCTTCCCTTTCCCCCCCTTCCCAGACACCTCCTCTGTACGTCAACACGGATACAAACCAAAAACATGCGGCAAAATTATGTGTTTGTGTCGGCGCCAGCGGTGTGCGCATTTACCCTGTTGGGCCTGTTTCGACATGTTTACACCGCTCTCAGCTGAGAGTTTCTGACACAACCTACCGGTCTTCAAAGGAGGGTACTGATCCCAAGGGCATCTAAAAGCTGTTCCGCGTCGCATTTTTTGGCCGTGGGCTTTGGTTTCAAATGCAGCGGGGCATGTTGAATACCTTCTGTATCCTGTGCGTACAAACGCCGAGCACTGAAGAAGCTATGGTGAGCCGCGATGTTGTTGTAGAGCTTCAGCGCAAGACAAACCAACCTGTCGGATGCTGGACAGACGGTCTCGTCACTGTGCTTCCGCGCACTTACAACTGCTAGAACGCATAACGGTTGCAGTGCTTATGCAGTGCATACTAAAACATCTAAACGATACAGCGCGCGGGGACAGGCTAGATGAGAAAGAAGTACACTGAGAGGCCAGTTGGCGAGTGCAACGATTCTCGTGTCCCCTGTCCGTGTACTAATCATAGACGAACCTCAGAATCTACATGTGTCTCCCAGGTTCGCCCGACGGACCTGTTGCCAACGGCACCGGTGGAGCCTTGGCTGTTATCCCGCAGGAGTGAGCGGTCGCACGATCCTTCCAGATCACGAGAAATGTACTACGGCCAAACAACGGTCCCCGAGCGGTGTCACAACCTGTGCTTCGAGACGCCGCAGCACCAAGTACTGGGAACGACCGGATGCATGCAAGGTCTCATCCTCGCAGGATTCCTGCAGGGGTCTTTCTCGGCGCAGTCGCGCCAGGTACCCTGGCACCTTCTGTGCCATACAAAGAGCGAAGATGGCCTGCAAAGCTTCTGGCCCGGGGCGGCACGGAGGATTCATGGTCGTCGGATTAAGACGCTATCCACAACGTGATTAAGCTCCGAGCTTCTCTCGCCTCTTGCTGAACTGAAGGCTGCTGGAAGGCAGCACTGGCTTGGTCTTTTGATACCCTGGGAACGCCTTCAAACACCTTCTGTGCCGTACAAAGAACGAAGATGCGCCTGCAAGGCTTCTCTGGCCCGGGGCGGCACTGCTTGGTTGACGACGCTTGCAGGTTCGGAGGATTCATGGTCGAGGATCAGGACGCTATCGACAACGTGATTAAGCTCCGAGCTTCTCTCGCCTCTTGCTGAAGACTGCCGGAAGGCAGCAGTGACCTGGTCTTTTGATAGAGACGACACCACGGCGGACAGCAGCTCGTCGTCCTCTGCCAGAACGTTGGCTATCGTTCTGAACTCGTTGGCGGTCATCAACGCAAGCTGCGCCTCGATATCCCGCGGATCCACCAACGCCACGTGACTGGGATCCACATTCCTCACCCCCTCGCGCAGGATGTGCAGGTCTGCTTTACTCAAGCCAGGTCGCGACATTTTGCTTTTTTGCGCGTTGCTTCCTTTCCGCCCGCCTGCGTGCGGGCACGCGCCTAGAAAGTTTGGATAAGGGAAACGAACCCTGGTGTTTATCACGCGCGTTGCAATTGTTTTTTGCGAAGGCGTAGAATCACCGTGTTTAGGAGCGCTCACAGAGCGTTCGCACAATGACGTTCCAACCGTCAGTTTTTCGCTTTATTTCCAAGAGCGCTGACAGTTCCGCCGAGAGTACGTATACTGTAGGGTCAAGCATGATGACGCCAAGACCGCACGTGTGGAGGAAGCAGCTTCTATGAGAATGAGATGAGGGAGATTGTTCTTCCTTTGTTTATCGAAACGCGTAGGGATTCTCCTGCGGCTTCAGAAGGACAGAAGTCCCTCCGTCGTGTAAATGAGAAACACTAAAACCGTGTCTCGCGACGGCCTACCCGTCCCGGTTGTTGAACAACCCAACCTCGGACAATTTTGCTGGTCTAGTTAGGAAGAGCTGCTTTTACGAATCAATACTCGAACACTCCTTGAACACGGGGTGCGTGCGTACACTTGTTGCGCTTTCGGGTCCTCTCACAGGGGCCCCTCCCGACTGCCCAGTTTTCGGTATTTTCCAGCAGTTCCATGAGATCGGCCAGTGCCTCGGCACACGTCCAGAGCCGTGCAAAACTCCTGTTTCACGCTGGCCCCAGGAGGAGAAACTTTGTCTGGAGGAATCCGGGGCTTGATGGGGCCTGCCTGCCATGTCTAACGGCAAGTCGGACAAATCCGACGCAGGCAAGCCAAGGCGGACCTTTCGAAATTCGCAATTGCGGGCGGCTGCCGCAACACCAATTCTTCCCGGGCTATTCCTCACACGTTCTCGTCGAAAGCGCCCGCCACCGTTCGTTGACAAGTGCGTAGTGCAACCTGGCGAGTTGCAGGTGCTCCGCTTCAGGGTCGGTGGGCAGCTGCGGGGGAGCAGCGGCGGCCGACCGCAAAGCGCCGACCTCCTCGTGCCAGTCGTCGCGGGCTCGGCGCACGCGGTACGCAGCTAGTTGCAGCACCTTCAGGTTCCGCAGCTCCGCCCTTGCCGTCGACTCCAGCTTCGGCCGAATCCGCTCTTCAGCCTCCTGCAGTCGCCGTTCGTCTTCCAGCCGGCGAGCCGCAGCTCTTCGATCGCGGTCCTGAAGAAGATACACTTCCACATTGCCAAGCGTCGGGTGCAACTCGCAGTCCACCGCCGCCTCACCGACGGCAACAACGGTCTCCACCCTCTTCGACCGCACCCGAGGGGGCGCCGCCGGATAGATCGTATTGGATATCATCTTCGGCGGGGAAGTGGTGTAAATATAATAAGATTCTGAGGGTGCGAGTTGGGGGGTTAGACTATTCCCTGGGACCCCCCTTCAAGGTCCCAGGGCAGTTGTGCTGTACCGTATTTTGAGCGATCCCCCCATGTGTGGGAGCCCTCCGAGGCGCCCACACCCTCGAAGAAGAAGCGCTGCCTTCCGACGACTTCGCAGCGGAAGTGCGTACTGCCTCCTCAGAAAAGAAGCGAGTTAACCAACACTGGTCCGTCGAGGAAATGCCGGATTTTGCAGTCATGCATACTCGCCCTATGAGCATTGCGACCGTCGTTGTCTGCAGCCTTCACGTTGGCACCGGCTGACAACAACTCCTTCACGACGCTCTGCCCTCCTTGACTTGCTTACATAAGCGCAGTTTTTCCTCTGCTGTAAACTGAGTCGGCAACAACATGTGCTCCGCTTGTCCGCAGTAGTCGCCTAACGACGTCTACGTGCCCTTGATAACTCGCAAGGATGAGACCCGTCGCCAGGTGTGTTTTAGTTTCACAAATAGCATCAATGGCAACCATGCTTTTTCAGTCCCACTATCCCCGGCACCTGCTTGCTGAGTGTCGTCGATCTCTCCCGGAGAGGTGAGTTGTTATCAAAGACGCGGCTGAAAACACTCTGTAAGTTAGGAACGGAAGACGTGTCAAGATGGCGACTCCAGCTAGAGTCCATTCCAGGAGACGTACCTCGACGCCAAGCAGGTTACGCGTTTTGCGGGCGTTTTATCAACCTACACCGGTGTGGATGAAGCCTTCCTGGGGTTTCCGAACGTTTCTGGGTTCCCTGTGTGGTTGTGTCCTTGTCGGGCTGTTTTTTGTGGCTGCGGTTTGGGGGTTTGATGTTTTCCCAAGGAATTGCTGTGATTTCGCCTTGTTTTCGCATTCTGCAGCCACATTCCAGATATCGGGTGACCGTGCGCACCTCTCTCTTGATCCGCCAGCCTGCGTCGTGACACTTGCACTCGCTACGAAGCTGAAAAAAAGTGAAGTCGAATAAACCGATAACCAACCGAAACTGTGGAAAACCACAACGTCAAGTGCTTTCTGGGACTATTTGCGTGTCGTCGCTACACAACACCGAAATGCAGAAGCGGAGTGGACAGGACACGCACTACCAGAGTCGCACCAGAGTAACGAGCCACGGCACCAGCAAAGCAGAGCAAGTTGCGACGACAGGGCGCTTTGGCATGAACGGGCAGATTGAGAGCGCGTCATCGACATACGGCAACGTATGCTGGAGAGCGCAGCCGAAAATCGTGCAGCAGCATCTGACTCCGACGGGGGGCACCGAGTACGGCAAGGTAGTCTGGAGTCGTTTCCGACTGGGGGCAAGCGCTTTCTTCGCGTGGTGTCACGCACATCATCTACCATCCGCAGCTGGTCGACTTGACCCCAAAGACGAGGCACCCAAGTCAGCGATGAGTTCAACACACTTCGCTAGTTGTTAGTGCACACAGGGTGGTATGACTTTTCGCTTTGCTCAGGCCCGGAGGGACGAGAAGTTGTTCAGCACGAACAGGGAAACGAACATCGAAACCAAGCCGGTGACGAGGATGACGACGATGTAGCACCCGGGACAGCAGACAGAGCCACCATCCGATCCTCCGTTGCGCAGGTCCTGATACGTGTTGTAAACGCGAAAGACGCCACGCCCGGAGTCCGTGGAGCACACGTGGCCGCGGTGTTCCTTCCACTTCATCCCGCATCGAAGGCACAGTTCGGCGTACTTGTGCCGCCGGCTGCAGCTGCTGTCGCAGCCCACGAGCTCGCCCTCGACGTCCTCTGACGGCTTGTCGGTGCGCATTGGAACGGAAAACGTTCTTTTTCGTTCTTTTAATTCGTCACCCCTCGGGTCGTGCGCGTCGAGCACATCGCCCTTCCTGCGGGATCAGGATTCTGGGCAATCCTCGATCGTCTCGAATCGAGGAAAGCTATCGGTCTACGACCGATAGCTTTCCTCGATTGCCTTTTGTGTTTGTGTCTTTTTTGTATTTCACCATCGTGTCTTCCCGATAACCTTGACCATTTGATCGAGCGCATACGAGCAAGGCAGGGTCTCTACAGTTCGGAGGTTGCATGGAGTTGAGATGATGACGCTTTTGTATCTGTACGATCTCGTAGGACGTACACATTACCTCTGTTATTCTTGGCGTTGCTCGTGTGGACTCAGCACCGCCTATTTGAGCGAACGGTCACTGCAACGTCCAACCACATCCGCACCGTAGCAGCCAGAGACGCTGACTGCCCTTCGTCGCAGCTCGGTGAAGGTGGTGTGAAGGTGCGGGTATACCCATACAAGCGGAGATGAAGAAAACTGAGACAACCGCAAAAGGCCAGAAGGCAAGTGAGACCAGTGTGCAGCTTCCCGACGTGATCCTCGAACTCTTCGTTCTTTTTTCCTTCAAGTGCTGCCAAGGGGCAAGATAAAGGAACCGGCGAGCGCGCTTCCACCCGCCGCAACCAACGCTGTGCGGATCGTTTCACTTTCAATTCTGGTTGGCTTTCGGGTGTCGAACTATTGCGGCGTGCAGGCGACTACCCCTTGTTTTTCCAGTCGTAATCAATGATCGGTGGACCCCCTATATAGCTGATCTCATCTAACCCCTCTCCCCCGGAAAACCTCGATCGAGACGTTGAGCTGAGAGTCAAGAAACGCAAACATTCGGATTCTGCAGTAGGCCAGGCGTGCCAGAAGGTCACACTTTGTGGTGTGCCCTTCCCCCCCATAGTGGTCAAAATACTCGACGTAGCTGCTTCGACTCCGAATGGAAGGGGGGAAATATAGAGGTACGGGGCAAATACAATACAAACACAACCTGATTTGTTCTTCGCTTACACCACCGTGTGCTGTTTTCTCACTCAGGACTTTTGACCTGTTGTGTTTGTGTGATTTGTCGTGTAGGGGTAGACCCGCATGACCTCACGTCCGTTCAGTGGTTCGGTAGTTACAGCACTTGGGATCCCTTCTGCTCTTTGTCGGGCAGCATCGTCAAGCATTTCCTTTCAAGCTGGCGCTTATGAAATATTAACTTATGTAAAACAATTCGCATTATCGCATATAAGCGCACGATCAAAACCTGGGCAAATACAGTAGTATGGACTTTCGCATATTATCGCACGCCGACTATATGCGATGCGTTCGTGCGATAATGCGATACTTATTTTCGCATGCGAATCGTTTGACCACTATGCCAAGGGTGATTTGATGACTCGAACACTCCGCCACGGCGAGAGTGGGCGCGGACGTCGCTGCAGCACACGGCGGCGCACCCCCCAAAGGAACGCGGAAAAGGGAAGCGCGCGCTTCACTTTTTTGCCCTTCTTGTTCGAATTTCTGGCGTTGATGGCTTCGTCGTGCTCGGCCGACGATGCCGCCGGCTGTTGCTTGTCGACGCCGAAAACGCACTACCCACGGCGATTTCAAACGTCCTCGGCACAGATGGTGTGGCACGCCGCTATTGAGAAGCGCGCGGGGCCAAAAGGAAAGGAACGCGGCTTTCACTTTTTGCCCTTTTTCTTCGACTTTTTGGCGTCGATGGCGTCCTTGAGTTCCGCGTGCCCGGTGGCCTCGATGTGCTGGAACAGGCGGTTGCGGGACGAGAAGGTCTCGTGGCACACTGTGCACACCAGCGCGACTTCGCCCTTCTTCACGGCGCGCTGCGCCCTTTCCTTCGCCACTTTTTTGGCGTTGTATTTCTCGTAATTGTCTTCTTCGTCGTCCTGCTCGGTCGACGGTGCCGCCGGCTGTGGCTTGTCGACGACGACCTCTTCCTCCGCCTGGGGCGAGGGGTCTACGTGTGCGGGGCTCGCGCCCCGTTGCAGGTTTGCGTGCTTCTTCGCCTTCGGTTTGACAGGAGGCGCGTCTGAGTCACCGTCGGAGTCCTCGGCGCAAATACCTGCGTTGTGAACTTTGCTGCGCCTCTAAAACTCGACGAGAAGTGTCTCATCAGGTGACACGCCAGTTTATGACGATTGCAGGGGGACGATTGCAGGGCAGTACTGTGCACCCACAGCTTTTCCCACAAATGTGGGTCAGAACAGCTACAACATGTACCCACAGTACATCGTGGGGCTTGAATATTTTTTCTTCGTGGGGCCCATTGAAGATGGACAATAGGCAATGCCAGGGGAGAAATCGATTCCGTCGACACGACGTATATCATGCGACGAAGGACCCCAATTTCCCTGGGAAAAAGATTCTAGCCACAATAGCCACAACGTACTGTGGGTAAATGTTGTGGCTATTCTGGTGCACTGGATCTGCACGCAAATGCGCTGGAAATTTGCCTTTTGCCGGTTTGCGCTGCCACTTGGATCAGATGGGTGTGCACAACCGTCGTGGCCGTCAAGCTTGGCGCCGTCAAGCTTGGCGGCGGCTTCGTTGCCGGCGCACGGCGGCGATGGAGGCAAGAAAGGGATCCTCGTTGCTCTGGAATATAGTCGCAACACACAACACCCAACATCCTGGCGATCATGCTTTCCTCCTTTGTTGTACGCTGCGTGCTGCGTGAATCCGGTCTCTGGCAGGAAAGGATACGTACACGGAGGACGGCGGGTAGGCGAACGCGAAATACGTTGTTCGACGCTGCCAGCTACTAATTCTCAGTACGAGCAATGCTACAACACGAAAACAGAAGATAGCCGCACACCTTCGTCAGCACCATCGGATTCATCTTCGTCGTCGTCGTCATCGGGATGCATGTCCCCGTCGGCGATTCTCTTCTCGCGGGCGGCGGCGGCTTCAGCGCGGCGCTCTTCGTTGCGCTTCTGCGCCTCTGCGTGCTCTTTGCGCCGCCGTTCCTTTTCCTCGCGCTTCCTCTGCAGTTCGAGCTTCTGGGCGGCTTTCTCGGCCGCGGCTTCCGCGTCTTTTCTCTTCTTCTCAACCTCCCGTTCGCGCGCCAGCTGCTTCTTTGTGGGCTTGTTCCTCCTCGAGTTGCTCTGCTCCTCTTGCTCGGCCTTCCTTTGCTGGCCGGGTTTCTTCATTGCCGAGAACATTGCTTCGACGCTAACAGAAGGTTCCTCGCCGCTGTCTTCTTCCTCGTCGTCGTCGCATGCTGGTTTTGCTTTGGTCGCCCCTCGGTTTGGCTTTGATTTGCCTTTGTCTTTTCCCTGGCGCGAGGGCTGGAGAGGTTCGGCGTCTTCGTCGTCGTCATCGGAGTCGTCGTGCTTGCCGCGTCTCGTTTGCCGAGTCGGCTTGCCTTTTTTGCCTTGGGGGGACGGCTGAGGGGGTTCAGCTTCTTCATCGTCGTCGGAGCCATCGTTCTTACCTCGTCTTGACTGCCGGGTCTGCTTGCCTTTTCTGCCTTGGGGCGAGGGCTGAGGGGGTTCGGCTTCTTCGTCATCTTCAGAGTCGTCGTTCTTGCCACGTCTTGGTTGCCGGGGTTGCTTGCCTTTTCTGCCCTGGGGCGAGGGTTGAGGGGGTTTGGCATCTTCGTCATCGAAGGCGTCGTTCTTGCTGCGTCGTGGCTGCCGGTTGGCTTGTTTGCCTTGCGCTTTGCTTTGGCGCGAGGGTGCTTCCTTGTCCTCGGAGGCCTTGCTTCGACTTCCCGGTCGGGCTGGCTGCTGTTTAGCAGCCTTCGCCTTTTGCTTAACGGGTGGCGCTTCTTCGGACTCCACTTCGGATTCTTCCTCCTCGTCGTCGTCCTGTTGTTCCACTTTGCTTGGTCCTGCGTGACGGCTTTGACCTGTCTTTTTGTCTTCGGGTTTCTGCTGGCGTTTGGTGGGAGCTTGCGGTTCTTCGGATTCTGACTCCTCCTCTTCTTCTTCCTCTTCATCTTCATCTTCGTCGTCGTCTTCTTCTTCAACCTTGCCAGCCTTTTTGGTCCGTGCCTGCTGCTTGCGTTTAGCCGGAGCTTCTTCTGATTCGGGCTCGTCTTCTTCTTCTTCTTCTTCTTCCCCTTCTTCATCATCATCTTCTTCATCCTGCTTCTGAGCTCGCCCCGTATACTTTGCTTGCTTGACATCCGCCTTAGGCAGGCGCTTGGCAGGCGGTGCTTCTTCGGACTCCTTGTCCTCTGATGCTTCTTCTTCTTCTTCCTCTTCCTCTTCTTCTTCCTCGTCGTCTTCTGGGAACAAGTGCCCTTTCTTCTTCCAGTTCTCCTTGTGCTTTTTCGTCTCCTTGTGCTCTTTCATTTTGGCAAGGGACCGGAAGAGCTTTTTGCAGACCTGCGTGTTGAGTTTTCGTCTCAAGGCTTTGAGGGGCAATTTGAGACTCTCTGCTGGGAAACCCCTTGGGGGAAAATACTGGCTGCAATTCAAACCCTTGTTCTGGCTGATCGGACGGAAAATGTTGACAAAAAGCGCGATGGCATACCTGACAGAAATAGTCCTTCTGCTCCTCGTCCGCTTTCTGTTTTTTCTTCCTTCGTGATTCGGACATGCCTTGCTCCATTACCTGCAAGGGAGTGTGTTTCGTCGTGCGAGCAATCTGTACGGAAAACTAGTGGCCACTGGAAAAAAACACGTTCATTCCACTCCACCGCTGTGTACACAACGGCCTGGTTCGCGTTCGAAGGATTGTGTAGAAACGAAGTCCGCACCTGTTCCAAGATGTTGGCGTCCTCGTCGAAGTCGATCTCCTCCTCTAGCTCGGCCCAGTAGCTGGCCTGCATTTCGGCAAACTGCTTCCGCCTTTCCTCGTTGATCTGCTTGACTTGTTCGTTGTGCTCTTCTCTCTCGGCCGCCTTCTTCAGAGCCACACGACGCTTGTGCTCCAGCACTCTCCTGTCGTGCTTTCGGACGTGCACGGACAGGTTGCGCACGAGTTCGTTGAATTCCTTCTTCGCCTTCGCCCGTTCCTTCTTGTTCTCCGCCTCAATCAGCCGCCGGACCTGCCGTGTGGAACAGTTTTTGCCTATCTTTGCCCTTTCAGAGTGAAGGTTTTCGTTGCAACTACTGCAGGGAATAGTGGAGTGAAGTGCATCTCCTGAGCTTGTGCGTGCTCGATTGCAGGAGTTGTGATACCGACGACGTGCCTATAGCAGGTCCCGACCCCGTGAACTTGAATGATGCCAACCGACCTTTGTCTTCTTTGATACAACGGGTGGTCAAGCGGGGAAACTCGTTGTTCAAGCTCAGTCCGCAGGCCCGTTTGATACAACGATGATGCAGACGATGAGCGCGAGAGGGAGAGACAGATCTTTTAGTTGAGCGCAGTGCCTCGAATCGTTTTACTAGGTAGATTCAAGGCCAAAGAGACGCCTTGTTTCCTCTCGAACGAAATGACAGCATTGCATATTTGGTAGAATGAAGCGTGCACACCTGTCTGTTCTCAGCGTCGTTAGGGTTGTACTTGTCTTTCCAGCTGAAGTTCTTGGACGTGGAAAAGCTTCGCCAGTAGTCATAGAACGCGAGAACCTCTTCGATCGGAGCGTTCGGGCCGCCGAACATAGGCGGACACCACGACTTCCTCTCCTTCTTGTCCAGATGCGGTCGGTCTTCTTCCACAAGTGTCGAAAACACTTTGGCGTACACCTGTGTGTGAGTGTTTTGGGAGTCCCGGTAGGTTCACCCTGACAATCCAAGCTAGCACGGCGCGCCTCGACGCAAGCTAATGTGTGAAGTAACATTAGTCCTAGGCGTGTGGGTTCGTTTCATCGGTTGTCAACAAATAGAACTCCGAACTACGGCGCGGTCGGTTTCTCGCGTCAACGGCGGAAATTGTTTGTGCGTGGCGGTTGATCGTTTCCCCACACGTCGTATTCAGGTAAGAGGTTCTGATCGACCATCAAAACACGCTGCCTGCGTTCTTTTTAGCCTGCACAATACAATTAAGGGCAACCCGCAAAATTAGTGCTAAAAATACATTCTGGACCGGTTTACGGTAGATCGACTGCACGCGCTGTCGCTCTGTTGCCCAGGCCTGAACGCGCAAACGGTTTTTGACTCGTAGGGCAAGTCTTAGTGTAATGCTTAGGCAGGACACGCATACTATTTCGCTCTTTTTCTCTCTTTGGCTAGCCAAAAAAGACTCCTGCGACACCACGAACACATTCGCAATTCGACTAATGGGGGGCGGGGGAAAGTCTGCGGTGAAAGTGTAGCTCCCGAAGGAAGCCGTCTGCATACGTTGTAAAACGACTTCGGGTGTCCCGCGTCGAATCCGGTGTAGCAGTTGGGGGAGAAGTACGGGAACAGGTTCATCGCCTCGGGCTCGAAGTCGCCGGTCTGCGCGTTACCGGTGAGGATCTGCTCCCTGTGCGAGTCATACCAGGCTCGCTCGTTCTTGTCGGAGAGGACCGTGTATGCGTTGTTGAGCTCCTTGAACTCCTGCTCCGCATCGACGAGCCGGTGCGAATTCTTGTCAGGGTGCAGCCGCAGCGCCAGCTTCCGGTACGCCTTCTTGATCTCGACTTCTTCGGCATCCTCCCCAATCCCGAGAACCTCGTAAAAGTCCCGCAGCCGCTTACTCATCTTGATTCCAGACCCGCTCTCTCCCTATGGGAGCCACCCGTGGGGCCTGCCCCCTCCTGACCTTGCGGGGGTGTGATTTCTGCAGCTGCTGGAGCTTGCCGTCACTCCCCAAAATGAATGCGGAGTTTTGTTTTATTCGTTTCCTTGTTTGTTGTCGACAATTCTATTGTGGTTGAGGTGTCATTCAGACGTAGATCGAAAGCCGCCCCCCACGTCAAAAATCTTGTTGGAAAAGAGAGCTCCTGTTAAAAGTGCTCCTTTGCGTCTTTTCTTGCCCCAACGACAGCAAGTGTCGGGCCAGTTCACCTCGAGGCGGTTGGCTCCTTTCGAAAGGTTGCGAAGTAAAAGTTCGCTTGACCTCCTCGCAACGCGTGCTGAAGCTTGTTAAAGGCGAGTGTCGGCGGTGCCGTAATCATCGTCGTGTGGTTTCGCCGTCACCCACGGATGCTACGTCCGGTTTGCCATCATCATCAGCGCCGGGTGCCGTACTAAGAAGGCAGAAGTTGTTTGCAGGCTTCCTACTTTTGCCTGTGCTGTCCCACGCGTAGCCTACTACTTTTTGACTGTGCCGTCCCACGACGAAGCTCCTCTGGGGGACCAGGCTCTGTTTAGCCCCCCGAATGGAGCAAACTTGCACTCGTACAACGATAAGTTCCCAATGAGGCACGCGGTCACCACGAACGCAATATCGCCAACCGGCCAGGCCCGGCATCCTACCTCGTACTTCAACAGAGGGAAGGTTGGGAAGTGAAAGGACTGCTCGCTGGTTGAACAATGGAGCTTCGGGTTGTGGGCTAGCATGAAGACATTTGGAATTAGATGGTGTGGCGTAGAGCTACGGTCCGTAGGATCAGGGACCATATACGCGCGTTGCCACACTGTATTTTGGAAAGTAAAGCGCCTGGTATACCAGGGAGTCTGGTTCTCGACACCGAGCGACGGGCAACCAGATTGCCGTCTGTGTGCAGCTGGCATTCTGGTCCGGTTGCTAGTTGCCACGAACCTCGCCTTTTAAAACGCCTGGTTACCCTGGAAGCAGCTTGGTCCGCATGACCTCTCGAACGATGGAACCGTCGACCGAAGAGATAAAGCGCAGCACGAAGCGAGAAATGTAGTGGCTGCTGCGGGTACCTGCGCGAGTGGTAGCGGGTGCAGTGTAAGAAACAGGTTCGGTGGTGATCCCACACGCTGCGAATCCGGTTACGATGTCCGGGCCCCGGCTGTCTTCGTCATCTTGACTTCCGCTGCTCCCTTCGCACGCAACCCAAGCCATGGGCTCTTCAGGCACCTTCCCTCGCCAGAAGTACGCCTCCGTTGCCGCCCCGACTGTGGCGTGAATGATACCCGCGTCCTGACCCGGCCTGCCGCCAGCATCTGTGGGACCCATCGGGATGTGGCTGGCGTGTTGCTGGAGGTGCGCTGCATCGTGTTTCCCCTGCGCGTCCTTGTCGCGGAATAAGAAATGCTGCTGAAACATGTGCTCGTGGCCTGCGAGCACGACGTCGAAACCGCACTGATGCAGGACGGCCTCTAGGTCCATGCCGTCACTCTGGACCGTGCCGTTCCTAGTGTACGTCTTGCTTCTCAGCCTTCTTGCTTCCTCCAGGTGGCCCCTGCCTTTGGTACAGAGCGGGTGGTGCAAGTAAAGGATTTTCCACGCAGCTGTCGGGTACTTGGTCACTTCTGCCTTCAACCAAGCGACGTCGAGAGGCCACTGTTTCAGCAGATTCGGGTGACCTGAGCGCACTTTGAGCTGAGTGGCGTTGGCATCGAATCCGAAGAATGCTGCCAACTGGCCGTTAGGACCTGCCGGGTAGGTGAAGGAGTACTTGTTGTCCGGCATCTGCCACAGCCCGTCTGGATTCTCTGGATGGGTGGTGAAGTCGATCTGGCACTGGAAGTTGCCGTCGTAGTCGTGATTGCCCAGGACCACCTTCCACGGCACTCGCAAGGCAGACCGGGTTTCGTGCGAAAGAAAGACCTTCTTCCACATCATGAATTCGACGTCGTTAGCCTCAGTGGCACCGCTGGGGTAGAAGTTGTCACCGATGCTCATGATGAAGTCTAGGGCAGTTGTGGGCTGGTGCAATAGTCCTGCGACTGCCCCCCCAGCAGGGAAAGTTGGTTCGGAAGCCTGCGGGGATGCCGAATTGCTCTGACTAACGTTTGATCCCTCGTTTTGTGCCATTGCAACCTTGGCCCTACTACCTAGAGACTTCTCGTACATGCGCCCGAGCTCACCCATCCTGGTTGCAAGGCGCTCCAACTCGTCGTTCCAGTCTCCCCAGTCGGCGATAGCTAGCCAAGACACCCTCCACGCTTGACGATCATCGTCCCGGGTCAATTTCTCCACTCCTCCTGCAACCGTTGACGAGTTGCAACTACCACGTCTTGCGTCCTGCTTCCCGTTCTTTTCCTGTTGCCCCTGCGCTAGAAACGGCTTGCAGCACTTCAGGAGCTCCTGGTTCATCGCCGCGTGTCGGAACAACTGAATCAGCTTCGGGATCATTGTGTCCATCCAGAGGGTGCCAGATATGTGGGGCCGCACCAGCGCCGCTGCTGCCACGTGTGACGCATCCGGTGTCGCAGTCGTCGTTGTCGTTGTGGCTGCTGCCGGAGCAGGAGACCAACTGTGTGCTGTCAACGGGCACTCTTTCCTGAGCAGTGCGACTGCCTCGTCCGCCACCCTGCAGTCTGAGGTCTTGGCAAGGGTCTGCTCAGGGCTTCTGACGATTTCAGAGTGCACCAGGTCCAAAATGCGCCTCTTGCACCAGTCTGCAGATGCCAGGTTGGTGGTGACCACGGTGTTGACTACGCGCGGCGCGCTACAACCAGCTACCGACGTACCTGCTGTTTCTCCGGATAATGGTAGCTGAATCTGCAACTCCCCGATTGAAGATGAAAGGCCGGTTTGTGGCAGCGCGCCACCCGGAAGTGCTGGCTGCGCCGCTGGCGCTTCCGAGGCTCCTGTTGTTGCCGTTGCAGCAGCCACAACCGATTGCAGCACCGTTTTCTGCTCGATGTCAGATCGCACACGAGTGAAGGCAGCGTAGTCTGCGACCAGACGCCGCAGCAGGAACTCGGCAACCGCAAGGTCAACGTCGCCCGCGTGTTGGACCGTCCTGACAGCTTCGACGGCCCCTTCGAAGAAGCTAGCGTCCATGTTCCCGACCGGCGTGCACGAAACCCCCCGTCGGAACCTGCTTCTGACAGTTCTCCAGTATCCAGTCCGGTTCCCACAAGAGCAGATTCGTGGTGCGAGGTATTCGCTACCAAACGAGTCTACCGAGCGACGACACAATGAACAAAGGTAGGCCAGCATGGTGTACCAAGCGTACCTTCGTCGAAGAGACGAATACTCGTCATTGACCGCCGGCTGTCGCAAAGGTTCCTTCCTTTTTGTCGACCGGATCGTCTACAAACAACTCGTTCAGCCACTCCGGAGGATGGCTAGTGACCGAGGTGAAATGGTAGAGAAGCAACGCCGAAGCCAGGCCAACGAGGCAGCCTTCTACAGGCTGCCCGACGACGACCTGGAACAGAAGCGTCCACCAAACCAGGTTTTTGGATTTAATCGGCATGAGGCCGGCGAGGAGGATGTCGTCGTCCGGGTGAAGCCGCGAGTAAAAGTACATGACGGAGGTGTACAGGGAGAACGATAGAAAGGGCACATCGGTTTGAGACGCGAAAGACAGGGCGATGATCAAAGGACAGGCCAGCATGGTGTACCAGGCGTATACACCACTGCCTTTGTTGTTCGCGGTGCGTTGGTTGCGCCAGGAGTGCGCGGAGCCGCGCTCGAGGGTCACGCCCATGAAGAAAAGCGTGTGCAGGTAGAACACGAACGAGACCCCGATTCCGCCAACGAAGGCGAACGTGGTCCCCAACCGCCAGAGCTGCCAGCGGGAGAGCACGTGGCCCGCGGTGAGGTGCAAGTTCTCCGGGCGGACGAGGCCCAAATTGGACAGGACGGTCGTGGTGACCAGCAGCGTCAAGTGGCCCCTCGTCACCGGGGGTAGGTCCGAGTACCACGCCTGCAAGCCGACGCCTTCTCGAAACCCAGACATCGTCGTCCGCACAAGGGCAAATGCTTCCGCGCCGCCCCTACCCCAGCCCCGCCCTATTCTCTGCAGAAGGAAACGGTCGTGGCCGTTGGCTCTCCCGTGCACAACAGTTCCTTTCAGAAGATTCAAGGGTCGTCCGGTAGCTTCGTTCAATCATCGAAGTACCGCTTCGTGTTTTAGCCACACGCAATGTGCGGGGAAACTGAACCGTGATCGCGGTCATTTGCCAAATTTGCCACCTGAAGCCACGTCCAGGATTTGGGCTCAGGGTAGTGCGGTCAACGAAAACTCTGGTTTCGCCTTCTACTTTCTCCTGCTCTCGCGGTGTACGGGTTTCAACTCTTACCGACGTCGGACGCTGCCGGGAGATCGGCACCAGGCGGTGCAGGCAAGAACTTAAGAGAGAGAGAGACGAGTTAGAGTGCAGGGACCATGTCTCCAGGGAGTATCCGGTCGCCCCACTACACTTCTACTTGATCTCGCGCAAATTAATAGGGTCGAGACTGCCAAGATGTGCCGTGTAATGGGTTTCAAAGCACAACCGCGAAAGGCTCCGAGAGAGAATTAGCGCGGGGGCACACAGAAGCAGCTTAATTTCTTCGCGTAGCCTCAGGTTGTTGAACTGTAATTGAAATATCGGAAGGGATAGGACAGGGCTAGAAAATGCACGTTCACACATTGCGGCCACCGCAGCGTTCCACAACTTGAGTAAAAGCGGTACTACTCTTCAGGGTATTCAACAGTCAATTTGATTCTGCGACACAAAGATCTTCATCGGGCTTGCCGTTCCGCTAGTTTTGCATGCCTCGAAAGTTCTCAACTATTGCCATTGTGAACGCGTTCGAACTCGTCATCCAATTTTTCAATCGCGTTTGCACAATTGCACAAACCCGGGAGTGAAGAGTCTCTTTCCATTGGGAGGCGTTGCTCCTGGTCAGTTATGCGTTTCAGGTGCTGTGGTTGTTCGACGCGAGAATACGAGGGCAGCACGAGTGCAGGTAGCAATTACAGCCAAGATCTGCACTCGTCCACGCTGCACCGAAGCTCACGCCAACGACTTCCTCACACACGCCTGGCTTTGTGATACCAGTACGCGGCCAACTATGGGTGGATCGCTTGAGCATTGTCACAAGGCAAGCGGATGGCACATAGTCTCCAGTAGGCTTCTAGTTTGCAGTACAGAGTGTCCCAGGATGAGGGACGCACTGCGTTGTGCGTGCCGAGTGCGTGGGCCCCTAAGGCACACAAGCTCGCCGCACGGTCTTACGGTTTATGGGGACGCATGCAGCGCATGGTCAGAGCGACAAACTTACACGCAAGACGCCCAATCAAAGTATATTACGCATCAAGCTTCTTCACGCAACAGGCGGCGGCGGCGGCATAGCGGCAACGGCTGGCGCTCGGTCACGCTGCTCGATTGCGCGCTCGCCGAGGTAGTAGCTGATGCACATGCAAGCGATCGACGCGAGAAACACGTAGTGTGGGATCGATTCGGGCGACACAACAACATTGGGCAGGAGGAGGCCAGCGAACGCGTGCAGTGCGGAAGACACGGGTTCTACGGTAAGCGTGTCGGCGGACAGCTCAGCTTTTGCTTGGAGGCCGAAGGCCTTCAACACGATGCGGACGAACGGCGGCTTCCAGAGGCACATGAACCGCACCGCGGTCACCGTCGACAGGCACCCGATGACGAAGAAGTCGGTCAGCGCGCGCAGCTGGTGGTAAAAGAACCCGAAATACCGCGAAAACTGCGTTTTGAACGCGTCGAACGGCTCCGCAGGGCTGCCGTCCGGGTTCGTCACACGCGTGGCAGGCGGGAACCGGGCGGACAACCCGTGGTGCGAATGGGGAGAAGAGGCGGAAGACGTGGACCGGACGACGAAGAGACGGATGCGTGACAACAGCACCGCCACGGGTGCGTGGTGGGCCAGGTTGGCTGCGAACCAAAACGGGGCGAAAGCCGTGCGGGTGAGCGGCGCCATGAAGTGGCACGTCGAGCGCACGACGTCATTACCCCCCGGCCGCGACAGCACCGTCGGCATGAACGCCTGCTCTGCCAGGTAAACCAGGACGAAGGCAGCAGCCGAGGCGGCGCAGAAGGTCGGGATGACGAGGGTCACTATCAGCGCGACGGGCAGCATCGCCGACCGAAGCTGCAGCGCGAACAAGTACCACGTGTCCGTCCCCGACACCAACGCGCGCGCCCAGGTGTCCGAGATCAAGCGCCACCATGAATCCTCCGCGTCGCAAACTTGCACCCAGTAGCCCTTGAAGTAGTGGTACACCAAGCTGTCCACCAACGTGACCTTCCGCAGTCTCGAGACGAGAGGGCATTCGAGGGAAATCAGGTGACCCGCTCCCCCGTGCAGTCTGTTGTGTACGTCTCCGCGGATGACGTCCGCGACGACGCTGGAGATGATGAAGGCGATGGCGGCGATGTGGATGGCTCTGAACAGCGGGGTAATCAGCATGGGTAGGGGCGGGTCGACGACCTCGAGGTGGTGCGCCCCCCTCCGCGTCCCGGGCATGTGCACGTTCTCTTTGCACCTGCGGCACTGGATCTCGCTGCACACGGTGCAGAACCACAGCTCACGGCTCGGCTGGTAGCAATTCTCGCACGCGGCGCCCTCGTGTCGCAGAAACAGCTCATGCGCCGCCGACATCGTGGTTGGTGGCACCGGGCCACTCTTTCTTTGCCACTGTTTCCTTTGCTCGGCTACCTGTCTGTCAGTGACTGGAGAAACGCACTGCGTCGAATTTGGGGTGTCCTGGTGATTCACGGGGTGTTAAATGCCACAGCTGCCGGGGTATCACAGGGTGGTGAACCAACACAGTAGTCCGGCTTGACTGGCACATCTCGCTGGGGCATAGGACTGGGCTATCGTGCCAATTCGGCACGAATCAGCTGGGAGTTGCATTAAACTGAGCAAAAAGCAAGAAGGTGCGTAGAGCCAGGGCACACCACCACGCCTTATCTGCGGCGTCTTTCGGGCTCGTTTTACTCCACGGAAAGAGACACCGGTTCCCTCTTGTCTGTTAAGCTTTTCCATATGTCACATGCATAACGTTGCGGAAATGATGAACAGCCAACCGTGGCGTTTCTTCTTCTTACTTCCGTCCTGAATCGATCTTGACGTCAATCAGGCACTTCGTTTCGCTACCTTCTCGGAAGCATCGCGCATCAGTTACTTACCGGGAGAGGGTACTGCGTTCGTCTACCTCAGGGCTCTCGTATCCTGCGCAACGCAGCGGAGCGCAGGGACAGCTGTCTCCTTTTTTGCCCAACGGCCGTTTTCATCAAAATTCTTACGAACGAGATCTCAACGCCCAGCAATGCCGCTGCATAATAAGCGCGTACCACGGAGCAAGCGAAACAGGCGAAAAAGCAAGTTTTTTTTTCTCTCCATTGCGTTACTCTTGGGACATTCGAGGGGGCGCTGCTTGCACGCTAGGGGGCTCAAGAAGAAAGGAAAAGGGAGAGAGGCAGGGGAAAAAGGCCTCCGGGCACTTTGGGGGAAGGAGGGGCGTGGGTGTCAAAGACCAAGAGAAAATGAGCCCCCTGGCCGACGGAGTGCGCCGAACGTTTTCCCGGACGAAAAATGTTTTGATCCGGGTGTGTTCTGACTCCAGCATTTGCCGGGAGGAGATGTGGACCAATGGTGCAACAGTCATGGTCACGATTGCTCCTCTGCTGGTCAGTATGAGAAAGCGACGAAAAGGCGAAGCGGTCAAGCGGAGCCGGCAAGCAATGTGCTGGTTCACGTTTGCTACGCTAAGCCGCGCCGTCCCTCATAAACCGTGGTGTACCCCAAACCCTCGGGAAATCTCGAAGAATCTAGAATGCAGAGAATCTGTAGCGATGGTTCGCAGTAAATGCTTGACGCGCGGTCAAACATTTGGCTGGCGTGCGGTTTGTTAACGGAGAATGCATCGTTGGCTAGGTGGTCCTGTTTTCAGCGGTCCGTTCAGGATATGCGCTCGGGCCCTTGCAAACGGCTGCATCGGTAGCTCCCTAAGGCCCAAACCCTCAGAACAACAAGGCTCCTCAGTGCGTTGCCGGTCGATGCGCAGTAGTCACTCGGGTTGGCTACCTCGTCGTCTCCTTTGTACGGGCTCCCTTTGGTTTCGCGCATGGCGTTGGGCACTTCTTTTTCGTCGGGGTGCAGCCATCCGGAGTGGTGCGTTTTGCGCCTGCAGAATTCCCGCTCGAGGGGACCAAAGCCAGCACCAGGCAACTCTATGCGGCTTCAGAGATGGATCTGAGAGACTGTGGAACACCGCGATAGGCAGCGGCAGGCGGCGCGATGCAGTTCCTGGGGATAGGGGTGGTCGGCTGAAATGCTTAAGAGTGGACTGCCCATCTTGTCTGTAAAAATGTCCGAATAGGCAATCGCAGCGGGAAGTGGCGTATCTCATGCAGGCGTCGTCTTCCCAAAAAGGCAGCACTCAGTTGAAGCAATCGGTCGACTTCTGAGCGGGTCCCATGCAAAGAAGGGCTCGTCTCATAAGGGGTGACACACAGGTGCACTGTCCTCATGAGAGACCCTTCGAAACCGTCTGAGCTTATGTTCGTCACCTCGCAGGTTAGAGATGCTGCTTTTGCCACACTTGCTGTTTACGTGCTCATCATGACTGCCCACTCACCATTCTGTCAATAGCACGCCCGCTCCCTTAGCGGGTTCGAGTCCGCAAACCCAGTAGAAGAGAGAGGTCAAGACTAGACCACGAGGGATTGAAAAACAAGTAGAAAAAGAAAGCCGAGAAGAACATTGAAAAAATCCTAAAAGAAAGAGGGAGGAGACAAGGTAAGGAAAGCAGGTGGGAGTCCGCAGATGGACGAGGGAGAGGGAGGGTGGTGGACGGTTCTGCGTCTTCTCCGGAAGGGACAAGGGAGTGCTTAGGGGTAGCTTCTTTCGTTTTTGTTTTGCATGTCAACAACATGGTGTGATAGCGTGGTGAAATAAGTGTGCGCGAGGGGTGTGGGATTCGCAGATGGACGAGGGGAAAAGAAGGTTCTGAGGAACCTACAACGTTGAAAAGTGTGTGAGCCTCCTAGCCACTGCACTGTTACTATTCTCACCCACGGGGGATTCTCCCCTCCCCTGTCCCACACAAACTGTCTCCAACTTAGAGAAATGAAGATGAAAAGAAGAAGAAGGATCGGGGCTTGCGGCGTGGCAAACGAAGCAACGCGAACGGTATCAACTTCGAATTGTGAACACAGTTCGTCGCGTGAACACAGCACAAATTCTCTCGGTCCTTTTGTCGGCTTCGCATAACCTTTCGTGTGCAACGGTCGTTCCCTCCAGTAAAGGGAAAGAGACCGCACCCAACGAGGTGCGGCTGCCGTTCCGTTTGATTTTGACGTAAGCGACTGTACAAGGGAAAGTGGCTTTGTCGTTGAGTCTTCCCTACCTTTTCTGCACCTCCCGCGGCCACAAAAGGCAGACCATAAAGTCAAACAGGGTCTTCTTTCCCCGTTGACAATATTGAGTCCAGGACAGAAGGTTGCGCGTCTTTGCACAGAAGGCTAACGCGACGGTGTGGTGTGTGCGACTACCTTCGGAAAGTCCCCTCGTACTGCCCGCGCTTGACTTGATCTCCAAGCGCTTCTTTTTTCATTCAGAGCCGCTGACAACACCCAAGGGATAGAGCGCGAGGGCAGAGTGAAAGGCCTACCATCGCACTCAGGCGAATGGCCGCCCACCCGTGCTCTCAACAAGAACACAGCGCTGGCGCACAGGCGAGCTTCTGCATGCTTGCGTCCCTCCCGTGCAGTTGTAGTCTCGAGCGGCTTTATCTCTCGGTACAATCTGGCTGAAATGCTGGGTTTTGCGATGAAGGCCCTACCCTGCCGGAGGTTGGCCTCAACTGGGTTGAAACCCAGTTCTTCCACACAGCATCGCGTTGCTGTTCTGCCGGCAGACGGCTGAACTGCAACCAGCTGCGGGTTGCCAACACGGCGCCCCAAGGTCCGATGACCCTCCTTAAAAAGTAGGGAGCGGACAGAACGGGTGCGCCTTCAGCTGACGTATCCAAACCTGCTCTTTAAGACCTTCGTGTGAGCCCACCACCATCTCCTGGAACTGCATCGAAACTGCCTGCTGCTGTCTATCACAGAAAAAGAGAAGCGATGAGCGCGCCTGAACGCGACGATCAACACGAGCTGAAGGGGCGTAATCATGACACATCACGTGCGAAGAGGTAACCGCGACGCCGGCGATGCAGATTATCGCCACAGATTCTTTGCATTGTAACCCGAACTGTCACAGTCTATCAGCAGGGGGTGGACGGGCTCACTTCGTGGCCTTCAGGAAAGATACAAGACTCGCCTTATCGTGTGGAAGAGACGTGAAGGGGAGAGGCTGGGTGGTTTCAAGGGCGCTTCATATTTTTTCTTCCGAGCGCGATTTAAGACCGCAACTTGGGCTCCTAGTTTTATGGATGCTTGGAAGAAGCAGGATGGAATTCTTCCTGCTCATCGGGTCGAGTTGGCTGCACAGGAGGTGTCCCAACGACAGCACAACCAGGAGCAATTGCTAGCATCCAGGAGCAAAGATCGGATTGTTCGGCATGACCGGTGGCCTTCTCAACAACACGTTTCGAATGCGGAAAAACTTCCTCGCGCAAAATAAGAGTTGGGCTCTACGATGATAAGGTAGCGGGCGGGGCCCAGAAGGGAGGCGAGAGAAAGAAAGCTACAGGGCAAGGAGCAAAAAGAGCATCGCGGGGGGGGGGGGGGGGGGTAGCAAGATGGGGGTGGGTGTGGGCAAGAAAATAATAAGAAAAAGAGGTGCACTCTGGGTGTCACCCCTTCGGGTGCGCAGAGCGCAGAAAGGCCACGGGGTGATAAAACTCCACCACTGTGATCACCTTAGAGCATACGGAGTTCAACGTGCCCGACAGTCCAGTCCGACAAGGATTCGCGCTGGAAACAAATGCAAATTGGTGACCTCTGGGCAAAGCATGCGTGCGTGGGTTGCATGGGCAGCATGCATAGCTACGCTAGAAAACGAAAGAAGTCACGTGAATAGGGTACCAACCCAGAAGCGGAACAGAAATCCTGATGATTTTAGAGAGAAAAGGCATCATTAATTACAGGGGGGGGAGGGGAGGAGGGACGTTTCAATGCAAAAACGAAAATGAAAAAATAAGAACATGGAGGGGTGGTATGATACACGATGACTTGGTGGCGGCACAACGAACCTTCACAACACCAACAACGCTCATGCAAAGACGCGCAAATCGTTCTGTGCGTCTCAGAGAGATACGACTCAAGACGTGACGATCGTGTGTTCATGTCCTCAGCTGCAAATGTGACTCCCAGAAGGGGGTCAGGACACTCACATCGAGCACGTGAAGGAAGCTAACTGAATGACTTGCCGATGTGGGCGTTTACAAAGACGTTGGATAGGTCCGAGGCTGGGCCAAAAGCGTTCGATCCAAGGAGGTTAATATAAGGGAAAACTTAGTTTACTGTTCGGGCAGAACTCTGCCCTCTCATGCATGTTTGATGCGAGCATCAAGTCTTCTTCGAGGAAGTGCAGAGTTTTTCGTTTTCGTTCCCACTTTCGGTGTCGACAACTTCCTTTGCTCAAAGCGTCGTTCCATGTCTTTTTTTAGAGTGCAATTTTTCTGGCAAACCAGGCATTCGCGCTTTCTCTCGGCGCATTCCCAGCGGGCGGTGGTTGCGGCCGCCGCAACTTGCCGGACCCGAGGGTGAGCCGAGTGGCCTTCGGGCTAGCGAATTGCTTCTCATCTGCGCGCGGAGGTGTACAGAGGCGAGAGGCGGACACACGCCGCAGAGAGCGAGTCCCTTCTGCTTTGCCATTTGTGAACAACTGTTCGAAACTAGTTACAACACAGTATGCTTCCAACTGTCGCTTTTAGATAACGCATCTGAAAAAGGTTGACTCGAGAAACTGCATGCAAGGGGACCAAGAACGCTCTGTTCCCCCCACAAAAAAACGGATCTGGCGATTTCTGTAATTGCACGCACTTCCTTCAACCTGGGTTCTTCATCGATCGGGGAGTGAGGATCGTACGCTGCGATCGATCAGTTTTTTTGTTCTTGGCAAATTGCATGTGCCAGACACAATTGCCACCGACGTAAGGAGTCCCCCTGTTGCTGATCCGATTGTTTACCCTGCGACTCGCATGGCACAAATCTTGAAGCGGTGCGAGCATGCACACCGGCGAGGAAGGGAAGGGACGCAAAGCGACCACGCGAAGGCGATGATTCGAATGAGTGCAAGCGCCTGAAGCGCAACACGGTACGATAGAAGAGGTAGTCACCTCGCGACACAATGCAGGCCATCGCTACAGATATTCTACCAGGTGGACCAACACCAGCAGCAGGCAAACAAGCAGTCCACCCGGTGGTGTTCCACTGCCCGGTATGTCGATGCAGCCGGCTCTACAGGTCTAAGACGGAGACAGGCAACAACGCGGCATCAATGAACGTCTGCCTGGGGCAGGCAGGGTGCTGTGAGAAGACAACATGAAACAGGCCTCGCCGACAATCCTCCGGGTGTCTGCTCAATCAAATCCTTTGTCAGGGCACGTCACCGAACAAGACTTTTGAGGCCTGACCCCCCAGCGGACAACAGGGGGATTGCAAGAACGTGCTTGGAATGGGTATGTGCTCACCGCACTGGTCCCGTCTGCGCCGCGTTTCGGTCCTTTAAGCCACGGACACTTTTTAAAGGCGGACCATCATCAGCGCGGAACTTGAGTGTCTGCAGACAGACTGCGGTGTGAGTCTTGTCTGTCAGGCGGCCACAATGGAAGGGCAACCTCGGCTGGAGCAGTGCGGCGCCTGGCCAAATGAAACGAGATAAGATGAACCCGGCCGTGTAGGCGTGTGTTCGCCGTGCCCCGCAACAGTTGTCCTTCGCCCCGTCGCAGCACACGTAGACTGCCGATAGACTGCCCATAGACAGCAGCAGGCAGTTCGATGCTCTTCCACGAAGTAGAGGGACTGGCTCACGTACTTAGCACGTGTCGAGGCTATTTCGCTTTGCTGCCTCAGCAGTGTTGCTATTGGGCAATTTGCGTACCTGCTGCCATTCCTTAGATGTGGTAGCCGTTTCTCAGGGAATCGAACCCTAATTCCCCGTTAACCCGCTACAGCCACGGTAGTCCACAACACTACCGCTAAAAGCTCTCTCCTGCCCAGAGTCACGGTGACTGGGGGAGGGCGATCGTGCGTGCTTTTTCCGAGGAACAAAGCAGACAGGAGCGCTCCCGCGCATTCTGCGCACGGCGAATCGGTTAGCTGCCGTCGAAGCAAAGACAGGGGGGGAGGCCTTACAGCAACTCCTACCCAATCATGCGAGAAAAGTGGTCGGTTGGTCTGGTAATAGAAAACCGGCGCCTAGGTGGTGCGGGTCTTCTATGCGTGCCCGCAATTTGCCACATCGAACGCTTCGACTTTTCGGTGCTCTCCGTGCTGAGAGTCACGATGTCTCAGGGGCCACCGTGCTGGCTTCTGCGAGTGCCGAAGCAGACACGGAGCGGCCTCACGCGTTTTGCGGCTCTGACGGCTCGGGCAGCTTGGCCGCACCGGTGCCGTTCTGCTGCTTCTCGGCCTTCCTGTGGAATTGTATTGCGGAGTCACAACGTCTTATTATTATCTTGAACCCTCGACTCGAGTGACCACGCCTGTAAATTACCGGGCGTGCCTGGGTTACTGCTGCTCGCCCGTACCTTATTTTGGTTTGTGCGATTTAACTTACATGTGTTCTAGTGAAACCGCTGCCAACGTTCTTTGTAGCTGTAACAAATACTGTCTCCAGGGAAGCAGGAATTGGTTGGTTGGCACATGGCAGGTTCCAACGCTGCCAACTTTCTTTTTTTGTATTGACATGTCCAGCGTGGTGGGACAATTCCCATTATAGTACACTTCCTTATGTTTGTGCCCATTCTCGAACACTATTTAACTTTTTGCCCATTCTCGAACACTCGCTAACTTTTTGCCCATTCTCGAACACTTTTTAACTTTTTGCCCATTCTCGGTAACTTTGTGCCCATTCTCGAACACTATTTAACTTTTTGCCCATTCTCGAACATTCCAGTTTTTGTGGTGAAAATGTCACTTCCCCGAGACATTTGCCTCAAGTTTCACCGCGAGAACAGCTGCGTTCACTGATTCGAAGACGGTACCCTTGCTAACTTCAGGCCGCAGCCTCTTCGGCATCTACACTCGGGTTCTTGGTTGCCTCAAGCTCTTCTACACGTGACGGTGGTGTGCGAGCTACCCCGTTTAAAAACCCGGCACAGACTTCACTGAGTTTGCTCGTCTTGCTTGCAAATTGCGCGGCGGCCATTGAGTGACCTTAGTTCACTGACCTACACCAGGAGAAGCAGCTTGCAAACTTTGCAGCAAAGTGACATAGCTGTCAGCCACAAGGTTGCCACATTGTGGCCCCATTTAGCCACAAAGTAGCCACAAACCTTGTGGCTACCTTTGTGGCTAATTATGCAAAATTTTGGTATCACGGAAAACCGCGTGGAACTAACTTTTTCGGCCAGAAAATGCATCTGAAACACGTTTTCTGACGATTTTGACAGGGTTTTGGGCCAGAATACGGGTTAGTTGCTACACCCTGGGCTCGGCATCCTGGTTGCGCACCCTGGGGTACCATTGGTAAACGGTTTACTAAACCGCTACTGCTACTAAAGTAGTAGTAGGCATTATGCACACAGAATCATGCATAATTCAGGTTGGCGAGAGTGACAGACCCATTCTACTTGCAAAGCGCTTACCATTTCTGTCCTGAAACCCTCTGAGAGGGCCTCTCAACCAGCGACCGGCGCTCTCCGAGCCTCTTGAATGACCCCAGAGGAGGAGTGGGAGAGAGCGGCAAGTACCGCCGCAGCCAAACAGATTTGAATGCTGCCAGAAAGCTGCAAAGAAAACGTGGCAGCCGTCTGATAATAGTCAGGAGCTGGCGGATGGTGACTGAGCTTGAGCTCCCTGCCGCGGGCCTGCGGCCCGTGCTGCCCTGCTGGACTGGTATTGTCGCAAGTCAGTCACTTTCAACTTTCCCTTGTGCCTTGGCTGGGCCTGTGCTACAGGAGCCTGCGAGGAATTTCCAAGACGTGTGAGAGATTGCCCCCGCTACTTTTCTCGGATCTTTGGCTCCTCCTTGAACTCTTTCGGACGCTGATTGCAACAAGTGTAACAGTGCCACTCAGTGACAGCTGTTACAGGGAGTCAGTCACACTGTCAGTGTGCTCCTGCTGTACTATCATAGTAACTATGCCTGCTGTCGTGTGAAGTTGCGAGCTCTGTGCACTTTGCAAGCAAGCAAGCAAACTCGCTGGTGACGGGGTAGCTTGCACACCGAGTAGAAGAGCTGTCGTAATTGTGAAATGCTCCGTTTGCTGGGTCGTTGCTGTCCTGTTTAACCTTGGGTATCTTAGAATATCAGTGCATCGCCGTTACTAGTACGGCTGTCACCGGCGTGGTTTGGGTCCTTTAGCAGGAAAAGTTGGAGACTATGCACCCCGCAACTGAAACGGGTTTGCGGACAAGCGACCCTTTGAACTAAATTGATTCCTTGCCTGCTCCAAAACTTGGCAACAGAAGCATTGGCAGCTTCGTACTGACTCTGCGGTCTGAAATATCAACATCGCTTTCGACGGGTTCGTCTTCCTCCGGTGCACTCTCTGACTCAAAATGTACCAGAACTATGGCATTAGCATTGGTGCTGCGACCGTGTTGGCAAGATGCAGCAGCTTGTTGTTGTTTTCTGAACTTTTCAAGCCTTGAATTACTTGCAGTGTTGTACGAAGTTACTGATAGAGTTGCCAACGTTGCCGCTGACTCGCGGATGGGGATACGAGGCCAGGGCGAAGCAGCTTACCCAAATTCGGGCCCAAAAACCTGTCAAAATCATCAGAAATTGTGTTTTAGATGCATTTTCTGGCCAAAAAAACTAGTTTCACGTGGTTTTCCTGGGTATCCAAATTTTGCATAATTAGCCACAAAGGTAGCCACAAGGTTTGTGGCTACTTTGTGGCTCCCAATTAGCCACTAGTGGCTACCTTGTGGCTGACAGCTATGAAAGTGATTCAAAAAATTTGACCGAAATTTTGGGTCAAAAATTTTCGGTCAATTTTTGGGTCAAATTTTTTGGGTCAAAATTTAGGACAGTCAAAAATTTTGGGTCAAAAATTTAGGACAAATTTTTTGGGTCAAATTTTTTGGTCAAAAATTAGGGGTCCAATTTTTTTGGTCATTTTTTTTTCAGAGTTGAAGTGGCGGTTACACTTGGCACATGGCTGCATGATGGCAGGAGAAATGGCTCCTGCCATGCGCCCTGGCGGCTCGCCGGCAATTCCAGTCTCTCTCTCAGCCTGCCAGCCTGCGGCAGGGAGGACAAGATCCAGTCACCATCCGCCAGCTCCTGATTATTTTCAGACGACTGGCACTTTTTCTTTGCAGCTTCTACTGTAGAAGTGGCATCACTCAAATCTTGATTGGCTGCGGCGTTACTTACCGCTCTGAGTCTCTCCCGCTCCTCCTCTGGAGTCATTCGTGACGTCGCGCCCGTCGCTGGTTACTACTCGTGGTAAAACAGTGGCTCTGATTCTGAAGAGGTTTCGGCACAGAATTAGGAAGCGCTACAAGTAGAACGGGCTGGTCACTCGCGCATACCTGAATTATGCACGAATCTGTGTTTAGAAAACCGTTTACCCGTAGTCTGCGGTGTCAATGACCCAGTGCGCAACCAGGATACCGAGCCGGGACGCAGCAGCCAACCACAATGCTGGCACCTTATTCGAGGAACGGATCCGACGGAAATCGGAATCGGAAATGGCGAACCCAAAAATGGCTGGGATTTTTTGGATGTATGGGTGGTGAGTTCGAATCCCACCCTGGGCAAATTTCAATGTTCGAGAATGGGCAAAAAGTTAGGCGACTGTTCGAGAATGGGCAAAAAGTTAAAAAGTGTTCGAGAATGGGCAAAAAGTTAGCGAGTGTTCGAGAATGGGCAAAAAGTTAAATTGTGTTCGAGAATGGGAATTAGCCCCCAGCGTGGTATGTTTTCTTGAACGCTTACGCCCCACTAAACCCAGATTTACCTTAGTTTCGTGTGGGATACAGCACATTTACCTCCGTTGGTCGCAACTGGCAGTCTCCTCAAGCATTTCCTACAAAGCAGGTGCAAAAAAGTGTCTGAATCTCGATGGCCGGTAACAAACCCCCTCTTGACATCTACGCACCGGTTTCTAGTGGTGTTCCTAGCAGTACTACGCATAATGTATTGCTACTTGATACTGCAGTTACCGCGGCCATATTTGCTTTGAACCGACGTGGCGTGCAAGTGTTTCCCGAGGAACGAGTCGAGTTCCGTTCGCCACAGCCATCCCATGGGACAAGCTGGGAGATTGGTGACCGTCAGCCCACCATCCGCAGCCTCTAGTACGGACTGCATACTGCAGGCTCAGTGTTTGCGTCCCGTGTGCTTGATATGCTACGTGTCCGCCCCTTTATTACTACGATAGGTGTTGAAAAACATACTTCTTCTTACGCTCGGTGTAATCCGTGAGCTTCGCAAGTGTCTCGAAAAACCGCTTCATGTTGGGTTGCTGGACGACGAATTGCTTCTGCCAGAACTTGTACCTGTGGGGATCGTTCAGAAAGTTTTAAACGAACGCATGGATAAAAGCTTGTTTTCGTTTGCACCGGGGAGAAACCTCTCCGGGGGGGAAAACTTAGGCTCTGGGCAGAATCACCCTCAAAAACGGGAACTGTTGAGTCGCAGCTCTTGACAAAAGAAGATGGAAAAAAGAAGGTGTTTAATTCTTCGCTTTTTCTCACGAACGGGGGGGGTCGGTCCTGCGTTTGGCTTTGTAGGTTCTCCCGACTCCCCAAATCGTGGCTAGCACAAACTCAAGAGGTCTCGTCAACTATTCCCTGCAGTACTCGCATACTTGCTTTGAGATACAAGTGACCGAAGTCAATCGCTTGCCCGTCTAGAGACAGTTGAAGAGGAACTCTTCAGAAACCGTCGGAACCCTTCGTGAAGAGAGGGTACGAACGCGCACATAGCTTGCACTCGCAGGAACAAAGTATCCTCGGTGCCAGAACCAGAGGAAGGTATTGCCAAGGTGACGGGCTTGCTAGGATGTCGAGGAAAAAGGTCTCGGGGAGAGGGGAAGGTACATACTGCGGGTTTTCTCCGATTTCTACCCACGTCCCGATGACTCCCCACAAGTACAGGTTCGTGTGCTCGAGAATGCGCTCTACAAGAACCTTGACCACCAGTTCTTGGGTGCCGGACTGTGGGTGTGTTGTGCGTGTGTGTGGGTGCGTGCGTGTATGGAAATGTTGAAGTTCAAAGCTTCGAGTCGTTAAACGTCTGAAACAAAGCACGACCGCGTCCCCTACCTGCGCCGGCCAATTTTCGAGTTAGATATGAGCTCGGGCCATTTCCTCCTCTGCTCCCTTGCCAGTTGGGTTTCGTTCGTGGGAAGTCTTCGCGATGAGTGCCACACTCTGCCTATCCTTCACTTTTGGCGCTTTTTTCGTCGACAAGTTCGTAGTCAGGATCTCGCTATCCTTACACAAAACAACCTTTGCGTTGATGCATGTACGCAATTTTCCCCATGAGCTAACTCTTCGTGTCACTTCATTGGGGTTCTCCTGCAACGGAACTCCATGCGTATGTAAACTGAACCGGTGAAATGATCTTCCTGTTGGTGGTGCTGGTTCGTTCATTGCGCACGCTTACACTTTTGGAACACAGTGCAATGTTTCGAAGAAGTGTGAAAACGGGATTTTGCCTAGAGAGGCTAAGAAGAAAAGAAGAACAACACACCAGCTCGTCGGGCTCGTTCAGGTAGATTTTGAGCAGCAAGTCGCTGAAGAAGTAGGTGTGCAAGTTCGGCTCGCGGAGGTTGTCTGCCATCGCGCCGAGCACCCTGTACTTGCCCTCGATGCCCAGCCGCGAGATGACTGCCTGCATGAGGTTGAAGCAGTTGGTCTGCCTCTCTTCGACGGGCTGGCTGCTGTTCGCTGTGCTGAGGCCGACTTCGACGAGCCGCCCGACGAAGGCGCCGATCAGCGGGAGGTTGTACGTGGGCCAGTTCGCCGCGTCGGACCAGGTGCCCGCCTCCTTCAGCCGCCGGATCTCCTCGGCCCTCTCCGCCTCGAGCACTTGGACGATCGCCGACGCGCCTTCCAGCACGGCCTCGGGCGAAGCGGGTGCCTGGATCAGCCCGTCGACGTTCTGCTTGCTCAGCGCGTCCTTCCTCCGCTGCAGCACCTTCCCCACGTAGTCTTCTAGGAGGTTTGGGCCCATCAAGCCCGACCTGTCCATTTTGAACATGAGATACGGCTCCGGCAACGGCCGCTTCGGCCTTGCGCTGAGTACCGCGTGCTTCAACTGGTAGCACGTGCTCGGGATGATGTTGCACAAGGGGAGGTGGTAGGTATAGAAAAACTGCGGGAAGTCGTGGTGGATGACCATGAAGATCCGCAGCAGGGCCTTGTAGAACAAGCGTTGCGGCTCAGTGAACTCGACGAAAGCGATCGTCGGCGCCATGAAGTCGAACGCTGCCTCCAAAAGGTGGTAGAACCGGTCGCGCAGCGTAGTCATCAGCTTCGGCATGAACAGACGGTGGCTGATCAGGTCCAGCCACGCGAACGCGAACCCGGGACACCTTTTCGGGGAGAGCATCAGCAGCATTTCGCAGACGTGCGTCAAAAACTGGTTCGAAAGCTGGTCCTCCGTGCCCTGGCCGTTGGGCTGGAATATGGACCCCACAGAGTAGAGAACGTTCGAGTACAACCGGTAGTACGGCTGCTGCAGGAACTGGGTCTGCGGTTTTTCGTCTTCCGATAGGGTGGCTACCCACCGCGCCGCAGAGCGGTTCATGTGGAACGCGTGGTTAGTGACGGCCACGTGGGTGATGATGGAGAGCACTTTTTTGACCATGTGCAGCGACGCGGAAGTCGATTCCTGCGACGCCCTCCAGGAGCATCCGTTGATGAGTTTGATGACCAGGTCGTACACGGAGTCCGCGCCTCTGAACAACTCGGGAACGGCCTGCAGGTTCACAGGCGGCGGGGGTGGCACGGCCGCAGGGCGCCCGCCCGTTTTGAACAGCTTTTCCTTCTCGACAGGCCCGTAGATGGGAGGGGACGTCTTGCTGACTATGGTCGAGAAGTCTTCGACGGCGAGCTCAACGAGCAGGGTCAGGAACTTGTCGAGGGTTCTGTTCGCCTCGTTCAGGAGGCCGGCGTTCTGGAGCTGCCGCAGAAGCGACGACTCCATGTCCTGCGTCTTGTCGGCGTTGCTCGCCCGCTTGCCGTGGAGCGCGATCATTTGCTGGAAGAAGACGATCACCTCCTTCCGCATCTTGTCCCCCTCGGGCTGGAACGTGACCAGACTGGGCACACGCACGGTGAGCTTCGTCTGCCCCTGCGACGCCTTCTTTTGCTTCGAAACGACCCGGGAAAGGACGTCCAACGTCTTGTGGAAGGCGGACTGCTGAAGGAGCCGGTCGTCAACCACGCACTTCTGGATGAGAAACCGGACGAAGTCAACGATGGCTTTGGGCACCTTGTGTTCGAGTTCGTATTTCTGTTCGAAGTCGTCTGCGAGGGACTGGTCGAACTGTTCGACGTCCACCAGGTCAAGCGACACGAAGTTGCAGACCAGCTCTTGGTACAGGTAGCGTTCGGAGCACTCGATGAACTTGCTGGTGACCTGTCTTTTCACCATGGACGGGAACCTCTTGTGTGCGTCTTGCAAGACGTACAGGTACACCTCCGTGATGAAGGCGGTGACAGGCGTCATCTCCGCGGGCTTGTGCGGCATCGCGAAGAGGCGCAGGCAGACGTGCGAGACGATGACGATGACGATTTCGTGGGCCGCGTTCTTGACCATCTGCGCGATGGTGAACTTGACGAGATCCCGGATCTTCTCGTGCTCCCCAGAGAACGACCGGTTCGCGAACTCTTCCTGCGTCAGCGACAGCGGCGGCGCGCCCGGGTCGGCGAAATGGACCTCGAGCAGCTTCCGGATCTTTTCGATCGCATCTTCCAGCTTCGTGACCGCCGGGCTGTACTTCTGCGTGAGGTTCGACACGGTCCCCGCGTAGTTCTTGTACAGGTCGAGGTGCTGCTGCGTCTGTGTGCGCGAGGGTGGGGTTTACAGCGGGTTGCGCGGCATGAGGACCCGGGGTTTGTATGAGAGAAAACGACAGGCGCTTCGCGAGTGAGCGAACTTCGGTGAACTGTTCTTGAGATGGAAAGAGCTATTCCGGGCCGTCATGGGCAAGCAAAGAGCTCGGGTGCAAAGCAACTGTTCCCTTCGGCTCAACTGCGGTTGGTCGAGGGTGACATCAACGACGCATAATAATAAACCCGCAGTTATTGAGCACTTATCGGTAGATGGCTTGGCTCTGGGAACAATGAAGACCGCGGATAGACGCATTAGCGGGCTGGGTTCGCCGCCATGCCCAGCAGTTGGGTGTGGCTTGAAAACCGTACACCGCGAGAGAAGGAGGAAGTAGAAAGGGAAACTAGAGTTTTCGTTGACCGCACTACCCTGAGCCCAAATCCTGGACGTGGTTTCAGGTGGCAAATTTGGCAAATGATCATGATCAGAAGGTCCTACTTGGGCGGTTCAGTTTCCTCACACATTGCATGTGGCTAAAAATCTAATCTCTCAGACTGCTGTTCGACTCTCGATTCGACACCACACGTTGCGTGAAGCCAACCTGCTTCATCTCCACGGGTTTCTTTTTCGGGGCGTTGCGGAATTTTAACATACCAAGCCGTTCTTCGGCAGCAATTCGTCCGGCATGTTCGCCAAGACTTCGCGTGTTTGCTCCGACATTTCCTGCAAGGTTTTGCGTGTTTTGGGTGAAGGATATTCCGCTATGGCGACAACAGTGGGGCTTCCAAGTAATCTGGAAGGCAACTATCGTCGAAACCCGTACTCCGCGAGTGTATGAAAGATGAAGGGAAAACCCGTACACCGCGAGAGTAGGAGAAAGTGGAAAGGGAAACTAGAGTTTTCGTTGACCGCACTACCCTGAGCCCAAATCCTGGACGTGGTTTCAGGTGACAAATTTGGCAAATGATCATGATCAGAAGGTCCTACTTGGGCGGTTCAGTTTCCTCACACATTGCATGTAGTTAAGCCTAGCAACTTCTGAACTCAAACCCTGGACATGGATCTCATCCCCGCAGATGCGGGGTAAAACCTGCTGGACTGCTGTGGGCTTCCATGCTCAAAGCTCCACATTGGCGTCTGAGAAAAGCTTCGAAAGGAGGCCCCTGGCACTACCGGACCTTGCTGAAGAACTTGCAGACATCAGGTCTTGACGAAGACTGACGCGGAAACTGAGTTTGCTGACGCACTTGGACTCAACGACAAACCCGAGTTCGGTGACAGCAGAGTGGTGTGAGGGTGGGCACCAAAGAAAGTAAAGGTTCGCACACCACAGTGAGTCCGTGCATGTCGGTGTTGAGGGCCTTGAGGACGTCGTCCATGCTCTGAGCCGTGCGAGTCATCTGTCTCTTCTTTGAGAATATAGGGTTTGCCTTCAACTGGTCCAGGGCTGCCATGCGGGCCTGTTCACACACGATAGACAAGATCAGGTGGGTGTTCTCGTTGACCAGCGACTCCGCAATTTTCCGAAGCAGCGGCTCGTCTTGAATCATTCCTTGCAGCTGGTCCAAGATCCGCTTGTTGACGACCTCGGTCAGCTCTCCCTGCAGAGGTGAGGGGGATTCATTTCACGGGAAGGGGGTCCGCATCGGAAGAAACTCTCTCACACGTAAGGTCTCACCAGCAGTAGTGTCAATGACGCCTCGCGTGGTTTCGGTGATCGTACTGCTTTGAGTCGTGCTTTGAGCATACGATATGCGATACCGTGATACCACTACCACTAGCTTGCAGTACATACTCGGATCGTACCTGCGAATGAAAGCAGGGTTGCCTTCGTGTTGATAAGGCTGTTGAAAGAAAAGCGTGACGCCTCCTAATGTCTTCTGATGTTGCGGTCGTCTTCTTGGAAGGGTATCTGCACAATGCACACCTTTGCGTTGACTCGGGTCAGCTGAGTCGCGAACGTCGTCACAATATTTTCTGCGGCCTGAATGGTTGAATGAAGTGTACATGCATGTTGGCACTTGAAAGACGCACCCCCGTGTCAGTACGCGGCAAATCTTTAGGGGATGACCTGCCACTTCATTCAGCTGGTGAGCTACTGCCGACTCATCATCTCACTTGTCAGTAATTTGCTTCCAAGTCATTCGGCTGAGTTGAAACAAGATATTGACCAATCCAAAGGTCTCTAGTGTCGTGCGACCAATCCAACGGTCTCTAGAGCCGTGCGAAGTCGTTGGCCCTCGGTGGTGCGCCGATGAGTGCAGATCTTGCTCCTAGCAGCAAACATTCAACGAGCCACTAGATTTCTAATTCTACTGGGTTCGAGAACGGGTTCTGTTTCGCCTGTTGCTCAGTCTGAAACTCGGTGACTCAAAAAAAAACGCGCAGAAAATTACACACCGTCCACATCATGTCGTCATTCTGCTCGAACATGAAGTCCTTCAACACCAGTTCTCGGCAGCTGCTGACTGCGGTCTTGACTACTCGTTCGACAACGCCCTGTTCGTTGGTGCAAAGTGACGTTCCAATGCGCGGGCCAAGCCCCGGGTACTTGCGCATGCATGTTTGCAGTGAACGTTCCGTGAAACTCCGGCGTTATTTAATGTGGTACGATGCCAACACTCCCCCTGAACGAGAATGACTCCCCGATTCGAACCACTAAAATTTTATCACTGTATCAGGTTCAATGGGAAAGACCCCTAACACACAGACACCAGCAAATGAGCACTGTTTGTGCGTTTGAAGGAGTGATCGTGCCGTGCTTTGAGCATACGGTATGCGATATCGTGATACCACTACCACTAGCATGATGTACATACTTTGAGCATGTGATACCACATCCTTGCATTCGGGAGGAGTAAAAGCATGCGGGAAGAGGATAGAAAAAACGAAGGCTGCACATACTTGCGCTTCGATCGCGATCATGCCGTCTTGCAAGCCCTTCACGAGGACTTCCTTGAGGATGTGTACATCACGTACCTCTTGCACGACAGCCTCGGGAATGACCACACGCTGCAGTAACTCCCGAAGGTCGTTCATCGGCGGCATGAACAACGGGTAGTTTTGTGTCTGAGCCGCCTGTGGGATGTAGCCGAGTATAAGACTGATCCGCTGCCGCAATACTCCTAAACACACACAACACGACATTTTCTGGAAGTCCGCTCGAAGTGGGCAGCAAATATATTTCCGGAGGTGGGCTCGCCGGCACCTGATGAACAAAACAACGGCGGCAATCAGCATCAACCGATCAATGACGGTGAATGATGCAGTAAAAGCTACGTGCTCTGCGCGTGCACGGGGAACAAATTTCTGGGAGTGGACACTTTCGGTTAGCACTTCTTGGTTGGTTTGCGTGGGTCGCATGCACAGAGCAACGGTGCACCGGCGGAAAGCGCACAAAATGATGATTTGCCGGATTCAAGGCAGCCGGCGACGGTTTCAAAAAGCACACCTGCGGCATCATGGTTTGCTGCATCGGCTGGTGCATGGTCGAGTGGGGCATCAGCGCCATGGGGTGGCGGGGCTGCTGCCCCTGTTGCTGGCCCTGCTGCTGCTGCTGCTGCTGCATGTGGGGAGGGAGCTGGGGCTGCGGCTGGTGCTGCCGGAGCGGCTGCTGCCAGTCGGCCGGGGACTGCACGGGCGGGGGCTGCTGCGGGGACCGCGTCGGCGCCTGCTGCTGCTGCGGTTGCTGCTGCTGCTGCTGCTGCTCCGGTAACCGAGCGACTTGCTGCGCGGGGGGGTGTGTGTTTTAGAGTTAAGATTGTTGCTCGGGTGCGCGTACTTTGTGCGGCTCGAAAAGGAGGAAACTTAGTGGGGCACACAACTCTCTTTTTATACCGAGGGTGGGGTTCGGGCTGCAGCACATGTGCCCCCTTAAACTTTTTACAACTGGCGGCCTACTCGGGTACTTCCAACAAAGCAGGCGCTTTCGTTGAACGCCGTGCCTGATCGGTTGTACGTAAAGCTGGATAAGGACGCAAACGAAAACGTCACGGTTTGTGGCGTCAAGCTTCGCCCTTCCTCCAACATTTCACAGGAACCCTTCCAGGAGTAAGTCTCGCAATGAGTAACAACACCAGATCAGCAGCAATTGATCAAGAATGATGATTCAACACTCAAGCAAGGGGTTCTTGCTCTTCGCACAGGTGCAAAATTCTCTCAAGGGGCCTTTTTTTGTGGTAGCACTACGAACGAAGCGCGTTTGTGCTTCGTTCACAGTCCTCACGTGCAGATGTCTTCCGGAAGTGTTCCCTTCAGTAAAACAGAACAGTAGTGCAGTTTGTTTGTGCGCACTAGCGGAACTCCTGCTTTGGTACTTTTTAGCGCTATTTGTGGATTAGAAGGTCGGTTTTTAGTACCAACAATGCCTTGTTAACACAAAAAAACAAGGGGCGGCACAAGGGACACACACCCTGATGTGGAAGTCGTGATTGTTCGTCTGGTTCAGCTTTCTCCAGATCTGGTCGAGACGATCACGCTGCGCCTGTCTCTTCCCGGTGGTGTCAATGAGGTCGTTGATGTTCAAGTCGAGCGTTGTGCAGAGCACCTCAACCTCGAACTTGAGCGTGAGCTTGATGTCCTTCATCTGGTGGATGTCCACCATCACCTCCAAAATGCCCATGAGCCACGGGTTTGGCGGCCGGAACACCTTCGAGCTCTTTGCGTGCTCCAAGATTTTCGACACAAAGGGTGCGACCGCAATCAGCTTGCCTTCTTCGAGCGCCTTCATCAGCAAGCTGCGCAGATTGAGTTCGCGGGCGAGCAGTGACTTGTTGCGGGCAAGGGTCTGCGACCCGATCCAACCTCCCAGGTTCTTCAACAGAGACCGGTCACTGCTGTTGGTCGTGATCCTTGGCGACGTCAACAGCGCGCGCACGCACTGATACGCTGCTTGGATGACGGCGTAGTCTAGCTCTTTGAGGCCCAAAAGGTCAAGCATCCGCTTGTACAGGGCGTGGTAGTTAGGCTCGAGGGAGATTCGCTTCACCACCAAGTAGTCCGCGAAGTACGGGAAGTACTCTGGTAGCAGCTCGTCGCGAAGGTCGACGATCGACTGCTCCATCTTCGACATGTCCAAGTTGTTCAGGATGAACCCTGTGCGTTCGATGAACGCGGGCGTCGGCGTCACGTACGGTTTGTCGGGATTCCGCTTCGTCTGCAGCGACGAAATGTCGAGCTGGTGCATCGAACTGAGGCCGCCGGCGTCTCTCTGCGCCTGGCCGCCCTGCCTGCCCCCTGGCCCCAGATGCTGCGCGATGCCGGGGAGCATGTGCTCCAGCTGCGGAACGCTGGTGCGGAGCTTATCGCAGTAGTTCGGCCATTTGTACAGGACCGACTGGAACGTGTCGAGCGCGACGATGCAGAACTGCACCTCGTTCTGAGTGGCGCCTTCCTTCAGCGTGTTCAAAACGTGTGTGAGGGCCAGTCCAAGACTCCGGTCATCCAGCAAGTCCTGTTTGATCAAACTCCCGAACAACACAGCCGTGAGCCTGATGCCCGACGGGGGGTACTGCGAAATGTACCGCAACTCGCTGAAAATGGTGTTGATCAGACACTTGTATTCGGGATCACCCCCGTTGCGCCACTGCCGCACGTGGCCGAGCAGCGTGTCAAGGTCCACGTTCTGGTTGAACAAAGCGTCCATGAACTGCTGCACCTTCGCGTCCACGTGCTTGCTGAACTCTTCCCCGCCGCCTGGGGCGGCCCCGGGGAGGACGGGGCTGCTGCTGGTGGGCGGCGCGTTGGCCAGGTTTTCGGGCGGCGGCGGTTGGACGGCCGGCGGCTGGACGGGCGGGCGCGTGCTCATGTGGTACTGCACGGCCTCCTTCAGAGGCCCGCAGAGGGGGAGCCCGCGGTTCTCCGGGAGGTCCAACACGTCGAGCAAGCCTTGGCAGTCGAGGTTCGGGTTTAGCTCCGCGTTGAGGAGCCACGTCTTCATGCTCGGGACGTCGATCTGCACAGAAAGAGCGAACAGGTCCCAGAACAAGTTGCCGTCTTCGCATTGCTCAAGAAGCGTCTGCCTAGTCTGCCCACTGATGCTCGCCATCATCGGCTGGAGAGTGCTCCGGGGGCGGCGGCCAACCAAGCCCTTCAGAACAAGGGACGGGTTCAATGTGATCGCCGCCGCCATCTTCCGAGGCTCTTTCGCCAGCACGGCGCTGACGATGTGCGGAAGCGCCTCGGTCGCGATGTGGTTAGGCAGGTTTTCCACCTCGCAGATCGTCGAGAGGAAGAGTCCGGGACACTTCTTAGCCGGGTCTTCCTTGATCATCTTGAGCAGACCCGCGTGCTCGTTCGCGTTCTGGACCGACCGGATGAGCGCTTCCACGAAGTCGATGGACTTCCACTGGTCGAAGCCCGGGGTTGACTCGTCGTTCATCCGGTCCGTGACGAAGTCGCAGTCCTCGTTCGCGAGGCGCGCCAGAAGCGTGAACTTCACGCCCGAGTCGAGGGCGAGGGCAACGTTCATTTTCCGGTCCATCGCCTTCGCGAAGACCCGCAGCAGCAGGTCGACGTTCGACTGCGCCTGCGGCGGAAGGTGTGAGAACTGTCGGAGGACGTCGGTCCAGTCGAACGACTGCTTCGCACGCTTCCCGACCGACGTCGCGAAGGCGGCGTAGTCCCACCCGGCCTTCGAGATGGTCACGATGCAGCCGACGATCTCCCGCGCGCTGACGGTGTATTGCGACATGAGTTCTTCCATGGCAGCCGGGTTGCTGCAGACCCCTGGAGACAGCGACAGCGGCAGGGTCTGCGACGATGGGGATCGCGCGGGCGACGCTTGCGTCGTGTTGCTGTTGAAGAACCAGCCGAGCTTCTGCCCCGACGCCGTTTTCGCGAGGTCGTCCCGCAGGGATACGAGCAGCTCCATGACGTCGTCGGGGATCAGGCCTTGCCCTCCGGCGGGGAAATCGAGCAGCTTCGCCGCGACGAACTCGAGGCCCGCTGTCCGCACGGCCGGGTAGTTGACGCACGACGCGAGGATCAACCCCAACGGCAGCTGCATCATGTCCGCCAGGCCGGTGTCCTTAATGAAAGTTTCGACCTTGTGCGGCTCTGGCCACGATCCCGACGGCGGTTTGTCTTGTAGGTACTCGCCGAGGATCTTCGCGGTCTCGACGACGAACCCGGCGCGCTTGACGTCGTTCGGGTTGCCCGCCATCAGCACCTGCGAGAGCCCGACGGATCGCTCGCCGCCGTCGCCGGGCGCCATGAGGAAGTCGGCGAGCACCGCCGCGGCAGCGTGCGGGCACGAGAGCCGCGCGGCATCCGTGAGCATCTGCGTCGGCCACGGCTCGCCGTTCTCGCGCCCCCGCAGACGCTCCCGCAGCACGTCCATCGTCGCCGGGCCCTCTCCGAAGACGGAGAGAGTTTTTTTTTTGTCAAAAAAAAAAGGAGACGGGACCGAAACGCCCGGAAACTCTCGGAAAAAGAGACTCAAAAAAAAAAATCAAGAGGAAGGCAGCGTTTCTCGTTGCCTTTTTCTTTTTCAGGAAAAAGAAAGAAATGAAAAAAAGGTTGTCCCTAAAAAAAAGAGAGAAGAAAAAAGGGGGGGAAAACAAATTTAGCGAAACACCAAAAAAAAAAGGAAGAAAGTCGAAGGGGGAGGTGCCTTTTCTTTTGCTCAGACGGTCAGTGTATCGGCACACTATTCGTCTGGGTGAGGGGGGTGTGGTAAGAGGGAAAGGTGATGAAGATTACTTCGTTCCGCTGAAGGGTGGATGAATGGGCTTTCGGGGATGTTCTTCTTCACTCCAGGGGAAAAGAAGAAGAAGAAGAAAAAAAACGCTTTTTTTCTCTCTCTCTCTTCTTTCAACGAATTCTTATCTTTCACTTCTTCTTTGCTGCGTGTGGTGCCGTTGCACCGTGCTGGGGGACAAGTGGAGGCTACCGGCCTCTACACGCCACGGTGCCCGCCCGCCCGCCTTTGCCTGTTTGATGTTTGATAGTGCGCGGCTTAGAGCGAAAGTTCAATTGATCCTCACCGAATGCAACTCCCCCCTTCGACTTACGGTTTGTCTGCTGTATTGAGCGGTCCCAAGACGGGCTTTGATAGCCTTCAGAGCGTTCACAGCTCTCTGTGTAGCTGTGGCCTGGTGCTGTTCTGAACATACTGAGAGCGCGTGCTTCAGAAACCTTCCACAGCGCGACGAGACAGAGGCGAACCGCGCAATTTGTAACGTTGGTGAACAACGTCGTTGAAACTTGGACGCATTTCGAAGAGACTTGTGTTAGATCTTTCCAATGACGCAAACGCACGTGTGGCCCTATTTACGCTCTTTTTGGGCAAAATCCAAGATCCTATTTACGTTTTTTTTTGCACTTTTTCCGCCTGCTTTTTGCACCCGTTTTGGATCGTAGCCGGACTGAGGAATGTCGGACTCTTCGCGCTTTCGCTTTCTTTCTGTCGTCTGTGCTAAGGAGGTTGTACCAGCACAGCCGCTAAGATCATCACCATCATCACAATTGGAAGTTTGTCAGGCGCAAGTTCCAACAGGAACTCGAATGGTGTTGTGTCAACGCTTGCCAACATACAGCTAATACTTTCAGAGGCTCCTACCTTGGTCACAAAACATTTCTGAATAGTTCTTCATCGAACGAAGAAATCGAGCCGCATGCTATGTCTGTTTTGCGTTCCGGACTGTGGTAACTTGTCTCTTGCACTCAGATGAATGATCATATCATATGCGGCCCTCTATGGCGGTCATCGAAGTAATGGAGTATTTATCATCCCCTTCTTCGGCTCGCGTAGCGAGCCGGAAAAAACGCCAATTCCCCCACTCGCGTAAGCCCGAAGAAACGGGTATGTGCAGACATCCAAGCCAGCTTGCTCCCTCCTCCACCAGTTCTTCGAAAGACCTGCATGGGCCTGCTTGGGGGGCCTTCGGGTGGCATCTTGGACACAAGATATGTGCTGATAACGTACTGATTCAGCATGTGTACAGAGAGAAACTAAAAGAATTAACGTGCTGAAATCAGTACGTTTAGCATGCTGAACGTGAGGCCTGGCTGTAGCCTGGTGCAAAAAAAGTGCAAAAAAAAAAAAGTGCAAAAAAATGTGTTCGGGCAAAATCTCTATTTACATTCACGCTTTAGGGCCACACCTGCGCAAACGGCGACATTTTTTTTTTTCGGCTATTCTTTGGCCTCTCACCCGCGAATTTTCTAGAATTCACTACCACTACCGTGGTAGTTCGTCCGGAAGTGGTTAACATGGGAACAGCAGCCAGAGAATTCTATGCAGCTCCAGGATAGGGATGGATCTAGAACATGGTGTACCGCAGCACACCGCGGTGGACCGGCTCACTCTAGGTGCTTGTTGGACTTGAAATCTTATACCGTTTGATGTTCTACACTGTTTTTCGAGCACTTGAAGTTTGTGTGCGGTTCTACTGGGCACTTAACTGCAATTGCAACATTCGTTTAGAGCTGTGACGGCACCTTTTGATGAGACAGGCATCGGTGTGTGCGTTATAAACCAAGGAGGCGTGTCATCATTCTCCGTAGTATAGGACAAATTCACAAGGATAAAAGGTCGGGAGAAAACGCGTCAACGTAGTCCGTTTTGAGATACTGCGCCTTCGAACGCGGAGTGAGCAGTTGATGATGACGGGGAAAAGGCTAGGAAGTGTGATGTTGTGCGATTGGGTCTTGCCCAACAATGAGTGACGTCCAGTGTCCCGCCGAGAGGAAATAGCGACTCTTGCACGGCCGACAGCGCGTGGTAAGGCCCAGATGGAGTGCCTTGCAGCGTCGTAGGACCCTAGGACCCGAAACGACCAAAAAGTCCAAAACGACCAAAAAGAACACCACAGGCACCCTCGGCGTCAGGCACAGCAACACTGGCACAAACTTGGCCGTTTTGAGGTCCAGCAGCTTCGCCACCGTCGTCCGCAGCATCTCCGGCAACGCGGGCCCTACGATGAGGACTACGGCGGCTCATTGGATCTTCCTGAAATGATCCAAGAATGACCAAGTAATCATGGTCACCAGAGAAGGGCCAGACAACGACCTAACCCGGCAAGGACCACACCATCGACGCACCCTACGATCGCCCTAAAAATGTCACGGAACACGGAAGCGGTGGACAACCGCCGAAATTGCGGCGAGCCGGTGGCCATTTTCTCCCATCGTTTCTCTCTCGGAAGGTCAGCGCTATAGCGATGACAACGAAAGAAAAAAAAAAAAAGAACGCAAGAAAATGACAGGAGGATGGGACCAAGCCCTGGGGGGGTGTCCCTCCCACGAAACCCGGTCCGAGTCTAGCCAGCCCCCCGACACAGAATCTTTTTGTTTTGTGTTCTCTCCCTCTTTCCTCATTCGTCGAAATCCAAGACCTGGTCCAGGGCTCGATGCGCCTTCCAGATCATCGCTTCCACACGCGGAGGGTAGGTCCAGCAGCTTCGCCACCGTCGACCGCAGCATCTCCCGCAGCGCCGGCCCCTACGAAGGGCCAGGGCGGCCGATTGGATCTTCATGAAAGGACCCCAGAATGGCCAAGGAATCATGGTCACCAACAGAGAAGGGCCAGACTATGACCTAACCCGAAAAGGTCATCATCGACACCTAAGATCGCCCTGAAACTGGAAATGTTCCCTGCAAGGTGCCTCAAACGACCGCAAACGGTTCTGAAAGCACGGAAGCGGTGGACAACCGCGGCGGGCCGGTGGCCATTTTCTCCCATCGTTCCCCTCTCTCTCTCTCTCACTCTCGCTCCTCATTCGTCGAAATCCAAGACCTGGTCCAGGGCTCGATGCGCCTTCCGGATCATCGCTTCCACGTGTCTGATGGCGGCCTGTTTGTCCTTCAACACCTCGGCGCCCGGCACCGCCGCAGCAGCAGGGAGCAGCACCGGCACGAACTTGGCCAGCCACGCCACGGTGGCGGCGCCGTCTTGCAGGAAGTGCTGGTCGAGCCATTTTCGCAGCGACGCGCGGAGGGTTTCGAGGTCGAGCAGCTTCGCCACCGTCGACCGCAGCATCTCCGGCAGCGCCGGCCCGACGATGAGGGCCAGGGCAGCCCACTGGATCTTCCCGAGCAGCAGCAGAGAGCCGTCCATGCGCGGGACCCAGTCGATGCCCTTCAACGACGAAACCGCGATTCTTTTGGCGCAAACCAAGTGCGCGTAGGTCGTGCTGAGGTTGATGTACGAAGGCAGATCCACGGGGGATCCCGCGGCGTGAGACCATGCGTCCCAAAAAGAGAGGGTCGTCGCAAACTTGAGGCGCCGCTGCACGGCCAAGAGGGACGAGAGCACGTTGTGGTAGAAGGGGTTGAACGACGTCTCGTGCGCGAGGCAGTGCAGGATCACGGTGCTGATGTCGCGGTCCTGGCTCTGGCTGATCTTCAGCGACAGGATCTTCTGCACGGCGTCCGAGCTGTCGTCCGCGGTCACGAGGCACCGGAAGACCGACCGGCGCGCCTGCGTGTTCAGGATGCGGTGCCCGGAGGCGATTTCCCCTATCGTCTTCTCCCTCTCCTGCGCAGGCTTGTCGGCGGGCTGCGAGGACTCGTCGGTTTCTTCGTCGTCTTCCTCCGCTTCTTCGTCTTCTTCTGCTTCTTCGTCTTCTTCTTCGAGGTCGTCTTCCAGTGGAGCGGCGTCGTCGCCGCTTTCGACGACGCGTTCGGTTTCGGTCGCGATGCCCTTTGCGATGTCCAACCACCACATGCCGATGTGCCGGTCTCGGACGCAAAGCGCCCACGTCACCCTGTGCGTCGTCGGGTTCTTCACCTTGTACTCAGCCAGCAGTGCGCCGATCACCTTCGCAGTCTGCTCCTTGGCTTCCAGGTCGATCCGCCGCTCGGCCAACCCGAAGCGCTTCTGCACCTTCGCGGACCGAAGGAGCAGCAGCATGTCCTTTAATACCTCAGCTCGGGCAGTGAGATCGCCTCCTCCGGTTTCAGTCGAGGCGAGGTTCGCGGCGTCGATTCGTTCTTCGACGTATGTGATTACTTCTTGCAGAGCGGTAGAGCTTTCTTGCTTGAGCTGCTGCCCGCCGATGGAGACGAGCACGAGGAGAACTTCGATGCTGACTTCGCTGGTCACGTGCTTGGGGGAGGCGAGGTCTCGGATCAGGGAGTAGATCAGCAGCGAGTCGCAGACGTGGACCGCGTGGAGATGGAGCAGCAGCAGCGCCGCGTTGATGGCCTTCGTGTTGTCGCCCGCGGCCCGGAACCCTTGCAGGCTGCGGCAGAGGGTCGCAAGCACGTGAGCGGAGTACGCTTCCGACGACACCGCGGCAACGGACCGGACGAGGGCTGCGTACGGAAAGATGAAGTTCGACGGCAGACGGATCGGATCGCAGACAGACTCGATGATCCCGGCGCTGAACGCCTCGGAAAAAGTGCTCTTTGCCACCGTCTCGCTCAGCCGGATGACCTCCTTCGTGATGTGCGCCAGGTTCGGGAGGGACACCTTGTTCAGCAGGCTCTTCACCTTCGCGAAAAAGGCCGCCGTTTCGTCGACCTCGCCCCCTTGCTGCTTCCTCAGCGCGGGCGGCACGTACGCCGTCGCCGCTCGCACAGTTGCCTTGCTTTCGCCATCGTCCCCTCCTTCCGAGGACGCACTGGGCAGCGATTCAGCTCCTGCTTTCGACTTGGGCGCCGTGGCGTCGGGCGGTTGTGGGGAGCTGCTGTCTTTGCTCGGGGCCCGCGTGGAGACGTAGACGACGGCCCGGCGCTGGGCGGTGCCCGTGGGGGGCAGGAACGAGACGGACTTCGGCGCGTCGCGCTGCGGCGCGGCCGGCTTCAGCGAGCTTTTGAGGCCGTCGGGCTTCGCGTGGGGCGCCTTCGCCTTCTTGCTGGGCGGGGCTGCCGCCGCCGGGGCCGGGTGGGCGCGCTTCTCGGGTCGCAGGGTGCCTGCTTTTGCGGGCTGTTGCTGCTGCTGCTGCAGCTGCTGCTGCTGCTGGTACTGGTGCTGGTCGCGGAGGCGGGCGAAGCGGGTGCAGTACGCGTCGGTGGCGGCCTTTTTCGACTTCCGCTCTCTCTTGCGGCGCTCCTTCCGCAGCTCGTGGTCGCTCGTGCGGCCGACGCCGACGATCTCCTTCTTCGGCTTCCGCCGTGCACCAGGTTTACCCATGTTTGGTTCGTTCCTATAGTTCTCGTCTGAGCATCAGTCCTGGTGGGTATTTGTTGTGTGTTGCCAACAAACCGAAGTTGATATGCTGGTGTTTGTTAGTTGTTATCCTTTCATTGGGTGGTTGTACCATCACTCCTTTCTTTTTTCGTTGTTGTTTTACGGCGAGCCAGGGTCTCTACATTTTCTTCGGGGTGCCTTCGCCTTCTTGCTGGGCGGTGCCCGTGGGGGGCAGGAACGAGACGGACTTCGGCGCGTCGCGCTGCGGCGCGGCCGGCTTCAGCGAGCTTTTGAGGCCGTCGGGCTTCGCGTGGGGCGCCTTCGCCTTCTTGCTGGGCGGGGCTGCCGCCGCCGGGGCCGGGTGGGCGCGCTTCTCGGGTCGCAGGGTGCCTGCTTTTGCGGGCTGTTGCTGCTGCTGCTGCTGGTACTGGTGCTGTTGTTGCTGCTGCTGCTACCGTCGCGGTGCAGTACGCGTCGGTGGCGGCCTTCTTCGACTTCCGCTCTCTCTTGCGGCGCTCCTTCCGCAGCTCGTGGTCGCTCGTGCGGCCGACGCCGACGATCTCCTTCATCGGCTTCCGCCGTGCTCCAGGGTTTCCCATGCTTTGTTCGTTCATCTCGTTCTTGTCTGAACATCAGTCCTGGTTGTTGTTTGTTGTGTCGCCGACAACCAACCGACGTTGACATGCAGTCTGATGTCTTTCGACTTTCCTTGTCGTTATCCTTTCATTGGGTGGTGGTTCTACGAATATTTCCTTTCTTTTTTTAGCCACTTGTAATGTGTGAGGAAACGGAACCGTCCAAGTAGGACCTTCTGATCATGATCGTTTGCCAATTTGCCACCTGAAACCACGTCCAGGATTTGGGCTCAGGGTAGTGCGGTCAACAAAACATGTTTTCTTGGCCAGCCAGGCCAAGGGTTTTTACACAATTCCTTCGGCGCTCCGTGCCGCCATGACGACGCGCAACGGGAAGCAACGAAGAGGACGCGGGCATTTTGTGTTGTGCTTTAATAAGTTCACGTGGTCAAAGAAGAGCAAGGAGGCCCGAAGCAAAGACGGCAGGAACCCTGGGATTCCGGAGGTTTTGCATCGCTGAAGACCCATCCTTCGGGGTAATAGTCTGGAGAGGGCTCAGTCGTGATGGCTAGGCGTTGCGGGAACGGTGTCAAAAGAACAGAAGAACGACCCAACCCAGCGGTAATAGAACGAACGCACTCCGGCATCTAAAAAATCCGCCCAGCGGAAGAGGATTACCAAGGTAGTTGCAAGAACGCCGACACTGCCACAATGCCACGACTCATACTTGCTACCTTTGGGCGGTATATGGTACAAGATTCTTGTGCATGGTGTTGTGTCTCCTTCAGAGAAGGCACAACTCTTTGTTTGTACGTGCCAGGGGAGGAATAGCCTGTTAGTGAGTGATAGTGAGTGCATATGATCGGTAGGCTAATCTTCTCCCAAACACGCTGTCAGCGTTCTCTTTCGTGTTAACAACTAATTGCTATTACGAAATACTATATGCCGGAAAGCGCCGAAGTCCCGGGGTTCCACCGCGGTAAAACCCTGGCCACAGGAAGTGAAGAAACAGCAAAAGAAATAAGAATGGGGGGAAAAGCAGAACAAAAAGAAGACGGCTAATGAAGGAGAGAGCATTCGCTGGATAGCACAAACGCGCGGGAAGTGGAAGAGGGGATGGAAAAAAGAGAGCGGGATTCCCGCAAGAAGTAACAGCACGGCCAGCCCAACGTAATCTCCGTCACCAGTGACCAGTCATCACTATGACTAGACTAGCACGATCAATCACCAGTCGCCCTCAAACGGCACTAGTCATCTTCATGACGATGACTAGCCACTATCCATCATCATGGATTTATAGACACTAGCCATCATTATAACTAGTTGTGCGCGGCTTCTTTCCGAAGAGGAGAGTAAAGGTCCGACCGAGACCCCAGTCTCTCTCTCTCTCTCTCTCGAACGCGAGTATTGAGCCATTTCACCCCTGCTCGATCGAACGTTGTCGAGCCTTGTAGTTTGGGTTACAATGCAAATAACCCGCGGTAATCTGCATCGCAAGCGATGCCTTGTAGCATAATCGAGCTTAGTAGTCTTGGGTTTGAATGCAAACAATCTGTGGCGATAATCCGCATCGCCGGCGTCGCGGTTAGCAAAATCGGGATGGAATCGCCGCGTAATCGAGCTCAGGTCGCTATCAGAGGGGGCGGGTGAATTGGCTCATGTGTTCGGGAAAGCCCTGATTGTTCGATTGGCTGCAAAGCGAAGCGATGGCGCAAAGTTTTTACTGATTTCGCATCTCCTCTCCGAAACCAGAATTTGGGGGGGGGGGTGCTTCTAAATCTACTTCCGTCTCTTCATATCTACTCTGAACGCGTGCTAGAAGATTCGTTCGAGGTTGGCGCGCACTGAACGCATGCTAGAAGAATCGTTCAAGCGTCCAGCGTGGCCACCGCGGCTCAGCTGGGCCCTTCGTTTTTTGCTTGCGAGCCAGTTGTGGCATGGAACAGAACAGAAGCCTGGTTAGTGAGGGCGCAAGTGGAACAGTGATATCTAATACCCAGCAGCAAAAGAAAAGCGGAGAGCGTTGCCTCCGCTCGGTCCTCTATGCCCGGCGACATTGTGTGTGAGTGTGTGTGTGTGTGAGTGTGTGTTGGAATTCATGTATGGGTAACCCCTGTTGCGGAGTATGGCCCAGGCCGTAGGCTTCCTCACGTCACGTGTGGGTGTGTGTGGTGGCCTTTCGGCACGAGAAGCGCCTACGCTTTTTCCGGTCGCAAGTAACCGCAGATGCCCTCTGCGAGGTTCGTGTTAACTGTGGTAGAAAAGTGGAAGCACTTCGCGGTTTACTTGTGTTGTATGTAATCACCGCAACTCCCCGGTGTGTGCGTGGGTGCGTGTGCGTGTTGGAATCCCTTCTGTTTCTTCGCTATTCCTGGGGGGGGGGGCGGGGGCAAATGATCATGATCAGAAGGTCCTACTTCGGCGGTTCAGTTTCCTCACACGTTGCATCAATTTGCATGAGGCTAAAAATAATAATTTGAATGGTGTGGTCGGTGGGCCAGTTCCCCGTAGTTCAACATGGGAGGGGGGGGTCGTTGTATAATGGGGGGGGGGGGGGGGTGGGGGGGGTCAAAAGCTGTCAAAATAGGTCATTTTTTTGGGAACCACATAGGGGCTCCTAAAAGGCAATAAAATTTGGTAAACCGCCCCAGAACCGTATAGAAATGCCTAAAACATGCTTTTTGGCTGCTGAAGTGCCCCGAAAAGGCCTTTTTACGAGTGCCCAATTTTTGGACTCAGGGTGGACACCGTTTGGTACCGGTGTTCTTCTTTTTAGGTGACAACCCCAAAAATAGTGACAGCATGAACCGAAGAAGGAAAACAGCACTGCCCAAACCTATGTATTTTTACTCAAAAGACTTTCCTGAGAGTTGGGGATGGTGGGGCTTCGTAGGAGGCATTGACAAGCGACTCAATGAGGTACGGCTTCGTAACGTGCCGCCCCCTCGAGTCCTTGACGTCAGCGCCAGCTTTCGTAGTGGCCTGTGTCGTGTAGCGTGCTACCGCAAGCTGCAGATACCCTGCCCTGAGCTGCTATGTCGTGGCAGTCCTATAAATCCACCGCCGAACCTTTTCGTTCAAGTCCAGTTTTCTATTTTTGTTCAAGCTCAACGTGCGTTGGGGTTAGGTACCAGAGATACACCCCGGTGACCAGTATTGTCTTCCGTGCGTGTGCAATGCGACCCTTTCGGGGTGGTGTACGAAAGGCGAACTTGAATAAAAGACACTGTCGCGTGCATCCCTTCAACAAAAACGTTGGGATCTGGAAAATCCCACTACGGATGAGAGCATCTCATTGTTTTTCTCGGAAAGACATCGAACTTTGTGAATATCGCTCCAGCAGAAGTTCGGGGAAGAGCTGCTGCCTGCGGTGTCAACAACACCTCAGCTTGCGCAAGACTCAGAGAGCCTTTTGGGACGTTGTTAACCATCCAGACGAGCAACGTTCATAGCTGCCTTCCTCCTGGGTGTCGTTTGCCCTTTTGTTGCTTCCATTTGTGGCTGCCTGCACGTGATTGTAGCCTCATCTTTGCATGGTATGAACAGTGAAGCACACCCACAGGCTGCTAGCCGGTACCAAACGGTGTCCACCCTAAAACCATCAACTAATACACCCCCCCCTGGGCCATTTTCCATGAAACTTCCCCCAAAAACACGTTTCCGGGCATTTCTGAGGCGGGTTGCATGTTTTTTTAGCCTTAAACTGCCGTTAAGTCTACAGGCTGAAAATGTCACCATTTTGACGCAAAAAAAGACCTTTTGACCCCCCCTAGGGCTATGTAGGATGGAAACGTTGGAAACGTTTCCGTTTCCGTTTCCGTTTCCGTTTCCTTCTTTTTGGCGGTGGATGGAAACGCCGTTTCTTTTCAAAAGAAACGGCTGGTATGCCACTAGTATACTGGCTGAAGGTCCGACCGGAAATGTGTTCCGAACGGCGGACCCCGCAATCCAGTGGGAAACCATGGACAAGGAGGCTCCGAAAAGGAGGGAGGAAAGAAGCATAAGAGTTGCGACCGCGTGGAGCAGACGCAACCACACGCATCCGGTTGTGATGACTTTGAGATCTGCAGCTCTTTACACCAATGGCTGTGGCGACGATGCTCTGTTATGCGAGGCCGTTGGCCAACGCGCTGAAGACGATCGGGAAAGCACATCCGCTTCCAATAATAGACTCTACAGATACGATCGTTCAGCGCCACAGGCTACAAGACCGGGGTTTTTCGGCGGCGTAAGACAAAGAGGGAGTGCAATCAGCATCAGGAGGTGAGAAGGGCACACGTATGCCGGGGCAATGTTGAACCCGCCAGAAAAGCGATGGCCACGCAGCAACGTGTGCGTTAAACATCACTTGCCACAGTGCACCTTGCATACGACGACGGGTAGCAACCGTCACCGGAAGGGGCGCCATCGGGCGGTGTTGTCGGAGCATAGACAACGACGGCAGGAAGAACCACCAACAATGCAGAAGAGGACGGCAGATTCAAAAAGCCCCACTCACATGAGAACGTGGGTTGGAAGCAGCAGAAGACGAAGTGGTAGGCACAGAGTGGAATCTGGTGTCAGAAGACATCCACACGAGACGACATTCTGCATCACTAGCTTGTGGTTACCAATTTGCTCGTGCCAGATCGCCGACGAAAGAAATGCGTAGTTTTGTTTGTGAAAGCGGTGAGCACCGGCGACTGCTCTGCACAAACGAGACCGCGACGCCACACAAGAAGGGGCCGAGCCAAGTCGAAGAACAGCCCAGGAAGGGCCCTGAAGAGTCAGAGAGCCCGCCAGAAGACGGAGGAAGAGAAGTGCCCGCTGGTAGATCAAAAGAAGAAGGTGATCCCGCCCTCTGAAAGGAAAGCCAAAATTTGGCTGGAAACGGACACCCGACGGACACACAGAAGGACCCGCGAAGTGGTATCCTATAGGACCCCTCAGCATGAGGAGCCTTCCGGCGTTTCTTTTAAAAGAAACGGAAACGTTTCCGTTTCCGTTTCCGTTTCCATATTTCGAAAAAACTAAAAGAAACGGCGTTTCCATCCAACTTAGCCCTAGGGGGGGGGGGGGGGGGGCTGACACTACCCTGAGAGCCCCCAACGACTTTGCAAGGGACCCCCCCCCGGGGGGGGGGGGGGGGGTCAGGTCAGATTCTGCCAACGACTCCGCAATCTGGCCGCTTAGGGCCACCCCTGGGGGGGGGGTGTCTTGTTTTTTTTCGTTTCTTGTTTTTTTGCCGAGTGCTTCAGGGATGCAGCTTTGGGTCCTGGAGAGCGTTTCTAAGCTACTTTGCACTTTTTCGTCGAAAATAAGGACAGTTTCGGGTTATACGAGCGGATCAAAATCAAAGACCTCAGGAGACAAGCCACCTGGTCCAGGCCAAAATCGGTGAATTTCGGGGGGTAATTCCTTTGTGGCGACCACTTTCTGCAGTCGGCCCTGGCGAAGGGGGGCGGAAGAGCTACAAAGGTGCAGTATTACGGCCCCAACTTGCGCAGAGCGCCATGTGCTATGCGTGCCCCGAAGAGGAAGGAATAGGATGAGAAGGAAGGACAGACTGGGACCCACGGTTTGAGAGGTAGTGACAGGATCAGCTGCGGTAAGGAGAGCGGGAAATGTTCTATCAGAGGCCCCGCGCCGGCCGGGTTTCAAAGCGAGACCGGAGAGGTCGGAGGAGAGAGGTGGTTCCGGTCGTAGCGACGACGGACGGGACACCGTTGAGCATGTGTGCGAGGGTACTCGCAAAACTTTTAAAACCCGTCGGGGATGCGCTGGAGCGAAACGGCGACGGACCGCTTCTACCAGACAGGAAACTGGAGAAGATAGGGTCGCTGAGAACGGTGGGAGCCCCGCCGTGCCTCACGGGGTACGAGATGAGGCCGATCTTCCGTGGTGGTACGGAGACGATGGAAGTGCTCGAGACACAGCTGACGACGGCACGAGTTCAGCGGCGAGGCGTGGGGGATGGATCTTTTCCCGACGTACGGAGGTGGAAGGGCAGAGCGTGCGGCGAGATGGGCGGTGTTCAACGCTACGGAACACGAAAAGTGGAGTGAGCGGGAGTGCCACGAGCACCAGAAAGTGAAGTGCGGCGTATGAAAGCGCCGGTGCAGCAACCGATGAACCGGACGAGCAATCGAAGAAGAAGCGAGGCACCAAACGCGCGCCTGAGCGCGACGATCAAGTCGAGCTAAAGAGGCAAAGCATGACACATCATGTACGAAGAGATAACCGCGACACCGCAAATCGTCACAGATTATTTGCATTCTAACCCAAACTATCAGAGGCCGTCGCGGTCGAAGACGGCAACCCGAGCGAGGAGTAAGGTTGATAACCAGAGTGACAGTCATAATGGCTGGCTGAAGGCAAGGTTGCGTTGCAGGAGGAGACAGTGGTGCTTGGCCGAGGATAAGACGGCTATGGCGGCAGGGGCAGAACAAAGAGACAGTGAGTCCTTCTTGTGGGGTAGTCGCGCCTTCGCAGTCCCAGGACCTCCGCCCGCTTGCATACAGCAAACGCCACCTGGGCTTCTGAACGTGATTGAAGGATGCGTCGCAGTCCCAGTAGATATGCTGTTCGTTCTCCGTCACGCCGCTCCCACAGTGCTTGCAGCTGGGCGCCTGCGGCTCAGCTCCGGCCTGCCTCATCCGCGACGTGAACTCCGCCGTGTTCACACCCCCCGCAATCGCAACTCGAATTAGCTTCGCCGTGTGCGCGGAACATTCCCTCGTCTTCCAGAACGCATTCGTGCGCTCCAAGTCGGCTCTTTCCAGCCCCTGATATCCTGGCCTTCTCGCCATCAGTCGGGCCCACGTCCTCGTTCTCAGGTCCGCCCTCACTTCGTGCCCCCTCTTCGAGGGCGACGAGGCCAGCGGGTCGAACACTGCACCATTCCGTCGTAGCGTGCGAGATAGGGGCCCAGGCTCCCATATGTGTCCACACTCCTCCATGCTCCTCATCGCCAGCCCGACTGGGCCGAGGGGTTGGTCCCCCTCGGCGTACCGCCCCCGGATACTCTCCATCAGAGGTAGCAGTCGCGGCAGCCTCTCGCACGCCGCGTAGAACGCCGTCGTCACCCGGTACGCTAAACACGTACCGGGGTCCGTCAGGTGGCCCTTCTCCTGGAAGTTCAGGACCATTTCTCTCGCGCGCTTCGGGTTTGCTCCACCCCAGATCAGACCCATCACCGACGTCGTCAACCGCTTCATCGCCACCTTTGACACCGGCGCGAAGGAGCAGCCCGATAGCGCTGCCGGCAACACATTCGACTGCACAATACGGACCCGCTTTTCGTACCGGAATGGCGCGTGGCGGAGGCCCTCCGCTAGGGCCGCCGCCCTCTCTACCCTCTTAGAGTCGGACCTCTCCTTTCTGTTCTTCGCCGTTGAGACTAGGGCCCCCAGACACGTGACGGACTTGCTAAATCGCAGCAGCGCATTTCCGCTTCGGAGTCTGAGCGTCGACTGGTGCCTCTGCCTCGTCGAGAATGCGATGGTCTTCTCGAGGTTTAGCTGCATTCCGGTGAGTGTGCAGAACTCGTCAACAATGTCGACTCCCTTTTGCAGTGCGGCCTCCGACAGCCTGGACAGTAGTGTGGCATCATCCGCGTACGACTTAGGACTCACACCCTCAGCTTCTTTCTTGACCGCTTTCATCACTACCGACAGTAGGGCATTGATGAGTATGACGGACACAGGGCACCCTTGAAGGATACCGTTGGTCACACTAAACTCCCTGCCCACCCCTAGCGGCAACTTGAAGCGTCTTGCGAGCAGACTGTAAATCGCCCTCAGCGGCTTGAGAACCCGACCGTGCAGTCCTAAGTCCTCAGCCAGGCGTAGCACTACCTCTCGCGGGACCATGTCGAAACACTTCCGGAAGTCCAGCGCCACTCCGTAGAGCGGCTCTCCGTCCAGCAAGGCGTCCTCCACCTCGAGCCCTATCTCCATCAAGACGTCCTCGATCCGGTGGCCCGGCCGAAAGCCTTTCTGTCCTTCTTCGATCCACCCCTCCTGCCACAGGACAATGTCCGCAAGCCTGCGGCAGGCCCACAAGCGGTACACGGCGGACGTGACGGTTATCGGCCTCGTGTGCAGCGGGTCTTGGCTCTCATCTTTCGGCACCATCGACACCAGCGCAGTTGTCATGCTTGCCGGCCAGTCCCCAGTCGCTTCGACCAGGTTCATGACGTCTGCAAGTGCATTCAGCAGGGGGAGCGGCAACTCCCGCAGTTCAGCCATACGCCAGCCATCCACCCCTGACGCGCTTTTCTTCGGCTTCTTCCTCAGCAGAATTCGCAGCTCCTCCCCCGTGATTGTTCCGGCTTCCATCAAGTGTGGGCCGATGTGATCCTGGAACCGATCCCGAAACGGCTCGTACTCCGGCTCTGGCCCGTCCTTGTACTTACGCAGGATAGGGTCCCACGCAGTGTTCAGCGCCTCGTCCATCTCGTCAACATTTGCAGTCACACCCGCCCCCGTTCGCAACACCCCCGACGGCTCAGCGCGTCCGGCGCAGATGGTTGTCAGACATCGTCTGCTCGCATCGGCCCTCTCGTTCAGCTTGTCTCGGTACTTCGTAAACCTGGCCGCCGATCCTTCCCTTCCGAGTCTACTCGTCTCTTCCCGCAATGCCGTGAGAAGCTGCTTCGCCTCCTCATGATCCGGGAATCCTTCTGTCCCTTGGCCATCTTTCATGCACGCCTGTGCCAGCCGTCTGCTGTTCTGCCAGCAACGGGATACTTCATGCGGAACTGCCTCCGGCCCGCGTCGCTGCGCAAGGTAGCTGCAGATGCGTTCCATCCTGTGGATGGCTTTCCGGAGCCGTAGCTGCCTGCTGTTCGCCGCCCCCGACCCGTCGCTCGCAGTGCTTGCCGTGATACAGACTCTCTTAGGCGACGTCTTTATCCCCCGGCCGGTACTCCTTCCCCTTTCTTCCGCAGGGATTCCGAAGGCATCCTGCAAGTACTGCTCACTGACTCGTGACCACTCGAGCCAGGCCTCTTCCACTCGCTGTGCTGCCAGCCGTTCTGCGAAATCGGAGTTGGTCAGTCTCTGTACGGCTTCCCTGTTAGCTTCTGTGTCCGAGAGGCCCCACTTGGGTCCCCCCTCGGTAGGGATTTCCCGCGGTACTTTAAATCGCCACACGATTTGGCGCAGCGCCGCAATGTCCAGGGTCATTGTCACGAGCCGGTGTCCCGGCACGTTCACCGCGGTGGTGACGCATTGACGGAAAGCCCCCGTCGTTATTCGGTTGAGGAGTATGCGGTCGATCCTCGTGCCTGTCGTCCGGGCGCTGGTAAAGGTCGGTGGTGGTGGTGTTTCACCGGTACGCGCATGGTGCAGTTCCGCTGCGTCGGACCATCCGTTCCTTAGTGCCTTCCGCAGCACAGGGGACCGGTCTTCTTCTGTGTTCAGGTCACCCATCACCATTATGGGGACGTCACCGAGGCTATCTGCCGCTGCGAAGAGGATCTTCTCCAGCATGTCCTCACGCTCCTCGCTCTCCGCCCGCGGCTGCCAAACATCCCGTGACACCGCGCAAGGTGGTAAAACGCTCGTTTGTTTTCTTTTCGAAGAAATCCAAGAAAAAATTCGCTTTGAATTTCGTCTTGGGCCCCCCACGCTTTTCCTTCGAAACCGTTTCCTCGGAAACCTCAACTTTACCCGTATTTCGGGAGGGACTATAACAGCTCGTCTTCCTCTCTTCCTCTTTTGCCGTTCACAACAACGGCACCCTGAGTGGTTCCGACGTGGGAGGTGCACATTCAAAAAAGATAAGCAGCGCGGGTTCTGGAGCAGAGCACAAGTGAAAAGAGGCCAGGCATTTTCTGCCGGGTTCAGACCGTATTTTCTTTTTCTAGAAGGAAAAGAAACCCGACGAGGAAGATCCCTGCATTCCCTTCTTTCTTTGATTGGCCGGGGGAGGGAGATCTCGGGTTATTGATCAGGTAAAACACTGTCTCGCACGCGTATGCATACGTATGCATAGCCGTATGCAGCGCCGTATGCGTATGCGTATGCGTATGCAGGTTTGGGCGCATACGCGTATGCAGCCGTATGCAGCCACCATAGCCCGGGGGGGGGGGGGGGGCCACCCTTCGAAGGTTTCCTTCCTCGCACTCCTTTCCTTTTGGTAATTCAACCATTGGGGCTGCACACGGCAACCCCATGTCCACTGTGCTCTGCGGGTTTAGATCCCCCACCCTTCGAAGAAGGCTTGATGCTAGCATCAAGCATGGCTATGCATGTGGCTGTGACTTCTCTGACAATGCACCTCCTTCGTCCAGGACGAAGGGGGAGTCGAAAAGGATACTTAAAAGCAAAGTTTCGTGAGTGTCGACGGAACCTATGTCCGCCGCAACCCGGGGTACACGGGCAGTGTGTTCACTAGCTCCCGTAAGCCGACGAGCCGCGCTCCGATGAGGCAACCGAAGCTGGTTGTCTCAGGATCTGCTGAGCAACGGGCTGGCGGAAAGGCCCGCCCACGTGGTGCGGGCCTTTTCCGCCAGCCCGTTGTAGGCTGTCGTGCGTCATGAAGCATGCTCGTTCAGTGCTTCGAGCTGGCGTTCGACGTCGTCGGGGAAAAAGCGAGGCAGACATTGACCGTGGCACGCATCCTCATCGACCTGCTTTCTACTTCCCAGTACATTGCATTGTTACACGGTGAGGTCCAGCCTCAGAAACTGCAGTCAAAAAGGGCGCGAGTCACACCTAAAAAGCGTGTGACACCCGCTTTTTCAACTCCAGCTTTGACTCCAGTTTCTGGGGCTCTGGACTCCACCGTCGCACTCATAGGCCCGTTATGCAGCAGCCAGAAGGCCGGGCTGGCCTCACACAGCCCCACATATGCATACGTATGCAGCCGTATGCGTATGAATATTTTCAAATCTGCATACGCATACGCATACGCATACGCATACGTATGCACGTATGCAGCCAGCCCAGCCCCCGGGGGGGGGGGCAAGGGTACCTGTAAATCCAGGGCCTCCAGGGCCCGGGCCCCGGGTTAGCGCTAGGGTCCAGATAGGGTCCAGGCCCACGGCAATCACGCCATCCAAGGATGGAATCTTCAATATTGCAGCTTCCACAACAAGCGGAGAGCAAGACGAGAAAAATCAAGAAATAAGCTTGATAAAATTTGATAAAAAAAGCTCACAGTCGTGCATTTACCATATGGGGTGAGCAGGCGGAGGCTCTAAGGTGAAATGGTCAAAATGCCCTGGGAAAAATGTAGGACAAAAACTTTCCGAAATGCGGGTTTTTAGGGATTCCGGCCCAAAAAAAAAAAAAAAAATTCAACGCCCACCTTGCCACCTGTGACCTTGGGTGAGCCGTGGTACCCTTTAGGCAGCCAGCTAGACCTGCCAGAACCTGAAAACCTTCTTCAGGTTTCGTGGCTGTGTCAAAAAATACATTCCGAGGACGTTTTTGAACGCTTTTGAATCCGTTGAGCTCAAGGACAGTCTGGGGCCCTGGAATGGAATTGTAAACGAATTGCATCTTGTACCAAAGAGTTTTTCCTTTGGTAATCGTTCAGGGCCAAAAACCCTGGAAAATTTTCCAGGGCCCGGGCCCCGGATTACAGGTACCCCTGGGGGGGGGGGGGCGACGCAACGTGCTTGAAAGACCATTTGCGCGGAGCCTGAGTGTCTGCAGACGGGACAGCAGTGAGTCGGGTCCGAAGCTTTATCTTAAGAGGAAAATTTTTAGTTGAGTGTTTGGACTGAATCCTGCCTCTCAAGTGTGCTTGATGCAAGCCTTCTTCAAGGGAATGCGGGGAGGGACGTCCGTTTCTGGACCCGTGTTTATTTTTCAGACTGTCTTTCCAAGAAGCCGGTACTTTTAAGTCTCCGGGTGACAGGTTGAGGCGGGTTGGACCTGGTGGAGGACAGGCAGAGGTGGAAGAGTGACGTCGCGGTGAGGAACACCCCAGCGCCCTCCTCGTATGGGGTCCGGGTTTCAAAGCTCAAGTTTGCGTTGAACACGTGTTTGGGGAGTTTCCGGGGTTTGTATTGGCAAGTAGTGTAGTCGTTCGTTTTCTGTTTTCGCACAGATACTACACACCACTGGTCAAAATGAGCGTAGGACGTAGAGAGAGTGGCGACGGTCAGCCATGTTGGTGCCAAAGGTCTCCGATCGCAGCGATCGCACTGAAGGATTGTCAGAACAACGGATCGACGGATAGGTGAAACGAAGCAGGCAAAAAACCACAGCCCTTCGTTTCTGTTCGTGGGGCCAGGTTGATGGCGTTCCCACTTGTGTTTCCGCTGTCTATTTTTCAGGATAGGAATTCTGATCAGCCACCAGGCACCCTATGCTCCACAAAGGGGTGACCATCTCGAACTTTCTTCGACGAGCCATGCTGGTCGAGTCTATACTATCAGAACAACAGATCACCGGATAGGTGAAACGAAGCAGACAAAAAACCACAGCCCTTCGTTTCTGTTCGTGGGGCCAGGTTGATGGCGTTCCCACCTGTTTTTCTGCTGTCTATTTTTCAGGATAGGAATTCCGATCAACCACCAGGCAACCTATGCCGCACAAATGGGTGAGCGTCTCGAACTTTCTTCGACGAGCCATGCTGGTCAACTCTTTGCTAGGCGTCGCATAGTATGAGAACGCTGAGCTCAACCCCTCAGCTTCGGCCAAATATCTCCCACACGCAAGTAATGCGTCGCCTCCTTACAGCCTCCCTCACTGCGGGAGCCCTGACGAAGCTGGTACTCGCTCTGAAGGCAACGGGCGATGAGAACAAGAATTTTGTTCAGACCATACGATTGTGCTCATTGGACAAATGATAGAGGCAAATGCAAACTAAAAGCCCAAATCGACTGGACCTTCAGCCTCTTCGACAGGCGTTCAGTCCACACCCAAGGTTTGGATGATAGGGCAAGAACAAGAACATCCCCCCCCATCAACTGCCCAAAAGTCTTGAGGTCCACTAACCTCATGATTGCGCCCGTCAGACGATGATGAGGGGGATAAAGCCCAAATCAACTGGTCGTCGAAGACTCAAGTAAGTCCAGACTCAACAACAGTACTTTGTGCGCCTCCGTAGTCAGCAGGACCGGAGCCGGAACGTCAAGGCCCAATGATTCGCCGAATCGGATCATCGCGGCCGCCTACCAGTAGCCCGTGATCACTTGCTCACCGGTACCCCGGATAAGAATCGCGCGCGTGATGCCGTAGAGCTGAGGGGTGGGTGGTCGTTCCAACTTCCTTCGTGCACGTTTCAACTTTTTTCCTTCCTGCGAGCGAGCACGAGTGTACTGGGGAAAGCCTGCTGCACGGGAGTCAAGCTTCAGTCTCCGGCGTTACTGAAGAGCTACGGGCCTACGGGTCAAGTGGCTACCGACTTCCCAAACTAAAGCATCAAGGCGTGTGTGTAATGATCTAGTTGGCAACGCTTGTTTGTGCTGTTTTACCCCCCTGTACGCGTTCAGGTCTAACCGCTGCCAACGTTCCTTTTTTAGCTGTAACAAGTATGCTCACTAAGGAGGACTGGTTATTGCAAAAACAGAACTGTTCCACTGCATCGATGTATCCGGTCTTCAAAGCCGGACGACATCAGGCTGCACATGCGCTTTCACCTGGGCTTCTCTGAGCTTTTCAGCCCATTTCTTGCGTGGCGTTTATTTCTCCGAACCTTTTCTGAACGACAGATAATCCTTGACCCCCAAAATGTCCTTTTGATGACCAACTGGAAGTTGTGGACCCTGCTATATATAAGCACGCTACGACCTGCCTTGACCTGAGCACACAAGCGATAAAGTGCGAGAAGAAGTTTGGGGAGTTTCTAACGCCCGCTGCGGCCCATGGCACAGCGGGTAACGACGCCGATGTCGGCGCGCCCGGCGACGTTGTTTGTGGTTGTGCTCTGGCGGGCGGGGCTCGTCCCACCCACATTGATATGCTGCCGTATTCTTGATACTCAATGAAGAGCCTGTCGAACACCGAAACAGTAGAGTACTCTACAACAGAAGTGTAAAAATGCACACCATCTTGTCCATGCAATCCATAAACTCCTCCGGTGTGTAGAAGTTCGTTGAATCCGGCAGCGATATGACGACGAGGTCAGTCGGGCACGAGTGTTCTCTGCGTTGTTTGGATATATAGTACAAGACTGCAACGAGGAACACGACTTCAGTGCGGCTTGTGTGGAGTTGGTACCCTAGACAAGCCTCGCTCCTTTACGATTTCGCGGCTGGCAGCCTCCGCAAGTATTCTCTACAGAGCAGGTGCTATACAAAAAACTGCACACCGCGAGAGGAGGAGAAAGTAGAAAGGGAAACTGGAGTTTCGTTGGCCGCACTACCCTGAACCCAAATCCTGGACGTTTCAGGTGGCAAATTAGCAAATGACCACGATCAGAAGGTCCTACTTGGGCGGTTGAGTTTCCTCACACACTCGCATGTGGTTGGAGAGAAAGGGGAACACACCGGATGAGCTCGTTGAGGCACTCGAAGTGGAAGGTGACGGAAGGGATGTGCGCGTTGGACCCGGCATTCGCCATGCGATGGTTCCCGCCGATGAGTTCGACCATGGGGAACCCATCGAAGTTGTTCGTGCCGCCGCCCTGGGACCAGGTCCGCGGCAGGCTGGGCGACATCGACGGGCGGAAGAACGAGCTGCTATGCGCCGCCCCGCTGCCGGGCGTGCGGCCGTCCATGACCGGCGTCCGGATATCAAGCGGCGGCGCACCCGGGCCAGGCGTCGCGTTCGGGTTGGCCGCCGAAGCGCCCATCTCCGTGGGGGTCCCCGCCCAGTTGGACCGAGACCGGTGATGCGACATCAGCACGGCTTCAACCTCGTGGGACCTCTCGAGCTCGGTCATCTTCAGCGCCTCCATCACGCGATGCTTCACCTGCGCTTCCTCCTCCTGGTTGCACGTGAACTCCCGGATCCATTCGCCTTCGACCGGGTGGACGATCAAAATCGCGTCAATCCGCAGCCGCGCCAGCTCCTTCGACAGCGCTTGCGCGAGCGAGTCCGTGTCGTCACCGGCGGGGATGATCGTGAAGATGCGGAGGTCCGCCTTCTTCCACGTGGCCTGCTGCCGGAGCAAAAACGCGATCAGCAGCTCGATTCCACCGTCGTGGACGATCCACCAGAGGTCGATGTGGTCGCCCGACGTCGGCGTGTTGACCACGTCGCGGTCGTCGTCGAAGGCGCAAGGGAACGAATCAAGGCCTCTGACCACCAACACAGCCTTCGACACCTCATGCGCGATGTGCAGCAACCGCGTGAACTCCAGCGCAGCGCCGCTTCGCGTCTTCCAGTCCTCCGGCCACGCTGCCAGCACTGTGTTCGGGTTCAACGCGCCGAGGCCCAGGCACTGCAGCATCATCGTGTGGCCCTCCAGGAACGACCGGGCGGCGATGACTTTGCAGAAGGCGTTCACGCCGAAGTTCGCCATGTGCTCCCGGATGATCGACTTCGCCTCGAGCACCTCGGCCCGCTTTTCGACGACGTCCCCTTCGATCACTGCCGCGAAAATGACCAAACCCTTGCCGCCCTTCAGCTGCTCGGCGACGGATATCAACCGCGGTTGTTCCGGGGCCCGGTTCTGTGGGAAAAGGAACAATTTCTCTTTGTGCTGCCGACGATCAACCGAGGTTGGTGTACAGTCTGGTGTCCTTCGACCAACACAAAAGCCGACGATCAACCGAGGTTGGTGTACAGTCTGGTGTCCTTCGACCAACACAAAAGCCGACGATCAACCGAGGTTGGTGTACAGTCTGGTGTCCTTCGACCAACACAAAAGCCGACGATCAACCGAGGTTGGTGTACAGTCTGGTGTCCTTCGACCAACACAAAAGCCGACGATCAACCGAGGTTGGTGTACAGTCTGGTGTCTTTCGACCTTTTGTTTGGCATCGAAAAGCGTGTGTCTCCTTTCCCTTCGACTATTCTTTGAGGAGCGGCTGCTGCAATGTTGAACTGAAAATGCCAAGAAAAAGCAGTACCTTGTCGAGCCTGATTAAGACCATGAGCTGCGGTCGCCAATTTTTGCTCTGCTCGCGGGTTGACTGTGTGCGTGTGTATTGTTAATGGGCAGGCCGTTCCCGGGTTGTAGGCTCCGGACCCGGTCAGAGAGCAGAACTCCCGGCCTCTTCGTCTTGAAGAAAGCTTTGTGTGATCGTTTTTCACTTGCATTCACCATGTATCATTTTCAGGTTCGGAATTCTGGTCAACCATAACACGCTGCCTACGTCTGTTTAGCTGTACAATCGCGCAGAAGGAAGAGATCTCGTGCATACCTCCAAGCAAAGCAGCTTCTCGAGCGCGTGTTGTAGCTGAACACCTTTGACGCCCTCGCCCCACGACGAGAAGTCGCTTCGGATCTCGAGGTACTTTGCAATGCCCAAAGCAACCAACAAGCTTGTCAGTACAATGTAGCGCTGTTCGTTTTGTTGAAGTCTTATTAAGAGTGAAAGTGCACTCGAGAACCGAAATTCTCGACGTCTCCGGGTGACCTTCGCCAACAAATGGGCTGTTGTGTACACAAGAATATTGTGTGTGCATGTGGACTTAGTAGAAGGGCGGTGGTTGACTGTCTCAACGAGCTCGTCTTCAGCGCAAACGCCAAGCCCCAAGATACGATGCTTTAGTTGGGAAATCGGTAGCCACTCGACCCGTTACGGTAGGCACTCGACCCGTTACGTACAGCGTTACAATTCATCGAGGGAGTTTCCACCACTAAGCATAACGAACACCAACCAGCGCTGGCTGGGCGGGGAACATTTCCTCGATACATTTGTGCCCGCATTAAACGGAGGTGTCGCTGTTCACCTGCAGATCCGCCCCAGATCCAGTTGCTGACGTAGTAGTAGTAGTAGTAGTAGTTGTCGTCTCCCCCCCGCAGATACGGGAGTAAAACGGAGCAGTGTTTGCATTCAAACGATTCAAGTGCGGTGGCAGCAGAAATTGTGAAGCCGTGACAGCATTCGGATGAGGTGTGACCTTTCGCAAAGGTGGCATCTCCGTGTGGGGTACAGCGGATTATGGGCCGCCAGCGGAAAATGACAATTGATGCCGTGTTCTGCGCAGGCCTTGACATTGCACCGCGGCGCCGAGCAGACCAGTTCATCGATGTAGCGAAGGGCCAGATTGCGTCGTTGTCTTTTTGCAGTTGTTGTTGTCGCCTTCTGTCGTCCCCCGGGGCCGTATGAGCTTCCGTACTTGCGCGGCGGCTCTTCGACGTTCTTGAGTGTGGTCGCGTTTTCAAGCGACGAAACAAAAGAAATACAAGGGATACCTGCATAGAGAACAGTGCGTAGAGCGAAAAGATGAACCCCGCTAGGGCCACCTTCGACGACAAGCTCCTGGATGAATCGGTCGACGACTCCATGAAGCAAGTGAAAGCGGCGACCCCGTTGATGAAGAAGAAGCAAATCAACGACACCATCTGCAAGTAATATTTTCGCTTAAGTTTCCCTGCGCGGGAATGGTGTGACTCAGGCGTGTGCCTTCACTCGATTGTGCACGCGAAGAACTCGGAAGTTTTGCCTTATACTTTTCATCATCTTTGGTCAGTTGATGCTGGCCGTCGTTACTTCGCTCATGATCCGGTCCATCCCCTCTTGATAGACCGAAGAATACAGCGATCAATTCGATGCAGCTCTAGGGACTAGGGGATAGACCGTGGTGGACGGTGATTCGTCCTGTTTCACGCAGGGCTTTTACACATGGTGGGGATCTCCAAGTGAAGCACGGGCATGTAAACTGTGACAGTGACATGATCTTCAGTATGGTGCTGCTTCGCATTCTCATTGCTCAGGAACACACTGTCGCTATCATGACGACGCTGTGTCTCGAAAAAATACTCGAGGGACTGCCTTGTGCTCATTTCGAAGGAGGCTAGAGGGGGAGAAAACAATGCAACTACAAAGTGGGTCTTTTTTGTTGAACGCTTACGCCCGCCACTAAACCCAGATTCACCTGTGTTTCGTGTGGGCCACAGCACATTTACCTCCTTTGATCTATCGCAACTGGCAGTCTCGTCAAGCATTTCCTACAAAGCGGGTGCTTATACAAAAAAAAAACATCGTAGTCTCGTGCAGACGGAAATCGGAATGAAACGCACACCGTGATGCTGTTGTACAAGTAGTCGCCGAGCGGGACGAGCACGGCGGCGAGGGCAGCGGAGGAGATGAGGGCTTTGATGGGCACCTCGACCTCGTCGTCTTGGAAGACGTCGAGGAGCGGGACGATGTGGTCCATTGCGATGGCGGAAAGGCAGTACGGCGCGATGATGATCGCCTGCGCGCACTGCACGAGTACGGCGATGAGGAACACGACCTGGAACAGCACCGAGCTCGGCCACGCGGTATCCGAGAACACCTGCAGCGACGCCGAAGCGTCCGATGAAAACAGGCTGAAGTTCGACGAAGACGAGCTGCCTTCGTCGTGCGCGACGACCAACGTGCAGCCCAGCAGCACGGTGACCCCGCCGAAAACGACCCAGCAGAAGCTCATGGCCTTGAGCGTCCCCCGGCACAGGTCCTTCTCCGGCTCCTTCATGTCGGTCGCCCGCCCAAGCACGATCAATATGGCGAGGCTCGACGGGAAGAACCGCGAAAACGCGCCGAAGACGCCGAGTGCGTCGTCCCCCCGCGAATCGGAGTCCGGCAACCAATTGTCGGCGAACAGGCCGAGGGTCGGAGTTCCGGTCTTCCAGTGACTGGTGGTGCCCTCGCACAGCCCGACGGTCGAAGTGACGATGGCCGTCAGCGTCAGCAGCACCGCGACCAACTCCGTGACGGAGACGTACATGACCCCCCGCGCCGTCATCAGCACCAGGAAGAACTGCACGGTCCAGGCTATGAAACAGGTCATCCAAAACTTCGACAGCCCCAGCGCGTCCGCGCCCCAGTACCAATACCCGGCTTCCCCGATGCCCTTCGCGTGCAGCGAGCAGAGCAGCACGAGCACGAGCCAGTACATCAACCCGACGGCGCCGCCGTACTCGGTGCCGAGGTGGCGCGATAGCATGTGGTACGGCCCGTAGTTGCTGTTTGCGTCCGGGTTGGACGCGGTCATCCTGCGATTGAGCAGGGCGTTGATTGAGACGAGGGAGAGCGTGCACACGAGAGCGGTGAAGAGGATGATGAGCAGGGTCCACATGCACCCGACGGAGCCGACGATGAGCGGCAGCTGCAGGAAGCACGTGTGCGCGATGGACGCCGTGAGGCACGGCAGCCAGACGGCTTCGAAGATGGGGTGGTACGGAAGCAGCGTGAAGATGATCTCCTCGTCGTACGACTCGTTCGAGCTATCCGACGACGACGTGTCGTCCGGCTGCTGCCGCGCGCCCGGCGGCGGCGGTTTCGGGTCTTCGGCATCGCCGATGTCAACCCCTGTCTGGTCCCCTGCGGGCGGCCGCTGGGAAAAGGGCACCAGGGGGTGCGGCTGCTGCTGCAGGGGCGCCGACTTCTCGTCGCCGGGCACCGTCGGGACCTGGAGGATGAGCAGCACGGTTTCCCCCTCGCGCATGCGCTGCCGCGCCGCGCCGTCCGGGCCGATGGCATCCTCGAGGTCGCCCTTGTTGTGGATCTCGAGCCCGGCAATGGACACCAGCCTCATGCCCTCTCTGATCCCCGCCCGGTCCGCTGCGCCCTCCGGCTGCACGCAGCCGGCCAGGATCTTGCCCTCGCACACGCCGTGCCACCGGACTCCGAGCTTTTCGTCGGGATCGCGGAGGGTCACCTTTTTGGTGACGGTCACCCACATCTGCTGGTCGGCGACTGCGTCCGGCGGCGCGGCCGGCGCGTCCGGAGGAGGCGAGGCGACAGCGTGGTGGACGGGCGTGTGGTGGCGGGCGGAGACGTGCTGGACGACGCGGGCGACCGGGTTGCGCTTGAACAGGCTCTGGATGGAGTGCGTCCGCGGCTTGTGCGAGCCGTAGCCCGAAGGGCGGACGTCGTCGCCGCAGCGGCAGGTGGGCGTGGCTGGGGGCAGGATGCTGCCCGGCTCGTTCGAGCCGCCGTCGTCGTCGTCGTTGACGTACTTCGAGAACTTCGTCACGGTTCGGTTCACGGTGTACTGCAGCGGGGTCCCCAGGTTCGACTTCTTGCTCGACACGGGCCGCGTCGCACCCTCGGGCAGCTCTTTCTGCTGCCCCGTGTGGTCGATCTGCACTGCGGTCACCTTCCCCACGGACGAGATCCGCGGGATGCCGGATTCGTGGCGATCTGGGTTGTTGTTGTTTTTATTGTGAGGTCGACGTTTTACATCGTTCTGATGGCGACTTTGTTTATTTGCTTGCTTGTTTTGTGATACGATCCCGAAGGACGATCAGTTTTTCTTTTTTTTGTATAAGCACCTGCTTTGTAGGTATTTCTTGAGGAGGCTAGCTGCAAAAGATCAAAGGAGGTAACTGTGCTGTAGCCCACACGAAACACAGCTATCGATGAAAGGTCAGCTCCATTCGGCGTCGAAGCTTTACCAGCATCGGCTGTGGTTATGAAGACGGACTCAAATATAGCCCAAAGCATCTGCAAGATTATATGAAAAGCCTCGGGGCAAACCCCCGTTTCACATTTCTTCTGCGCCTACTACGACGTAAAAATTTACGCCCGCCGTGGTAGTACGAGGCAGCAGTGGGGCGACCGGACCCCCGAGATGGTCCCTGCACTCTAACTCGTCTCCAGCTTTCTTCATTCTGTTCGTGAAAATTAACGGTCCACAAGAAAATACTCGAGGGTCTGCCTTGTGCTTACTTCGAAGGAGGCTACAGGTGGAGAAACGTACAACTCCAAAGTGGGTCTTTTTTGTTGAACGCTTACGCCCGCCACTAAACCCAGATTCACACTCCCCTGAACTCAAGTTCTGGACGTGGTTTCAGGTCGGTTATACTGTTGAGGTTCCTCGCACACTACATGCGGATGAAAAAACGAGTGTGTCTGAGTTTAGCGGTCGCCAACAACGTCGAAAAAGATAAAACACGCAAACCTCCCTCCGGAGAAGCGCCGTCTTTCGACGTGACGCTGCCGCCCAGCTTCGGCGACTTCGGGAACTGGTTCGCCACCGACGAGGTGCTGGGGTTGTTGGGGCCGCCGGTGAGGCTCAGGGGGCTGTGCGCGCTTTCGGCCCGTCGGATCTTTTCGCCGCGCGGTCTTTTCGGCGGAGGCGGCAGCTTCCTGCGTGATTGGGTGTGTGTGTGTGTGTGTGTGTTGCGGACTCGTTTTAACGTGGCGCCCCCCCTTGGCGAGAGTACGTCCACAGGCCAGGGTGAGTGTTGCGGACTCGTTTTAAAGTGGCGCCCCCCCTTGGCGAGAGTATGTCCACAGGCCAGGGTGAGTGTTGCGGACTCGTTTTAACGTGGCGCCCCCCCTTGGCGAGAGTGTGTCCACGCATGGTTCCCTTCCAGGTCACGGCCGATGCCCCCCCCCCCCCACCCCGGCTACGCTCGCACGAAATGGAATGTCTGACTTCTTCCCCATCGTCGACCCGGAAACAGCCGGAAAGTCCGCACCGCGAAAGCGAGCGGGAATAGAACTTGACTCGGAAATGACCAGTTTGACCTCATCCTCATCATCGCTGACTCTCCCGACGGACGACGTCAAAGTAACCCTAGCCCGTGAACAGTACTCGCCTGCCTCGATGGCACTTGCACTTTACAGAACTCAATGCCCCCCTCCCCGGCTGCTGGTGGGGGCCTGGCGTCTCGGGTTATGCCTGAGCCTGCACGGCCCCTCGTTTTGACTTTCTCGGCGCTGCCCCAGTTCATGTGCATGGAGTTGGGGTGTGTGTGTGTGTTGTGGACCCGTTTTAACGTGGTGCCTTCCTGTACGAGAGACGTCCACGCTTCTTCCGGTTTCACGTTACCGCAGATGCTCCCCCAGGCTGTGCGTGGGGGTCTGTGTTTTTCTGTGGGTGATGCCTTTGGTAGCAATGCACGATCTCCAGGCCGTCCGCTGTGCAATCACCGCAGCGTCCCATTCTGTGGGAAGAGCATCCGTGGTCGCAGGCCGTCCCCCTCACGGTGGTGCTGTTTGAACCGGCAACAGGTTTCCGCCGGCAAACGCTTCTTTGTACAGTCTTTGCATCGTGGTTTCCGGTGTTGCACAGGTGTGTGTGTGTGTGTGTGTGTGTGTGTGTGTGTGTGTGTGTGTGTGTGTGTGTGTGTGTGTGTGTGTGTGTGTGTGTGTGTGTGTGTGTGTGTGTGTGTGTGTGTGTGTGTGTGTGTGTGTGTGTGTGTGTGTGTGTGTGTGTGTGTGTGTGTGTGTGTGTGTGTGTGTGTGTGTGTGTGTGTGTGTGTGTGTGTGTGTGTGTGTGTGTGTGTGTGTGTGTGTGTGTGTGTGTCGCGGACTCGTTTTAACGTGGCGCCCCCCTTAGCGAGAGTGTGTCCACGCATGGCACCCTTCTAGGTTACGGCCGACGCCCCGCCCGGCCGCTGGTGGGGGCCCGGTGTCTCCTGCGAGCCCGGGTGGTGCCTGAGGCCGCGCGACGCTTCGTTTCGACTCTCTCGGCGCTGCTCCTGTTCATGGAGTTGGCAGTGTTCGGTTTTTGGTCGCGGGCTCCGTTCGCTGCGTCGCTCGCTCGTCTTCCTCGTTGCTCGCCCTATCGGCCGTTCGTGCAGGCCTTCCGCGTTTAGCGGTCTAACCGGGTTCCGCGGTGCCTCCCTTCGTTTTCGCTCTCCGCGGGGATCCTCAGGCTTTTGCGGTCTCGCCCGGCCGGCCCATGCTCGCAACCATCCCATGGGGTACACCTCCTCTGGTTGGTACGTCGCGGCCCATGCTAGGTACTGCGGGAAAAGCGGCGTCTCCTCCGTTGAGGGAGGGCGGCTCTGCACGTGCTCACGGATCCTCAGGATGACATCCTCGGCAGCTTGCGAGATCTTCGCCCTGCACGATATTCCCCGCACAACCGTTCCTCCAAGCGATGTTAGGACCGTTGTTGGCGCGTCGAACCCAAAGTGCCACGGCTGCTTCGCCACTTTTGTGTAGGCGCTCCCCAGCTCTATGAGGCTCAGTGCCTTTCCCAGAAGTGATGTCTGTACCTGTTGCAGCATCTGCATCTGTACCCGCCGGGGTGGGCGGTTCCGCTGCACCACGTCCATCGCCGCGTTGCTCAACGCGTCAGCATCGCTGTTGCTCTCCCGCCGAACATGTTGCACTACTACCTGCATCCGTCGTTGGATCTCACATAGGAGCGCTTTTGCCCGGGTGAGCATTGGCCTTAGCTGCTCCGAGCAGCCCGTCTGCCCTGTCACCTGGCCCACCGCGAGGGCCGAGTCGCCTCGGACTACGCAACGCGCTCCTTGTTCGGTTCGTGCCTGCTGGAGGAGTTCCAGGCTCGCCAGAAGTCCTTCATATTCCGCTACGTTATTCGTCCGCACGTTCGGCAGGGGCAGCACCATCTCAGCTTCTTTTCTGCCATTTCGGTACAGTACTGCCCCTGCTCCCGCTACTGCAAAAACGGTGCCGTTCCCGCGCGCTCCGCCATCGAAGTATACTGCAATCTCGTCCGCGGTTTCCTCGTCCGGAAGCGTGTCCCGTGCTGCAGTTTGCTTCCCTCTTGGAATTTCTGGCGGTGGGGCGTAGAACCGATTCTTCACCGGGGGCAGCTTGATCCCCGCTTCCAGCTCGAAGGCTACAGCTAGCTCCATATAGCTGATTCCAGTCTCCTGCCCTGGGGGTGCCCACCTGAGTGTTTTTAGCCAGCCCGTGAAGGCTGTCCAGAGACCTGGGCCATATTTCCACTTTGAGGTGGTTGCGGCGTGTGGGACGTCCGTCACGCTCAAAACCCGGGGGGCTGTTGGGACCCACCCCCGCGGATACTCCAACGTTCGGTGGTGTCGCGGGGCTCGGTCCAGCATATTGTCTGTTTCCTGTCTGGCTACCAGTACCGCAACAAAGAACGTCTGCAGTCTCTCTATAATGCGGAGGCGTTGGTGTTCGTCAGCAGGTAGCGGATTTTCGAGTGGAGCTCGGGGGCAGAGAGGAACGACTCCACAAAGGCGTAAACACGGCGGCCAACTGCTTTGGATGTCCTCCAGGTCAGCATATTCCGACCGTATTTGTGTCCACGCCATGCATCTCCAGAAAAGGTGTTCGACAGTCTCTCTTTCCTGCGTGCCGCAGTACTTGCATGTCACCTCTAGCCCGGTTCGCCCCGTGGCCGGTGTGGCCCCCGCAATGACCGTCCGGAGCATTCCTGCTTGGTAAGCGGTCAGCGGCGTTTCCCGCTTTTCCAGCAGGTGCCTCGTAGCCCACGTGTCGATGCCGTGCTGCGCTCCGTCAAAGTCCGCCGGTCTCCTTGCTGCCAGCTTCCTCATCTCCCGGAGGCGCGTCGCATGTCGTACGTCGTGCTGAAGAAGCTTCGTGTTGCCCATTTGTGCTGCATCGTGGGTCACCGTCTCGCCGGCTTCGTTTTCGTACGCGATTGTCGTCGGGCCCGTCCACCGCCAACCTATGTCCTCCAAGGCGTCCTTGAAAAACGCAAACGGCCCTCGTACCTGTGCTAGCTCGCCATCTCGCTGCCACGACACTCGCGCCAGTCTCCGGACGTGTTCCCACTTCTTGCTCTGCTCAGCCCACGTCGTGACCCTTCGGTATTGGGGCACTACGTAGGGGTCCAGCCTGTGCCCGTGATGCAAGATGTGTAGCACGGCTTCCTGTGCTCGGCGGGGACCGCCCGTCCATACTGCTGCGGTGAAGAGCCTCCTCAACCGCGTAGCGTCCGTCTTCCCTATGGCCGTTACTGCTGCACCATAGTACCTTTTTGCGCCGGCTGCCATGCTGGTCGCCAGGTCCCTCGCTTGTGCAGGAAGTGGGAGGGAGGCGGCTCTCCTTAGGACCGCCTCAGCATCTGCGTTCCGTTGTGCGATCCTGCTCGAGGGGGTGAGCTGCTTGCTCGGCGGGAGAGGCCTCGTGGATAGCATTACTCCCAATGCGTCAAACTCCAACCGTCTGGCGAGCATCACCGGTGGTGCCGACGGCTGCAACGCCCCATCGAGCTCTGTATATTGCACTGGCTCACAGGCTCCGCGTGCTGTGGTGAAGCAAAAGGACTTCTTTTGCGCACAGACTCGCATTCCCGTCAGCCCTGCGAACTCGCTCGACCGTCGAACTGCCTCTTTTAAGCTCGCACAGCTCTTCAGCAATGCATATAGGTCGTCGACGTAGGATAGAGGAATCGCCGCTTCGATGCCAGCGATGTGTCTCATCCACACACTGATCAACACGTTTATCAGCACCACGCTGATTGGGCACCCCTGCATGATCCCGTTTGTGGGTACGAAACCTTCTCCAATGCTGTTCCCAACACGGAAGTGGCGCTGCATGTTGGCATATGCGGCCCGCAGAGTTTTGAGGACCGTTGGATGGAATCCCAATTCTTCGGCGAGCTTAAACGCTATCTCCGCAGGAACTGAGTCGAAGCACTTCTGGAAGTCCAGCGCCAGACCGTAGAGCGGCTGTTTCGTTATATGGGCTTCCTCGATGAGTGCGGCGAGGTGCCAGACGAGATCATCGGTTCCGTGTTGTTTGCGGCAACCGTGTAGCCCACTGGGCGCTATGGCGTCCATCCACTCCAATGCATCCCGCGCCCGTATCGAGGCCCATATCCTGTACAAGACTGGAGTTATTGTTATTGGGCGCTGGGACAGCGGGTCTCCAGTGCTCTCTGGTTTGGGGAGCAGATGGATGATTGCGTGCATCAGCGGGGCTGGCCACTCCCCTTCACGTTCGACGCTGTTCATTGCGTCCGCCATGAGTTCTAGAACCTGTGGCGGCAGTTGCTGCAATTCGTATACGCGCCACCCATGGAGCCCAGGTGACGACGTTTTCTTCATCTTTGCCAGTGCCGCCTTCAGGTCCGCTGTCGTGATGGGCCCGTGCGGCATCGCTTGCCGTGCAGGGAAGAAGCGCGCGTAGTGGATTTTAAAGGTATCCCATCTTGGTTCGGGGGTCCCAGCGTATTTGCAAAAGATCCCTCCCCACGCGTCGTCGCTTCTCAACATCCTGTCTATCTCGGTGCAACAAGCCGTCAGTGTCCCGTCTTTCCGTCTGAGCATGGCGAGTGGTCTACTCCGGCCCCCAGCCAGGTACCGGTATACCTCGCCTCTCCCAGGTCCATTCCACTCGTTCTGCATTCGTTCCTTCCAGGCGCGGCACCGCTGTTGCTTGAGGGAATTGATTGCATCTCGCTGGGTTCCTTCTAGTTCGATGAGGGTTTCCATTAGCTGCTCGAGCTCTTGTTGGCTTCCACTTATCTGGCCTAGGCGGACTCCTAGTGGCTGCGTCCTCCCCGCCGTCCTCAGTAAAGCATCTCTCGCTCTTTGTTCTGCGAAAGTACGGCCGCCCACCGATTTATTTTCAAGCCTCCGTCGCGTCTCGGAGATGGTGGTCCGGAGCAGGCCGATGACCTTGTCGCGTTGCTTTGCTGCCCAGTCAAGCGCTCCTCTCGTCGAACATGCCTGCCTGGCTGAGACCTGCTGCATCTTCTGTTGAAACCCACCTGTTCGTCCTTTGCAACCCCGCAATGCGTCCGGCTGTCTGGGATCGCCATGCAGTTCGAGCAAGTAGGTTTCAGCTACTACCGTTGCGTTTTGATATGCGCCTGTCACTCCAGTCTTCTCCTCCTTCCGTCGTAGAGCCGCCTCGAGTACCGCTTCCTTCTTCTCCGGCGAGAGCAGGGGCAGCTTCCTCGGAAAAGGTGCCGGGATCCAAGCGGTTGGGTCTGACTGTGTAAACACTTCCAGACTTAGGGTGACAAACACCGGGCAATGGGTGGGGATGTCATATTGGCCCTTCTTTGCGGTGACCACTGCTACTAGCGCCGGCGCCGCTGTTCGGTTCAGGAAGCACATGTCGATACGCGAGCCACCCTCCCCGGCCCAACAGGTAGCCGGGGCGGCTTGTGAATGCGCCCTCGCCATGACAGCCGCCGAATCAATCCATCCACCGCTTCCGCAGGCCGCTTCGAGAGCTGGGCTATCTCTAGTCTCGGTGTTGAAGTCCCCCATTATGACAACGGGTACCTGCCCCAGCCCCGCCGCCATCTCGAACACACCGGCCAGGAGTTTTTCGCGCTCCCTCACGGCTTCCGAATCTTTCCCGACATGCGCATATACTGATATCACGTGTATAGTCGCACGCGCGTTCCCCGTCGCTACTACTGCGTGCGCGACTCGCGTACTGCGAAAGAGCTCTCTTTCCAGCTCAGTTGAGGGTCGGGCTACCGTCGCTACCATGTTGCTTTTCGTGGTCACTGCCGCCCCTCCCGGCACGCGCTGCCCAATTCCGCTCGCTCCTACGACCACCGGTACATCCTCCCCCCAGTGGCATCTCACGCCATATGCCCCGAGGTAGAACTCGCTGGTTCGTTTCACTTCCGGCCCAGCTCGAGTTTCCTGTAACGCAATGATGTCCGCTGGCAGTGTCGCCACACTGTGACACCTTGAGTTCAACGACCCGAGATTTGTTGTCGCCAGGACCACTTCTCCTCGGGGCCCTGCCACTCCCCCCCGCGGGGCTGGCGCGACAGTCTCTGCTCCGAGCTGCCGCAGCGATATCGTCGACGTCCCCACTTCCAGCGCAGAAATCTTCTGCAGCACCCTGTGCGGCAGAGCGAGCGCGTCGTAATGCTCGGGTCGATACGTCAGGACGACGACTCGGGTTGCCCTCGCAGCTCTTCCTTCGCACCGAAGCTGCGTCAAGTTCCGTGTCGATAGAACCCACACGCTCGCCTTTAAAACTTCTGCGGCAGCTTGGAGAGTATAGTGGTCCCCATACACCCCGTCGCTTGCAGCTTCGAAGAGGTAGTCTGCAAATGATTTCGGGGTCTCAGGGACAAAAGGCGTTGGTGGGTTCGTTCGGAGTTGCCGGGTGACCTTCTGTCGCAAGGCGGCAGCCGTGAGGTTCAGCCTGCCACCGCGAATCAGTGCCTGATACTGGCAATTTCCGTCCTTCCCTACCACTTCACGTCTGGCTCCGAGAACTGCTGCTGCCTTGTCTAGCAACCGGTCGCCGCTTTCCGCTGGCGTCGGGTTGTTGGTCGCTTCCGCAGTCCAAGAGCATCGCACATTTGAATTGTTTGTAGGTCGTTCGGCGCCCCGGGTTGCCCTGGTGCGTTGATCGCTAGCTGATTGATTACTAGCCACCGAGCTTTCTCCGGGGCGCCCCGCGACCTAGCTTTCCAGCGGGTTGTACCGGTTCCCCTTGAGCATCCCTTTGAGGGTCTGCTGCTTGGCCCCTTTCGCTGCTTTTGCTTTCGGCTCGACGTCGGTTGCTTTCGTTTCGGCTCCGTGTGCATTCGGCTCGACACCGCTCGACTCCTGCTCGGTACCACTTGATTTCGGCTCGGCCTCCGCTCTGTTAGTGGCTTGGTTGAGCTGTTTGAGCTGCTCTGCGAATTCCTTCTCGGCGGCTTCCTTCTTTGCCTTCGCCTCGGCTTTCTTTCCCTTCTTGTTCGGGCTTGGCTGCGCTGGTGCTCGCGCATCTGCTGCTGGAGGGGTTGGTGCCCGCCCGGCGTCTGCGGTTACGCTTGGGAGTAGTGACTCCACCCGGGCACACATCTCTGTTTCGAAGACAGCGAGCTTCCTCTCCACTTCGGCCATCCACTCCATTTGGCGCACGAGCGCTGCTTCCTCGCGCTGCGTGGCAATACAAACCTGGGCCTCGGCCCAGTTTTGGAGCCGCTTCTCGTACATCGCCTCCCAGGAGGCTCGGGCTTCAGCTCGCGCCTTTTCCCACGTCACCCGCTGCTGCTGCTGCTGCTGAGCCCATGCTTGCCAAGCGTTTCTGGTCTCGTCTCCGGCGCGGGTGGTTTCCTCTCTGTCCTGCATGTCGGCGTCGCCCGTTGTTTCGGCCTTCGGCTGCAGCTCACCCAGCAAGGCCCGTAGCCGCGCGAGTTGCTTCTTTCGGCCCTCAGTATGCGCCCTCAGAGCCATGCGCCACTCCCTCTCGGCCTCTTTTCTCCCAAACTCTGCGACGAACTCCGCCTTTGAGTAAGTCGGCCCTCTCGGGGCGTTGTTGTCCGGGAGGCGCTTAGGCGAGTGTGCCGCGGAGAGGCCCTCGATTTGCTGCTCGAGGCTGCGCACCCTCTCCTTCTTCTGCTCTTCGCGCTGCTGCTTCTCCAGCTCTTCGAGGTCGACGATGTCTGCCTCCTCGTCGCCGACGCGTACTCGCTGCGCCGGTGGTGGTGTCGGAGCCTCGATCATGGCCATGCCGCGCCGCATTCTGACACGCGCTCCCGTCCACCCGATCTGCTCGATGACAGATTCGTACGCCCCTGCCTTGCCCTTCAGCCCGTCCAACTGCAGCGAGAACTGCTTGAACGTCGGCAGGTGCACCACACGCACTGTCGCGGACGTTCTGCTTCCCGATGCAGCTGCTTCGGGACCCAGGGGGACCGCGTGGAGGTTGTCCGCGTTCATCTTTGTCAAGTATGAGTTTGTGCTATGTGGCTTTTTCCCCCCTGTGTGTGTGTGTGTGTGTGTGTGTGTGTGTGTGTGTGTGTGTGTGTGTGTGTGTGTGTGTGTGTGTGTGTGTGTGTGTGTGTGTGTGTGTGTGTGTGTGTGTGTGTGTGTGTGTGTGTGTGTGTGCGTCGGGAACCAGCTCAGATGAGTTCCACGTCAGGTATCCGAGCCAAATTGATGGTCATGACGTTGTCAGACTGTCGAGAAGTCCTTGTGCTTGTTTCGACGGAGGATAGCTAGGGTTTGCGACGAGAAAACAAACAACGTGGGGTATTGTGTGAACGCTTACGCCACTAAACCCAGATTTACCTGTGGTCAGTGCGGGCTGCAGCACATTTACCTCCTTTTCACGCAAACCCGCAAACCCCAAACCGCAAGGTTTCAGAGTCAAGTCTTGAAGACCGGGGAAAAAGTCCTACTGGGTATCTACCCCGTGTCATTTTCAGGTTTGGAACTCTGTTCGACCACCAAAACACGCTGCCTACGTCTTCTTAGGCTGCACGATACATTGAAAACCCGCAAGATTATTACGAAAACCGTACACCGCGAGAGTAGGAGAAAGTAGAAAAGGAAACTAGAGTTTTCGTTGACCTCACTACCCTGAGCCAAAATCCTGGACGTGGTTTCAGGTGGCAAATTTGGCAAATGATCATGATCAGAAGGTCCTACTTGGGCGGTTCAGTTTCCTCACACATTGCATGTGGCTAAGAATAGTTGAGTTGCAGCTCTTGAAAAAGATAGATGGAAAAAAGAAGGTGTTTTTATTCTTCGCTTTTTCTCACGAACGGGGGGGTCGGTCCTGCTTTTGGCTTTGTAGGTTCTCCCGACTCCCCTATTCGTGGTCAGCACAAACTCAAGAGGTCTAGTCAACTATTCCCTGCAGTATTGGCATACTTTCAAAAAAAAAAAAAAAAAAAACACGCACCTCGACGATCGCGAGACCACGCCGGAAGGGTGCATCCTCTGCTGGTTGACGGCGAAGCCCGCGCTGTGCGCGGACGTGGGCGTGAACACGTCGGCGCCTTCGAGCTCGGCGGTCGGCGTCACGGACGGCGTGACCACGGGCGTCGGAGGCCGGCCGAGGCTGCGCTTGAAGTCCGGCTTCAGCGCCTTGTGGGGGTCGAGGTGGTGGGCACCCGCATGCGGCGGCGAGTTGCCAGGCGCGCTGGCCTGGCTGCGGAAGGACGGCGCATGCTCGGGCGCAGCGTGGGTGGCGGGCGACGCGACCTTGGCGAGGGAAGGCGAACCAGCCTGCACGGGGGTCAGCGAGCCTTCGGAATGCAAGCCGGCTTTGGGTGTGCTCGCTGCGGAGGAGGTGCTATAAAACGACCGCCGGCCCGGCGACGGCAGGGTTTGCCCGGACGCGACGCTGTGTCCGACTTGTTCCGCGAGGTTCCCAAGCTGCGTGGCAACCTGCACCAAGTCGGTCTCCTCGGCACCCTCGGCCAACAGATCCCCCGGCCCGGGTTGGAGCACTGCCGATAGATCCGTCGACCGGACCCCCATGGGAACCGTCTGGACGCTGCTGCTATACGCCAAGCTCATGTCGTCGGTGACCCGCGTGCTGTCCTGTCCCATGGCGCCAAAGCTGCTGCTCGTGCTCGTCTTCGGGAGCGCGAGGCGCACGCCGTCATCGTCGAGGGCCGCCGAAAGCGTTTCTTTCGCCTTTCGCTCTACGACATCGGTCATCTAACGCTCTCCAGAACGCTCTGGACGGCCGCTTTCAACCTTCTCGCCGACACCTTTGCAACCAGAGGAGGGGCGAGGTCTAAAAAAGGGGTAGAGATGACGCGAGGATGGGTGGGCGGGTGGGTGTGTTAATGGCTTTCTTTTGCTGGACCCTAGGTAGGTCGCGTTTCAATGAATGCAACGACGTGTGCCACCGTTGACAACACGTTTCAAATTGTACACGGGGAAAAGTCTGATCACGGCTGTCAGTCTTCGTTACGAGAAACAAACATCTCTAGCACAAACAACTGTGGCACTTCTCTCGCGTCTGTAATCGTGTGACACGTTTCGAAAACTCAAGGAACAAAGTGAAAAAAAGCATTTGTTCCTTGGCAGAATCTTCGGCTTCGCCTTGTTTCGCAAACGTCTCTTCCTCTCTTCCCCTGACAGGTATTCCAGAATACCTCTCGGGCCAACGCGCCTGGTGCAGCTGCTGAGGAATTGGCTACGTAAACACCTGAGCGCGCCTTCGACTTGTTTGTGCGTGTAGTCAGCCACCAAAAAACGCTGCCGCCCACGTCTTCTCGGTATACATTGTAGGACAACCCCGCAACCTTGTTGGTCCTAAAAAAGACAGGCGCTTCGTTTTGTTTGTGCGTGCCGGTTGATCGTTTTCCCACTTTTATTTACCCTGTGTCATTTTCAGGTAAGGAATTCTGATCAACCCCCAAAACACGCTGCCTACGTCTTTTTAGCCGCTGCACAATACATTGAGAAGCAACCCGCAAGATTGTTGGTACTAAAAAAACGCCGGGAACAGAACACAACTAAGAGACGGCATCGTGGCGCGCAGAAATCGCATCGTCTTCGGACAGGAAAACAGCGGAACAGGTATCGCCGGGTCGAGAGGGTGGGGTGAATACAAAAGGGGCCTGCTTCGAACGCCACGCCCTCTTCTGTTGAGGCAGGCCCGGCCGACGTGTTCCTGAAATACTCGAAGGGGCCGTTCCGGTGCTTCTCTCGACGGAGTATACAACTACAAAATCTCTTCTTTACTTCTCTTTTTTTTTAGCGTTCCAGAGTTAAAGTTCGCTTGAAAATCCGGGGGTTTAGGGTCTCCGTGTGACCGTTGATACATGGTTTCTCTTAGAGCAAGAATATGTGGTTACGGGTTGTATATTTAGTGTACGCTTTCGTTATGTCCGGGACTCTTTTTTAGAGTGTACGTTTCACTCAGAGATCCGGGGGTTTAGGGTCTCCGGGTGACCTGTGTTAAATGGGTTCTCTTAGAGCATTGAGTTCTATGAAGTGCAAGTGCCATGAAGGCAAGCGAGCAATTGGTGTACACTTTCGTTGTGAGTAATGGCTAGCCATGTCCCGGACTGTTTATGACCGTTGTGTAGAGTGTAATTTCACTCAGAGATCCGGGGTTTGAAAGCCTCCGGGTGACCAAAGGTTCCTTCAAGGTATCGTATTCTAGTGCGCATCGTTTCCGCGGTAGTGGCAGCGTGTGATTTTGCGTGTGTCTTTATTGCCTATTGCCGACTATTCGACTTATCTTAGAGAGTCTTACCCAGGTTTACGCGTGTTTTGTGTGGGCTTCAGCACAGGTCTTCCAGATGAGATATTTGCTACTGGCGGCCTCCTCGAGTATTTCCTACAACAAAGCAGGTGTTCATACAAAAAAAAAAAAGGTCTTCTGTTCTTCAGCATATGCCGCTCAGAGCAAAGCTGAGCTACCAGATCCCTTTCACTTCCCATGGAGACGTGTACGTGTCAGTGTTTCATTTTTGGAACAAACATGCCTCGATCATGGCCATGCCGCGCCGTGGTCATGTGTTCAGGTGTTCTTCGCTTACACCACCGTGTGTTGTTTTCTCACTCAGGACTTTCGACCTGTTGTGTTTGTGTGCTTTGTCGTGTATAGGGGTAGACCCGCATGACCTCACGTCCGTTCAACACGTGGTTCGGTAGTTACAGCACTTGGGATCCCTTCTGTTCTTAGTCGGGCAGCATCGTCGAGCATTTCCTTTCAAGCTGGCGCTTATGTAAAAAAAGAAAGCTGGCAGCGTTGGAACCTGCCATGTAAAGATACAAACCAGTCATCGTGCAGAAGTCGACAAAACTGCAACAATTGGCCCATCCCGGGATGGGATCCCCTATATGTGCCCAACATTTGGTTTCTTCTGTTTCGACGGTGCTGGACGGCCCTCCGGAAACAACGGTTGAAGACACGATGCGTTTCGGGGTAGCAACGGGGCGAACTTGAACGCCGCGTCCGTCGGAATCGGAATGATTTTCTGAGATCTTCACTCTCAGCAGAAGGAAGAAAGGGGAACATTTCCGGAGTTGGAGGATGCGATGACAAACGAAATAACAGACGATTCAGCATCAACTGTTCAATAAATGAATTGGCGCAAAATGGTACGGCCAGACGTGCATCCTTGCGCGCACACAGGGAGTACCTCGTTCTCGCGTCCGCATTCTTTTTTCAGAATTGTTGATGTCATTTTTTTGTTGGCTTAACATTTCATCCGTTCATGCGCAACCGTTGTTCCAGAAATTGTCGCCTCAGTAGAAACGTACGGGTGAAGAAAAGAAGGTGATAGCGCAGTTCGTTGCTGGCCCGACGGTCTTTTGCAAAAAGAGTGGATGGCGGACAAACTTCGCGATCCATTCGCCCCCCTCCGATGACACGTCTCGGCTTCCGAAAGAGAGTGCAGTTTATCGAACGCAGGTTCGCAACAGGAATCAACTCGCAACAAAAGCGAGGCAAAACACGAAGGGCTGCTGTTGCTTGGTTTGGGAATCGCGTGATACTGGGTCCTGGGCTTTTGCTGGACTTCCGCATAAGATTTGTCTGAAAAAAAACAGAAATGGAGGCAACAAAATGGCCGGACCTGTGATGGGTATCGTTGGGACGCTGGATTAGAGGAAAAGGGGCAAAAATATTGGAGGCGCCGCCTGACTCATTCCGAAGGAGCTACAGAACCTTGAGTATATCCTACAAAGGCAGGTGCTTATTCAAAAAGAAAAAAGAAACAAAAGTAGGGAGTGGAAACATGCGGTTTTGAGACTGCTCGTGTGCTGAGAGGCCACTCCATCCAATACAGTGCACTCCCTCGAGACAACCGGACACGCGAGAGTAGGAGGAAGAACGGAGACTCGTTGACTGCTGGACGACAGAGGGTCCTTCTCCGGCAATTCAGTTCCTCACACATTGCATGTGGTTGTCTGTCTTTAAAGAAGTCTGTCTTTTGAAAAGGTGATTGTGTGTGTCGAAAGAAAGGTCCTTCTCCCTCCGGAGGGTCCTGCACGACTTGTTGATGGCAGCCACAAATGACTTCACGTGTATTGTTGATAACACGTGACGTAATATGTGATCGCATCGTTGGAACTGTGTTTATCATGTGATCAGATAGTACGTCTTGCATAACATGACAAACATCAGAACAAGTGGGTCATGTGTGCTCTTGTGGGGATCGTTCTTCTGCAGCAGAAACATTGAGAGGTCACCTAGAAACCCGTGTGGAGAGCATGCCGAGTCGGGAGACGATAGGCCGGAAGCGATCAGTGGCGTGAAACCTCATGTCAAGCGGGCTGTGTAAGTACAACAGCGTTTTCTGACACCCGGCAATCGTGAGCCAGCATAAGAACTCGAGAGGCTTACGTACAGGAAGAAAAAGAAGATCACTTCTCGCCCGTGTCACTCAACGGCGTCGATCTCGTTGCAGGCATTCCCAATCCGAGACAAGCGACAGCGCATTCTTTGGTAGGCATCGCAAGATTTGAAGAGGATAGGAGGGTTCAGGCAGGCTGATTCTGACAAAGTGCTCTCCACATCCATTTAGAGGGCTACATAGGTCGCACCCTCCACATGCACAGCATCACACTTTGCCAGCATCCTTTGCAGAACCCCTGAACCCCTTTGCCTCCCTTTTGAGCATTGGCTCTTGTGTGTGTGTGTGTGTGTGTGTGTGTGTGTGTGTGTGTGTGTGTGTGTGTGTGTGTGTGTGTGTGTGTGTGTGTGTGTGTGTGTGTGTGTATGTGTGTCTGCGCGCGATTGATGAATCTTGAATGAGTGCGACCGACAAAATCGTCTAGTCGTGAAGACTTTTCTAAGGCGCGGACGCGGGGAGGTGCTGCCCTCCTCTAACCGGGCGTGCACACGCGATTGGAACTTTGAATTAAAACGATCGAACGCAGACTAAACGCGAGGCTCCCCCCACACGCATAACATCCCTGAGCCATAAAGCGCATGAGGAACGCAATATGATTCACAAAACGAAAGGTGGGACCCAATTGACTGCCACGGCAGACGCGCCGCTGTCGTTACACCATGGGTGTATCGCAGCCTGCGATGCCACGGGCAATCCGTCTCCTGTCTAAAACATTGAGGGCTCAACGCGGAGGAGGGAAGGCTGTTGAAACCCCGATGAAATCGCACTGGAAAAGCAAAGCTTTGCTTTGAAGACGCGATGTGCCGTATTTGATACTGCTCAGTCTGAGTCGCTGGCCTCCTCGTCGAACCGTAGGGCCGTCAGGCCGAAGCCCAAACCTGCTTGGGCAGCTTGCCGGGAGACGGCGCGGCTTTTTTCTGCCAAACCTGCGTGGTGAATAACAAGGTTTGTTCAATCGTTTCGTGTTTTTCTTGGGGCCGAACACGCTGCCAGCGCCCTCTTTCAAGGTCACAACTAATTGTTACTCACAACACAAAAAAAAAACTCGAGGGACTGCTTTGTGCTCATTTCGACGGCTTTTTGTTGAACGCTTACGCCCGCCACTGAACCCAGATTTACCTGTGTTTCGTGTGGGCTACAGCACATTTACCTCCTTTGATCTTTTGCAGCTGGCGGCCTCCTCAAGTATTTCCTACAAAGCAGGTGCTTATACAAAAAAAAAAAGCAAGAGGGATATACCCGGAATGTCGTAGTACGGCACATCGTTGGCAGCGGGTTCTTCGAACCGCCTGGCAGACAGCAGCGGGATGCTCCGGTGCGATGAAAGGGGGTCGCTTCCCGTGGTGTACGCGCCTGGACCGGGCTCGGGTATGGGGTCGAGCTCTTCTTTGAAGCGAGTGTCCTTCCCGAAGGTGATCGCAGTGGGCTGCGGAACTGGCAGAGAGTAGTACCCGGGACCCGAGTCGCCGGCTGGCTCCTTCGGCACGAACACCGGGCTGCGGAACATCCAGTCGACGTGGTCGGCCTTCGGCGGTTTGATGATGTCGTCGAGGTACGTAATCGGGCCGGAATCAGCGGCCGTCTCCTTGAATCGATCCGTCCGTGACGACAGCGTGGGGGCGGCGTTGCCGGCTGGCCGGTCGAAGTCTGACAGGAACACTGCCATGAACTCGCCACCTTCGTCTTCCCTCTCCTTCGGCATTCTAGAGTCAACCGAGCGTAGGACCCAGTTGTCGTGCAGCTGCTGTTTGCGCGTAGTAAGAAGTGTATAACCCCCAACGCTATCAAAAGCACGAAAGAGAGAGGCCAAGCTAGTTCCGCGGTGGCTCCCTGGGAGGGACAGGGACGGCGTTAGTCTCGCCATAGCAGTCCCAGGGCCTTTCCCCCACCCACTTATATGTGTTCTCGCTGTCATCGCTACCGCGCTGACAATTTCGAGAGAGTTAGATTTCAGGAACCATATCTCCTGGGAGTATCCGGTCGCCCTCCACAAAAGACAGCTATGGTCGACCGTTATCGATGCAGATTCGAACTTGTCAGACCATCAGCATTATCTTTGCTGCGTGTGGAAAGGTGTACGCCCGCTACGACGTGATCAGCGCACCAAAACCGGCATTATCGGTTCACGCGACGTTCGTGCGGCTTAACCTACACGTGTTCTGGTTCAACCGCTGTGCCATCGTTCTTTTGAGCTGTAACAAATACTTTCTCCAGGGAAACAGAAATTGGTTGGCGCAAAAAACGGAGCTTTCTTGATCACGCGCGTATTTTGAGACGAGCGGGAGAGCGGGCGAACCCGCGTTCCACTGTCGTGGTTGAAAATTTCCGAATATGACCATACGTGTTTCGTGTCGATGATGTCGAGCGAGATAAAGTCAACGTCTTGCGTCAAGTGCGTCCCATTTGCTGCGCCGTGGCTGGATGGCTGCAGATGCCTGCGAACGGGGGGAGTGTTTGTGGATCAAAACAGTGGTCCGGCTCATGGTTGTGCACAAAGAAGAAGTCTCATTTTCACCACAAACATTTCCAAGTTGGGCTAATAAACAAAGTAACAGACGATCACCTTGTTCGATGATCATGAAGAATGAAGAGGTAAGGTTAGGATATCACTCATTCCGCGAAAACGTGTCATAGATTTTGCGTCGTGCGATCCGCCATGCCTAGGCCAAATTTTGAGCAAAATTCGGAATTTTTTTTTTGGGATGGAAACTAACCTCGGCGTGTATCGGCACCTTTTTGAACTCGATATAGCCAAAAATCTGACTCCCAGATGGCACTTTAGACGTTTTTCGGCCGATTTCAGGGCCCCCAAAAAAGCACTCTTCGGAGGAATCGAACCAAGTACCCCCAGACCACAGGCGAAAAAAACGCGGGCTTTTTCTTCGTTTTCATACGTTGGGCGATTTCATTTTTTGTATTTGAACGATCCTTCCGGAAGTTCGCGTGACCCGCCAGGAAATCTGTGGAAGTCTGCCGATACACCACCACTGCAGCAGTACCGGTACTACTGAGCTCACAAACGCTCGAACGCAGCGAGGAACCGAACCAGTGATGAAGAGAAAAATATTTTCGGATTTTTGGCACAAATAGCATAGCCGTCATTGCACTCACCAATGACTCTTTTGGTCGCCGGTTCGAGTCCCGCGGGTGGGTGTTTTTTTTTCTCAAAAAAAATTCGAGCGATCCGCCATGTTGAAGCACATTTTCGGGATTTTCCGCCAAATTTTTGGAGAACCGTGTAGTTCTGTCACTGAACCATATCGGCACCCCCGTAGATTTCTGGGGCGAGTCAAATCTGACTTGTTCCTGCATGCCGAGAAAAAAAAAGTCGATTTTCAGACCCCATTCTTTTGAGACCCGGCCTCCATTTATGGGGGGGGGGGGTCGGTCTAAATTTTTATCCGACCAGATATTCGGAAAGCCCTGTCCTCGGAGGATTCAATCGTGTCCTCAGAATATTGAAACCGACCATTTTCGCACCTACAGATGGAAGAAATCGGCAGAAAGCCAAAGAAAAGTCGTTTTTTATACACTCTTTCGTGGAATGAGTGATATGTTGTTATTCGCGTGTGTTTGGGATCTTCATGTCGTGCGCAGGCACAGTGAAAGAGTCGACTACGCGTGCAGGGACGCATGCACTTTCACAAAGGTGATATGAAAATTTTCAATATGGGTTGGTTCGTTTTCGTTTTGTAGGGCTCCCGACAAGATTTTCTTAATGTGCTATGAGACAGGTCTGAGATGTTGAAGTCATACATCTTGCCTCCGTTGCTGTGAAGAGGTAGCATGGGGTCGATGTATGTCGTGTCGTTGGCCGGTGTAGCACGCAACCTTTCCGCAGTCGAGCGAGACACGCCCAATGTCTTGACCCGCGATGAATCCACGGCATCGTACGCACCAGGTCCTGGCACGTCTTCGTCGTGGAGTTCACGAATTTCTTCATCGCGCGTCGAACGGCCTACTTCCGGCGCCTTTCCGCTGTTGGTGCTGGGGAGGTCGTAGAACGGAACAGTCGATGCGACGGGCTTCTCAACACGGCGTCCCGATAGGAAGGAAGACGTGTTGCGGTCCTTTTCAGTGCCAAGGTGCTGTTCGTAGGCGAATGGGTCCAAGACGGTCGCATTCGACGCGGGGCGCGCTCGCAGGGTGTCCAATCCCGATTGCGGCGAGCCCGACGACTGAACACCCGACCTCCGGACAGGGTCGTAAGTTCCGGGGCCGGGAACGTCCTCGTCGTGAAGTTCTCTGATCCCTTCGTCCCTCGTGCCGAGGCCGAACACAGGGGCCTTGTTCCTGTTGGTTCCGGGCAGATCGTAGTACGGCATTGAGGAGCTGCGGGGCTTCTCCTCCTGCCGGCCAGCCAGGAAAGAAGATGTCCTCCCGTCCTTCTGCGCGGCCAGCAAGTGCTCGTACGCGAACGGGTCGACTACGGTGGCGTCCGGTCCCGAGCGGGAGCCCAGTCTTTCGACTGTCGACTTCGGCAGCCCCGCTGCGTGAACGCCTGCAGGCAACACAGCATCGTAGGTCCCCGGTCCAGGTACATCCTCGTCGTGAAGCTCTCGGAGCACTTCGTCTCGAGTGGAGAAGCCGATGGCAGGTGCTTTCTTGTTGGTTTCCGGTAGGTCGTAGTATGGAACATTCGAGCTCTGGATCTTCTCCTGCGGGCGTCCAGTCTGAAACGAGGACGTTTTGCTGTCTTTCTCAGACGCAAAACGTCGTTCGTGTTCGAAGGGATCAAGAACTGTTCCATCACTGGCTGGACGGGCGGGCAGTCGTTCAACACTCGACTTGGGCAAAGCGGATGACTGAACGCCAGATAGGTTAACAGGATCGTAGCTACCTGGTCCAGGAACATCTTCGTCATGAAGCTCTCGAAGTCCTTCGTCTCGAGTGGAGAAGCCGATGGCAGGTGCGTTCTTGTTGTTCGTGTCCGGTAGGTCGTAGTATGGAACTGTCGAGCTCTGGATCTTTTCCTGCGGGCGTCCAGTCTGAAATGAGGACGTTTTGCTGTCTTTCTCGGACGCAAAACGTTGTTCGTGTGCGAAGGGATCAAGAACTGTTCCATCAGTGGCTGGACGGGCGGGCAGTCGTTCAACACTCGTTTTCGGCAGACCGGACAGCTGGACACCAGACTTGTCGACAACATCATAGGCCCCAGGCCCGGGAACATCTTCGTCGTGCAGTTCTCGAAGTCCTTCGTCTCGAGTGGAGAAGCCGATGGCAGGTGCTTTCTTGTTGTTGGTTTCCGGTAGGTCGTAGTATGGTACCGTCGAGCTCTGTATCTTCTCCTGCGGGCGTCCAGTCTGAAACGAGGACGTTTTGCTGTCTTTCTCGGACGCAAAACGTTGTTCGTGTGCGAAGGGATCAAGAACTGTTCCATCAGTGGCTGGACGGGCGGGCAGTCGTTCAACACTCGTCTTCGGCAGCCCCGTCAACTGGACACCAGACTTGTCGACAACATCATAAGCCCCAGGCCCAGGAACATCTTCGTCGTGTAGTTCTCGAAGTCCTTCGTCTCGAGTTGAGAAGCCGATGGCAGGTGCTTTCTTGTTGTTCGTGTCCGGTAGGTCGTAGTATGGTACTGTCGAGCTCTGGATCTGCTCCTGCGGGCGTCCAGTCTGAAACGAGGACGTTTTGCTGTCTTTCTCGGACGCAAGACGTTGTTCGTTTGCGAATGGATCAAGAACTGTTCCATCAGTGGCTGGACGGGCGGGCAGTCGTTCAACACTCGTCTTCGGCAGACCCGTCAACTGGACACCAGACTTGTCGACAACATCATAGGCCCCAGGCCCAGGAACGTCTTCATCATGAAGCTCACGAAGCCCTTCGTCTCGTGTTGAGAAGCCGATGGCGGGTGCTTTCTTGTTGTTCGTGTCCGGTAGGTCGTAGTATGGTACTGTCGAGCTCTGGATCTTCTCCTGCGGGCGTCCAGTCTGAAATGAGGACGTTTTGCTGTCTTTCTCGGACGCAAAACGTTGTTCGTGTGCGAAGGGATCAAGAACTGTTCCATCAGTGGCTGGACGGGCGGGCAGTCGTTCAACACTCGTCTTCGGCAGACCCGTCAACTGGACACCAGACTTGTCGACAACATCATAGGCCCCAGGCCCAGGAACGTCTTCATCATGAAGCTCACGAAGCCCTTCGTCTCGTGTTGAGAAGCCGATAGCAGGTGCTTTCTTGTTGTTCGTGTCCGGTAGGTCGTAGTATGGTACCGTCGAGCTCTGGATCCTCTCCTGCGGGCGTCCAGTCTGAAACGAGGACGTTTTGCTGTCTTTCTCGGACGCAAAACGTTGTTCGTGTGCGAAGGGATCAAGAACTGTTCCATCAGTGGCTGGACAGGCGGGCAGTCGTTCAACACTCGTCTTCGGCAGACCCGTCAACTGGACACCAGACTTGTCGACAACATCATAGGCCCCAGGCCCGGGAACATCTTCGTCGTGCAGTTCTCGAAGTCCTTCGTCTCGAGTTGAGAAACCGATGGCAGGTGCTTTCTTGTTGTTCGTGTCCGGTAGGTCGTAGTATGGTACTGTCGAGCTCTGGATCTTCTCCTGCGGGCGTCCAGTCTGAAACGAGGACGTTTTGCTGTCTTTCTCGGACGCAAGACGTTGTTCGTTTGCGAATGGATCAAGAACTGTTCCATCAGTTGCTGGACGGGCGGGCAGTCGTTCAACACTCGTCTTCGGCAGACCCGTCAACTGGACACCAGACTTGTCGACAACATCGTAGGCCCCAGGCCCGGGAACATCTTCGTCGTGCAGTTCTCGAAGTCCTTCGTCTCGAGTTGAGAAACCGATGGCAGGTGCTTTCTTGTTGTTCGTGTCCGGTAGGTCGTAGTATGGAACTGTCGAGCTCTGGATCTTTTCCTGCGGGCGTCCAGTCTGAGATGAGGACGTTTTGCTGTCTTTCTCGGACGCAAAACGTTGTTCGTGTGCGAAGGGATCAAGAACTGTTCCATCAGTGGCTGGACGGGCGGGCAGTCGTTCAACACTCGTCTTCGGCAGACCCGTCAACTGGACACCAGACTTGTCGACAACATCGTAGGCCCCAGGCCCGGGAACATCTTCGTCGTGCAGTTCTCGAAGTCCTTCGTCTCGAGTTGAGAAACCGATGGCAGGTGCTTTCTTGTTGTTCGTGTCCGGTAGGTCGTAGTATGGTACTGTCGAGCTCTGGATCTTTTCCTGCGGGCGTCCAGTCTGAAACGAGGACGTTTTGCTGTCTTTCTCGGACGCAAGACGTTGTTCATGAGCGAAGGGATCAAGAACTGTTCCATCAGTGGCTGGACGGGCGGGCAGTCGTTCAACACTCGTCTTCGGCAGACCCGTCAACTGGACGCCAGACTTGTCGACGATATCATAGGCCCCAGGCCCAGGAACGTCTTCATCATGAAGCTCACGAAGCCCTTCGTCTCGTGTTGAGAAGCCGATAGCAGGTGCTTTCTTGTTGTTCGTGTCCGGTAGGTCGTAGTATGGTACCGTCGAGCTCTGGATCTTCTCCTGCGGGCGTCCAGTCTGAAACGAGGACGTTTTGCTGTCTTTCTCGGACGCAAAACGTTGTTCGTGTGCGAAGGGATCAAGAACTGTTCCATCAGTGGCTGGACGGGCGGGCAGTCGTTCAACACTCGTCTTCGGCAAACCCGTCGACTGGATGCCTGACTTGTCGACAACATCATAAGCCCCAGGCCCAGGAACATCTTCGTCGTGCAGTTCTCGAAGTCCTTCGTCTCGAGTTGAGAAGCCGATGCCAGGTGCTTTCTTGTTGTTCGTGTCCGGTAGGTCGTAGTATGGCACATTCGAGCTCTGGATCCTTTCCTGCGGGCGTCCAGTCTGAAACGAGGAAGTTTTGCTGTCTTTTTCGGACGCAAGACGTTGCTCATGAGCGAACGGATCAAGAACTGTTCCATCAGTGGCTGGACGGGCGGGCAATCGTTCAACACTAGTCTTCGGCAGACCGGAAAGCTGGACACCAGACTTGTCGACAACATCATAGGCCCCAGGTCCGGGAACATCTTCGTCGTGCAGTTCTCGAAGCCCTTCGTCTCGAGTTGAGAAACCGATGGCAGGTGCTTTCTTGTTGTTCGTGTCCGGTAGGTCGTAGTACGGTACTGTCGAGCTCTGGACCTTCTCCTGCGGGCGTCCAGTCTGAAACGACGACGTTTTGCTGTCTTTCTCACACGCAAAACGTTGTTCGTGAGCGAACGGATCAAGAACTGTTCCATCACTGGCTGGACGGGCGGGCAATCGTTCAACACTCGTCTTCGGCAGACCGGAAAGCTGGACACCAGACTTGTCGACAACATCATAGGCCCCAGGCCCGGGAACATCTTCGTCGTGCAGTTCTCGAAGCCCTTCGTCTCGAGTTGAGAAACTGATGGTAGGTGCTTTCTTGTTGTTGGTGTCTGGTAGATCGTTGTATGGTAGTGTCGAACTCTGGATCTTCTCCTGCGGGCGTCCTGTCTTGAAAGAAGATGTCTTACTGTCTTTCTCGGACGCAAGACGTTGCTCGTGAGCAAATGGATCAAGAACTGTTCCATCAGTGGCTGAACGGGCTGGCAGTCGTTCAACACTCGACTTGGGCAAACCGGATGACTGAACGCCAGATAGGTTTACAGGATCGTAGGCACCAGGGCCAGGAACATCTTTGTCATGCAGTTCTCGGAGTCCTTCATCTCGAGTGGAGAACCCAATGCCAGGAGCTTTCTTATTGTTAGTGTCCGGTAGGTCGTAGTATGGTACTGTAGAGCTCTGGATTTTTTCCTGAGGACGGCCAGTCTTAAAGGAAGACGTCGTACTGTCCCGCTCGGCAGCAAGGCGTTGTTCATGAGCGAAAGGATCCAGGACTGTACCGTCCGAAGCAGAACGGGCAGGTAGTCGTTCAACACTCGATTTGGGTAGACCTGATGCTTTTACGCCCGACGTGTCTACGGGATCGTAGGCACCAGGTCCGGGAACGTCTTCGTCATGAAGCTCTCGGAGTCCTTCGTCTCGTGTAGAGAAGCCGATGGCAGGTGCTTTCTTGTTGTTGGTGTCTGGTAGATCGTAGAAGGGGACAGTTGAACTCGTCGGTTTCTCATCGGGACGACCGGTCTTGAATGAGGAGGTTTTGCTATCTCTCTGAGCTGCAAGGTGTTGCTCATAGGCAAAGGGATCGAGAACTGTTCCATCGGATGCAGGACGAGCTGGGAGGCGCACTACACTGGACTTGGGTAGACCTGACAATTGTACCCCCGATAGGTCTACAGGATCGTAGGCACCAGGCCCTGGAACATCTTCGTCGTGCAGTTCTCGAAGTCCTTCGTCTCGAGTGGAGAAGCCGATGCCAGGTGCTTTCTTGTTGTTCGTGTCAGGTAGGTCGTAATACGGCACTGTAGAACTTTGAGGCTTCTCTTGTGGGCGGCCAGTTAGGAAGGAAGACGTCTTGCTGTCTTTCTCGGCAGCAAGTCGTTGTTCGTGTGCAAAAGGATCCAGGACTGTACCGTCCGAAGCAGGACGGGCGGGTAGTCGTTCAACACTCGATTTGGGTAGACCTGACGCTTGTGCGCCTGACTTGTCAAGAGGATCGTAGGCACCTGGTCCTGGAACGTCTTCGTCATGGAGCTCTCGGAGTCCTTCATCTCGGGTAGAGAAGCCGATGGCAGGTGCTTTCTTGTTGTTCGTGTCCGGTAGGTCGTAATATGGTACTGTCGAGCTCTGGATCTTCTCCTGCGGGCGTCCAGTCTGAAACGAGGACGTTTTGCTGTCTTTCTCGGACGCAAGACGTTGCTCGTGAGCAAATGGGTCAAGAACTGTTCCATCAGTTGCGGGACGGGCGGGCAGGCGTTCAACACTCGACTTGGGCAAACCGGATGACTGAACGCCCGATGGGTTTACAGGATCGTAGGCACCAGGTCCTGGAACGTCTTCGTCATGCAGTTCTCGGATTCCTTCGTCTCGAGTGGAGAACCCAAGGCCAGGAGCTTTCTTATTGTTAGTGTCCGGTAGGTCGTAGTATGGTACTGTAGAGCTCTGGATTTTTTCCTGAGGACGGCCAGTCTTAAAGGAAGACGTCTTACTGTCCCGCTCGGCAGCAAGGCGTTGTTCATGAGCAAAAGGATCCAGGACTGTACCGTCCGAAGCAGGACGGGCAGGTAGTCGTTCAACACTCGACTTGGGTAGACCTGACGATTGTACACCCGATAGGTCTACGGGATCGTAGGCACCAGGCCCTGGTACGTCTTCGTCATGAAGCTCTCGAAGTCCTTCGTCTCGGGTAGAGAAGCCGATGGCGGGTGCTTTCTTGTTGTTGGTGTCTGGTAGATCGTAGAAGGGGACGGTGGAACTCGTCGGTTTCTCGTCGGGACGACCGGTCTTGAATGAGGAGGTTTTGCTGTCTCTCTGAGCTGCAAGATGTTGCTCATAGGCAAAGGGATCGAGAACTGTTCCGTCTGATGCAGGACGAGCTGGGAGGCGCACTACACTGGACTTGGGTAGAGCTGACAATTGTACCCCCGATAGGTCTACAGGATCGTAGGCACCAGGCCCTGGAACGTCTTCATCATGAAGCTCTCGAAGTCCTTCGTCTCGAGTGGAGAAGCCGATGCCAGGTGCTTTCTTGTTGTTCGTGTCAGGTAGGTCGTAATACGGCACTGTAGAACTTTGAGGCTTCTCTTGTGGGCGGCCAGTTAGGAAGGAAGACGTCTTGCTGTCTTTCTCGGCAGCAAGTCGTTGTTCGTGTGCAAAAGGATCCAGGACTGTACCGTCCGAAGCAGGACGGGCGGGTAGTCGTTCAACACTCGATTTGGGTAGACCTGACGCTTGTGCGCCTGACTTGTCAAGAGGATCGTAGGCACCTGGTCCTGGAACGTCTTCGTCATGGAGCTCTCGGAGTCCTTCATCTCGGGTAGAGAAGCCGATGGCAGGTGCTTTCTTGTTGTTCGTGTCCGGTAGGTCGTAATATGGTACTGTCGAGCTCTGGATTTTCTCCTGCGGGCGTCCAGTCTGAAACGAGGACGTTTTGCTGTCTTTCTCGGACGCAAGTTGCTCGCGAGCAAATGGGTCAAGAACTGTTCCATCAGTTGCTGGACGGGCGGGCAGGCGTTCAACACTCGACTTGGGCAAACCGGATGACTGAACGCCCGATGGGTTTACAGGATCGTAGGCACCAGGTCCTGGAACGTCTTCGTCATGCAGTTCTCGGATTCCTTCGTCTCGAGTGGAGAACCCAAGGCCAGGAGCTTTCTTATTGTTAGTGTCCGGTAGGTCGTAGTATGGTACTGTAGAGCTCTGGATTTTTTCCTGAGGACGGCCAGTCTTAAAGGAAGACGTCTTACTGTCCCGCTCGGCAGCAAGGCGTTGTTCATGAGCGAAAGGATCCAGGACTGTACCGTCCGAAGCAGGCCGGGCAGGTAGTCGTTCAACACTCGATTTGGGTACGCCTGACGCTTGTACGCCCGACGTGTCTACGGGATCGTAGGCACCAGGTCCTGGAACGTCTTCGTCATGAAGCTCTCGGAGTCCTTCGTCTCGAGTTGAGAAGCCGATGGCAGGTGCTTTCTTGTTGTTGGTGTCTGGTAGATCGTAGAAGGGGACGGTTGAACTCGTCGGTTTCTCGTCGGGACGACCGGTCTTGAATGAGGAGGTTTTGCTGTCTCTCTGAGCTGCAAGATGCTGCTCATAGGCAAAGGGATCGAGAACTGTTCCATCTGATGCAGGACGAGCTGGGAGGCGCACTACACTGGACTTGGGTAGACCTGATGACTGTACCCCCGATAGGTCTACAGGATCATAGGCACCAGGTCCTGGAACGTCTTCATCATGCAGTTCTCGGAGTCCTTCGTCTCGAGTGGAGAACCCAATACCAGGAGCTTTCTTATTGTTAGTGTCCGGTAGGTCGTAGTATGGTACTGTAGAGCTCTGGATTTTTTCCTGAGGACGGCCAGTCTTAAAGGAAGACGTCTTGCTGTCCTGCTCGGCAGCAAGGCGTTGTTCATGAGCGAACGGATCCAGGACTGTACCGTCCGAAGCAGGCCGGGCAGGTAGTCGTTCAACACTCGATTTGGGTAGACCTGATGCTTGTACGCCTGACCTGTCTACAGGATCGTAGGCACCAGGTCCTGGAACGTCTTCGTCATGAAGCTCTCGGAGTCCTTCGTCTCGGGTAGAGAAGCCGATGGCGGGTGCTTTCTTGTTGTTCGTGTCCGGTAGATCGTAGTATGGTACTGTCGAGCTCAGGATCTTCTCCTGCGGGCGTCCAGTCTGAAACGAGGACGTTTTGCTGTCTTTCTCGGACGCAAGACGTCGCTCGTGAGCAAATGGGTCAAGAACTGTTCCATCAGTTGCTGGACGGGCGGGCAGTCGTTCAACACTCGACTTGGGCAAACCGGATGACTGAACACCAGATAGGTTTACAGGATCGTAGGCACCTGGTCCTGGAACGTCTTCGTCATGCAGTTCTCGGAGTCCTTCGTCTCGAGTGGAGAACCCAAGGCCAGGAGCTTTCTTATTGTTAGTGTCCGGTAGGTCGTAGTATGGTACTGTAGAGCTCTGGATTTTTTCCTGAGGACGGCCAGTCTTAAAGGAAGACGTCTTGCTGTCCCGCTCGGCAGCAAGGCGTTGTTCATGAGCGAACGGATCCAGGACTGTACCATCCGAAGCAGGCCGGGCAGGTAGTCGTTCAACACTCGATTTGGGTAGACCTGATGCTTGTACGCCTGACCTGTCTACAGGATCGTAGGCACCAGGTCCTGGTACGTCTTCGTCATGAAGCTCTCGGAGTCCTTCGTCTCGGGTAGAGAAGCCGATGGCGGGTGCTTTCTTGTTGTTCGTGTCCGGTAGATCGTAGTATGGTACTGTCGAGCTCAGGATCTTCTCCTGCGGGCGTCCAGTCTGAAACGAGGACGTTTTGCTGTCTTTCTCGGACGCAAGACGTCGCTCGTGAGCAAATGGGTCAAGAACTGTTCCATCAGTTGCTGGACGGGCGGGCAGTCGTTCAACACTCGACTTGGGCAAACCGGATGACTGAACACCAGATAGGTTTACAGGATCGTAGGCACCTGGTCCTGGAACGTCTTCGTCATGCAGTTCTCGGAGTCCTTCGTCTCGAGTGGAGAACCCAAGGCCAGGAGCTTTCTTATTGTTAGTGTCCGGTAGGTCGTAGTATGGTACTGTAGAGCTCTGGATTTTTTCCTGAGGACGGCCAGTCTTAAAGGAAGACGTCTTACTGTCCCGCTCGGCAGCAAGGCGTTGTTCATGGGCGAAAGGATCCAGGACTGTACCGTCCGAAGCAGGCCGAGCAGGTAGTCGTTCAACACTCGATTTGGGTAGGCCTGACGCTTGTACGCCCGACGTGTCTATGGGATCGTAGGCACCTGGTCCTGGAACGTCTTCGTCATGAAGCTCTAGGAGTCCTTCGTCTCGGGTAGAGAAGCCGATGGCAGGTGCTTTCTTGTTGTTGGTGTCTGGTAGATCGTAGAAGGGGACGGTTGAACTCGTCGGTTTCTCGTCGGGACGACCGGTCTTGAATGAGGAGGTTTTGCTGTCTCTCTGAGCTGCAAGACGCTGTTCATAGGCAAAGGGATCGAGAACTGTTCCATCGGATGCAGGACGAGCCGGGAGGCGCACTACACTGGACTTGGGTAGACCTGATGATTGTACCCCCGATAGGTCTACAGGATCGTAGGCACCAGGTCCTGGAACGTCTTCATCATGAAGCTCTCGGAGTCCTTCGTCTCGGGTGGAGAAGCCGATGACCGGTGCTTTTTTGTTGTTGGAGTCGGGAAGATCGTAGAATGGAACAGTCGAACTGCGCGGCTTGTCCTCAGGACGGCCAGTTTTGAACGAGGATGTCATGCTACCTCGTTCGGCAGCGAGGCGTTGTTCATAAGCAAAAGGGTCGAGGACGGTGCCGTCCGCAGCTGGACGGACGGGCAGGCGTGGGGTGGTGCACTTGGGGACGCCGGAAGAAGCGCTGCGCCTGGGGAGGACGGCGTCATACGCGCCAGGCCCAGGAACGTCTTCGTCGTGAAGCTCTCGGAGGCCTTCGTCTCGGGTGGAGAAGCCGATGGCAGGGGCCTTCTTGTTGTTGGTATCGGGCAAGTCGTAGAAAGGCACACGCGAGCTTCGGGTCTTGTCCTGAGGTCGCCCGGTCTTGAAGGAAGATGTGCGACTGTCCCTCTCAGAAGCAAGGCGCAGTTCGTAGGCGAAAGGATCCAGAACGGTGCCGTCCGTGGCTGGACGGACAGGCAGACGTGGAGAAGTACACTTTGCGACGCCGGAAGAAGCACTGCGCCGCGGAAGGACGGGGTCATACGCGCCAGGCCCGGGAACGTCTTCGTCGTGAAGCTCTCGGAGTCCTTCGTCTCGGGTGGAGAAGCCGAAGGCGGGGGCCTTCTTGCTGTTGGTGTCGGGCAAGTCGTAGAACGGCACACTCGAGCTTTTCGGCTTGTCCTGAGGTCGCCCGGTCTTGAAGGAAGACGTGCGACTGTCTCTCTCAGAAGCAAGGCGCTGTTCGTAGGCGAAAGGGTCCAGGACGGTGCCGTCGGTGGCTGGCCGGACAGGCAGGCGTGGAGAGGTACACTTTGCGACGCCGGTAGAAGAGCGGCGACTGGGAATCACGGGGTCATACGCGCCAGGCCCAGGTTGGTCGGAGGAGTGAAGGTCGGGGAGAAGGGGGTCGCGCGGGGAGTATCCGATGACAGGGGCCTGCTTGCTGTTGGTGGTGTCCGGTAGGTCGTAGAAGGGGACGGTCGACTGCTCGACTCTAACGTCGGGGCGGCCGCTGCGGAAGGAGGACGTCGGGTGGTCTTTGTCATGGAGCAGCTGGGCGGAGCGGGTGTCGGGGGATATGTAGGAGACCGCTTGGGAGGCAGCTTTGGGAGGTTGGAACCGTGGAGTCGATCTCCAGGGGTGGCTGGACGGCTGCTTGACGTGGGGGTAGGGGTAGTCGCGGAGATCCTCTTCCAGGTCTTTGAAGCGGGCGGAATTGCTGGCGAGTGCGCTGCGGGCAGAGGCTGGGGTTTCCGACGGCGGCGCGTGGCCTCGCATCGTCTCCGGCGGCCGCTCCTTCTTCTTCGCCTTCCGGGCCCGGATCTGGCCGAGCACCGAGCCGGGCGGGTACTTCTGCTTCCCATGACCTGGCGGCATCGTGGTACCAACCCCGTGAGGAGGCACCCCCCCTTCCGGCCGCCCCCTTTACCAAAAGAAAAAGAAGAAAAGCCTCAGGCCCCTGTTGTTTGAGCTGCGTATTGGCACGGTTTTTGGAGTTGTAGTTCGCTTGAGAATCCGGGATTTTAGAGACTCCGGGTGACCTTCGTCGAATGGGTTCTTTTAAAGCTAATACGTACTGGGTGGGTTTGGGGGGCATGCATGGCTTCTTTCGTGTACACTTTACTTGCTCGCTTTGGCGAGTCAGGTTCGAAACAAGGTGTAGGTTGATAAAACGCCCGCAAAATGTGTCGCCAAACCGGTGGGACCCTGAAAGACCCCTGAAAGACCCCTCTTTTGCCGGAAACTGGGGTCGTCAGAAACCCAAAACTGGAAACCTACCACTCAGTGTGTTGAAATTCAATGCACGGGGTAACCCCTGGAGCGGAGTATAGCCCAAGTTGTCAGCATCATCACGTCACAGCTCGGCTGCTCGTGGTGGTCACGCGCTGATCTAAACTGCAGCCTCGTTTGGTAAAGGCCCCCTGCTTCATGACCCATGTGCTGCTGGTTGCAACAAGTATCTGGGAGCAACCGCCTCTTGTTACTTCGGGGGTTTAAGTTCAGGGCTTGAAGTAGGTAACGGCTAGATCGAAGTATGACCCACTTGTGACTTTCACCAGTCGTCTTTGGGTTTCCGACACGCAGGGGAAGATAGAGCGTGGGAGGATACCAGCTTTTTCCACCCGGCACTCTCAAGACTCCTGGTGCAAGCACCTGTGATCTGCATTCGCTCGTTGCTTTAGTGTAATCTCTAGAATTCGGAAGGAGCAGAAAGAAGGAAGGGGGAACCACGTGAGAACATCGGCTAGAGGTGTGAGGCTAGACCGCGAGTAACCCGACATTATTCTGTCTTCGGCGCCTCCTACAACGACGGTGGCCCCTCTGCGCCAGCACACGAAGGAACTGCAAGAACCCTCCCCGTGCAAAACTGCAGAATGGGAAAAGTATCGAAAGCACATGTAGCCCTTTTTCCAAAGCAGCCTTCGTGTACTGTGTACTTCGACAATAACTAGAGGTGGGAACCCTGTTTTTTTTCTGCTTTTTGTTGACACCGGGTTTGCCATACCCGAGTTCTACCGAACGTTCTAAATACCACAGGCTTCGGTATTTTATTGGTACATGTTTTCCCATGCACCACACGAGACAAAACTCAAGTGGTGCAGCATAATAAAGACCTTAATCGTCAAGAACGGCGTACTTTTTAGCGTTTCTTTCGGGTTCGCACTTTTGTCCCGGATCCTCAGGGTCTCACAAATATGCAGAGCTTCAACCTGCTGACTGCTGCGGCTCGTCGAGACCCCCCCCAGCAGTTTTTTGATTGCGTCGAAACGAATTGATTGCAAACGTTTGCCTCTAGCACAGCAAAAAGTGAGTTTCACAAAAGAAAAGAAGGGGTCTATGATTATATTTGGTTGGAACCCCCTTCCGGGGTATTCTGGTATCTGGTTACGGTGTAGCTTGGAAACTTCTCCTTCTCTTGTCCTCCTGGGAAGCTCAACAAAGGGGAGGGGCCCACCGTCGTCGGACTCGATACTCTTCTTGTAACGCATCGACGGTCTCGGCACCTCACTGGAAGCTCTCAACAAGCCAATTGTTGAGGAGACCCAAGGGGGCTCCTGGATCACATTCTCACTCTTCGCCGACGATGACGGCGTCGTGGTCTCTTCCCCAAGCCGCGCCCCACTTGAGACGTACACCTAAACGTGGTCGAGGACTGGACGATCGACTGGAGTCTCTCACACTGTGATGCTGCGGCGCTCTTAAGCAGGTTTATTGCCCTAAGCACCGAGCAGCGGAGCCCAAGAAAGAGCTTGTGCCTTGAGACAGGCCTAGACAGGACTCCAGGTAACTCATCCTTTTGCTTCCCGCCCCCCCCATCGTGCTAGAGGCCCCCAACCCCGGCTGGTGGTGTTTCACGGTTACAAGACGTCTCGAATCAGGGCGAGAGAAGGCGAGTCTGGGCCGAGTGGCAGAGTCGTCACCTATGCCTAGTGGCGGCGCCACGGCTCTGTCGGATCGAAGAACCGCGTGATACCGGGCACTGGACACGGGAAGAATGGATTCCTCTTGCACGCTTCACCCCGTCACGTCGCCCGACGAAGCCCGGAGCGCCTGCCTCGCTCGAAACAGCTTCTGAAGCTCCATCTGCACCTCCGCATCCGGTGCCGCCGCCTTGGGTTGCACGTACTTCGGACTGGTTCGCACGGAATGCACAGTGCTCTGCAGCATTTCGCTTTCCTTTTCGTTCTCCACCCTCTCCGCCACTCTCTGCGCGTGCTGCTGGTCGGAGAAAGCTTTCATGCTGGAAGTCCTGTCCAGCCGGCCGCCGTTCTCCTGCCACTTCCTCAAAGTCCACCAGTTCTCAAAGTCCTGCGTGAGCTTCGCCGACACCCCCTTCAGAATGCCCTGGAAATGCTCATACACCCTCTTTTCCTCGCTGAGCTGGGCCACAAGGCTGCGGTACGCTTCTTTCGCTTTGTCGAGCTTGTCGAACAGCTGTGTTTTTTGGGGGTTTTCAAGGGAGTGGGGCATGCATGCCTTCTTTCGTGTACACTTCATATGAGTCGATGCCAAAAGGGGGGGGGGGGAAATGTTTCTTGGGTTTGAAGAGCGCGTGGTGCTTGCACCACTGAGGCCAGGTTATTTAACCGCGGATTTAGTGAAGGATTGTTCAGGAAACGGTCGCGAGCGAAACCCGACCAGGTAACGACCATTTCACTGTCTTCTTTGTTTTGTGATGCGAACATCACGAGGTGCTGTCCGAAGACACCGCCCACGTGAGCACTGTTAAGCAGCGGTTGCCAGATACTCCCGTAGCACCTATTCACGGGTTTGCAGGGGTAAAAAGGAAGCCCGGGTTGGGGAGGGTGGTGGGTTTGGTGCGTAGTATTCTTCTTTCTTTGTTCTTTCTCGGTTCTGGTGGTGCTGCTCCTTCCTTCTCGTCCTGTGTTGGGTTACGACTTTTTTTGTTCTTTATCGGTTCTGAGCGTTTCCATATGCCTTTTCCTGCTTTGACATGCAGTCCCTTCCAAACTGTACCTCTCTTGGTGTTCGGGGGTTGGGCCGTATGGTAACGTCTCGGGAAACGAAGTTGGGGGGGGGTTTGGGCGGAAAAATCCCCGCATAGTTCACCAGGGTCTGACGGGTACTGAGGCCCCATACCCTTCCTAAAACATCATTCTGCGTTCAAATACGCCCTCAGAAGCCTCCGGAGAGCCTTCTATGATGTCCCAAATGCGATTTTGTGGGTTTTTAGGGGGTCCCCCCGTCTGCTGGCCGTAAACCGCCGGGGGGGGGTAGATGGGGGGGGGGGTACCCACCCCCACCCAGGGTTAGCAACTTCGTTTTGGGTCTCAGGCTTAGTATCAGCACTGCCCCCCCCCCCCCTTTTGGCATCGTACCATATGCTTTTTGTGTTTCGGTTTCCGAGGAATTCCGCATGGGCGTACAGATTGGTGTTTTTGAATAGGGTAAGGTGCCGTAGGGGACTAGTCCCAATGTGAAATGTGCCCTTAGGGGACTAGTCCCACTTGGAAATTGTTACCTTGACTTTTGTCAGGGAAATGCACTTCGCAGATTTTGAGAAATTTTCGTTTTTTCCAGATTTTGGAAAAATCGGCAAAAATGGCCAAAAGTGGCCAAAAATAGTCAAAATCTGGAAAATCTGGAAAAATCGGCAAAAATGGCCAAAGTCTGGAAAAATCGGCAAAGATGGCCAAAATCTGCCAAAATCTGGAAAAATCGGCAAAAATGGCCGAAAATGGCCAGAATCTGGCAAAATCGGCCAAAATTGGCCAAAATCCTAAAAATCCGAAAAATCTGAAAACTTCCGAAAATTTGCTAAAAATTTGCGAAGTACACTTCCCTGGCAAAAAGTCCAATGAAATTGTTTGCCCTTAGGGGACTAGTCCCCTGAGGGCACATTTTCATTGGGAAGTACTGGGAAATGCACTTAGCAACTTTTTTGCAAACTCTTACCAGGAATTGTAATGCAAAATAGGGACTAGTCCCCTAAAGGCACATTTCACATTGGGACTAGTCCCCTAAGGCACTTTTCCCTTTTGAATATTTTGCTTGTGTGTGAAATTCAGCCGCCTGGTGTGCTTGTGGTGCCGGTGCGTATCGTCTCTGAGCTAGACTTGATCTCGCATTTGCCAAGTGACCCACTCTGTTTCTTTTCTTTTTGGTCTAACCTCGATGAGCCTTCGCCTTTTGGGGTTTAGTGGCGGGCGTAAGCGTTAAAGCGTTCAACAAAAAAAGACCCACTTTGTAGGTGTATTGTTTCTCCCCCTGCAGCCTCCTTCGAAGTAAGCACAAGGCAGCCCCTCGAGTATTTTCTGACAAAACTCTGACCGCAACCCAACCCCCGGGAGCATACCATCTTCTCTTCTGGGTCGGCATCTTCCCACCCCTGCGTAGCCCTCTCCGCTCGCAGCTGCTGGATTTTTGCCTTTATGGCGGCTATCTGCTGAGAATGCTGGTTGATCTGTGCGTGTGTTGAGTTTTTCTAGCGTTATTTGTGGATTAGAAGGTCGGTATTTTAAAGTCTCCGGTTGACCGTAGAGGCTTGGGTATGGCGGGGGGTTGAGAAAAGTAAAAGAGTGCGACTCGTTTCGGGTGTTGTGTCACTCCGTTGTGAAACCTTGTGAAGTCCCCTAACGCGTTTAGAGGGTGCTTGGGCTTGGGTAGGGTGTGGTCGTTCTGCTGCGGCGTGAAAAGCCAGGGAGTTTCGACGCTAATCTTCGACTCTTGATTAAGTTCACCGGGTTGCGTGCTCGTCAGGAAGATCCCGGTGCCTGGCTTTTCTTCTGGGTGGTTTCGTGTTGATCGGCGGCTGTGTGTTACGAGGCACGGATTAGGGGATGAAAAAAGGAAAAAGAAATGGGGGAGAAAAAGAAGGGGGGGAGAGGGGGAGAGGGGAAGTTGGGGTTTTGAGGGTTGTCCTCGGGGTACGGGGGGGGTTTTTAGTGTTAACAATCTTGTGGGTTGCCCTTCAATGTATTGTGCAGGCTAAAAAAGACGTAGGCAGCGTGTTCTAGAGGTTGATCAGAATTCCTTACCTGAATACACACAGGGTAAATACAAGTGGGAAAACGATCAACCGGCACGCACAAACAAAACGAAGCGCCTGTCTTTTTTGAAAGTATGCTAATACTGCAGGGAATAACCACGAATCGGAGGGAGTCGGGAGAACCTAACGTAGCCAAAAGCAGGACCGACCCCGCAGTTCGTGAGAAAAAGCGAAGAATAAGGACACAGTTTGCGGATTGGCACGTTTCATCCACACCGCTGCTACTGGCTGCGTAGGTTCTGAGCTCTTTGCGGGCTTGCTCCGACGTGCAGTTCTGTGCAGGGGACGTCGCTATTCGTCTCGAGCTTGCGATCAACAAATACTACAGCAGGTCTACAGGGCTTCAGGACATCCGCCACCCGGATTACCTACAACGGAGGTGCTTTTTCAAAAGAAACCCAGTCTGAGTCGCGTTCGCATACCGTTGTCGCCAGATTGCGAGCTTGTTCGCACCGCTGGGCTTGCTCGTTCTTCTGCCGTTCGACCTGTTCGAACTTCCGCCACGACTTGCGGAACTCCTCGAACGCCCGCGTGGTGTCCTTGAACAGCCCGAGGCCGTGGGCGTCGAGCGTGTCCAAGTTGTAGTCCGACGCCAGCTTGTGCTGCATGGCCACCATTTTGACCTGGTCCTGCTGCGAGGCGCCGGGCCGCGCCTTTTGGTCGTACGAAACGGGCGAATACGCCCTCGCCCCCTCCTCCACGGACGGGGGGCGTGCGTCGGAGTCGCCTGTCTGGCACGCGACGGTCGATTTCTTCGCCTGGTACTTTTGTATGATACCAAGGAGCATGTTGGTCTCGCTTTCCTTCTGCTGGAGCTGGAGTTGGAGCTGGCTGACCTTGTGCTGGCTGTCGTGCGGTCGGGAAAGGGGGGGGTCGGCGGGTTTCCCGTTCAACGGTTCGGATACAGTCGAGGCTGGCGACTGCGTTCTGCTGTCCACCGCGCCGCCCTTCGCGAGGATCATTTGCCGCATCACGCGGAACGACTCAAAGATCCGCGCCAGGTCTCCATCCAGCCCCGTCAAGTTGCCGTCGTCTTCACCGGCGTTGACGTAGCGTACCACGGCGTCCTTGCAACGGTCCTTCTCCTCGGACGAAAGTATCCGATCACCCGCCTGGTCACCTGTAGTAGGTTGGATCGATTCCGTGAGCCTTATGATTGTTCACCTAATTAGCAGCACACTTACTTTGTGCTTCGGATGGCGGCCGCCACCTCGACTTCCTTCAAAAGAGGCCGCCTGGTCAAAGAACTGAGGGGTGTTGCTGTTGTCTTGTTTTATTGCGAAACAATATCTACCGTGAGTGCTTGTTCCGACGAAGGCTCGAGGGGGCGAAAGCGTACTTCGCAACTGTAATCTATACACGACGGTTACTTGTGCTATTAAAGCGGTCGGTTTTTTTGAAGTCTCTACTTGACTTGTGAGGCAGGGGGAGCAGCCCTCTTGCTAAGGATCAGCCACTTTGGCCGGATGGCCGGATAAACGAGACCCCCCAACAAGATGCCCGGGGGAGGTTTCCTTTGTGCTGTTGTAGCAGGTTCTGGTCATCTGTCAGCTTTCTCGAAAACACGGAAGTGCAGCGGAGAAAAACCCCCGGGGGGAACGCATCGGTCCTGGCCGGGCCACAACGCCCGGACATCTAACCACAGCTATACTCTGTTTCTTACGGGCTGCGGGCACATCTCCTTCCGTTGCGATTGCGCAACTGGCGGCCGCAACCTGAAAACGACGGTTTCTTGTGCTATTAAAGTGGTCGGTTTGTTTGAAGTCTCCATTTGACTTGTGAGGCAGGGGGAGCAGCCCCCTTGCTAAGGATCAGCCACTTTGGCCGGATGGCCGGATAAACGAGACCCCCCAACAAGATGCCCGGGGGAGGTTTCCTTTGTGCTGTTGTAGCAGGTTCTGGTCATCTGTCAGCTTTCTCGAAAACACGGAAGTGCGGCGGAGAAAAACCCCCGGGGGGAACGCATCGGTCCTGGCCGGGCCACAACGCCCGGACATCTAACCACAGCTATACTCTGTTTCTTACGGGCGGCGGGCACATCTCCTTCCGTTGTGATTGCGCAACTGGCGGCCGCAACCTGAAAAATGCAGTACACTTTGTTCAACTCATATTTAGCTAAAGTTCGCTTGAAATTCCGGGAATTTTGAGTCTCCGTGTGACCGTTCATGAATGGGTTCTCTTGGAGCAAGAAGGGGCTATTTGGTTCCGGGTTGTATATTTAGCACGCTTTCGTTATGGGTTCTGGCTAGCCTATTTCTCGGCAAATAAGGAAAACGTTCTTCGATCATGCCTCAGCACAACCAGTTGGGTTCTCTGTTCGAAATCCCCCTCGGACCAACCCCTGCTGCCGATAGCCGGATGGCCTGCTAGTTCATTACCGCATGGTGCGTCCTGGCTGTAGCGTTCTTCGCAGCCGGGATCACGTTCTACGCAAACAGAGCCGATGAAGACTTTGGAAAGGTGATCCGACTGGGCTCCTGGCGACATCACTGGACATAGCGGTATGCTGCTTTGCGCAGGATGGGGCCTGTACGCATCGACTCGCAATGGCGCGAGCTGGAAGAAATTGCTAATAGGCTGCGAATCGACAGCAGAACGCAATTCGACGCACTACCAGGAAATAGGGGTAGGTCTGATGGCCTATGATTGCCTGTGACAGACTGCTAATACACGTGATCGAATGCACTTGGACGCACTTCGAGGAAATAGGGGTGGACTGGATAGGCCAACCACCGAGTTGTGGAGTGCGGGCGAGCCATACCCTTGCGGTACATCGCGAGTTCCTCCTTGAGCGCGGCATTCTCCGCCTTCAGCTTCTTGACGAGGAGGGTGGGGTCGGTTTCTTCGTTGATGCGGGCGTTGACCTTGATCGATGCGACCCGCTGCGCGAACTTGCACGTGGACACGGTTTCGTCCATCCACGCGTCTTGTGGGTGCGCGGTGGCGAGCATCACCGTTTTGCAGTTCCCGCCGAGACTGTCCCGGAGGACCATCGTCATGAGAGACTGCCTGTAGGGGATGTGATCCCTCTTGCCGTCGGCCTTGTCGCACAGCGCGGTGATGACCTCCTGCAGGTAATGCAGGGAAAGATTGATGTACCGCGCCTCCTGCAGAAGCTTGCCCTCGGCGCCGGTCTTCTTCACTCGCTCGCTGCCGGCAAGATCGACCAAGTGGAGCTTCGACCGGCGCACCACAGCGCTGCCCGGCTGCTTCTGCTCGACAGATATCGTGAAGATGCAGTGACTCCGACTCGACATCTGCGGGGTCGTTGTATAATGGTTTAGCTTGAAGGGAATTGGTAGTAGTAGTAGTAGTAGTAGTAGTAGTAGTAGTAGTAGTAGTAGTAGTAGTAGTAGTAGTAGTAGTAGTAGTAGTAGTAGTAGTAGTAGTAGTAGTAGTAGTAGTAGTAGTAGTAGTAGTAGTAGTAGTAGTAGTAGTAGTAGTAGTAGTAGTAGTAGTAGTAGTAGTAGTAGTAGTAGTAGTAGTAGTAGTATTAGTAGTAGTAGTAGTAGTAGTAGTAGTAGTAGTAGTAGTAGTAGGAATTGGCAGCTAGCTTCTGGCCTCATCGCACTCGGTCTCGGCTTAGGTCTTCGGTCATTGTACTCAGGGTGGGCTTGGCTACCTACGCCATCCGGAGTATTCATCATCGGAAAGGGGAGGAAAGAGAAGTCAGACAGAACCTTGATAACTTGCAACTAGCGAATGGGATAGAGTGTGCCTGTTGACCATGTCAATGGGCCAACCAGGCGAGATCACAATCCATCCACCACTCCGCCAGTGAAAAACGTCCTCACCGCTTGGTGCGGCGTGGTCCCTCGCGGGACCACGCCGCACCAAGGATAGTCACCTCTGATGTGCGAGATTCGACGAGGACGCCCCCCCAACCTTTTTTACTGGCATCTACAAAGGCCGTTATAGACGGCCTCGCCGCTCCGGTTGGAAGACTGCGAGGTTTCAAAACCGAATCAATCCAGGTTTGCAGAGACGCCCGCACGCACGGGGAAATCGACACGTAATCGGACGGCAGCTTGGCTCCTCGATTCAACGCGTTGGTGACACGTCGGAGAAACTTCAGCGAAAACCAGAAGGACCCGGGGAAAATCCCCGCGATGGCCGATGCGTGCAGCAGGCGCCCTCCCAAGGTTTCCAACTCATGCGCCGGAACGGTCGCAGCACCCAGCACGTAGCGCGTTTCCAACAGCTTCCGCTTGAGCTTGCGGCACAGCGCCACCTGGTGTGACACATGATCCCACCGGACTCCGATGAACTCGTACTGCCGTGAGGCAGTTTGCGAATCCGTCTCTTTCCAAGTTAGGCCGCAGTCGGAGGCGGTCCGATCCAAACGTCGAGTGGCTTCGACGACGGACTTCTTTGTTCCGGCGTATCTGATGTTGTCGACCCACACATCGACAACCACAGAGCGCTCCGCAAACTCGGGCATCACGTAGTCCGGATGCCCGGCCGAAACGGCGGCAAGAGTGTGCATTATCTCCGGGGCACACGAATGCCCCATGGGGAGACGTGTCAACTCCCACCATGCGCCCTCCGCGTCGCAGAACCGGAAGAGCCGAGTTGCGCCTGGAGGAATGGCCACTGCGTAGAACCCCGTTCTGAAGTCCCGCGTCGTGCCACACTCCTCATGTACCGCGGTAAGGTACTTGGACACATGCCCCAATGGCACGTGCGCTTCGTAACCCTGGGCGTCGGCCACACGATTCCCATCGAACGACCACAAAATGAATCGCTGGCGCAACGCCCCGTCCTTCTCCTCGATGACGGTGAAGGGCACGTTTACCAGAGGGCCCGGACCAGGCGCTCGTCTGGCGATACCGTGTTTGGACAGCTCGCGCGCATGTCTAGGATCGAGTCGGGAAGGCGATCCCATTGACGGTAGAAGGTCGCCGGTTTCCGGTGAAAACGTCAGGCGCCACGTATCGTCAAAACGCTTGCGCGCCGCCGGTGTCATCCGATTCTTCAACTTCTCCACGTCCATACAGTCGATGGATGCTGCGTGAAGGGGAGCCTCCTTCTCTTCCTTCGTCCGAGGGAGCCGTGTCGAGCCGCCTCGTCTGGTGATCGAATGCCCGCCCGACTTCTCGAAGACATCCGACCGCAAGAAGCTGGTCACAGAAAGATCGTGACCTTCCCCGTCTCCAGGGCGCGTGCCATGTCGACGAGGCCACCGCCGTACCGAATCGTCATGTCGGATAGCGTCCCCGGGCCGCCCTTCTCCTCGTGCTTGCCCAGGCGATCGACGAGGTGCGGCGGGATCGGTTCCCCGCGTGCCATCAGCGCGAACAGCTGCGTCATCGCCCCTCTCTTGATCGAGTGAGCGGAGAACCCGCTCATCGTCGGAGTTCGGGCCCAGGTAGCATCCAAGGTCGTTGCCGTCATCGCCGAGAGCTGCCGGAACGGCGCACAGACCTGATAGAGGGCCGCAATCTCGGCGGTCAGGTGCCCCTTCACGACAGTGAATCTCGACGCCCGGAAGGGGTTGCGGCGGCGGCCCTTCGGCGTCTGCATCCAGTCGACGATGACTTCCTCCGTCGTAACCAGCAGAAATTGGTGCGACGAAAGCGACGCTACCTCCCCCCAACGGGCTGCCGTCTTCCAACACAGAAACACCCCGAGCCTGATCGTGGCCGGCTGGCCCCCCGCCCACGAAAGGAGGGTCTGCTTCTTTACCGGGGTAGCTTGACATAGAGGAACTGCCGCACCTGTATTGCGCAGTGCCGAAGAGAGCACACGCAGGGGACTGCTGTCGAGGCCCATCGCCCCAAACACCGCCGACAGGGACTTCGCATACGTAAGTAGCCCCTGAGGCCTCACGCCTGTTGCCGCCAGAAAGACACACGCAACATTCGCATCGATCAGGAGGCCGCGCTCCGATGTCCAGGCCTGGAGCCGACGCCACAAGCCACGGCGCTCCTGGAGGGTGGTCTCGGCCCAGATCGTCTGCGCGAGTGCCGTCAAGCGCGCTTCCGCCTGCGGCACCGTCACTCGCGCCTCCCCCGTACGGATCGTGCGCCCAGGTGTCCAACCCGTCAGCAGACTGTGGATGGCGCGGCCTAAAGCTGTTTGCGGACGGCTCGCCAACCCTGGCGCCTGAGAGGACACGCTGGAGGGTCTCAGCAACGTCGGACAGCCGCTCAGCAACGTCGAAGAAGGCGCCAATGCAGGCACAGCTCTTGCACGACCAGGCGGTTTCGGAAGAGGGAGGTCTCTCCTTGCGTGAAGGGTCTGGCGAGGCTCCACGATCTGGGGCGTGAGGACGTGAGTTTGCTTGATTTTGCCCGGATGGACAGACTTTGTAACTGGCAAGGGTTTTTGGGGCCGGAGGACGGCCAGTCAATGTTTTCCTCCGGCCTTTCCGTTTCCCTGCGACTTCTTGTACTGCCGCCTCGGACGCTCCGTCTTTTCCCGTTGTCCTCGAATCCCGGCCACGACCTTGTCGAACGGATCATCCGTCAATTGCTGGAGACCACGCATGACGGACTTTCGGCTTATCCCCTCCTCGACGTAGACGCGCTGTGCACGGAGGTCAAGGAGAAGGTCGTTGCCGAGCCTCACCTGTTCGGGGCAGCTTTCCCAGCCGTCTGTCGTCGCCGCCGAAATCAACCAGCACTTGAGCCTGGTAAAGACGTCGTGGAGCAGGTCCCCACCTGGCAAATGCCGCCTCCCAGCAACATACGCCACGTCAAGGTCCCGGACTAGCGTCTCCGGGTCAACGGCCATCTGTCCCTTCCAGTCCAACACGTTCTTTGCCTCAGCCACGAACGAACGAAGAGTCGACTCCGAAGGTGCGCCCTTCTTTCCGCACCGCCTGGCGAAGGGCCCCGAGCTCCAATCGCAGAGCTGCGCCATCGTCGACGGCAGCCCGCCTAGGAGAAATCGGAGGAGTCCGCGGCGGCGTAGGTGGGCGGGGTACATCTTGATCGTCGTCCCCGTCCGGGCGCCTGAGATCCGGTGCGCCGGCTTTCCACTTCGAACTAGCTTTCATCGCAAGCTTCAGAACGCGCGGGTTAACCAGCGACGCATCGGCGAGCAGGGCTGCCACCTTCCACGATTCTAGCGCCTCCACTTTCCCGTCCAAGTCACTCCCTTCGTCCACGTCCAGGAGATCCCGAACCACGGCCTTCGCGGAAAGCAGTTGCTGCTCCTCCGGTAGACCGCCGAAGAAGTGCATGATCCACCCGCTCAAGTCCGAGAGGACAATGTACCGCCTCGGAAACGGCTTTCCTACTAACTCTGTGAACGACAGAGAGAACTCCTTCGGCAGCGTCCATCCCTGGTAGCCCGATGTGGACTGCTTGTCAAAAACGGACGCGCGGGGATCATTAGGCATAGAAGAAGAAGAATTCAGTCTCAGAAGACCCACCTCAGCCCACCCGAAGTCTCCTGTTGTAGGCTCGGGTGGTGTGCTCATCCTGCCATGCGCTTTGCTCCAGTTCCTACCGTGTACTAAAGTAGTAGTAGTAGTAGTAGTAGTAGTAGTAGTAGTAGTAGTAGTAGTAGTAGTAGTAGTAGTAGTAGTAGTAGTAGTAGTAGTAGTAGTAGTAGTAGTAGTAGTAGTAGTAGTAGTAGTAGTAGTAGTAGTAGTAGTAGTAGTAGTAGTAGTAGTAGTAGTAGTAGTAGTAGTAGTAGTAGTAGTAGTAGTAGTAGTAGTAGTAGTAGTAGTAGTAGTAGTAGTAGTAGTAGTAGTAGTAGTAGTAGTAGTAGTAGTAGTAGTAGTAGTAGTAGTAGTAGTAGTAGTAGTAGTAGTAGTAGTAGTAGTAGTAGTAGTAGTAGTAGTAGGAATTGGCAGCTAGCTTCTGGCCTCATCGCACTCGGTCTCGGCTTAGGTCTTCGGTCATTGTACTCAGGGTGGGCTTGGCTACCTACGCCATCCGGAGTATTCATCATCGGAAAGGGGAGGAAAGAGAAGTCAGACAGAACCTTGATAACTTGCAACTAGCGAATGGGATAGAGTGTGCCTGTTGACCATGTCAATGGGCCAACCAGGCGAGATCACAATGGGGGCAAGGGAGGGCGGGAAGAAGAAGAATTCAGTCTCAGAAGACCCACCTCAGCCCACCCGAAGTCTCCTGTTGTAGGCTCGGGTGGTGTGCTCATCCTGCCATGCGCTTTGCTCCAGTTCCTACCGTGTACTAAAGTAGTAGTAGTAGTAGTAGTAGTAGTAGTAGTAGTAGTAGTAGTAGTAGTAGTAGTAGTAGTAGTAGTAGTAGTAGTAGTAGTAGTAGTAGTAGTAGTAGTAGTAGTAGTAGTAGTAGTAGTAGTAGTAGTAGTAGTAGTGTGTCATCCTAATCCGGGAACAAGTCAGGGAGAAGAACGGAGCAATCTTTACAAACGAACGAGTGACATAAGGTGGCCGCTTGAGCGGCGCCAATCCGAGCGCACACAGCAGCCGTGACGCGTCGCAGTATTTGCACTTAAAAGGTGGAAGGGAATTGGAAAAAAATGGGAAGGGTTTTGGGGGTCACCGTCGGTTTGTGTTTTTTTCTTCTTACTTTTTAGACTGTTTCTTGTAGTAAGCGGTCGGTTTTTTTTTCTGTTCTTATTTTTTTGGGGGGATTATTGCGGGGGGGTGCGTGAGGCTTCCCCAAAAGTACAACGCAGCTTTAAAAAGAGGTGGGAGAGAGAGAGACGAGTTGGATTGCAGGGACCATCTCTCCGAGGAGTTTCCGGTCGCCTCACTTCAAACCCAAAAAGACAAAAAAGACAGGCGCTTCGTTTTGTTTGTGCGTGCCGGTGATCGTTTTCCCACTTGTATTTACCCTGAGTATATTCAGGTAAGGAATTCTGATCAACACCACCAAAACACGCTGCCTACGTCTTTTTAGCCTGCACAATACATCGAAGGGCAACCCGCAAGATTGTTAGTACTAAAAAAAGCAATAATTTGTTTGTGCGCACTAGCGGAACTCACCTGCTTTGGTAAGTTTCATGCAGCACGCTGCCAACTACTAATTTTTAGTACCAACAACGCATTGCTAACACAAAAATGGCCGAAACCACCAATGACCAACAACTGAGGTACCCACCGATCCTCTTACCTCGTGTAACCACCACTCTTACGACACTCAGAGCACAAAGGATATCTTCCCATAACGACGAAGGTCACCCGGAGACTTTAAAACCCGGAGCTTCAAGTCACCCGGAGACTTCAAAACCCCGGAGTTTCAAGCGATCTCTCACTCTAAAAAAGACGCAACAAAGACAATAAAAGACGCAGAACACCATGGCTTCATCCTGTGCGTGTGCTTTAAAACCTTCTTTGCAGCAGTGAGCTTGTTCACCTTCTCGAAGGCCATCCGAAAATCCGGTCCACGGCGCTGATCATGCGTTCTTGTTTGCGGTGTGGGCACAACTCGTGGAGAACTTGGCCAGCCTCGAGTTGCTGAGTAGCCTGAGTAGCCCATCCGCCACTGCCTGGAATACGGGTCGGTCGCGTGGGACGGGGCCACTCCTTGCCCCGTTTGAGGAAACTCTGACGAAGCCCACTTTTTTGTGTTTCCGGCGATTATTTTTTTTGTCTCGCGCCGTCTCTAAAGCAGGGGTTTATATGGAAAGCTGGGTCCTCTGTATTCCTCCACATGCCTGTGGGGGTGGTTAACTTTTTACCAAGAAAGTGTTTTCTCAGTGTGGTTGCGGAGCTGCACCCAAGGACCCCCCAGTGTAGCATAGCGCAGCCCAGCACAGCCGAATTGTGTCTCGTTCGTGTCTCGATCATAAAGGAAAAGGTGTGTCAAGTGTACGGCAGGGAACTTCAAGTTAAAACAACGTAAGCTACAAACGGGGTACTACATGCCTACAATACTAGCCTCAAAAAGGGGCACTGGATGTGCAACAAGCAGGGTTCTTCTTGTAAGGACAGCTGCTGCTGTATCAAAGTATAACGAAGCTCTTGCAAACTTGAGCTGCGTAGGGCGCACATTTGCATAGCCGCAACCAAGTATGCCCTCAAAAGAGTCAACGAAGTCCGCTGTGACTGGCTCATTCCACTGAAAGTGGACGCCAAGAACAAGCAAGCTGGCTCCCCGGGCCCGGCCCCCTTCAGTGGCTGGTCCCCCAGTGCTGGCCACTCACGGCGGCCCCCCGACAGTTTTCTTTTTTTTTTTTTGGAGCGTGGGGGTTACCCAGGGGTCTTTAAAAGTTTGGGGGTTGGGGCGGAAACCCCGGTGTCAGCCAAAAACCCGGTGTGAGGTCAAATTTTTGTTTCCAACACTTGGGCAGCAGGGATGCCTTGGGACGAAAATCTGCGCTCTAAACCGGGATTTCGGGGAATCACACGGAATTCAGCGGTGACCCTACTGTAGCCCCGACCGCACAGTAGGCTGTCTTGACGCTTCGGGTGGGGGGAGACCTGCCCGCGCAGCGATATATTTTGTGGTGGTGAGCCACCTTTTGGCGAAGACCGATCCAGCAACTCTTCTTGTGGCGGTTTTGTGTTTCTTAAAGGAGCCCTGCGCCGCAGGCGCGGAAACTTTTAAACGGTCGCACTTACGGATCAAAGCAGATGGGCAGTAGGGTGGCTCGTCACAACTAGGTTGGCTGACATGTCAATTAAACCTGCGCCGCAGGCGCGGAAATTTTGACGGTCGCACTTACAGCTAAACAGATGGACGGGAACTTGTTGGTTGTTCACCGGCTGCAGCAGGTTTTCGTCCACGGTGGAACACTGTGAACAGAAAGAGCAAATAATGCGGTAGCCCCATTACAAAAGATACTCAGCCAAAATAAATACCTGCGCCGCAGGCGCGGAAAATTTTTGGCGCCTTTCTGGCCAGCCAGCTAAGTACGAAGATCGCAAAACAGTTTTCCGTGAAAGAAATTTCCGCCGGTGGTTTCTGCCATGAGAAAATTTCCATCACTTTTCTGTCGTGAGAGAAAATTTCCACCAGTATTCCACAAAGAAATTTCCGCCAGTAGCTTTCGCCTCGAGAAAATTTCCACCAGTTTTCTGTCACGAGAGAAATTTCCACCACCAGTTTCCCACGAAACAAATTTCCGCGTAGTTTTCACGAGAACATTTCCATCATCGGTTTCCGTCACGAGAGAAATTTCCGTCAGTAGTTTCCGCCACGAGAAAATTTCCATCAGTTTTCTGTCGTGAGAAAAATTTCCATCAACAGTTTTCCACGAAAGAAATTTCCGACAGTAGTTTCCACGAGAACATTTCCATCAGGTTTCCGCCACGAGAAAATTTCCATCACTTTTCTGTCGTGAGAGAAAATTTCTACCAACAGTATTCCACAAAAGAAATTTCCGCCAGTAGTTTCCACGAGAAAATTTCCATCAGTTTTCTGTCGTGAGAAAATTTTCCACCACCAGTTTCCCTTCCCACGAAAGAAATTTCCGCCGGTAGTTTCCACGAGAAAATTTCCAGCCTACACAGTGACAAAACAGAAATCTGGAATTTTTTTTTTCCCAGAAATCTTCTGACTTTTTTTTTTTTTGACACACCGGGTTCAGGGATTTATAAGGGGATTTCGGCCTAGAGCAATAGTCCATGTAGATGGACGGGTACCCGTCTTTTGCACCGGGGTGCCGAGCACGTGTTTGTCGACCCCCCAGACCCCCCCCCCCCCCAGTGGTGGTCCAGCCTGTCCAGCCACCCCAGCCAGCCCTGCAAAGTCGTTGAGGGCCCGAAAACTAGTGCCACCACTGTCCTCCACTGTGGATCACTATGCACCACCATGCGCTATCGTGTCACTGTGCACACCGCACTAGCGTGGATCACTGTGCATCACCGTGCATCACTGCGCACCGTGTATAGACTCCGAGCCAGATGTTCCAGAGGGTGGAGGGTGCAGCAGAGAGGTGGGAGAACCAGCAGTTGTCCGGCAAAGGGCGCGTGAGGGGGAAAACACAGCAGTTGGATTACAAGGAAGAGTTGGAGAATAAGGGCATGGGGCGTCGTGCCAACTGCTCTCTCTTTGCGAGGACCGCCGACACGGCATCGAAGTACACCGAAGCCTTTGCGAACTTCAATAATGTTCGGCGTACGTTCGTGTCCGCAGTTTGCCCTTCAACGCCTTCTCGTGCTTGCGGTTTGCTTCTGGAATGCTGCCCACCTTCGAGTCTTCCCATAGGCTGTAGTCCTTCGTGTATGGAGGCGGTGGGGTTTCGCTTCGTGAGGCTGGCTGGGTTGCCGTGCACTGTCTCTTCCAGGAGCTGAACAACGTATGTTGCCCTAGCATGTCCTTCCTTTTCCCCGGCATTGTCCCGGCCCCATCCTGAGTTGGGCGTGATAGAATCCACCACTGCGGTTGGAAGTTCGGCTGTGTCTCGCCGGGTTGGGCCGCTTGCTCGCCTCCATGACCCCCCCCCTATGACCCCCCTGGGACCCCCTATGGACCCCCCCATGGACCCCCCTATGGGCCCCCCCATGACCCCCTATGACTGCTGTGGTAGCCTACCCACACCCGCCAGCCCGTGGGTTTTTTTTTTTTTTTTTTTTTTTGAGGATGGACGGGTGACCCGCCCATCTAGACCGGCGTATAAATCCCTGACCGGGTTTTCCCGGTGTCTGACACCGGGACACCGGGTTTTTAAAGTCCCCTGGGGTTACCCCCACGTAAGACCCCCCTTATAAATCACTGCTCTAAAGGGGGGTCAAATAAAAACAGTGATTTGACACACGTCTGGTTGTCTAAAAATACTACCACTACTTGATCCTGCTACTGTTCGGCTACCCGGAACTTTTTTTAGTATTCGACAAATCGAATAATAACACAGGTGTTATTATTCGACCCCTTCCTTTAAAGCAAAAGGAGAATTCCGTGGCCTGCCGCCTCATTCGCCCTCTGGGTGTCCTGCTTACAAAGATAAAACTGAAACTCTCAATAGTGTCCACATTTCTCGTTATCGGCTATTTCGGAGCCGAGCTTCTCAGACCGAACACGTCGTGATCCCACTTTTTGAGTGTGCAACGCGACTACGGGAAGCGGTCACTTTGGTCGCTTGCTGCATGTCGCTTACAATGAAGTACCCCTGCAAGACTTGGTTACGGGTTTGAAAAGCTCCGCATACGTTGTTCATGGTTGTTTCGCAGTACATCCGGTTCGTGTCGCCAAGAAATAAGAGATTCAGCGCATCTTCTTGTCGGGTGCACTGTGTGTGGTGTGTGTGTGTGTGTGGCGAATTCAATGATGGATCACCCCTGCCGCGGAATAGCTCCGTCAATGTGTGTGTGTGTGCATGAGTCAAGTCTGAACTTCACTAAGCAGCGAGCAAGATGCTTAGGCTGCGTGCGACCGAAGGGTGTTTTTCACGGCTTGTTGACAACACGTGGATTATCAAACATCTTCAGTCTTTCACGGATCGGTCGACAGTTTTCGCGGCCGCATATCCGGGAGGAGGGGATGTGCACACTTCCAGCTGAGCAAAAGGCATGGACAAAAAGGAGAACACAGCTTCAGCAAATCCCTTTCCGTTCTGCACACGGCCTCGTTGCTCGATACTCCCCCCTGAGGCTACGCAAGTAAAAGCGGTTCCATCCGGTATTTTTGTGTTTGCGTTTCCATTTTTTTTTTTTGTGCGGTCGACCAGTGCAGGGCCTTATATATAAAAATTCCTCCCACGTAACTGTCCATAAGTTGCTCGGAGTTACTAAAAATCCCAGTTGCGGCACAACTGCACGTTTATGTATCCGACAGGGTGCACCTCTTTGGTTGTCACAACTGTCCATCACAGAGACTGTCCTTCAGAAGCAAAAGAGCCATGCGAAGAAGGCGAGTGTTGGGGTACTTTAGCAGTGTGCCGGGATCATTCAAGAACACTTGGCAGTAATCTGCAACAGCAGGGCAGACAGCCGCGGTCTTCGCTTTCTTGGCAACACGTCATGAAACAATACACAAGCCAGAAATACTAGCGCCGCAGGCGCGGAAATTTTTTTCAAGCTATTGGGCAAGTCGCAGGTTCCAAATTTGAGGCTGTACGTTGCTTCAATGATGATCCAAAGGTGCAGTAACCGGTGCTGTGTACTGCTAGTGTGACTGCTGTACTGTAGCACTACTACTGGGCCCCTCAGCCGGGGCATTCTGTGCTTTTTTTTTTTTTTTGTTGCTCGGACTTGGTCCGAGCACCAGACCCATATATAAGCCACTGGACCAGTGCTCCCGCTTACCTCCGAAATGCCGGAGGAAGCCTAAATCAGGAAAAGTTTGTTTTTTTTTTTGGCGCTGTCGTGGAGTTAGAGATGGGTTGCTCCACCACAACCAAAATGCGCGTTAATCAGCACCACACGTGCTTTTTTCACTGTAGCTTTGACTCCAGCTTCTGAGATTGGATCCCACCGCCAACCCCCCGACATGCCGGAGGAAGCAAACACCAGCAATTTCATGCTGTTCGTGCAGTGCACAAGCTGGGTAGTGGTAGATAGATGCAGATGCCACTGCAGTGTCAGCCGAAGGTGCTGAGCATTAGAAATCCTCACAAGTGAGATCTCATGCCGGGATATCACTGCACTCCTACCAGTCATCAGCAGACCTTATAAATTTGATGAGAATCCTTTGCCGGTGGACACTTTGGACAAAACGAGACAAATGATGACATAGTCCTACATCCTGCGCCGCAGGCGCGGAAAAAAATTGGAGGCCTTATCAGGGGCAGAACGAAGATCCCGAAAACTGGCATGGTGTCACACACAGCGGTTTGCCCAAAGAGCATTTGAGAGCACAAAGACTCCTGATAAGCATGAGGATAGACACTGTCCTTCCCTCTTCACAGTTTTGTGTTGGACTCAGTCAGTTTTGATGCCAAATGTGACAACATGCTCGCACCATCAGCCACATCTTGTGCCCAGTCCGTGCCGCAGGTAGGTAGAAAGATTCTGCAAAGACTTCATGACCACGAGCTACACCCACATGGGTTCACTCCTACGCCCCAGGTACCAGGCCGGAGGAATTCCTCAGGGCCCCCCGGAGGAATTCCTCCGGGGCATTTTTCAGCACCTTTTTTTTTTGAGGAATTCCTCCGGGTTTTTCCTTAGCGGGAGCACTGCGGTCGACGATATACGTCGTTCTGATGTCTGACGACTTTGTTTCTTTGCTTGCTTTGTTTTCCTTGTGGACCTTTTATTTCCTCCTTTGGGAGGTCACATTTTTACCTTACCGGGGAAAATCCCCGGTGGTGTCAGCCATTTTGCAAAAGGTCGAAGCCCCCCCCCACCGGGCGTTTTTTTTCCACCGCATTCTGAGGTGTCCCCATAAATGGTACAGTGTTTCCACCGCATTTTGAGGTGTCCCCATCAATGGTAAGGTGTTTCCACCGCATTTTGAGGTGTCCCCATCAAGGGTAAAGTGTTTCCACCGCATTTTGAGGTGTCCCCATCAAGGGTAAAGTGTTTCCACCGCATTTTGAGGTGTCCCCATCAAGGGTAAAGTGTTTCCACCGCATTTTGAGGTGTCCCCATCAAGGGTAAGGTGTTTCCACCGCATTTTGAGGTGTCCCCATCAAGGGTAAGGTGTTTCCACCACATTTTGAGGTGTCCCCATCAAGGGTAAAGTGTTTCCACCGCATTTTGAGGTGTCCCCATCATGGGAAAATTGTTTCCACCGCATTTTGCGTGGTGGAAACACCTTACCATTGATGGGGACACCTCAAAATGTGGAAACACCTTACCATTGATGGGGACACCTCAAAATGCGGTGGAAACACTTTACCCTTGATGGGGACACCTCAAAATGCGGTGGAAACACCTTACCCTTGATGGGGACACCTCAAAATGCGGTGGAAACACTTTACCCTTGATGGGGACACCTCAAAATGCGGTGGAAACACCTTACCATTGATGGGGACACCTCAAAATGCGGTGGAAACACTTTACCCTTGATGGGGACACCTCAAAATGCGGTGGAAACACCTTACCATTGATGGGGACACCTCAAAATGCGGTGGAAACACCTTTCCATTGATGGGGACACCTCAAAATGCCAACGATTTAAAAGCTACAGTTTCTGTACTTTATTGGTCATTGGGGTTTTAGCAACACAAAGTCTAAAATTCATTATACGATTATGCCGGACAGTCAGCAGTCGCCGCTTCCGAACGCAGAGAAGTGGGAGTATCGTTTCCCCGCCGCATTGAAAGACGCCTGGACGCGGACGTTTCTGGATGCCCCGCCTGCGAAAAGGAAGTTTCGTGTCAAGGACATGGAAAGATTCTGCGGGGCGGTCTTTGGTTCGTGCAGCGAGGCGGTCAAAGAGAAGGTGCTCTCAGTTTTGGTGGAGGCAATTGGTGCAGAGGCGGCGAACGTCGCAGGGTTTGACCTCCCACGTGGGCTGGCCGTGCTTATGATGGCCAACGAAGAGGACGAAGAAAGGGTGAAGTTGGCGTGCCAGAAAGTGTTGGGCAAAGCGGGCGCAGTACCACCGCCGTCGTTGGCCGCAGCTCCCGCTGGCGTAACGATGGCGGCGAAGGGCGTTCCACCGCCGCAGCAGCAGCAGCCGCGCCCACAGGAACAGCAATCGACGTCGCAGCCGCAGCCGCAGGCTGAGGACCCGCGGGTAGCCAGTCTCTCTGCCATGCTACAGCAGGTGTGTAGCGTCGTGGAACAGCAGAAGGTGGCGATCGCGACGCTGCAGGCCCAGCTTGGGATTCCGGCGGGGGTTGACGGACCGGGGCCGCAGGTCGGGTACCCGGCTCGGTACAGCCTCAAAGACGTTCGCGAATGGTCGGAGATTGCGGCGGCCGATCCGCACGGCCTGGTCCGTGACTTGCAGTCAGAGTACGTGGCGGGCAACGTCTCAGCGCCGGGAGGGGCAGCGCTGAAAGGTGCCTTCGAGAGGCTCAGGACGTGGATCTTGGGCGTAGCCGCCGGTTCAGCGGGTTGGACGGCGAACGAGGAGTTGGTGCGGCTCGGGAACGAGCTTTTGTTGGAAGTCCGCCTGCACCACGGGTGGTGCGTCGAGAAGGTGCCCCGCGGCAGGATGCTGCGGGAGATGGAGACCGCGGCCGAGGACGTTCTTGATCGGACGATGGCGAAGGTCAAGGGTGACATGGAGAAGGAGCGGAGCCGCACGGCAAAGTGGGACGCCGCCCCGAGGAGGTACAAGGGTGGAAAGGGTGGCAAGAACTGGTCTTATGCACGGGGAAACGGTATGCCCGGGGGAAAGTGACTGGCGTCCTTCCGGCAGACAGACGGGACGTTACCCGCGGGGCCAGTTATCCATCCCATTCCCTCCCCGATCAATTTTCAAACCCCAACCGCGACATCTTCCCATCGCGCGTTTCCGGACGCGCAGCCAGTTCTCCGTCGGTCGATCCTCGCGTCCGGCATCCTCCCTCTTCCCGGGTTTCGAAGGGTCTCTCTCGAGGAGGAGACCGAGTCAGTCCTAGCAGCCGTCAGGAGCGTGATCCCCGGCGCACAATCAATTCAGGCTCTCGCCCCTTCACCAAGGAGCGCGAGAACCAACTCTTCGCCATTTCGCGGATTCTCAGCCGGGGAGGCAGGGCTTCTCACACAGCAGTCGCGCGCGGCGTCGATCGTCGGCCAAGCGGTTCTCGATTTAGTGGCATCGAAGACGGGCGTGGCGGTCACGCGGACTCTTGCTTCGAGGCACAGAGAGAGAGACGTGACGGTGTCGGAAGCACGCGACCGATTGCACCAGGTGGTGGGTCGTGCTTGGGCGGAATCGACGGTGGACGATCGACGCAATTTGTGGAGACGATTCCAGGCGTGGACCAGTGCGCAAGGTATGGGCCTCAACCCGGATACGGCTGTCCTGTTCGTGATGGCTACTTCGGTGGAACCCCAGGGTATGCTGGCGTACTCCCGGTTGCTGGCGGCGGTTTTTGGCCATTTGGGGGTCAACAGCCAGCCGTTGAAAACGTTGGCGTCTGCTCTCCGTGGTGCTGGTGCAGCTATCCCGCTGTCGCAGGCGGAGTCGATTCCGCGCGACACGCTCCTTTCATGGGCGATGGACCAGGTGTCGCACGTTCGTTTGGCGACACTCGTCGCGTGGAAGACGGCGTCGCGTTGGGCCGATGTGTGCATGCTGACGCGGAGAGACTTTGTTCTGGTGACGGACGACGAAGTCATAGTCGACTGGGGAGTGCGGCCGAAGGGTCGTACCAGGAACCCGTTTTGTGTGAGCAAGTTGGTGGTTATCTGCGGGCCGTTGACGAACGTGATCGCGATGCTCGTACGAGGCGCGGGGGACTTCCGCCAATTGACGTCGGTGTCGACAGCGCAGCTCGCGAGAATGTGGGCGGGCGAGCTTCGGATGTGCCGATACTCGGCACACAGCATCAAGAGGGGGGCAGTCGACCACCTGCTGGAGGCCAAGTCCCTAGGAGCTCCGTTCCCAGAGCACCTGATATCCAGGGTGGCCAAGCACAAGAACGAGGTGGACCCGACCGTGGCGCAGATGACGGTGCGGTACGCAAACAACGTGGTGGCGCTGGCGCGCGTGCTAAGAACGGCGGAGGTCACTGTGTTTCTGTGAGGAACAGGGACCCGTTGGACCTGGGTCGGTTTGTCCGGCAGCAGCACTCGCTGTTCAAGCGGGGGAAAAAGACGCGCTTGCCCAAGACGGACGAGGAGAAGGCCGCGCCGCTGCATGTTGATAGTGTGCCACCGATGGACGTACCGCTCCTACGAGAGCGGATGAATGATGTGACGAGGATTCGGTTCGATGAGACGTGGCGGCGGACATTTGGCGCGACGACGGATACTGCTGCGTCAACGGCTCGTCGGGATTCGCGGTTGCAAGCACGTCATGCGCATGAGCTGGAAGCTCACGGCATAGCTCGGAGGGCGCGTGGGCCTGGAAGTTCAGTGAACGTGCCATTCACGGTCATCGAAGAGAAGGAGGGTGCATTGCGACAGCGGTTCATTCTGTGGACGTTCGAAGCGAACAACGCGATTGAGGCCGACGGATACAAGGCGTCGGTACCGCTGGAGCACGTCAGCAAATACCTGTCAGCGGTGCACGCGGAATGCGGATCCACGCGTGACTTTCGCTGCGGGTTCTACGGTGTTGCGATTCCGCACAGCGCGCGTGGCTCGTTTCGGTTCAGAGATGACGCCGATGAATGGTGGGAGCTCACTCGGTTGCCGATGGGCCACACCTGTGCACCCGAGTTAATGCACACGTTGACGTCGACCGTTGCCGGGCACCCCGATTTCGTCAAGCAGGAACACGCAGTGCCGTCGACGCTCACAGTGCACACTTGGGTCGACAACATTCGGTACGCCGGATCGCGCAAGGAGGTTCTCGAAGCGACTCGGATTGTCGACGATTTGGCGGCACAGGCGAAGGTGACGTGGAAGCAAGCGGACACCCGGACAGCGAGCTCGAGATACGAGTTCATCGGGGTGGACTGGGACCACTCGAAGAACAAGGTGGGCATATCGGCGAAGCTGGCCAAGAAGCTCGCACGGGACGTGGAAGAAGTGCGCACGGGCGCGATGTCTGCTTCGGGATTGGAGACGCTCGGAGGGCGGTTGCTGCATGCGTCAGCGATCGTCGGCGTTTTTGTGGGCGAGTATTACTTCGCTCTGAAGTTCCTTCGGCGCTTGACGAACGCCCTCAATCGGGGGGAGAAGGCGGTCGATCAGACGATTCGTCTTTCCGGCGGTGTGCAGCGGTTGCTTGAAATGTGGATTCGAGCCGTTCTCGGGAGCCGTAGCATGCCGGTGGAGGCTAGAGTGCCAGCGTTGACCGTTTTCGTTGACGCGAGTCTAGATGGATGGGGCGGCGTCGTCGTAAACGTCGCTACGAACGCGATCGAAGTGTTGGGTTCGAGATGGTCGCGGAAGGAAAAGAGGCTCCATATCAACGAGTTGGAGGCCCTGGCGTTCGAGCGTTGCGTGGCGTCGGTGACGTCGGCGCACGAGGGCGGTGCAGTGACGGTGGTCGTGGACAACACGACGGTACAAGGTGTTGCCCGTAAGGGTTCATGTCTGCGGTCGCAAGTCTTAAATGACGCAGTCGTGAAGGGGCTCGCGCATCTGCGCGGGCTGAACATCTCAGTCTCTGTTCGCTGGGTAAAGAGTGCGGGGAATCCCGCCGACCTGCCGTCGCGGGTCCCGGTGTCGGCTTTGACCGATGCGAATTTGGCCGACATGGCACTTGCGGTAAGGAGTTTTCTTACTGGCGATATGGGTCTGGTGGTGTGACTTCCTGGGCTAGCCTGTTCACTCACAAAATCAGTGGCTACCTCAGGGGGTTACCCCATCGTACGTGAAACCCTGTTTCTTCTTCCCCTTTCTTTGTTGCAATGAGTGGATTTCAGAAGCATTCTGAGAAATGCAACGATCAAGTGAAGCGCACGCGAAGCGCAGTAGCGCAGTTCATGATGAACTCAGCAAGTGAAGCGCCAAGGCATTCTTACGATTCATCGTGGGAATGTTTCAGCGTAACGACCAAACAGCAGGTCATTGGGGTTTTAGCAACACAAAGTCTAAAATTCCCACCCACCCACATCCTGGTATTCGCTGCTTGCTATCCTATCAGTCCGCGGTATCCGCGAGGTCCAGGGGAGCTGGGTTCCCACCCTCCGTCCCCCGTGACTTCCTGGGCTAGCCTGTTCACTCACAAAATCAGTGGCTACCTCAGGGGGTTACCCCATCGTACGTGAAACCCTGTTTCTTCTTCCCCTTTCTTTGTTGCAATGAGTGGATTTCAGAAGCATTCTGAGAAATGCAACGATCAAGTGAAGCGCACGCGAAGCGCAGTAGCGCAGTTCATGATGAACTCAGCAAGTGAAGCGCCAAGGCATTCCGGTGGAAACACTTTACCCTTGATGGGGACACCTCAAAATGCGGTGGAAACCCTTTCCCCTTGATGGGGACACCTCAAAACGTGGTGGAAACACCTTCTCATAGATGGGGGTTTCTCCGCCGGCTACTCTACAAGACGTATAAGCCCAGACAAGCCCTGTTAGGTTAGGGCTTGTTAGTACCGTACCGTTTGGGCGGGGGGCTGCGCCCCCCGAACCCCCCCATCTTTTAAAGAAGACTTTTGAGGATTTTTGATCAAACTTTCGGAGAACGATGCTGTAGTTTTGCCTGCGGAAAAGTGCTTGGATGGGAATCGAACCTGGGTGTACGTACAGGCAGGGGGGAAATAATTGCCCGCGCCTTCGAAATTATAAAAGGTGGTAGCCCTACCCCCCCCCCCTGGTTCCAGTGGGAAATTTTCCCGGTAAGGTAAAAATGTGACCTCCCTTTCAAACAAAAACTTCTTCCTCTGGGGCAATCCCCACTCACCAATCAGTTTACTCCCTTTTGCAAATAGAAATTCAGCCAGGTGGCCCATTCTGACGCTTTGTCTCCAGGCTCTTGCTTTATTATCCGTAGACATACACTTCTCATGACCTCTCGATCACATGTGGCAAAGTCGGCTAAAACTTGTTGAAGGGTCGGTTGTACCGTACTCATGTCGATGGTCGATGTGCCGTAGAAACTTCGATGGCGGCGGTCCCTGGTGGTAAGTACGTGCGTAGCAGTGGCTCTTTCTGTACACCCTGGCATCAAACACGGCGCTCTAGCTCTGTCTGGCATGAGGGCTCGTCGCACAAGGGCCTGTAGCAAGTCTGTCGCTCCCGGATACATCTTCAGCCGTTTGAAGGTGTCGGTGCTTAGACATTTCTGAGATGAATTGATGCGCGTGCGGACCGCTCTTCCTCTCAGGTCCTCCGGGTCTTCGCTTTGAAGCGGCCTGCTTCTTCCATCTGCACGACTTCTTCCGTCTTATGTCCACAAACTCTTGACACCCCACTCCTATGGTAGCACCACTCCAAATCGAATGGGACCCGCGCCGATTGCCAGGCTGCCGCCGCCGTCTGTCCGCTGCACTGATGTCGGCATTGCCAACCTGTCCCCTAGCCCATTCTAGCCGTCGTGCTCCGCGCAGTGCTTGTGTGAGGGGGTCGCCTTTTTTTTTTTCAGAATCATGTTAATTCTGCACGGCCATCTTGGCCCTAGGGGCTGAGATGCTTTGATCACAAGTACCGGCAGAGCCTCTAATACGTAGGGAAGCACTGCTACACCTTCATCAAGGTTTCCGAGTGACGGAAACTTGATGTACGGAGGAAGGAGTCGCACAAAGCACGTTGCTCGGTGGATAGCACAATCGTGAGCCTACGGGCAGCAACGTACACAGCGCAGGGGACTTTAGCACTTTGTCTGACCGAGCCAAAAAGCCGGCTTCAGCCAAAAATCCGGTTTGGGCCTGTGGGTGTCTGAGTGCCTGGAACCGTCGCCCCGCGCACGCAAACAAGGGAACGGAGGGGGGTGGTGAGGTTTGCGGTGGCGGTGTGCACGTCTATCAAACTACGGAGATGGGTGATGCACAGACAGCCGCTGTGTCAGGGGACTTTAGAAAACCCGGTTTCGGGTTTTCATAAAAATAAGTACATGGGTGTTAGGACCACCCTTAGCGAGTCTAGAGGTAACCTTTTGCTCAGTCCGGCGTTTGCGCAAACCCGAACCTTTTTGCCCAGTCCGGCGTTTGTGCAAACCCGAGCCTTTTTGCCCAGTCCGGCGTTTGTGCAAACCCGAACCTTTTTGTCCAGTCCGGCGTTGGTGCAAACCCGAACCTTTTTGTCCAGTCCGTCGTTTGCGCAAACCCGAGCCTTTTTGTCCAGTTCGGCGTTTGTGCAACCCGAACCGTTTGCCCAGTCCGGCGCTGGTGCAACCCGAACCTTTTTTGCCCAGTCCGGCGTTTGTGCAAACCCGCACCTTTTTGTCCAGTTCGGCGTTTGTGAAAACCCGAACCCGTTGAACCCTGAATCCTGGCCTGATAGACCCCCCCGGAAAACCCTGATACTAAGTTCGGGATGATGGCAAGCTGGGGGCCCTTATCCACCCCTCCGGACCGCCCCTGGTGAACCTTTTGATGCTGCGTGGAGACCCGGAAAAAAGTCCACCGGCGGGAACCGAACCTCCCACCCGTAGGTAAGGAACGTCGTCAACTGACGACTGTGCCACGCCGTTGTCCGCCGCGATGTTCTGTTCTGTCTGGCGGAACTTTTACTGCAGCCTAGGCGAGGCTAGACGGCCTAATCCTGCAGGTAGTACAGGGGTTCATTGTACCCGCTGTTTACTCCGTTGTTTGTTTGGTCCTACCTCCAAGGAATCGAAGCTAGGGCTTGCTTCCGGGAGCTTATCCCCGAACGCCTGGAAAGTCTCTCTGGTGAGATTCGAACCGTCGTTGTTCACCTCGTAGAGGTAATTTGGTCCCTCGTCCTACCGACTCAGCCAGGTGTACCCCACGCGAGAAAGTTTTTCGACGAATTTTGAATTCTCAAAAATACCAAAAAAAACGGTAGAGAAATGTCCGGGGTGGGGGTACCCCCACGGCCTGCCCCAGAAAAGTGGGATAGCTCGCTAGAGAGCTAAATTTGAGAATTTCAAATTTACCAACCTCTAGACTCGGAGAACAATTTATAAAATTCGATTTCACGTGGCCCCTGCAGTGCTGTACCTGTACTGTGCACTGGCGCGTCAGAGAAAGGAGAGAGCGACGATGGCATACTCGGTGCTGCCCAAGATCGCGGATGACGAACTCGTCGTCCGCTTCGTGCACGGTGACGCGCGGAAGCTCGTCGAGGGACTTCGCGTCTTCGCCGCCGTTGAGCAGGTCCTGCCCCCTGTCTTGGTAGATTTGCAGGTACGAAACGCGGACCGTCGTGTCGACGTCCGTGCGCTTCGCGACGGAGTCGAAGATGAACGCGATGCACCGCGGGATGATGCCGCGCTGTGCATAGCTCTCGCTGCCGCCCGTGATGCTGAAGGTCTTCCCGCTGCCCGTCTGTCCGTACGCGAAGATCGTGCTGTTGTAGCCGGCGAGGACGTTTTCGACGCACCCGCGGCTGACGCGGTCGAATATCTGCTCCTGCGTCGTCTCCCGGTCAAAGACTTCGTTGAACTGGAAGTCGTAGTCCTCGACTTGGTTGTTCACGAGCTCGCTGTGCACGTTCTTGTCCAGGTGGAACCGCACCTTCGCCTTGTCAAACGCGCGCTCGATCACATAATTCTTGCTCGGGTTCGCCGCCGGCCGGATCCGGAGGAAGATTTTTATGGTCTCCGCCTTCATCTTCGCCCGGTCGCCCCCACCCCAGCCCAACCCCCGGCCGCCGACCCGCCCTGGGGCGCACCCCTACCACGGAACCCCTGTGTACTGTGCGCAGTTACGGCTACTCCCGGCAGAGCCCAAGCCTGAACCCGGTGTTCTACGGATATCTGGCGTCGAGGTAAGTCCCCAGGAATGGGGTATCCACAGAGGGTGAGAGTCCCGTATTTCCTCGACGAGCCGTGTTAACCCGCTCCCCACCAGCCCAACCCCCGGCCGCCGACCCGCCCTGGGGCGCACCCCTACCACGGGACCCCTGTGTACTGTGCGCAGTTACGGCGACTCCCGGCAGAGCCCAAGCCTGAACCCGGTGTTCTACGGATACTTGGCGTCGAGGTAAGTCCCCAGGAATGGGGTATCCACAGTCCCGTATTTCCTCGACGAGCCGTGTTAACCCGCTCCCCACCAGCCCAACCCCCGGCCGCCGACCCGCCCTGGGGCGCACCCCTACCACGGGACCCCTGTGTACTGAGCGCAGTTACGGCTACTCCCGGCAGAGCCCAAGCCTGAACCCGGTGTTCTACGGATACTTGGCGTCGAGGTAAGTCCCCAGGAATGGGGTATCCACAGAGGGTGAGAGTCCCGTATTTCCTCGACGAGCCGTGTTAACCCCTTGCTAGCACGAGCAGCAGGTATCTCTCTGGCCACTCTCCGCCGCTATGAGAGACAATGTGAGCCGGTCCGCTCCCCACCAGCCCAACCCCCGGGCGCCGACCCGCCCTGGGGCGCACCCCTACCACGGGACCCCTGTGTACTGAGCGCAGTTACGGCTACTCCCGGCAGAGCCCAAGCCTGAACCGGTGTTCTAAGGATATCTGGCGTTGAGGTAAGTCCCCAGGAATGGGGTATCCACAGAGGGCGAGAGTCCCGTATTTCCTCGACGAGCCGTGTTAACCCCTTGCTAGCAGGTATCCCTCTGGCCGCTATACGCCGCTATAAGAGACAATGTTAGCCGGTCCGCCCCCCCCACCAGGGCGCCGACCGGCCCCCTGGGGCGCACTCCTAGCACGGGACCTGTGTACTGAGCGCAGTTGCGGCAGATCCAACGGACTGTCTATCGGACGACCTCGCACACCAATCGTTTGCGCGGAGCGAGGCAGGAAAAGTGTGTTGTCATCGACACCCTTACGTAGCACCCGGCACATCCCCGGTAAACTTAAAGGCTGATCACACCACTACTAACGCGTCTTGCAAAACTTCCTCCCACCCACACGCTCTCCATGTTCCGGCAGAGCCCAAGTCTGAACCGGTGTTCTACGGATATCCGGAATGTGGCGCAAGCTGCCTGGGCAACACAACTGGCGTCGAGGTAAGTCTCCTGGAATGAGGTATCGACAGAGGGTGAGAGTCCCGTATTTCCTCGACGAGCCGTGTTGGCTAACTCCTTGCTAGCACGAGCAGCAGGTATTCCTCTGGCCGCTATACGCCGCTTTAAGAGACAACGTGAGCCGGTCCGCCCCTATCCCCTGAAGGCATCGAATTGCCTGCTGCTGCCTTTGGTTGATAGATGACGCGGCACTCGATCGAAGAGGTAGTCAGTGACCTATGCAGACCATCGTTACGGATATTCTGCATGCTAACCTCTACATTCACAAGACCTGAAGATTGCATCCGAGCAAGCCAAGCAGGTCTCGTAACGCAAGACGCCGCCACGAGATACGAGTTAGAAGAGCATCTATTTGGTATCGGAAAGTAGGTGCGAGGTCAGGCAAACCTTGTGCGCTAGCTTCGTTTAACCGTGAATCTAGTAACAGGGTCTACCCCTAAGGCTCGCTTTCAGTTCATCAACCCTGTGACAGTTAATATCTTCACCGTTTCTGCCAACGCGACCTTTCCGGCAGCAAAGGTTGAACAGAAAAAGGAAAAAGAAGGTTGGCGAAAAGGAAAAGAGAAGCGTCAGCGGTAGAGGAGAACAAGAAAGTAGCAAAAAAAAAAAGAGAAAAAAAAAAAAAAAGGCAAAACAAAAAAAACAAGGAAGAAGACTTTTGCAAAAAAAAAAAAAGAAAAAGAAAAAAGAAGGCAGTCAAGGCAAAAGAAGTAGTAGTAGTAGTCGTAGTCGTGTGTGACAAACGAGTGACGCGAAGCCGGTCGCCTGGGTGGAGGCCGATTGGAGCTTAGACAACAGCAGGGCTGTATTTCGCACGCCAGGATGGGGCTGACGCCGTGAGCGTGCTCAGATGCGCAGTTCGCTGTACTGCAGCGCGTTCACCTTCCGCAACAGTGTCACGTGGGATCTCTATCGCTACCAGTAAATCGAACCGTTTGTTGAACACTTACGCCCGCCACTAAACCCAGCTTTACCTGCATTTCGTGTGCCTCCTTTGATCTGTCGCAACTGGCAGTCTCCTCAAGCATTTCCTACAAAGCAGGTGCTTATACCATGCCATCTGACGCACTCTCCCGACCCAGCTGTGCCCTGAACTCCAGGTTGTCGAACACACGCACACATGAAGAATTCGAGAAGCAAAAAACAAGAAGAGAACAGCAATTAAGAATTGGAGGTGGGCTACTAATGAGGTAAAGGAACGGCGGCGGCGATAATATAGAGGGATGGCCACGTTACCTTACACACCGGGGTCGTGATGGACGGTCGTGTCCGCGTTGTCGGGTAGAAGGTGTGGCTAGCAAAAGCTACCTCAGCGTTCGGACCCCATCCATACGCAGACACGCACGCAGGCGTTGACGAAGAATCAACGCCCGCAACATGTCGACACTCCTCCCTAAAACCCCGCTTCTCGTGTGCTGAAGCACGGTCTTCCGGTCTCTGGTCTCTTTCGAATCGTCCTTTGAATGTCAATACTTGGAACTACTAATTTCTTCTCCCCTCACCCGCGGGGAGCAAAATAAAAGCGAAAAAGAAGAGAAGCAGGAGAGGAAAGAAGAAGCGGTCATTTGAAAAGAAAAAGGAACCGAAAGCTCGTGTTGTGCGTGCGCGGGTGGAAAAGAGCCAAGGGCGGCTGACTCCGAGGAGCTGTGGGGGGGGAAAGGAAAAGAGAAATACTCGACGTAGCTGCTTCGACTCCGAATGGAAGGGGGGAAATATAGAGGTAAGGGGCAAATACAATACAAACACAATCTGATTTGTTCTTCGCTTACACCACCGTGTGTTGTTTTCTCACTCAGGATTTTTTGACCTGTTGTGTTTGTGTGATTTGTCGTGTAGGGGTAGACCCGCATGACCTCACGTCCGTTCAACACGTGGTTCGGTAGTTACAGCACTTGGGATCCCTTCTGTTCTTTGTCGGGCAGCATCGTCGAGCATTTCCTTTCAAGCTGGCGCTTAAGTAAAAGAAAAATACTGCATCAAGAAATGGGTTGGGTGCTAGGATCGAGGGCTGCGATTGCTCCGAAGAAGAACTACAATATCCCGCGCCGGTGGTTTGACTGCGCAAACAGAAGGCCGACTTCTCTTTCTTGTGACGCGTTAAATTGTGGTTCCAGACTTCTTCGCAGCTTTTGGCGCGGTGGCCGTTTTATCGCGAGCGCTTTTCTTCGCGCTTTTTTCTCTTCTATATTTAGCTCGTCCATGACTATATTTCGGGGGTTCCGAAAACGTGACTTCTGGAGGTAGAGAGCTCGATTTTTTAGACGGTTTCGTGCTTCTGTTTTTTGTGTTTCCGGCGATAATCGCGATTCTTTTTTATATCTCGACGACAACAAGTGTCAGAGTAGCCGATACAGGGGCGGTTCTGGTAACTTGCAGCCGTTTTTTTTTTTTTTCTTTTCAATCCAGACTTGGTCCGTTAGACCGCCCGATTTTACAGTAACCAACGATCAGGGTCATGGGTAGGTGTATGGATCTTTGCAACTGTAAATTCCTGGCAGACTCAAGACCATCTCTCTGTCGAAAAAGCCTGGGTTTGAGACACCGGGGGTTTAGAGTCCCCGGGCGACCTTCGGTAATTGGATTGTTGCTTATTTGTAACGCGTGGGTAAGGTGGGTAAAAAAAGTGGTGGGACACATGTGTCAGTGAATACCCTGTGCTGTCGTTTCATTTCTTGGTTTCGGCCAACATCCACGATGGAAGGGTGTCAAAGAACCAGCCCGTGGCGGGCAGTAACAAGCTGAGTTTCGCTCCACTCAGGATTCTGCTCGGACCAGCGTCTGTTCAATGTTTTAACGCGGTGTGTCGTTTTGCTTGTTCTTTCGCGTGGGGTCAATTTGTTTTGGTCCTTGGTGCGTGTTTTGGAGGTGGTAGGTCGAAATACCCAACACAAGGTGAAAACAAGAGGGAATTCGCTCGAATTGGGTCGGTTTTGTTTTCCGGCAGAAAAATCTGATTCTTCGAACCGGAAAAGACGGCTCCGGGTATCCGCTGCAGGGCCCTGGACAGCTTTCGTTCAGGTCAGGGTGCCGACTGAGAGGCCCGATTAGGGGATGTGAACAGAGGTTCGAACGTCTTCAACCAACCGCTTGTGCTGACCAGGTACATACAACTACCAAGCGAGGAAACGTATACCCGAACAACGTGCAAAAGTAGAAAAAGCACAACTTCGCGATTATACCATTTCCGATCCCTCACGCCCCTTCAAACGATGGTGCGGGGAAGATGAAACGAGAAGAAAAAACACCCAGAGGGAAAAACGCATCGGTTCTTGCCTTGCAATGTGTTTCCGTTTTTTTTTTTTTTTTTTTTTTTGCTTTTGCTTTTTTTCCACCGGCCCCCTTGTTTTCTTTTTTTTGCTCCTTTCGTCTCTCTATTTAGAGAGTAATTGAGGGGGGGGTGTACTTTCCTCCTTTTGCCAATTTTGCTTTGTGGGTGGTGTTTACTTTTTTTCTTGAATGCTCGCTGTTTGCTCCCCCTCCCTCCCCCCCCCCATTCGGGAGATAGATTTCAGTTACTTACCAGCTTACACCTCGCGAATGTCCCTTCAACTCACGGCCAGGGCTATCCCAGGTCTGCCGATCAGTATCCTGGGAAGGCAAGAGCTCCATACGGGGGCGGGTTCTGTGAGGTTATGATTTGAACTTGGTGAGGTTGGTCAAACTTGGTTAAGTTCGAACTTTCTTTTTAGCCGCATGCAATGTACGAGGCGGAGCGACTGAGCAGACCCAGTCGTGGCGCATTAAACTACCCTGAGCCCAAATCCTGCTTCAGGTGGCAAATTGGCAAATGATCATGATGAGTGGTTCACCTCACAACTCTCTACACCACTCCCTCTACTTTTTCCTTTCTACTTACTAGACTGTTTCTTGTAGTAAGCGGTCGGTTTTTTGAAGTCCGTTTGACTTGTGAAGCGGGGGGGGAAGGGGGTGTTTTCCTGTTGTGCTGTTAAGCAGGGCCTGGGCAGTGTGTTTTCATTCCTTTTCATACTTTGTGTCGCTTTTACTTTACTGTTTATTGTCACATGTGGTTGCGCATCCGTGTAACTTAGTTTTTAGCTTACGTGACCGACACCAGGTCCACTGCGTTGTGCAAGTGGTCCTGGGCCCCCCACGTCCTACTTGCGGTGTGTGGATTTGATCTAGCGTTATTTGTGGATTAGAAGGTCGGTATTTTAAAGTCTCCGGTTGACCGTAAAGGCTTGAGTATGGCGAGGGGTTGAGAAAAGTGAGAGGGTGCAGCTCGTTTCGGGTGTTGTGTCACTCCGTTGTGAAACCTTGTGAAGTCCCCTAACGCGTTTAGGGGGTGCTTGGGATTGGGTAGGGTGTGGTCGTTCTGCTACGGCGTGAAACGCCAGGAAGTTTCGACGCTAATCTTCGACTCTTGATTAATTCACCGGGTTGCGTGCTCGTCAGGAAGATCCCGGTGCCTGGCTTTTCTTCTGGGTGGTTGATCTATTTCGTGGTGGTGTTTTGGACACAGGATGACGCAATGCGCCACGTGCAAGACGACAAAGAGGTGGAACCTGAGACTTTCTGTTGGTGGAAAAAAGCTGCACATCATCAAGAAGATCGACGGCAACTCACGCATTGTGGCCTTTTCTCAGATAGAATACAGTGCGTCACCTGTGCTTCACCTAAATACGACAGGCTCATAACCCAGGTACAACACTGCACGCGAGTAGTTTTGTTCGCGTTTCCGACAATCCCCTGGGGTCATACCTGCCACGCTGCCGCGGCTCCGCCGTAGAAGTGGTGGCTGGGGTGCTGCAGTTCGCCGTAGCCCGCTGCTGCAGCGCCGTAGCCGCCGAGGCCGCCGTCGTTCACCATCGTCACGTTTTCCGCCCACGGCTTCTGGGTCTTCGGGTTCATCCCAAGTGTGTAGGTCACCTTTGCCCCCGGTACGAGAGTGCCTCTAACTTGCGTGCTCAAGACGAAAATGTCCGCGTCACCAGGGTTGGCGCTCGGGTTTTCCGGGTTCGAGGCTGTGTGTTTTTGGAGTATTCTGCTTCGAACTGAAACTTTGTTTGTGCGATTTAACCTGGTTAAACCGCTGCCAACGTTCTTTTTAGAGTGAAAGTTCGCTTGAAACTCCGGGGTTTTAAAGTCTCCGGGTGACCTTCGTCGTTAAGGGAAGATATTCTTTGTGCTCTGAGTGTCGTAAGAGTGGTGGTTACACGAGTTCTTTTTAGCTGTAACAAATACTGTCTCGAGGGAAACAGAAAATGGTTGTCGCAAAGTATCCGTTGTTTTTCGAATCGTCTTCCCGCAGGGAAGCGGGTTTGCGAATGACAGAAGAAGGACGGAGCAATATTTCCAAACAAACGAGTGACTCAAGGTAGCCGCTTGAGCGGCGCCGATCCGAGCGCACACAACACCAGTTGCTGAGCAGTGTGAACTTGAAATGCAGGTACCACAGGGGGTAAGCTTGCATTGTCAAAGGCTAGGGTTACTTGATAACGTCGTCCGAAGACCATCTCAATGCGGTTGAAGACGATGATGACAGCTGGTGATATCCAGCTCCATTTTTTGAATGCTGCGCTTTCGCGCTGCGAGCTATTTCTTGGGTTTCCCCGCCGGCAGTTCTGCCGAGGCAGGCGCTCGGGGGGACAATCTTGATGCGGACGAACTCAATGCTCAGCAGTTGCTGAGCATTGAGTTCTTTTGAGTGAGTACATGAACCACATGGATTAGCATGCACTTTCAGCAGTTGTTCTTCGCTTCCACCACTGTGTCATTTTCCTCACTCCAGGACTTTGACCTGTTGTGTTTGTGTGTGTTGTCGCGTAGGGGTAGACCCGCATGACCTCACGTCCGTTCAACACGTGGTTCGGTAGATACAGCACATAAGATCCCTTCGGTTCTTTGTCTGGCAGTTTTTGTCGAGCATTTCCTTCCAAGCTGGCGCTTATGTAAAAAGAAGAAGAAATGCGTAGTTTTGTTTTATTCTTTTACTTGTTTGTTGTCGACAACATATTGTGGTTGAGGTGTCATTCAGATGTAGATAGAAGTACATGAACCACACGGATTAACATGCACTGCCTTGAAAGTCAGGTTATCGGATGACGTCGTCACCTGCCATTGCGTCGTCAAGGTCGAGCATATGTGGAGCTAGCGGGGTTTGGCTTTCTTGCGATTCCAACAACTGAGTCGGCGAGTACGAGGGCGGGCAGGAGTGCCCGTTTTCCACTTTCGAGGGCATTGGTGTGCCCGTGGTCCCCGGACGTTTCTGAGAGCTGCTTGCCCTCGGTACCTTCTTCTTCCTTCGATGCACCCCTGAGTCGGGTGTGGTCGCCTTCGTCTTCTTCCGCTTGCGGCCGGTGATCGGGCCTTCCTTCGGGGTGCCGAGTACCCTCTTCTTCAGCGCTGGTCGTTCGCTGGTTCCTGGCGTTGGTGGCGGCCTCTTGGTCGCCCGTCCGGTCGTCGCCGTCTCCTTTTTCGTTGCCGCGAGCGGCGCTCTCGCCGCTCGCTTTCCTACTGGCGTTTCCCGCTGTACACCCACCTGGGTGGGTGAGGAGGGCCTCTTCTTCTTGTTGCGTCCGGGGGTTGACTGGACGTTCGGCTTGTTGGACTGGCGGTTGTTAAGCAGCGGCTGCCAAAACTTGCCGTGACACCTATTTGATGCAAGGTAAAGGAGAAAGTTGGAAGTTGAAAGAAAGAGCGTACTGCGGAGGAAGCCGAAGCCCTTCTGCGGGACCCAGCTCTTGACGTATCCGAACTGCAGCTTGCTGCCGCCTCCGCCCATCGGTGCGCCGCCGCCGTAGCCGCCGCCGCCGCCGGCCGGGAAGCCTCCTGGGTTGCCCATGTTGTTTCTCCGCACGCCTTCACCCATGACCATCGTCGCCTTAGGCTTTCCCTTTTCGTTCTGGTAGTCGTACCTCACCTCCTTGCTCGGCACCAGCGACGCGTTCATGCCGATGGCTTTTCGGTGAACGAACACATCGTTCCCGCCGACCTTCGGGAGGATGAACCCGAACCCTCTTTCGTCACTCCAGCTCTTCACGGTACCGACGTTAGACATTTCGGGGGGAGGGGGGGTGGAGGGGGGAAAAAAAGGGGGGGGTCGTGGGGGGGGGGGGGACACTGTTCAGATAGAGTTCTGGTTGCAGCAATACACGGTGGACCGGTGGTTTGAACTTGATATGCAGCAACAGTCTGTGGCGATAGACTCCACAAGCCGCTGCAGACTACCTCTCCTCTTTGCACGCGTCGTGTCATGCGTCGGTCGCTTCTTGCCCCGCGTACTGTTTGTCTCCGGTGCGCGCTTCACGTCCGCTGTGGTGTCTGACGAGCACTAGGAATCAGTAGATGATTCGGCGCACTTCCATTTCTTCCTCGTGGGTTATCCGGCGGCCGAGATCTCGGAAGAATCGGGACCCAAGAATCGGGACCCAAGAATCGGGACTCAAGAATCGGGACCCAAGAATCGGACCCAAGAATCGGGACCCAAGAATCGGGACCCAAGAATCGGGACCCAAGAATTGGGTCCAGGAATCGGGTCCAGGAATCGGGTATGCTCCTCGCTCGCCTTCGCGGCTGCGCTTCGGTTGGGTTCGTGAGCTGTTCCACCTTTGGTGCTCGTCCCTCGTTCGCAGGCGGCTGCTGCGGCTTCGGCTTCTTGCGGGCGCTTTCACCTGCTTGCTCGTCTTCGCGTCCGCGCTTCCGCGGGCACCGTCCGTCCCGAAGGCACGTTCACCGTTCGGTGGTCCCGCGATCGACCCGCTTGCCCCGACACGCGTCCGATCCGCTGGCTGTGGGCCCTGTGGCCGGCTGTGGGCCCTGTGGCCGCGGCTTCGGCTCCGTCACCCTCGACTCCACACGGTGGAGTCCAACCTCAGAGCTGGAGTTAAAGATGGAGTTCAAAAAGCGGGTGTCACACCCGCTTTTCGGTGTGACTCGGGCTTTTTAACTCCAGCTTCTGAGGCTGGACCTCACCGTGCATGACAATGAGTACCAGGCAGTCATGTGTGCAAATCTTTCGCTACGTAGCTCACGCGAAACTGAGTTTTCGAGCACTGAACGAGAGGAACGAAAGAAAACGAAGGTCAATTACGATGTTGAGCATGTTTGGTTGCCACGTCAGCACACTCGTCACGCGAGCGATTCCTTTCTGGGTACTCTCGTTTGCGGAGGCTAGGCGAAATGGTGTGCATGTTCCTTTGCCCTCTCGGCACAGTCTCCACTCGAGACGGCGAATATGTCGGTCGCAAACGCACCGCCTGCACAGGAACAGCACAGTATGTGGAATCCGAGTTGACGGTGCGAAGAGAAGAGTCAAGTTAGGAAAGCGTAGGGTTCTTTGTTGTTTTGTTTGAGCTGAAGGTTCCGCTCGAACCCCCGGGAAACTCGAAAGCCCGCCCCAGATGGCTTTTTGGGTTTAAAAATACTCGACGTAGCTGCTTTGACTCCGAATGGAAGGGAGGTTTGTTCTTCGCTTGCACCACCGTGTGTTGTTTTCTCACTCAGAACTTTGACATGTTGTGTTTGTGCGATTTGTCGTGTAGGGGTAGACCTGAAGTGGGGGCACATTGGCGACATTGTGGCCACGTCGACTGCAATGCATTCGTCCCTTTTTTCGACGCAAAGGTCGATCCTTGAAACGGTTCACACGAGAACGAGATCAACTATCCTGAACCGCTTCACATTCTGTACATGGTAGTGTGTTATGTGGATGTGGGCATGCGAGGGATGAATATTCGATGTTTTCTCTTGGAATAAGAACGGGTATTAAATAACCTTTCAAGTGTCAATATTCGGAATAGTTTTCGGTCTTTGCGGACGGAGAGGGAGAGGGGTCTTCCGAGTAGCACTGCATCATACGACAGAATATAACGGGGCGATCTTATGCACTTGCCTGGCGAGATCGACTTTAGTTGGTGCTCTGTGTGTGAGTGAACGGGGGCTTTCGCACGTTACATGTTCTTTGCGCACTCTTCGCCTTTCATGTGTTTTTTTTCTTTGAGCGGTGCAAGCAGCAGGGGTGTCTGCCCGATATTACCGGGGTTCTCGTTCTTTTTCTTTTGTGTTGGTTTTCGGCCATTATCCGAGGGCTCTACGACGTACGGCTTGGCCTTCCTTCCAGCGAGGTGCTGCGGTGACTCCAACGGTCGTTCTTTTCTTCGCAAATCAGGCTTTGCGGGGGTGTTTTTAGGTGGTTGTGCGTTTCTACGCACCGCATTCAACAGTGCTGTTCCAAGGACCACAGAAAATGTGTCGCAAACAATGTGCGTGGACCAAAACGACAAAATACTCGAGGGATTTTTCCAAGGAAGGTGCCAAAGCCCCAACACCCAGAATCACTGTGCACAGTGCTGTGGGACCTTTGAATCAGTATACGAGCCCTAGGCTGTCCAATACCAAAAACCCACACGTGATTCGGATCCAGATGTCAAATCCGGACTCATTGGGTATGTGGGTTTCTGTGTATAGGCCTTGGCTAGAGGGGGAGAAAACACCCGCCACTAAACCCAGATTTACCTGTGTTTCGTGTGGGCTACAGCACATTTACCTTCTTTGATCTATCGCAACGGGCAGTCTCCTCAAGCATTTCCTACAAAGCGGGTGCTTATACAAATAAATTAGTATGGCGCTTTCTTGTGTTTGTGCGCACTCGCGGAACCCACGTGCTTTGGTAAGTAGTATGGCCAACTACAATTTGTGAGTGACAACAGCCCGTCTTAACCCGTCCAACGATTTTTGTCCGCAGCCGCCCTCCCAAAATGGGGATTTTCGGCAAGAAAAAACAGTGGTGTACCCTGAGGGGGGTAATCTCATGGCCGCCCAGCCCGAAGCCGTTAAGCACTGGGAACCTTTTTTTGAAGAGAGTACATGGACCCCATGGATCAGCATGCACTGCCACTAAGCGGGGGCTGTCAGTTGGATTTCTGCGAAATAACTACTGTGGTAAAGAGTAGTGTTGGCGCTCTTTCTGTTAAGTTCCCTCGTAGCTCGCCACGTTTACCGTCGAAGAAGAGGGAAACCGGAAACTTTCCCTCGCGCAGGGAAGGGGGCTCAAAGGAGACTTTAGTTTTGGGTAGTGGAATTCCCTCGCGACCGATGGCTACTGGCTACACTGCTGGCACGGCTCAAGACGGATACGCCCGCGCTCGTGTGGCTTGGGCGGTCTTGGCTGTGACAGGCTACGAATCACATCAGACCGCTGTCCTGTCTCACGACCCTTCAGTTCACGCTGACGGTAGTCCGCCTGAAGTGTCGTGGCGTGATGGGCCGAAGCACGGTGCAGGGACCAGTGCGGTGATGAGCACATGGCAATTCCGACCACATTCTTGCTACGTCCAAGTCTTTGTTCGGTCTAACATTTCTCAAAGGACGGTGCGCGCGTGAAGACACGCGGAATACTTGACAGCGTTGCGCAAACCTCCCCGCATGCCCCCAAGCAAGCTTTTCTTCTCAATACTGTTTTATGACAAATACAATTCGTTCAGTTCCGCTAACTCAACAACGGCTGCTGCTGCTGCTCCTTCGTTGAAACCCACGGAACATTTTTCTTTTCGATAAAAAGATCAATCAGTCACTATTGATCCTGCTTGTTTCACTGCTCCTTCGTTGAAACCCACGGAACATTTTTCTTTTCGATAAAAAGATCAATCAGTCACTATTGATCCTGCTTGTTTCAGTTGCAGGATTTTGACCAAGGCGCTTTCAGCGTTATTTCAGCTCACTTTCCTATACGACCGATAGGCTGTTACGAAGGAACTGACAAATAGCTCGATCAGTCAGTTCTTCTTTCAGTTGGTTCTACAATCAGTCAGTTCCTCTTCAGTTGATACCACAATCAGCCGGCTCCTCTTTAATTGATACCACAATCAGTCAGTTCGCCTTGACGTAATACCACAATCGTTCAGTTCCTCTTGGGTTTGCGACCGATACTGCTCTTGCGAGCGCTTCTGGTTCTGCAGGACCTCCAAAAACACACATTCAATCAGCTTCTTCAATTGATGACCCAAATCAGTCAGTTCCTCTTGAGTTCCGCGACGCAGGACCGGTGATACTTCTCTATCTGACGGCTGCACACACGCCGCGAGGACTTTTCGAGTTCTGGCGCAACTCGCGCTTCAGTGTTTCACTCAGCCTGGGTTTGAGAGTGAAGCACGCTGGAAACACCGGGGCTTTTCGAATCTCTGGGCGGCCTTCGGAGTGTCGCTACTTTGCAACGCGTTGGTAAAGCTGGTTGACATTACAGTAGAGATCGGTGCATACCCCTGGTTTCCAGTTTCGGCCATTATCCCCGGTGAAAGGGTGTGAAGGTCCCGACTCCCCACCCAGATGAGACAATATCATAATGTGTGAGACAAATGTAAGTACTTGTTTGTGTGTCTCACAGTGCACTGGAGTTAAGGCCGGTGCTTGGATCTTGCTATTGGAGCCGCAGGTCAGATCGGTACCCCGCTCTTTGTTTTGACACCCCTAGGAGGGGTACTGAAAAAAAAGTAGTCTGTGCTTGTAGTATGCTCAAGGTTCTTTTTGAGTCGCACCATCACATTCGCAGTCAGCGTAGCATAGCGAGGCGTTTCGTATGCCGTAACGACCCCCTCCCTCAACGCTTACGAGAACGTTTATCAGAAAATAGGTGCACGCAAACGTTCGTGAACGGCAAATGTTTCCCCGTTCACCGCAAATCACTGCCCTTTTGGGGATGGTTGGAAAGCCATCCCTGGCCAAAAGGTTTCCGGTTCGTCCTTTCATTTTCTTTCTGTAAAAGTTGGCCTGTTCTTCGTAGGAAACCCGTCGAGGTGTTTACATTTGACGGTTCGTTTTTGCGTGCCGTTGATCTGACTTCCCCCTTGTCATACTCCATTTCCGTTTTCGGATCAACCACCTAAACACGTTGTTTACGTCTTTTCAGCTTCGCATACCATGTAAATCAACCCGGAACTGGAGAAGAAATAATTGAGAAGGTTTTTGAATATGAGGTACCAAAGCAGGTGGATAACTGAGCGGGTGGAGCGCAGAAAGCACTGCGAATTTCTGCCGAATGACGAGCAGCTGCCACCCCCGCATTTTTCGAAGTTTTTACCGTCACCGGAGAGCACACAGCTTCAGTGTGGAAAGAGGCGCCACAGGCCTGCAGTGAGCGACGAAAACGACCCCCTGGGATGACTACCAGTACAGTATACTACGCCTTGCGTTAATCCCAGTACTATGCCTTGCGTTAATGCTCCTGTGCCCCCCCCACAAGGGAGCAGCTGCCGTCTTCCCGTCATTGGAGAGTAAAGCCACAACAAGAGTAGCAGTATTCATTGTTGCAGGCTCTCACGTGTTCTTCACCTCTCGTGCCACTGCACGAAGTCCGACTAGAGTCAAACTCAACAGGGTCTTCTTTCGAATAATTGAAGGCTCCTCAGTTATTACCGTACCTACCCTCCCCCAACAAAAAAAGTCGTAACCCAACACAGGACGAGAAGGAAGGAGCAGCACCACCAGAACCGAGAAAGAACAAAAAAAGAAGAATACTACGCACCAAACCCACCACCCTCCCCAACCCGGGCTTCCTTTTTACCCCTGCAAACCCGTGAATAGGTGCTACGGGAGTATCTGGCAACCGCTGCTTAACAGTGCTCACGTGGGCGGTGTCTTCGGACAGCACCTCGTGATGTTCGCATCACAAAACAAAGAAGACAGTGAAATGGTCGTTACCTGGTCGGGTTTTGCTCGCGACCGTTTCCTGAACAATCCTTCACTAAATCCGCGGTTAAATAACCTGGCCTCAGTGGTGCAAGCACCACGCGCTCTTCAAACCCAAGAAACTTTTTCCCCCGTGTTTAAGATCGCGTTTTTCCGTGTTTAAGATCGCCCCCCAAAAAAACCGATCTTATACACGGGGGGGGACGATCTTAAACACGGGGGGGGACAAAAAACACCCAAAAAAAAAAATCCGCTGCGCGGGGCCCTGAACCCCCCCCCACAGTAAAAACGCCCAAAACAATTTCCCGCTGCGCGGGACCCCACCCCACTCCCCCCCGTGTATAAGATCGCCCTCATTTCTCAAAAAACCCGATCTTATACACGGGGGGGGAGGGCGCGATCTTAAACACGGGGGGTGGTAGGTATTTGTAAAAAAGACGTACCGGAAAAAGTCACAAAACCTTCCCCCGGAGCGCGGGGACATCTTTTTTCCGGTACATAATAATTCTGAAAGATCTCGGATGGGCTATTTTCCCCTACCACTGGCGTTCGACTTCATACGCCCTCTCCGCTTCCTCTTTCGAAGCCTCGCTTACACTTCTCTAGATACGCCGGCCACCCGCCGTGCTGCCGTGGCGCTCTGGCAATCCGCATCAGCACAACAGAACACGACGAGTATCGAATTTATTACTGGGCGCGGTTCAACCGTTTTGCCTGTGACCCGTCGAACATGGCTCCCTCGTGCACACATCATTTTGTTGGGGGGTTTTTTGGCAGTGTGGGCGGCGGGCCGGTGGTGCGGTGCGCTGAGTTGTCGTTTTTTGGAGTTTTTCTCGCTGGTCCACGTTGCAGACCTTTTTCGACGATATGTTGCTCGAGATCAGCTCCGATGAAGAGATCTGCGGAATATAGACTCGGGGACCGAAATATATGTACGTGGTTCGTCCCGCCAGAGTTCGAGATGTGGATCCATGTGGAATGGTGATCGTGGAAATCAAAATCCATTTCGGATTTTCTTGTTACACTGCCTGTCAGGTGACCTCATCAATTCCCCGAGTTCCGGGGGGGTTCACCACTTGCCCCGACGTGGTATCCCTCTCGAACTGAAGAACTACCCCCAAAATGAAAAGCAGCGACGCACCCCAGTGTTTGGGTACGAACAGGCAATGTGGGGAAACTTTTGAAATTTGAACTTTTGGACATTGAACCAAAGAAATACTCGGTGGGGCCGCCCAGTGCTTGACGCCTACAAAATGGGAGAGTTTTCTGAACGCTTGCGCCTGGCACAGATTTGCCTGTGGTCCGCGTGGGCCGTCATTTCCTTTGTGACAATTGCAACTGGCGACCTTCCCGAGTAAGATCTACGAAACCAGGTGAAGAGAACATTTCAGGAGTTCAGGCTTGCACTTATAAACGAAGCAACGGACGATCAGCATCAACTGACCAAAGGCGATGAAAATGATAAGGCAGATGTTTCTTGTTCTTCGCCTGTGCGGGGTATAAACAACTCTGGGGGAGTTTCCTGCATCAGCACTTTTGTCGTTGGCTTCGTTTTCTCTTTCATGTGCAACCGTTGTTCCGGAAATGTTCCGTACAAATGTACTATTCAGAAACTAATTAGGCACAAGTGAGTCGCGCAGCTCGGTTGGTGGGTGTAGCATTAGCTTCACGGAAGGGAGAAAATCTTAGTTCTGTGTGTGTGTTGGGCACACAACACTGCCACTCATGTGTGGGGGAAAACCTTAGCTTATTGTTCAGGAAGAACTCATAGATGTTAGGGGAGAGGGCGGGAGAGATGTTTGTTGCTTATCAAGAGCGCGTAGGTGCTTGCGCTACTGGAGGTCAGGTTGGTAGGTTTCCGGGATATCCTGCTGTGAATCTCGAAGTCCCCTCATATATTTTCACGGACATTTTCACCTGATACCGGATTTTTGAAAAATGACGAACCAACAAACCCTGAACCACCCCCCCTTTCTCGGGCCCCTTTGCAGCTCCAACATTGACAGCTGGCGGCAGGAAGTTGCGGGGTTTCTACCACGAACGAAGGTCACCTCATTCAGTCTTTTCGGATGCATTCAGCATCGACCCTTCCCTGGACCGATGTGCAAATCCGATAAGGTGAAGCTGCTGAGCCGTAATAATCCAGCCCAGGTGTTTCAGGGGGGTTTGTTACCCACGTAAACTCGGGGGAGGTAGGTGCAGGAATATTACGGTTCAATATCGCGTGGTTCATCATCTTTCAAAATACGGGAATTAAAAACCGTACGTCGCGGGGGGAGGGTAAGAAGGATGAATCCTGGACGTAGGGCTTCAAGTGGGAATTGAACATGGTGGTAAGATGACTCAACCTCGCATCACGCAACGCCAGACGCGGGCCAGGCGCAGTCGTGAGACGAGAGGCGACACGTCACTCCATCAAAAAGGCACTTCTCGTGCCAGTTCGGGGTACCGTGAACCCCGCTCACCAACAACGACCTTACCTCGCACCAAGCAACGCCGAACGCACTCGTAACCAGCATCAGCAGGGTTAGGTTCAAGGTGAATTTTAGTTTACCGTGCAGGCAGACCAGCCAGCTTCTCATTGGCATCAAGCCTTCTTCGATATAGCGAGTCCGCTGGAGGAAGACGATGCAGCTCGTCGGCTACAATTTCTTCGCACTCTTCCAGTGCGAGGAGGCGGGGGGGCAGTGGCTCACATAACTCGGGGATCGGGCCCCTGGTTTTCCTCTGTTTTTTTTTTTTTTACATAACCGCCAGCTTGAAAGGAAATGCTCGACGATGCTGCCCGACAAAGAACAGAAGGGAACCAAAGTGCTGTAACTACCGAACCACGTGTTGAACGGACGTGAGGTCATGCGGGTCTACCCCTACACGACAAATCACACAAACACAACAGGTCAAAAGTCCTGAGTGAGAAAACAACACACGGTGGTGTAAGCGAAGAACAAATCAGATTGTGTTTGTATTGTATTTGCCCCTTCCCTCTATATTTCCCCCTTCCATTCGGAGTCGAAGCAGCTACGTCGAGTATTTCCATTTTTGGCAGGGGCCGCACTTTGGATCTGGGTCCGAATCAATCCGATCTTTCCACTTACGCCGTTCTCGGAAAGAATAATACCCCCTTTATTTATATCGACGGAGGCTAGAGGGAAGACCGTGCACATGGGACTTACGCTGGCAAACGCTTCCGCGAAACCCAGACTGTCCCTGCGCCGCCGCCCGCGTGTGGGGGACGTTCCCTCGTTTGTATTTTCAGAGCAAACGGCCGCCTCCTCGGGTATTTGCGCAAGAAAGCAACGGCGCATTTCGAAGAACAGTTAAGCCGCAGCTCATGACAGAGACAGGGGATAAAGAAGGTTCGTGTTCGTCGCTTTTTTCTCATGAACTGGGGGGTCGGTCCTGCTTTAGGCTATGGGTTAGGTTTTCCCGACTCCCAATCATGGTTAGCCCCAACTCAAGAGGGTCTAGTCAACTATTCCCCTAGGCTAACTTAATTTAGCATACCTACCCCCCCCCGTGCATAAGATGGATAGCCAAACACCCTTGATTAAGACGGATAACGGGCGAGAATGCCAATCCATCTTAAACACGGGGGGTCGTTGTAGAATGGTTTTAGCTTGAAGGGTATTGGAAAGGTTGAAAAAGGTTTTGGGGGTCACCGTCGGTTTGTGTTTCTATTTTTTTTCTTGTTTTTATTTTTTTGGGGTAATTATTTTTTCGGGGGTTCGCGTAACCCTTCTTTTCCGGAAGAAAACGTTATCTTTTCTTTTCTCTCTGGCGCTCTTTTTCTCTCTATCTCTCTCTTTGGCTAGCAAAGCGACTATTGCGACCGACACCACGACCACACCCGCAATGAATGTGATCAAGGGCCCCCCACGTTCTACATGTTGAGCAGGGGTTGCCATGTAGCCCGTACCGGTCTAAGCCTTCATTGTAGCTTCCATAAGTACCCCCATTGGGACGGGTCCGACGGTCCGTTAGTCATCAGCGACACCGGGCGGGAAAAAGTAAATAAAAAGAAAGGGGAAAAATGGGGGTGTGGGTGGATAAGCTCGTGGTAGGTTGTTCGGAAATAAGTACAACCTCAAACTACGCCTAGCACAGGGCCAGGCGGCATATACGTGCCTTCATCCTCTCATGTTAGTGTGCGTTCACTCGTACAGACACTTCGAGTTTTTCCCGTTAGTCAGGGTAAACGGGTGCGGAGTGAAACATAGACCAGCCAGCAATCAAGAACCCGATGAGGCTCAAACGACGTGGATCAGAATCTCACACCCGCGAGGTGGCAACGTCTCTCATGCGCGCGGAGTCCCCTCAGACCTTGGAACCTCTGGCCATCCCTCGTGCACTCGATGGAGCAGTGTTGGCATCGCAGCACCGGGGAACCCGTAAACTGCTGTTCAAACAACTGACCATGCGGTGTCAGACATTGGGAGTCCGGCAAGGGCGGGCAGGGTGGCGAATTACCAAAGGGGCAGAAGGAGTCAGGTGAGCCTTCCGACTGCCGGCTCATCAAATTACCGGCTGAACCTGGGGGTGCAGGCAAGTCGGGTAGTCGATCCTGAGTAGGAAGCACCATGGAGGGTGACGGGGCACGGACAGTCATGTCGTGGGCATTCCGGGGGATCCGGACAAAGGCCGCGAGGTAAACGTCACCCCACGGAATGTCGTCGACGGAGGTGACGTGCAAGTCGTCGAAGAGGATCCACCCCGTGTCTTGCGCAACGTAAACAGCGCAACTTAAACACGGGGGGGGGGGGGGGGGTAGGTACTTTCAAAAATCTCCGCCCGCCATGAATTCTCTCTCGCCACAGGGTTGTTGTCGCCGACTCGTGCGATGGACGAGTTCACCTTTTAGGGTGCGTCTCGAGCATCTGGATACACGGTCAAATCACGACGGCGTCCCGAGCCACCGGATACAAGAACTAGGCAGAGATGGGTGATGGGCGGCGAGCTGCCATTGGAGGGGATGCACTACACGCTGAGATGGGGGGCGTTCTTTGGCCGAGATCGTGGGTTTCCCTGCAGGGAGCTAGGCACGAGAGAGCTGATGGATGTCGGCGAGCCGAACGCTTCACATTGAAGTCACGAGAACCTGGTCCGGCGACTGCGTCGGAGTGAGGCCCGGGGAAGGCGGCGACGACAGCGGCGTCGCGTGGCTGGCCAGCTTGTGCTTGGTATGCCGAAAGGGATGTGAAAACGGGGGTTTGCCTAGAGGCTTGATGGACGAAACCCGGACTCAAATCACGACGGCGTCCCGAGCCGCCCTGATACAAGAACTAGGCTGAGATGGGGGGCGTTCTTTGGCCGAGATCGTGGGTTTCCCTGCAGGGAGCTAGGCACGACGAGCTTATGGGTGTCGGCGAGCTGGACGCAGCCATTGAAGTCACGAGAACCTGGTCCGGCGACTGCGTCGGAGTGAGGCCCGGGGAAGGCGGCGACGACAGCGGCGTCGCGTGGCAGGCCTGCAGCATGTGCTTGGTGTGCCGGAAGAGCGACTTGCCCCCCCTTTCGCCGCCCCCAGCGGGGCTGCCGCCCGCCGGGAACAGCGGCAGCGCGGCGCTTTCGCGGCGGAAGCGCGACCTCGGCCCGCCGAACCCTCCGGACGGCTGCTGGTCGGCCACCGCCTGCCGCAGCTGCAAAATCCAGTAGTCCCTTTCGTCTGCTGTCTCCGCCGACAGGACCAGCGGCGTGCCCCCAGGCTCGCTGTGGATGCGGAAGGCGTACGGAAGGGTGGACGCGGCGTGGGCGGCGCCGGAGGAGGTAAGCTCGTCGGGTCCACACTCGACCTCCACTACGTTCGCAAGCAGCAGCGCGTTCTTTGGCGAGAACGCACTCGCGCTCACCAGGTTCGACGCGTGCTCGGGCTTGCAGTGGACGAGCCGGTCGCTTAGCAACGCAAACCAACGGACGTGCCGCCCCCGGGAGTATGCCTTGGTCAGCGAGCCGTGGTGCAGCAGCTGGACCTGGTCGGGGAGCTCGAGGGGATGCACGGGAGAGGCGACGAAGCACGAAAAAGAGGCGGACCGCTTCTCCCGACCAGCGTCGGCTGGCAGCGGGATCAACCCGGTGCCGAAAGTCGTCCGCACCGTCCGGACGTTGACGTCTCGGAACACGTGGTTCGTGAGTTCGCAGATGAAGCTGTCGAGCCTCGCTACAAACAGCCCGCGACTCTTCACCTCCTCGGCTTCGGTCTCCTCGTACCGGACTGTGCCGTTCAGGTCTACTCTGTCGCTGGTGCTGCAACCGAAGGGCGCCGACTTCTCTTTGTGCGTCGCGACCACCGGAATGCTGCTGCGTCTGCCGCCCAAGCCTGCGGCCGCGCGATCGTGCTCCTGCGTCAACTGCCGGCTCAACAGCCCCATGTCGATGATGTTGCGCCGGTTGGGAAGCGGCAGCAGCTGCTGCGGCTGGCACGCCGACGACGGCGGAAGCAGGCAGGGGAGCGGAGGGGGCGCCGAAGGGCGGCCCGCGGCGGAGTGAGGGTCCGGGCGTTCGGCAGGGTGCTGCTTGGCGGACCAGGTGGAAGAGGCTGTCTGCACTGCGTGGCGCCAGTGAGAGGGGCGGGTGATGGGGAGCCCGACGCGTTTGATGAGGGCGGCAACTTCGGTCTTCTTTGCTCGATCGGCCCGCTTGCCGGCGAGGCGCGCCAGGACCGGTTGCACGCTCTCCTGGTACGCCTTGACGAACGCCTCGATCTCCGGAAGGTGCGGCAGGGCGTGCTTCACGAGGACCGCGCTGGGGGCCGGCGCCCCGGAGTTCTTCCTGAGCGTCCGCTGCAGCACCTTGCTGGCGGCCAGACAGGCGGACAGCCGCCAGGTGATGCTTTTCGCGTCCGCGGCGGAGACCGCCTTGCTCTCCGCGCAAGCCACAGCCACGTCAGCCAGCACCGTCTCCAGCTCGGCGCCGTACCTCTCTTCCGACGCCAGCATCTCGCTCATCACCGGATGCATTGCGTCACACAAGGCATGCGTTTCACGTCGCGACGTGTTTTCGCGAGGTTTTTACTGTTGTGTTTTTCTCTCTCCTCCCTCTTCGAGGTGTCGACTCGGAAGGTTCCGTCAAGGCTGTTGTTTGTTTAGAGTGAACGTTCACCTGAGATCCCGGATGTTCGGGTCTCCGGGTGACCTTTGTTAAAAGGGTACCTTTCGAGCAGCAAGGGTGTTGCTTGTTTCTTTGGTGTACACTTTCATTGTCAGCTCCAGCCACCCCGACTGGGCGCACGGGGAAACACGCAGAGAAGTGCAGTAGCATCATCGTCGCGGGTGAGTGTCAAGTCTATCCTCCAGAAACTACAGGACAACCTTGCGGGTGCTGTGATTCCCGTCGACAGGGTTCCACAAAGGGTTGCAATTCGAGCTGTAACCAAAAAAAACTGGGTTCGTATTAGATGGACATATTGTGCACGGGCTCGATACCTTCAGGGTGCTTTTGGTCCTACCTGGAAGATGGGAAACCAAATGGTCCGCCAAGTACAGTGCCGGGTCACCACGAAGAAGACCCCGGTGAACCGTGAGGGGTGCCTCAGCTGCAGGTGCAGGTAGGGGTGCAGATGTACCTACTTTTTGTGTTGAGGTGCCATCTCTCGGCCGTCCCGTCCGGGTACGTCGGATTCTGTGCGAACGTGTGTTGGCTCCCATTCATGGAATGTCCGTTTGACTGCCCCAGGTTTGAAGGCCCGAAACACACATAACCTAGGTCCATGCACTCCAGCGCGTTTACCACGACCACCGCATGGACGGCGCAGCCTGTGTATCCCGACTTTTCCGCGGTCTTCCGAATACAATCACTCGACGGCGGCCGCCCTGCCCTCTGCCTCTGGTGCTCCCATGAATTCTTAATGACCCTAGGGGCCTTATTTCGGACCTTTGAGGTGTGATCACTTTCGGGGTTCCGCCCCGGATATATTGGACCGGAAAGCATATCAAGCGAGAGCCGACGTTCGCACTCTCGCGCCCCAGGCCCCTGCTGTCCGCCGGTTTGTACCGTCCGGAAGCAAACAAAAGAAAAAGCGGAACGGGGTAAAATGCTGCACAGAACATTCCGTATTCTTTTTTGCTATGAACACGAGACTTGCACGCGATCGTTCTCGACATGCGAGGTTGGGCCTCTGAGGCGGGGGGGAGAGGGGTCAGAAACAATTTATTCGCTCACAGCGTGCGAGGGAAGGGGCGAGAGAAAAAGAGAGAGAACGTCGAGGAAGTGCTCCGTTTGCCTTATAGAAACCAACAACCGTCAAGGCACTTCTCCAACAACAAAACCTGGGTGCTGCACCGTTTTCATTATTGCTACCGCTGGGTCAGTGTCTCGCAATGAACGGCCACGTATGCAGGGTACTAGCTTCACATTTTTGGCCGCTGCCAGATTCGGACCTACCCGGGCGTTATGTGCTGAAGGACTGTTCCGGGGTTTGGGGACGCAAAGGGACCCAGTCGCGTAATGTGCCGAACTCGCCAAGGAGCTGTAGTGCAGCTTTAGTGTATCCTTGTCCACGAATTACTGGTCAACGGCATCCTTGTCATAGGGCTGGATGGCTCCCCACTGCGGTCAGGTGCCATTTTTCTTTTTCAGAGTGCATGTTCGCTTAGGGACCCGGGGTTATATAGTCTCCGGGTGACCGTAGTCGTAAAGGTTCCTTTAAGGTATAGTATGTTTGTGTGTGTATCTTTGCTGCCTATTGCCGACTATTCGACTTATTTAGCGCGCGCTCTATTTTCCTATGTGCTTTGCCAAGTCCATGGCTCTTGTGACCGACACCGAGTTCACGTTCACGAGGAAAGCGATCTCGGGCCCCCCACGTGCATACATGTTTAGCAGGGTTGCCATGTAGCCCGTATCGGTCTAGTGTCTTGGTAGTTGTTGCCTTGGCGGCAGTCTTTTCGTTAGCCGAAAGCAGCGAGGTGGCGTATCCGGGCAGCAGGTAGCTTCGGCAGGAGCCAGCAGAGCGCTCGAGGAGTTGGTTGGGTTTGTACGCGTCGGGTCGCCGTGGCAGGCGCAGACCGGTACTTAGCAAGGAAACAGACCGCACTGCCGTCTTTGCGTCGCGTATCGCGTCGGACTGTTTCGTCGGCGAAGCATCTCATCGGCCTGCGGAAACTGGGGGAAGAGAAACACAGAAAGCCCGGGTTGCTGCGGACGTGGGATCGCTCGTGGTCTTCCGAACTTCTTCCCCGAAAGCAGCGAGGCAGCGTACCCGACGGGCAGGAGGTCAGTAGCTTTGGCAAGAGCGAGCAGAGCGCTCGAGGAGGTGGTCGGGTCGCAGGACGATGCCGTGGCAGCCGCAGACCGGTATTGCACAAGGAAACCGACCGCCTACTTTGCGTCGCATCTGCCTGCGGACGCTGGGGGAAGAGAGCCACAGAGAGCCCGGGTTGCTGCGGACGTGATCGCTCGTGGTCTGTCGGGACCAGACGGCTCCCGCCGCCGGGGCGACGTGGCCTTCGGCGACTGGCTGCGCACCCTGGCCGCAGACCGGTACTTGGCCAGCCGCTGCGGAGACCAAGGCGGGACCGCCGACGACGGCTCGTCAACCACCGTAATCGGGCAGTCACGCAGGCTCCACTCGTAGCTCGTCGTGAACCCGGTTGCCGGCCAGTGCACCCACATCTCGCCGGCCTGCGGACACAAGGGGAAGAGGAACACAGAGAGTGGGATCGCTCGTGGTCTTGCCAACTTCTCCCCCCACAGCGAGTTTCAGGACACGCTGAGGGGTGCGGTGCTGCGGTCGCCCAAAGCAGCGAGGCAGCATATCCGGGCAGGAGGTCAGTAGCTTCGGCAAGAGCGAGCAGAGCGCTCGAGGAGGTGGTTGGGTATGTACGCGTCGGGTCGCAGGACGATGCCGTGGCAGCCGCAATCGAGGGGCATGGGGCTGTGCGGCGCGGGGAGTAGCTCGAAGCTTTGGAGGTACCAGACGGCTCCCGCCGCCGGGGCGACGTGGCCTTCGCGCACGCTGGCCGCAGACCGGTACTTGGCCAGCCGCTGCGGAGAACAAGGCGGGACCGCCGACGACGGCTCGTCAACCACCGAAATCGGGCAGTCACGCAGGCTCCACTCGTAGCTCGTCGTGAACCCGGTCGCCGGCCAGTGCACCCACATCTTGCCGGCCTGCGGACACAAGGGGAAGAGGAACACAGAGAGTGGGATCGCTCGTGGTCTTGCCAACTTCTCCCCCCAAAGCAGCGAGTTTCAGGACACCCTGAGGGGTGAGGTGCTGCGGTCGTCCCCGGCCCCCCAAAGCAGCGAGGCAGCGTATCGGGGCAGGAGGTCAGTAGCTTCGGCAAGAGCGAGCAGAGCGCTCGAGGAGGTGGTTGGGTATGTACGCGTCGGGTCGCAGGACGATGCCGTGGCAGCCGCAATCGAGGGGCAGCATGGGGGCTGTGCGGCGCGGGGAGTGGCTCGAAGCTTTGGAGGGACCAGACGGCTCCCGCCGCCGGGGCGACGTGGCCTTCGGCGACTGGCTGCGCACCCTGGCCGCAGACCGGTACTTGGCCAGCCGCTGCGGAGAACAAGGCGGGACCGCCGACGACGGCTCGCCAACAACCATGATCGGGCAATCACGCAGGCTCCACTCGTAGCTCGTCGTGAACCCGGTCGCCGGCCAATGCACCCACACGCTGCTCCCGGATGCGGACCGCACCGTGCCGGAGTTCCCGATCCCGCCGTCTTGCGTCCCGTAGTGCCAATACCTCGGGTTCCTCGCAACAAAACAGCCCGGCGCCGGCGGCGCCGCCGAACGGTTGGCCACCGGCGACGACCGCAGCACCGCATCCCTCAGGGTGTCCTCAAACGTCTCCTGCAGGTGACCGGGAACCCCGAAAAAGCCTTTGAAGGGCGGTGGGTCTTCGTGCTCGGGCGGCTCGGTGACGTCGTCTGCTTCGTCGGCGAAGTGCGTCGTCGGCATGCGGGCGCTGGGGGAAGAGGGGCAAGGGGAGCCCGGGCTGCTGCCGGCATGGGATCGCTCGAGGTCTTCCTTGATCGTGCGCAGCGCTGACTTCGTCATGGTCTGCGTTCGGACCCAGCTGAGGTGGTCCGCCAGCTCGTGCGGCATCCGAGTGTCGCCGGGAGGTAATCCTCTGGGCTTGGTGCTGCGGTCGAGAAGGTGCGCGACCTCGGTGGGAACTTCGGTCACGCCCCACGGCGCCCGGTGCTCGGGGGGGCCGCTGGCGCCGGGAGGAGGAGATGCGCTCCGGGGCGAGCCGGCCCCTGACCCGCGGCCGCGCGAGTGCGACGGCGACAAGACCCGGTGGACCCGCTCGATCGCTTTGTGCAACGCGGCTTCGCGGGGCGATCGGCTGCGGGGCCGCCGCCGGTCCCGCATGCTCTTCTTTCTTGTCTTCGTTCTTCGCCGACAGCTGGTGTCAGACTGGCCCACCCAGGGTGGTGTTGTTTCCTGAGGTTGGGTCTTGTTTTAGAGTTAAAGTTCGCTTGAAATTCCGGGGTTTTAGGGTCTCCGTGTAACCGTTCATGAATGGGTTCTCTTAGAGCAAGAAAGGGCTATATGGTTACGGGTTGTATATTTAGTGCATGCTTTCGTTCTGGGTTATGGCTAGCCATGTCCGGGACTGTTTGTGACCGACACCAAGCACATGCCTTCGTGGAGTGTAGTCTTGGGCCCCCCACGTTCTACAAGTTGACCAGGGGTTGCCTTGTAGCTCGTGCCGGTCTGTTGTCCGCGTTCTTATGTATTTTCTCGTAGAGTAGTGCTTGGGTTTCGCGACACTTGCGGTGCTTCACGTGGTGCGGGTTGCTCGGAGGTTTGCAGGGACTTGATGAACGTTTTCCCTTTGCACTATCGCTTTTTCTTCTGACTACCCCTAGTGTTAATGTTCCCGTGTTGGTGTCGCATAGAGAAGCGAGGCGACACTGACACGGGAACACGGTTCTCAATAGGGCTCCGTATTTCCGTGAAGAAGTCTTAACTAAATCGCCAAGGACAGGTAAGATGCCAAGGGATCACTCAGATCACACAACCTTTCCCGCACCTTGGTCCCACCCCGTGTTACTGTCGCCTTCGGCTTGGTGCTGCGGTCGAGAAGGTGCGCGACCTCGGTGGGAACTTCGGTCACGCCCCACGGCGCCCGGTGCTCGGGGGGGCCGCTGGCGCCGGGAGGAGGATATGCGCTCCGGGGCGAGCCGGCCCCTGACCCGCGGCCTCGGAGCGCGACGGCGACAAGACCCGGTGAACAGGTTCAAAACTTGGTGAGCGATATTGTGGATTAGAAGGTCGGTATTCTGAGTTTGCGTATCCAACTGCTGAGACGCGTCGTCGAGGACGTGCCGCGGGAGGCGCGAACGCTCGCCGCACGTCGTGCCTGGCGTTGCAGAATCCCTCCGATGTTTGGGAATCTTGAAACGCACAGAGAAGACAGAAGACACAAGTCAGGCAAGGTTGTTGTGAGGCAGAACTCGGGCGTTCTGCGCCCGAAAGGGTTGCATCACCTCCTCTGTTCGCCGGAAGAGATGTGAAAACGGGGTTTTGCCTAGAGGCCTGAGAGAATAGTTGGGCGGCAGCTCTTGACGAAGATAGAAGGTGTTTTTATTCTTCGCTTTTCTCACGAACGGGGGGGTCGGTCCTGCTTTTGACTTTGTAGGTTCTCCCGACTCCCCAATTCGTGGTTAACACAAACTCAAGAGGTCTAGTCAACTATTCCCTGCAGTATTAGCAACCTTTCAAGAAAGAAACGTGGAGGAGATACTCGAGGGGCTGCCCTGTGCCTTTTTCGACGGAGACCAGAGGGAGAGAACCAATCCAACTACAGAAGTTCTGTTTTGTTGAACGCTTACGCCCGCCACTAATCCCCTTACTCGTGTGGGCTGCAGCATATTTACCTCCTTTTTGAGATTTCGCGACTGGCTGCCTCCGCAAGTCTTTCTCACGAAGCAGGTCAGTGTTTTATAAGGGGGGTCTCACGTGGGGGTAACCCCCACGCTCCAAAAGAAAAAAAAGAAAACTGTCGGGGGGGCCGCCGTGAGTGGCCAGCACTGGGGGACCAGCCACTGAAGGGGGCCGGGCCCGAGCCAGCTTGCTTGTTCTTGGCGTCCACTGTCAGTGGAATGAGCCAGTCACAGCGGACTTCGTTGACTCTTTTGAGGGAGTACTTGGTTGTGGCTATGCAAATGTGCGCCCTACGCAGCTCAAGTTTGCACGAGCTTCGTTATACTTTGATACAGCAGCAGCTGTCCTTACAAGAAGAACCCTGCTCGTTGCACATCCAGTGCCCCATTTTGAGGCTAGTATTGTAGGCATGTAGTACCCCGTTTGTAGCTTACGTTGTTTTAACTTGAAGTTCCCTGCTGTATACTTGACACACCTTTTCCTTTATGATCGAGACACGAACGAGACACATTCGGCTGTGCTGGGCTGCGCTATGCTACACTGGGGGGTCCTTGGGTGCAGCTCCGCAACCACACTGAGAAAACACTTTGGTGGTAAAAAGTTAACCACCCCCACAGGCACGTGGAGGAATACAGAGCTTTCCATATAAACCCCTGAAGCAGGTGCTTACACAAATTTTCGACGTAGCTGCTTCGACTCCGAATGGAAGGTCGGAAATATAGAGGTAAGGGGCAAATACAATACAAACACAATCTGATTTGTTCTTCGCTTACACCACCGTGTGTTGTTTTCTCACTCAGGACTTTTGACCTGTTGTGTTTGTGTGATTTGTCGTGTAGGGGTAGACCCGCATGATCTCACGTCCGTTCAAGACGTGGTTCGGTAGTTACAGCACTTTGGATCCCTTCTGTTCTTTGTCGGGCAGCATCGTCGAGCACTTCCTTTCAAGCTGGCGCTTATGTAAAAAAAACGGAATGAAACAGAACCACGTTATTAAAAGCCGGCAAGCGCTCTCCCCCTCGGGGTCCCCCCCTCACAGAGGGCTAACTTCATGCAAACCGACAGCCCTGGTAGGGCCTACAGATGCTCTCTACAAATGCGCCAGGTTGTATCCTACGAGTTTTCATAGTTCCCCCTTATGTGCGCAAAGCAAGGATCCTCCGTACCGTATTCTACGGCTATATATATTGTATTGTACTGCTATATTGTACTTGGCCCCCCCTGTAAGACGCTCGTATCAGACAGCCGCACCCCCTAGTAACTACCTCCCTAGAGAGCATACCCGTTACAGCTAAAAAGGAACGTTGGCAGCGGTTTAACCTGAACGCGTACAGGTCAAATCGCACAAACAAACATCTCATATCGCAAATACCGCAAATATCACACACTGCAACTATCTCATACCGCAATTATCGCATATCGCAAATATCTCACAAGTATCTCACATCGCACGCGGGAAGGCGCACCGAGGCACCAGGGCACACGGCCATGCGGTTCTTCCCGGATCCAGCGTCGAAAGAGTACGGCGCCGTGGAGGAGCCGATCCACATCGTGTGCAAGGTCGAGACGCACAACCACCCGACGGCCGTGTCACCGTTCCCGGGCACTGCGACAGGGGTCGGCGGCGAGATCCGCGACGAGGACTTGACTCGGCCTTCTACAGCATCCGTCATGCCCGAAGCCCCTACCAGCATCCGATTGCTGGTTGAAAGGTCACGACGTTGGTGCCGTCGCAATGTGTGATGTTGTGCAACGTTGATGTACGGACAAAAAAGCATGAGAGAGAGAGAGAGAGAGAGAGAGAGAGAGAGAGAGAGAGAGAGAGAGAGAGAGAGAGAGTTTGAATAGAGCATCTATTTGGTATCGGAAAGTAGGTGCGAGATCAGGCAAACCTTGTGCGCTAGCTTCGTTTAACCGTGAATCTAATAATCAGGGCTTACCCCACATTCTCGCTTCCATTTTATTTCCATTCTCCTCCTAATCATACACTACCCTCCGGGAAAAATGCCGGTACACACGGGTAGCACGCGCCGCCGGGCCGCACGGACCAGCCGTCGGCTGATGGATCCTGACTGGGCGGCGGCTGACGAAGCTGCCGACAAGGCCACCCGGGAGTGGCGGGTATGGAACCCTTGCGAGCCCGGGGAGTCGGCGGCCCCCCGTTCGCCGGCGGGAAAGGGGGAGAAAGCCGGTCGGAGCTGAAGACCGGCATGGAACGGTCGTCTGGGGACTGGTCCCCCCTGGCCGACTGCAGACTTGAAGGACCTGGCGGGAGTACGACGGAGGCTCTACTCCCGCCTCCGGCTGGCAACGCCGCACAACGCGAAGACCCGGGAAGCGCTTCCACGAATGCACCCGGGCACTCGGAATTAGCTCATCCTACCCTTTGCGACAGCCGTTTCCCGACACGACAGAAACAACCCTTGCCCGACGCCGGCTTCTCGCCTCGGCAGGTCAGGGGGTTGAAGTCGCGAAGGTCCAGGTTGCTCAGGGGGAGGAGGCTTTTCCTCCGGCTCCACCCCCATTTCTACGACCCTCCTACCGCAGTTCCTCTCGGGTACCTCCCACCAGAAACGAGAGGTCTCATTCCGGGCATCGGTGCCCCGAGATCTGCGAGGCCGCTAGACGTCACGGCAGTGCCGCCGATCGATCTCCGCAAGCTCCGGAGCCTCGCCGGCCCCGGGGCCCGCTTGCACGGCTTGCTTGACCTCCTAACGGACGGGCACTCCTTCCGACGGAAGTTGTTGGGCACTCCTCTCGTGCCGGGTCGGAAGAGCGACGCGTTTGCCCGCCATGCGCAGACGCTGGAAAGCGTTGGGTTTGTGGAGCGCGTCCCCCGTTCGGAGCCGCTGAAGTGCGTCCTTCCGGCTTTTGCTGTTGAAAAGGGCGAACAGCACTCGCGGGCCATCGTTGACGGCCGCCCGCTGAACGAGCTGATGGAGCCCCCGCCGAAGTTCAGCCTCTTGCGTGTCGACGAGGTCATCGCCAAGATGATGTCGAAGTCGTACGCAGTCGTCGTTGACCTGAAGTCCTACTTCTTCCAGTTCCCAGTAGGACGGTCGACGTCAGCTTTCTTCGGGCTCCGCACAAGGAAGCTCGACGGGGGCGTGGCTCTGTATAGGTGGCGCCGGCTGACGATGGGCTGGTCTTTCTCGCCCGTGATTGCGCAGGACTCGGCGCTTGTCATCACGGAGCCTGCCGGGGACGATAAGATAGTCTGGTACGACGACTGGGCCCTCGTTGATGAGCCCGTTGCTTGCGTGGATGGGGACACTGGCGCATCAGGTCCTAACAGGCACCCTGGGCTGGGAGTCGCTGGTCCGAGTGAGCGACGACGTGCTTCCTTTGTCGCAGAACTCGCAGTCGCCGCTCCCCGAACCCCACTTCCTGTGGCACCATTCCATGATTTGTGTCAAACACAACGGCCAACGAACCTTTTCGCTGAGGGTCTGCGCTCAACCCGAAGCTGTGAAGTGGACGCATGCCACACAAGCACTCTTTTACAGGGGGACGCTGACGATGGCTGAGGCAACCAGCATCGAACCTTCTCGCTGAGGTTCTGCGGGAGTGCACCTCCTTAACCCGAAGCTGTGAAGCGGACCCATGCCACACAAGCACTCGTTTAGGGGGACGCTGACGGTGGCTGAGGCGACCCCAGCCAACGAACCTGCTCGTTGAGGTTCCGCTTGAGTGCACGTCACCCGTGGTTGGCTGTGAAGCAGACCCGTGCCACTCAAGCAGTCGCTTACGGAGTGACTCTGACGGTGGCTGAGGCGACAACCGTGTCGGCCGCGCCGTAGTACACGACGAACGTGTCCGGGGTCTCGGTGGCGGCGAGGCCGGTGGCGAAGATGACGTTGGGCGTGAACCCCTTCTTTTCGTAAGGCGCCGTCGCGACCATCAGCGGCTCCGCCGCCCGCGCCAGGACGCGCGTCGGGTCCCCGTAGTCGAGGACCACCCACCCCAACGCACAGCGGCCGTACACGGGGTTCTGCGCCTGGTTGTCGGTGTTGTAGAGGTACAGGTAGTTCCCATCGGAGAGCCTCACCGGACTCGGACCCGCCGCGACGCCTACCGCGTCCCACATGCCTTTTCGCGGTGCGATCAGCGTCTGGTTGGTGTTGGTCCAGGTGAAGAGGTCTGGCGACGTCGCGATCTTCAAGCTCCCCGACAGCCCGTTGTCTGTCAAGAACATGTAGTGCGTCCCATTGCCCGGCGCCCCGTCCCTGATCACGATGGACGCCCCACCCGGAGCATCCGCGATCTTCCCACGAACCAACCACGCCGACTCGTTCATCGGGTTCTGCGTTGTCGCCAAGTACGCCTCCTTCACCCCCGGCTGCGACGCGGCGGCAAACGTGAGGTAGTACGTATGGTCCTTCTCTCTGTACACGATACGAGGGTCCTCCGTGCCATACGCCGCTGCGGGGCCCACGTTATTCGCGCTGAACACGAGCTGGTGCTCGCTCGCGTGCTCCCACACGGCGGCACCAGTCGTGCTGTTGGTGCCGGTCATCTTCAGGAGGACGAGCTGGGACGGCGTCAAAAACTGCCACTGCTGCTCCGGGCAGCGGTAGACGCTCGGGTACGAGCAGTTCTGCGTGCGGACGAGGAGGCCCGGCGTGCCGTCGGGCAGCTGCAGGTAGGCGGGGTTGAGGTTCAAGAAGAAGTCCGACGTGCCGAGGGTCCTGCCGACAGACGGCGGCAGCCGAGCCACGGACACATTGTAGGCCCCCAGGGCGGGGGCGCAGGCCATCAGCAACGCGACGAGGAGCGACCGACGACTCATTCTGTACCCCCGCTTTTGCACCCAGATTCACCTGTGTGTTTCGAGTGAAAGTTCTTTTAGAGAGGTTTATGCCCTGTAAACTTGTCTTCATGCACCCAGTGGTGAGTTGATGCTGATCGTCCGTGACTTCGTGTATGAGCGCGGTTATGTTTAGTGCAAGCCCCAACTCCAGCTAGAGTTTCCGAGACGGGCACTGCACGTTAGTCGACGATAACGTCTTCGCCGTCATCGTCATCAACCCCGTCCGGTGACAGCGCCGATGAGTACTTGTTCTCACCAGGCAAAAGCCCCATGAAGTGTCCGGCTCTTCGGAGGAATAGCTGAGTAGCATACCTCCGGAGTGGTCTGCGTTGCTCCTTTATTCTTCCCTGTAATGGGCTGCACTGAACAACCCATCGACGGCAATGACAGCGACAACACAACGAAGCCACAAGACTACGAATGGCCCTGTGTTACTGCTATACCGAAGGGGGTCATTTCCAGTCTGCAGAGCACCACTCTCTCTTCCACAAGTCGGAGAAGGCGCGGAACACCGACTCCCAATCACTCCTTGACTCGAGAGGGAAAGTCAGTAAGTTGCCCCATCAAAACGACTTCAGGGTCGAATCCTTTCAGCATAATAATATATTGTGGTGGCGGTGCCGCGACAACCACGTGCTGTGCACTCTCAGCAGGATAATTGGCTTCTTTGAACGGTGAGCCACATGATTCCCATGATAGCCCACACCCCGGACTCCCACTCCGCATTGCGGGAGTGGTTTTGCGGTCGTTTGTGCGGTCGGCCTCACTCCCTCAATGCGGGAGTGGCACTCCTTCAATGAGGGAGTGGCCACTCCCGCACTTCTCACTCCCGCATTGACTTAGTATATGGCTGCTGAAGTCCGGGATGCACAAACGTACACTCGGCGCCACCATGTTTCCTCAGTCAGAGAGGATGTGCGGGCCGCAATCTTTAATGGGAGCCAGCCTAGGAGTCCCTTCATGAGTCAAACCCAGGTGCGCCACTGCCACAATTGCACAGCCGACCTTCGTAGCTGAGATCCTCCGCGGTTCCCTCGACGTCGCGTGCGACCTTGAGTACCGCCGCGAGTCGGCGGTTGTTTGCGGTGAATGAAAGAAGGGACGGGACATCCTCTTCACCCGAGTTGCTTCGGCATTTTTGTTGAACGCTTACGCCCGCCACTGAACCCAGATTCACCTGTGTTTCGTGTGGGCTACCTCCTTTGATCTTTTGCAGCTGGCAGCCTCCTCCAGTATTTCCAACAAAGCAGGTGCTTATACAAAAAGAAAAAGTTGTAAGGTGCAGAGAATACAAACCAGAGAGTAGGCCAGCTGGGACTAAAAAATATATGAACAAGACAGACAAAATGGGAAAAGGTAGAGAAGAGGAGAGACAGGAGTCGTGACATGAGCAAGGACAAGAGGTCGGGGTCGGAAGGGGTAACAAGGAAGAAGCAGACAAATAAGAACAACAGAACTGAGGATGGGAAGACGGGAGGGGGGGGCAGCGCTCTTGTTAAGGATCAGCCACTTTGGCCGGATGGCCGGATAAACGAGACCCCCCCCACCGTACAGTGCAGTTGCCTTGGAAGCTGGGTGGTCAAATTCTCTAAGGTGAAATGGTCAAAATTTCCTGGCAAAAATGGGCCCACAAAATTTTTCCAAAATGTGGTATTTGGGGTATTTTTCAAGCAAGCTACTTTGTTTCTCTGGACGGATTGGGAGCGGCAAACCTGTCGTTCCGATTGTTATTAGTCTTCAAAGAAACAAGTTTCTTTTCTACAAAAAGTACGTGCGCTCGGCTAAGGCCGGCGCGTGGCGAGACTGGAGGCAGCAGTTATAGTTCGGGGAACAGTAAAGTTCGGGCGAAGCTAAGTTCGAGTGATGCTAAGTTCGGGCGTTGCTAAGCGCTCAGGCTGCGCTGGTACTAAAAAACAGTTCGGGCACGAAGCGAAGTTCGGCCAGGGTGGTAAAGTCCGGGTGAAGCCAAGGTCGGTGCTCGTGCCCGGGGGGGGGCACCCCCCCGACCCACCGAGTGCGGGAAAAGTTTGGCGCTGGTACCCGGGTGGGCGCCCCCCCCCCGCCGCCCCCCGGCGAAGCAAAAAAAAAGTTCGGGCGCAGCTAAGTTCTGGTGAAGCTCAGTTCCGACGATAATAAGTTCGACAGGTAGCGTCCCCCCTCCACAGTGAAAATAGCCTGTATATAGGGGGGGAAAATGTTTCTCGGGTTTGAAGAGCGCGTGGTGCTTGCACCACTGAGGCCAGGTTATTTAACCGCGGATTTAGTGAAGGATTGTTCAGGAAACGGTCGCGAGCGAAACCCGACCAGGGGGGGGGGGGGTCAGGTCAGATTCTGCCAACGACTCCGCAATCTGGCCGCTTAGGGCCACCCCTGGGGGGGGGGGTTAGCTAATAAAATTAAAAAGGTGTTTTGACTAGTCATTTTACTAGTGAAAAAGCATGACTAGTGCACTAGTAAAAATGACTAGTGCACTAGTAAAAACACTAGTAAAAATGACTAGTGCACTAGTCAAAATGACTAGTGTCCTAGTAGAAATCCACCTGTTCCGAACCGAAATCTGGGCTGGTTTGTAAATTTCAGAGGGTCCCACCGCACAACTGTACCCTACCGTTGCGCTTGCTACCGTGTTCCGAATAATGTTGGACCGGGAAAAAGTTGAAATACTTTTCAAACCCCCAAAACCTGGGCCAAAAGTCCAAAAAGGTTCTGGTCCAAGTATTTTACAGTAGTAGCAGGTTCACGCCCATAAGGAAGTTTAGAATCCGGGAATACGATAGGATATGATACATGTGGTGTCTACAGTCAAGGGCGCGCCCAAGTCCGTTAACAGCGCCCTACAACTTGGAGAAGGTACTACTTTAGCCAGACTCAAGGTGGCGAGTCGCTGAGCGTAGTCGGCACGCGGCATCGCTGGGTCTTACGGAGCAGGGCCACCGGCATGCCGCGGAAGGACTCGACCTTCCTGGCCGCCGAGTTTTTGCCGCGGTGTTTTTGACGCGGTGGATGCCGACGACAGCGGGCTGCTGACGTTCAAGGAGTTGATCAAGTATAGCCGGTCCCGGACGTCGTGTTCCGGCACGTGGTCGGCGACGGGGGCAATCTCATGAGTCGCCCCCGCCATGCTCACCCGAGCTGCTTGTCTACGCGACCCAGGCTATGCCCATAGTCATGATCGAGCACCACGGGTTTTAAGGACAAACAGAAACTAAACGTGCACCACGGGTTTTAAGGACAAACAGAAACTAAAGGTAACCTAAAAAAAAAAAACCAATTTGGACGCGTTTCGGCCCGGAATTCGGGAAGCTTTGAAATGTTCGTACATTCTGCCGGTCCCATCATTTGTGTAACGGAAACACGAAACGAGTGCAAAAGCTGCTTGGGTCAGACTTCAAAATACCGCCAAAAAGTGAAAACCCCAGGGAAAAGTCCAAAACTTTCAGAACCTCCAAAAAGTCCAAAAAGAAATTCCGGTCCAAAGAAATTCCGGTCCAATTATTTTTCCGAACGCAGTTCCCAACGCGATTCCTTACTGTGCGATAGACGAAAGCTGGGGGCCAGTTGTCTGCCACGAGCGTCATTCAACAAAGCCAGTTCTGCAGGAATAAGTCACGATTAGTCGCCGGTTTGTGTTTTGCGGCTGAACATGCAGAACTGTGGTCGCTTTTTTGGACCCCCACTCTTCCCCCACAGGAATCGGGCTGAGTATTGAGTTCTGTAAAGTGCAAGTGCCATGAAGGCAGGCGAGCACCACGGCTGAGTACGGGGAGTTTCTGGGAATGTGTTGCCTACTAGTGTTATACAGCTTGCCTGCCTCATGCTCTTCCGCACTTACTACTAGTAGCTCCCAATGCCCGATAGACAGTGCGATGTGAGTTCAAGCTACTTCGAGGCGATGATTTCAATCGTCGTATGTGAACAACCGAAGATGGGAAAAGAATTGTTTCCACAAAAAGTACACCGGCTACGCGATTCACCGTGCGGTAGACCCGACGAGTAGAAACCAGAACCTGCTGGTGTCCCACCCGACGAAAGCTTAATGGTCGTCTGCACGTCCCGAAAAGACAAAGAAACGTGACTTCCAGGCATTCGAAATGCCCGGACAAAGCACCACGACGTGTTGACTGGCACACAACGCGCGCGCCACAGGCTACAAGAATGGTTTTCCGCGGCGGCGTGAAAGAGGAAGTCTCCAAGCACGCAATGAGAGAGTGCCTCCAACACTAGAAAGCGGAGCACGTAGCAGTGAGCAACTATTTGTGGAATGTGCACAACACAAAGCCTTGCATGCAAACAGTTCACAGGCGGACAAAGCCAGCACCTGTTGCACATTCATGTTGGGAAGCTCGGCAAGAAGACCTGCCGACCATCTCTCATTTCTTCGTGGGTTTTAGGGAACCCACTACTGTAAATGCACTGTGTCCGGTGCGATGCCAAGGCGATAGGAGCGCCATGAGCGACAAGCCGAATCTACGGACCAGAGTTTGAATGTGGTCGGAACCCCGCATTATGTCCAGTGTCTGAGACCTGTCACGACATGTCTCTGACCTCACCGTAGGGATAGCACTGTCGTTTGCACTATGTTTGCTAAGCCATACAAGCTCAGGAACTTTCCCAAGAAACCAACCAAAAACCTCGCAACTCGGCCTGTCTCTCGCGAAAACTGGGGTTGCCCAGGTGGTTTGTGGTGTCTCGGCACCGGTGGTCACGGTAGTGCCGTGAAACCCCTCGAAAACTCTCGAAACACCCAGGATTTGGGTCCAGGTTGGGTGGATTTTGTCTAAATCACTAGTCATTTTTACTAGTGCTAGTCATTTTTACTAGTGCACTAGTCATTTTTACTAGTGGCACTAGTCATTTTACTAGTCAAAATTTTGACTAGTAAAAACACTAGTCAAAGTCAAAAAAGTCCTTGACTAGTGCACCGTGCGGCTGATGGATGGATGGATGGTTCTTAACAAGATGCCTTGAGGGGGGGAGAGAAGAAGACAGCGAAAAGGAAAGCAGAATATTCTGAGGGGGAAGATCGAAAGGGGAAACGAGTAGAAGCGGGTTCTTCGGAAAGTAATAACTTGTTTCCACCAAGCTCTTCGAGCTGGCTGCATGCCTCATGAAGTCCTTCTCGGTTGACAGAAGGCAAAGCCAGAGTGACGGGGCGCCATGGAGGTATCAAGCCCCGCGACGACGAGCGGTGTCGTGTCAAGGAACAGAGGATGCTGAGACTTTCCGAGGCCGGTATTTGCAGCGACCCTTTGCGCTCGACGCGTCCGCGCTCCATTCTTTTCTTCTTCAATGGGCCAAGTTTGGATCCTCTTTACGCATCTTTTTCCGTTCGCCTGTTTTCGGCTCTCGTGTTCGGAACCTCCGTGGAGCACAGACATTCACGGCGGACTACACCACAGGTTAGGGGAGTGAATGCGGGAGTGAAATACTCGAGGGGCTGCCTTGTGCTTACTTCGAAGGAGGCTAGAGGGGGAGAAAACAATACAACTACAAAGTGGGTCTTTTTTGTTGAACGCTTACGCCCGCCACTAAACCCAGATTCACCTGTGTTTCGTGTGGGCTACAGCACATTTACCTCCTTTGATCTTTTGCAGCTGGCAGCCTCCTCAAGTATTTCCTACAAAGCAGGTGCTTATACAGAAAAAGTGCGGGAGTGGGACTCCCGCAATGCGGGAGTGACCCCGATCGCACAAACGACCGCACCAACTCCCCCATCCGGTGGAGGAGTCCGCCGTGTTTAAACTGAACCGGAGAATAAATGGTGCCATCGACCGTGGTGTACCATGGCGCACTGTGACGGTACGCAAAGAATCTGCAGCCAGATAACCTGCATGACCGTGGCGGCCAGCGGCAGGCAACCAGCTGTAGTTTCAGGGGAATAGGGATGTACTAAATGTTCCCGCTAGGAAAACTCGCGCTGGAAAGAACCGCAACGCCACCCCCTCAATGATAGTAGGCTCACGAACACCTTCTCACGAACTTCTGTTGCAGTGTTCGTGTTCGAGGAAGATGAAAAGGGATGCCAAAATCAATCCGTCCTGGCTTCGGGGTTCGGAAACTGGGCATCCAGAGCAAAGACACGTCACAAAAGATGAATGTTTGCTGCTGTGAAGAGATGTGTTACGAAGTCTTTGGAAGAAGCACCAGGTTTCCCATTTTGGGGTCGTAAAACTCTCGAGTATGACCCACGGATTCCCCCAGGAAGGCTTTCTGCGCGATCAACAACCTGGCTATCTTGACTACCATCGCGAAGATTCTGAACACGTGAGAGTGGTTGGACTAATCTATTGAGCTTGCATGCGCGGGGGGCGGACAGCCTTGTTATGAAAGTGCAAAGGCTCACTGCACGATAAGCATTGCAAAACATTGGAATACTACATCTTCCTAACTTGCAGCGGGCCGGGCCTGCTTGAATTGATATCAACCAAAAATGAGAGAGAGAGAGAGAGACGAGTTGGAGTGCAGGGACCATCTCTGCGAGGAGTTTCCGGTCGCCTCACTGCCACGTACTACCAAGGCGGGCGTAGGTCGTTCCGTCCGAGGCGCGGTGCGATAATCTTTGATTTCTCGTTCGGGGAGTGCCGTGGCAGCCAATGACTTCCCTCGATCCTGAGACGGCATCGTTTACAGCAGTGGACTACGAAGATATCTGATCATCTTGGATCCCCACGCTCGGGCCGCGGCCCCGTCACCGAGGGTGATGGCGTCGGTGTTGACACAACCGGGGCCGATCTGGCAGGCGGGCGAGCCTGTTTCGCGGGGAGCACCGTCTTGACGCGTCGTGGGCACTCTTCTTCTTGGCAATTGCACAAGATGATACGGCATCTCAGTACAGAACATCGGGTTTGTCAGTGTGATCGGTTTCTCACTTGTTTCCGCGCTGTCTCTTTTCAAGTTCGGAATTCTGATCAACTATAATATTATCTATACACAGACACGTGCTGTCTACGTCGTTTGTAGCCTTCCCCCCCCACACTACATATAGGGCGACCGTCGTTAGTACGAACAACAGGTCGCTTGGTTCGTGTGTGCCGGTTGATCGACTTGGTATCGGGTTCGGAATCCTTATCAACCAACACACACACACACTCACGAACTCCCCCTATCGAGGCCCCAGAAGGCGCGGTGAATACTTCCCGCCCGGAGTGGTTTGCTCGCATCATAGAAAGACGCGATGCAGTGAGTGTGTCAGAAAGCGCCTCCCGGCGGAGACCTGCTCAAGCAGCATCATCACGGATCGGATGGTCTAAGGCCGCGGATGCACTTTTGCGCAGCTCACAGCCTAGGACGCTGCGGCGATTGCGTAGCCGCTAACGAAGCATTAGCCAGCTGCTGCTCGAAGCATCACGCAAACAGGAGCGAACAGAGACACCCCTACTCCCCCCCCAGCCCGGGGATGCGTCGGCCGTCACTTAGCCGTATATGAGCGTGGTCGTACTTTCGTGAAGGGAGGCACCACGATAAAACGGGTCCGCAACGCACACATACGCAAGCGGAATATGTACACGAATGGGGCGGATTTTGGATTCGTTGAATCCGCATGCAAGGATATTTGGTCTTGCGCTTTGCCCACTTCTATATTTTTGGCAGGTTTCCTTTGCACTCACTGAGCCGTGACTCGTGTGTGTGCGAAGGACCTGTTTTGCATCTTTATATGGCAGGTTCCAATGCTGCTAACTTTCTTTTTTGTACTGACATCATGCTGTGCAGTGACATGTCCAGCGTGGTCCAAAATACTCGAGGGACTGCCTTGTGCTCATTTCGAAGGAGGCTAGAGGGGGAGAAAACAATACAACTACAAAGTGGGTCTTTTTTGTTGAACGCATACGACCGCTAAACCCAGAATTCACCTGTGTTTCGTGTGGGCTACAGCACATTTACCTCCTTTGATCTTTTGCAGCTGGCAGCCTCCTCAAGTATTTCCTACAAAGCAGGTGCTTATACAAAAAAACAAAGAAATCGGCCGCCCCCCAGCGCAAACAAGAAAGAGAAAATAAAAACTTGTTTTACAGCAGAAGAAAGACGAACGAGTTCAGCAAAGGGCACGAAACCCGGTGCTGACTGACTACCGTAGCGAACTGTTAAACGGTCACGTGGACAGCAACCCTGCCCCAGCGCCATGCCCGTGACTCACATGTGGCGCGAGAGAAGGAAGAGCACTGAGGCTTTCGGCGCAATTGCGCATTTTAAAGGAGATTTCTTAAGGGCACACACAGCACCACGGAGGAGAGCCAGTATCAGTGTGGGGATCACAAGCGCGATTCGTGGCACCAGATACGCTTTCGGACCTCGTGCGAAGAGAGAGAAAAAGAAAAAGAGAGAGAAAGAGAGGCAGTCACGCCTTACTTAGCAGTCCGGGGAGGGTTCTCTTAAGCATCGCTACCGCGCTGACTCTTCCGAGAGAGGGAGAATCTCGTGTCTTACTAACTAGAAACTGCTCATTGTGGGCCTATTTGAGATTGGGTTTCTTCACACTCTACTATCGCAACCACACGAGTCGGGTCATGCGCTGTACATGACACTGTACATGTGCACCGCAAACTACTGTAGCTTGCACCGAAGATGCAGGATGTGGGAGAGCCGTATTTCTAGCTCACGCGCTCCGACCGGCCTCGTCGCTGATCTCAGAGGCGGCTGGCCGTAGCCGGAAATGCTTTGGAATAAAAGTGCCATATGTGTAAGTTAATTTCGTGTCGACGGTGCGTCCGAGGCTCGACCGTCATTGCGGGTGGGCTTCCGCTTCCGATTGCGTGCTCTGACGCGCATGCTGGGTCGTGACTGGTTGCTACACCAGGCTTTTCTGTACAAAGACCCGCGGCATGCGCTTCCGATTGCATGCTCAGACGCACACGCATGCACTACGTATGTAGGTGTACCATGTACTGGTACGTGGTATGCGGTACGCAGGACCCAAGGATCCCGGCATCACGCACCTGTGCATCAGCGCATGTGCATACGCGTAGTGCACTGTGTACACTACACCACAGGATACCATACACCTAGTAGAGCACCTAGGAGGATGCTGAGGGCACCGTGTGGCCCGTCTGCGTATCCATCCTAGTGTACCACTTAGGAGAGGCACATACTGGGTCGCGACGTTGGAACGCCAGTCTTTTCTGTACAGCAGACTTCGCAGATTTCCAACGATGCGTTTCCGATCAGGCAAGGAGACAGTTGCACATGGGAATCTACGTCGTAACCGTCCATCAGGCGTTGTCTAATCGAAGTCCGGGCAGCCCTGTGTGGAGGTGGCAACAATTGCAGAGCGCGCCTGTAGGAAAGAGGGAGAAAGAGACGAGTTAGAGTGCAGGGACCATCTCTCCGGGGAGTTTCCGGTCTCCCCACTTCTCTTCGTGCTGCTGCGGCGGGCGTAAGTCGCTCCGGAGGCGCGCTGCAGGTTGCGGCTCTGCTACAGTGAGCGGCACCGGAGTTGGTGCTGCAGGTGGTGGCGCTCCGGCCGGCGGGTGAGAAGTATGATAGAGGACAGTGGTTCCAGGATCCTTGGTCCGTCCCCCCTTTCTGGGAAATGACGACCTTGTGCGCCGGGACCGCATCGAAGGACTTTTGTCCCCCACAATGCGGGAGTGGGACTCCCGCAATGCGGAAGTGAGACTCCTCATCAGTGCGGGAGTGCTGTTTCACTCCCGCATTGACTTAGTATATGGCTGCTGAAGTCCGGGGTGTAGGGTTAAAGCTTTCTGTTGAGCACGTACGCCGCAACCAGGGTACTATGGGAGGTGGTCCTGGGGGTGTTCTGGTCAGCGCATCCTTTCGGTAGCTCGAGGCGGAGCTGACACACGTCCGCAACCTTGTCCAAACGGATCTGCCCTCCAGCGCCTCCGGCGCCTTCGCGCGCACCGCTGTAGATATTACGCAGAGATGACGACCGCCCCCCACCTATCTTGCCTGGAAACGGTGTGTTTTGCGTTTTTCCGATAGAGGACTACACGCGCGGTCGCTGTAGATCCGACCACCCCCCCGCCTATATTTCCTGGAAACGGTGTGTTTTGCGTTTTTCCGATAGAGGACTCGTACACGCGCGGTCGCTGTAGATCCGACCACCCCCCCGCCTATATTTCCTGGAAACGGTGTGTTTTGCGTTTTTCCGATAGAGGACTCGTACACGCGCGGTCGCTGTAGATCCGACCACCCCCCCGCCTATATTTCCTGGAAACGGTGTGTTTCGCGTTTTTTCCGATACCGTGCAACTGGCGGCTTTCTCTCGAGGACTCGTACAAAGCGGGCGCATATTCGACCAAGGATTCAGAAATCGGCATACGTGGTAGATTCGGCCCCGCGAGTCGCCGCAGGAACGAAGTAGCTCGCAGAGCGTTGACGTCATTTTGTTGCACTCCATGCGCGAGTCTGCCGTGCATCTGGGTGGATGAAGGTTACATTAGACGTGGGCACAGCCGGCATTTTTGCGCATCCGGGTGACCAGTCGTTTACAAACGCTATAAAGCACGGGGGCGGGAAAGGCAAGATTTGTGTGTCATCTGTGTGAACTTACACTCGCTTCGCCTGTACATTGTGCCGGCGGTCACAGTACACTTTCGAGCAGGGGGACGGCCCCCGGTTTCAGAAACCAGGTTTTTCCGGTTTCGGTTTTTCAGAGTTAAAGTTCGCTTGAAATTCCTGGGTTTTAGGGTCTCTGTGTGACAGTTCATGAATGGGTTCTCTTCAAGAGCAAGAAAGGGCTATACGGTTACGGGTTGTATATTTGGTGTACGCTTTCGTTATGTGTTATGGCGAGCCATGTCCGGAACTGTTTGTGACGTTGTGCTGCCCACGATTGCGAGCGTCCGGAAGCGAACCGTGCCCCAAAAGACCACACGATTGACACCTCCCCCGAAAACGAAGAGATCCCCTCTTTTCTATCTGTCTGGGGGAAAGTCTTAGTTTAATGTCAAGGCAGAACACTGCCTCTCGTGCATGCTAGATGCTAGGATCAAGTCTTCTTAAAAGAAGGACACTCCCCTTTTTCTTGGGAGCCAGGGGAAAATAATAGGCGTGTGTTTGCTTGTACGTGCCGGGGGGAGGATTAGCCTGCTAGTGATTGATAGTGAGTGAATATGACCGTTAGGCTAATTCTCTCCCAAACACGCTGCCCAGCGTTTCTCTTTCGTGTTTACAAAGCACAATTTGTTCCTGCGAAAAAAAGGTCGCAGGGAGTGTAAGTCTCCGCCGGTAGGGTATGAATCCTTGGGGGACTGGTCCTCGTTATCCTTTTTCACCGTGTCGGGGTTCGCTGGTGAAAATGCACACCGGATGATCTGCTGCATGCCCGTCTGGCGGTCGACGTTGTAGAGCAAGCCCGTGGGCGAGGCGACGTTGACTTCTTGCGCGATGTTGGTGCCCATGGAGAACCGGCTTTCGACCCAGCTAGTCCCCGGTGCGTTAAACGTGACGACCGGCAGGCTGAAACGCGAGGCGACGATGCGGGCGAGGCCGCCGTTGGTGCCGTGGCCGGCGAGGAGGATGGCTTCGGAGAACGGTACGGCCTGGCCGTGAGCGTCGCGGAGCGGCGCCTTTGCCCATGAGTAGAAGTACCGGGTCAGCGGCGAGAGCCGGTCGACCTCCTGCACGTCGCTTTGGTCGACGACGGACTTGAACGCGTGCAGGCCCTTCACGAAGTCCTTCTCCTGCTGCCTCGTGAAGAAGCGCGCCGGCGGGAACACGTACGAAAAGACCTGCAGCAGCACCGACTCGCCCCAGATGTCGACGTCCCGCAGCAGGAACTCCCACTCGAACGGCGACCGCACCACGATCACGCTTTCGGCCGTCACGTTGCTGTAGAAGTGGTAGAACAGCGGCTGCCCATTGTTGCCGTTGTTCACGCCGTTGGCCTGCCCCACCGGCAGCAGGCTCCACTTCCCCGCTTCGAGGGCCAGCGCCTGCTCCACTGCCTGCCGGGCCGTCGCCTCCGGGGCGTACGCGATTTTCGCCAAAAACGCGGCGTCGATGATGGAGAGCTCGAAGGTCGGCAGCAACGACTTTTTCATCCGGCAGACGGGGTACGAGTTGAGGGGGTCCGTGGGGGGGGTGGCGCTGACGGTGATCGTGTCGATCGTGTCCGGCTCGCGGAGCTCCTGGGAGAGGGCGAAGACGAGGATGCAGACCACGAGGAAGCACACCATGAACCAGCCGCCGATGCGCGGGCTGAGGGTTTGGACCAGCTTCTCGGTCGGCTCGCCACGCGCCTTTGCCTCCGACGTTGGCAGCGTCGCGTGTTCCCCCCAGTACCGCTCGTTGAGTCGCCAGAACCCCCGGTCGATATCATCGACGACGCTCGGCGACGCTGGCACCGCATCCTCCGGTGACTCCCTCGTGCACGATCGCGACAGGCACGGGAAGTCGAAGGCTGCGCCTAGGATGGACAGGCACGGGATCCACGAGTCCTCTCTGTTCGGGTCCGAGTCCCGCGCCCGGGCCCTCTCTCTCTGCAAGGTCTTGCTGAGCTTCTTGCGAACGTCCCTCTGCAGAGCCCCCGGCGTCTTCGGCGTTTTCGGCTGGTAGGCGCCGTCGAGGGCCTCGCGTCGCAGTCGTTGGTCGACCGTCTTCAAGAATTCGAACAGCCAGAAAACCTCGTCGGGGTTGGCCACCGGGCGGTGCCGGAGCAGCATCATCTGCGTCGCGATCGCGAGGAAGACGAACAGGGTGACCATCGCGCCGCCGGCGGAGATGGAGCTGATCAGCCCGACGACGAAGAACACCGCGACCAGGGCCAGCACGATTGCGGGGATCTTGTCGCGCCACGAGTCCGTTCGACAGCACTCCCGCAGGCAAAGCAGCAGGATCGCAACCACAGCGGCGGAGATGATCCAATCAGCGGTCACGTGGATGTCCTCATACGAGACGATCCAGAACGTGATCACCAGCGGTACCGCAGAACCCACTACGACGATTAGATTCCGGCGGACAGACCGCTCGTCAAGCCCGAACTCCTGCAAGAACTCGATGTCAACCGCCTTCGACACATCGCCCTGCTTGTTTCGTTTCCACGCAGCGTACTTCTTCCGCATCGCGAAGTACCACATGTACACGAAGTACAGCGCGCACAGGGCGCAGAAGGCGGCGATGTTCCATTCGACGAAAAACCCGACGGCCGCGTACACAGCGTCGCCTTCGACGGCGGTGCGGATGACGGCGTAAAAAAGCGGAACGACGACGGTGGCGAGGACGAGCACGCCGAGCCACGTCTCGCGCCTCAGCCAGCGCCGCCCGGACGGCAGCAGGAGGAACGTGCGCGACGTGTACGGCGGCAGCAGGTGCGGGCACCCCGTCTCGTTCGCGGGGTTGCTCAGCGGTTCAGGCGCGTCGTCGTCGTAGTCGTCGTCGGCGGCCGCTCCGTCGCCGGGCACGTCGGATCGCTGCCGGCGGCGGTCGTTGCGGCGCCGCCGCGAGGCTCCGGTCTTGTCGTTGTACAGCGTCGCGTAGTCTTCGTCCGCGAAGAACGTCTCGTCGTCCATCAGCACCCACCCCTTTGCGATCCTCTCCATCGTCGTCAAGAACGACCCCAAGAATGTCACCGCCAGCACGAAGCAGCTGAACATGGCAACCACGGTCAGGTACTCGTAGTCAACGGGGATGAACGTCCGCGTTAGCAGCATGAACAGGCCGTTGAACCCGAACAGCACGCTCAGCACGATCACCGCTGCGATCCAGATCGACACGTACACACGGAAACCGGGCGACACGCCGATGGCGCGAGCAAACGCGGCGAAGGCGTTTCCGTGGAACTGCGCGTGGTACTTCCGCGCGATCTTCGCGTTCTCGTGCAGCCAGCGCGTCCTCCCGGTGCGCTTGCGGACCTGCAGCAGCCGCGGGGTGCGCATGAGGTTCGCCTCGGTCTTCCCGACGGGCATCAGCGTCAGGTCCATCTTCTGCGCCTTGTGACTGTTTTCGTAGTCGTCACCTTCGAAGCCGTCCGACACGTCTCGAGACTCGTCGCTTTTCATCTTCTGCACCTTGTTTTTCAAGTAAAAAAACTCCATTTCCGGCACGTCGTTCTGGTACTGCTCCATGAGGTAGTCGAGGAGCTCCTGGTACTTGTTGGGGTGGTACGTGCAGAGGAGTACGTCGCAGCTCTGCTCGTCGATGATGCCGCTTCCGAACGTGCGCAGCCAGTCGAGGAGGTCGTTGGCGGCCGCGGCTTGCTCGAGCTCCTCGGTGGTCATCTGGTACGCCTCGTCGGTGAGGATGAGCCGCCAGATGAGGTAGACGAACGGCGGCTGGTGCAGGAGGCAGTACACGAGCTCTTCCCGCGCGCTCTCCCAGCTCAGCCCGCCGGCCTGCATCTCGTCGAGCAGCTTCTGGATCACCTGGCTGACCTTGTCCGGGTACAGTTCGCTGACCTTCGCCACGATCGCCTTCCCAGGCGGCTCGACGTCCTCGTCACCCCCCATGTCCTCCAAGCGCACGCCCTCAGGCTCCCCGGGGTCGCTCGTCTGGTACTGCTGCGAGTCCAACCCTTCCATTTTCGCGTGTTCCCCCTACACCCCTGGGTGGTCCCTCTCCTTCTTTCCAGATCGCCCGGGGGCTTTCTTTTCCTTCGGGTTTCCTTTCGTTGGTCCTGGTGTTTGGCTCGCTCTTGTTCGTACTAACAATCTTGCGGGTTGCCCTTCAATGTATTGTGCAGGTTAAAAAGACGGCAGCGTGTTTTGGTGGTTGATCAGAATTCCTTACCCGAAAATGACACAGGGTGAATACAAGTGGGAAAACGATCAACCGCTGAGGGGGGAACGAGAAGCTCGTCAGCGCAGAACTGCGGTTTTCACCTTGGCCTGATTCCAGCTCACAGCGTGAAAGCGATCAGGCACTGCGTGTTGACGACAACAACATCACCTTTCATGCTTCAACCGCGGTTGTGCGAGTGACGAGGTCTTACTTTGGTAGGATAGGCAATGCAGCTGGGGTGCAGGCAGGCCTCTCTACCAAGGTTCTTGCACAGGGAGCCTGTGTGAAAGATCCATATGCCTGTTGCCTCGAGACAGAGAGCTGGTCGGATGTGAGACTGGCCGAGTCTGACACTGCGGTCGGGCTGGTGGTCCAGTTGGATGTGCAGCTGGATGGTACGGTTGATTGTGAGAGCGCTAGGTGTTAACCCAACTGCAGCATCAGCCCGACAGCCAGCTGCTTCGGGATCAATACGGATACTCCCATGTCAGAGGCAAGATTAGCTTCTTCTAAGCGTTCCCAACAGGTTTATGTTCGGTACCCTTGTCCCTCTAGGGGAAGACTCGTGTTCATCGTGGGCTGAACTGGCGGTGCACCACAACGACATGGACCTACGTGGTAAGCACGTTTTCAGCCTTTTCGCTTTGCTGCCTCAGCACTGTTTGGTGGGCGCTTTGCGTCCTTCGATGTGCAGCCCACGGTACTCCACAGCGCACCTATAATTTTCTCGTGCTTCGCCTACCTGTGAGTCGCGCGGGCAAGAAAGGCCGGAAGAAGGTGGGTCGCCGAGTAGCACGTTGAAACTTGCAGGACACCTTGTCGAACCGAAGGTCAGAAAGAATGGTTGCCCCCAAGGAGTTGCCTAGCGGGGAGCCCGCCGGCGATCGCCCGTCGACGGTGCTTTCAGCTTAGACGTGCGCCGTGTCTGAACTGGCGCGAGAATCAAGATGGAAGCAAGTCCGTGTCTTTCTTTGGTTCATCTACGGGCAAAGACCCGCGTTGGAACAAGCTTTACGCGTGTGCGGGATAATCCCGTTGGTGACGCTTTATATGCAGCAATTTCTTTACCACAACTCTGATACGGATGTCCTGCGTGTGACCCACATCATGTAGCGTGCGCTTTCAATAGCTTCTTCTCACGCATTCAAGTCGTTACTCTCAACAGTTCGCTGGGGGTTCCGCTATCCATCGTGGGCTGTCACTTCAATGGTAGACGTTTGCGTGCGAGTCGAGCTTGGGCCTTTCGGCAATCCTGCACGTCCGAGCAAGCTCGTCAGTGGCAGCTTTGAGGCGAGCAATTACACCTTGCCTTAGGACCGACTGGCCCATGTCCAATTGCTGTTGACACGGAAACTTTTCTCTACTTCGGCCTTCAATGTTCTCCGTTGAATATACGCTACTACAACCAAGATCCACACTCATCCACGCCTCCCGGGGCCACACTACGCCCCGGAATTGTAGCTCTCTGGGGCGTCGTGTCACACTCGCAAACACTGAACGGGCAATTCTAAGAGAATCGTACTGAAATGGGCATCCGCCCAGCGAAATCCTCGAGGCTACCGCCCGGCGTTTATTCCGACGGAGGCTAGAGAGGGAGAGCCGCAGCGGTCGTTTTGTGACATGCTTACGGCCGACACTCAACCCCGGACGTCGTGAGTGCTTCGTGTACAGTGCGGTTTCGACAAGCGCATTTCCTCCTCGGAGATTTTTGCAACCTGGCGGTCTCCTCGAGTATTTGCTGCAACGCAGGTGCGTCTTGAACCCCCCCAGAGCGACACGAAAGAGAACCTGAAGCCCACTACACGGTTGCGTCCAAACCTGTGAACGGATACGCAATGGTTGGCACGGGTTCTACCCGACGAAGATTCACGGAAACAACCATCGGTCTCGCTTTACCCCCCACCCCCCCCTCTACCCGCTTGCTTTCTGCGCCCCGAGGCGCTATGGAATCATGCGAACACGCGAAAAACATCAGCAAACGTTACTTTCTCCTTTCTCCCCTCTCTGCGCGCCGGCACGAGAGCCTCACAGAAACCTCAACAGAGAACAATGGGACATGGGGGAACGTGTTTTCTATTTTCTTTTTGGTCGTTGTTTGACGTTCCGTTTTCGGAAGGAGATAGAGAGAAACCCGGAAGAAACGGGCGTGGAGGCCTTTTTTCGCCCTCGGCGGTGCCCAAAATTGGCTGGTGTGCTAGTCCGAAGCAGGGGCGGTGCCGGCCGACCCAGCTGCGGGTCAAAGATTTCTCGGGGGGCTGCCCCTTGTTCGATACAGTGGGGATAGCAATGGGCACAAGCAAAGCTACCGCAGAAAGTCGTCGACTTGACAGCAAGCTCACATCCGTCCTTTCGCACGTCTACTAACGATGCGCGACAGTGTACTAACGTGTGTGAAAGACTGCGCGTTTCAGCTAAAAATACTCGAGGGGCTGCCTTGTGCTTACGTCGAAGGAGGGCTAGGGGGGAGGAACAATACAACTCCAAAGTAGGGTATTTTTTGTTGAACGCCACTGAACCCAGATTCACCTGTGTTTCGTGTGGGCTACAGCACATTTACCTCCTTTGATCTTTTGCAGCTGCAGCCTCCTCAAGTATTTCCTACAAAGCAGGTGCTTCTAGCCCCTGGGTGCTCATAAAATAGAAAAAGGAAAAGCGCACTGGGCAGGTATCGAACCGACAACCGCTGGTGCGCTGAACTTTGAGTGCGCATCAGATAAGTAGTTGGAGGACGTTTCTTTTTTTTGAAAGTATGCTAATACTGCAGGAAATAGTTGACGACCTCTTGAGTTTGTGCTAACCACGAATTGGGGAGTCGGGAGATCCTACAAAGTCAAAAGCACCCCCGTTCGTGAGACCATGTATCAGCTGCAACTCAACTATTCTCGTGTTCTCCACCCCGAGGCGGTTGATTTTTTTGGTGAGTTCTCTCTACCGGAGACTTGCTTACCTTCCTTCCTTTTTTATTTGGAGTAAACGCGGGGTTTCCCAGGAGAACCCGGGGTTTGGACGCTGGCTATACAATATTTTAGACTCTTTCTTGTAGTACGTACCCTCCCCGTGTACTTGAGACAGCAGAAAACGCTTGCAATTGAGACACTTTTGGGGCTGAGGGCGGGGTGTCTCAATTACACGCGTTTAGGTTGACAGGGAAACGAGGGCGAAGTCACTATCGCGAGGGTTTGATGTCAGCTGATTTCGCGCAAAGCCCCGGTAGGGAGCAACCAACCAGGAGCACCCAGGGACTAGAACGGGTTCCTCGGGGGCTCTCTGTCCATCAGTGGTGGAAATCTACCAAAGAATGCCGACCTTGTCCTGGCACGTGGGCCAACCATTTCGATCAACTCCAGATGCATTTGAAAGGCGCTTCTGTTGATGTCATTGGAAGCACAAAAGCGTGAGGGCCGTGATCCCAGCAGCCTCCGGAAAGTGAACATCCCATGGGTTAACCCAACCTGTCTCACGACGGTCAAAACCCAGCTCACGTGCTAGTGCGTGAACAATCCAACCCTCAAACAAGCCTGCTCCGCACAACGTTGGAAGCTGAAAATCAGGAGCACGGAGATGATGAACAAGTGTACGTCGTACCTGCTGATCGCCAGGGACCCTTGAGCAGCCAGCTGAAATACAAGTTGACTCTCAACAACGACGAAGGATGAACGCCTTCAGCCGCGTAAGCGAGATGTCTGGCTACGACCAATGACGGAGTAGCAGAGAGAAAAATGACGCGATGTTAACGAGAAATGAGAGAACTGCTCGGACCATCTCTTCAGAGAACTTCAGGTCGCCTCACCACGATATGAAACATGTTTTGCAGATAGCGGAGAAGAGAGGCGTGAATCTGACCGGTAACGCGTCTCAACTTGAAAAGAACTGATAAGCTTGATTGGCATAACATAATGGCAGGGAAGGAGAGTGTACCTGCGTGGATAGGATGGTGATATCTCAGCCTCTGGCGTCATCAACCTGACAATCGTAGTGGTTTGCTATAAGAAGTTCGGCAGGGGAAACCTCTTCTGACGTGAGCTGGTTCGGATTCTCCTTCCATTTGCCAAAACAGGCTTTCTCACTGTCAGTGCACCTCAAGAACACTTCCGGAATTAGGGTCTGACACTAAGAAACGGGCGATCAGCATGATCCAAACTACATCGGTGGAAATCTACCGAAGAATGCCGACCTTGTCCTGGGCACACTGGCACGTGGGCCAACCAATTCGATCAACTCCAGATGCATTTGAAAGGCGCTTCTGTTGACGTCATTGGAAGCACAAAAGCGTGAGGGCCGTGATCCCAGCAGCCTCCCGGAAAGTGAACATCCCAGGTGCGACTAGAACTGCCGAACTTGTGTGTATATGTGGACGAATGATCCATATTCTTCACGTGTTTTCCATTGGCACTTTTCGGCTAGTTTCGGCATGATTAATCATATGCAACCGTTGTTCCGGAAATGTTCCCTTTCAGTACAGACGTACTATTAAAAAAATTATTTCCCTTTACTGGGATGGCTGCCGTGACGAACCTAGCTTCTTCGTATCACATGCGGAGAGAGAGAGAGGAGAGAACGACAGTGAGGGTTTGGAGGAAGACGCGGCGTGCGTCGGGGCCCGTGAGGAAGCACCGGCCCACTTGCTAGATAAAACCTGCCTTGGAAGAGGCACCTTATTACTCGCGGGGTAGGCACCCCTGCGGAGGCCCTCTTCCGTGTGCCTCCACGCGGAAGGAACACTAGGTTTTTCAAAGGCCGCGGAGGTCAGCGGACCGGAGCTACCGGAGAGGGTGTGTGTGTGCGTTGTGTGGTAACCTGATACGAGTGTGTGTGCGATGATGTGGGTTTGTGTGGCAGCCTGATACATCTGCGCTGGCTGTTACACGAGCTTGCTTGGTGCCGTGTGCCGTGGGCACCGCCCGCTGCACACGGGGATCCGTTTGCGACAATAAAACCTCGGAGGGAAAAAGACTGCGTGTTTATCCCACTCAAGAAAAAAAAAAAGCGAAAATAAACATTTCAAACACGAGTCTGCCGGGTGAATCGACGAGGCGTGTCTCCGGCTACCATGGCTTGGCCTGAAGAGAAAAGAAAAAGTTGCCGGGAGGATCGCAATACGAGTGAACTCACCTCGGCAATTGCCCCCCAGGCAGCTTCCCTACGGAAGGCTGGTAGGTCAGAGTGTGCATAGAACAGTTAGGGTTCTGGGTGAATCCGCAAGCAAGAGAAACGCTTCGCTCTGCTCGAATACAACTGAATACATGGAACGAGAAAAGGTGCTCGTCCCAGGCTACCCGACAGAATACCACCAGGCGTCGGAAATATCAACCCAGTCAGCACAGGACCTACATACGTGGTCATTTTGGGGTCATTCTTCTGGTTGGGGTCTTTTCCGGCCAGTTTTTCAGCCTGGACCAAATTAGCTCGTTTTTCAGGATCGTCGGAGTGTTTTAAGGGTACTGTAGGCCTACTGTACTTTCCAACGTTGAGTGCCCAGTCGGGCCGTTTTAGCAAGTGGATCGGATGAGCCGGCAGGTTTGCTCGATTTCAGTCTTGAGAGAGTCCGCGACGTTCGACGAGTGTCCCCCCGACGCCTCGCTCCCGCCACGATTCTTCGTGGTGAGTCAGCGTCGGGCGGAGGGAACCCTTCATTCTCATCGGGACATTCAAGAGAAAGGCGCTGACTTCGGGCATGATGTCGCCACACGCGGGTGGGGTCAACGGCGGCGCCTCTATACACCAGCCAACTTCTGCTCGTGTTTGATAATGTCCGCTGTTAGGCTTCCTTGGAGAACCAGGGTATTTCAAGGCTTTCCAGCCTTACCAACGTGGTAGTGCGGCTGCCTTTTGTGGGCTCGTTGGACGAGTTACACTCCTTGTGTACAGGCTCCTTGCTGGCCTTGTCAGTCGATGTGAATAACGCCTTTTCTTTGTGTGAACAACGGCTTGCCGGCGGCAGAAGCTCTTGAAGTCGGTTGTCTGAGAGCAAACTGCACCCACGACCGAAAGCTCTGCCTTTTTGTTTTTCGCCGTCGCGCCCTCTAATATATTGACAGGAGTAATCGTACTTGGATCTGGAACGAGTCCGCGGTGAACGATCGTGACTGCCGCATTCGTATTAGGACATGACCGATTCATTTCCTATCTAGTAAGGGTCGGCAAACTTACGACAGTGACCCCCCATTGCGCCTACTGCTGTCAGCCTAGGCTCCTATCTCGGTTTACTGCATCAGCATCGGCCCCAGTAGATTCGCCGTTGTTTCGTAGCCAGAAACAGAGGGCAACTCTGCAAGTGACGGCCGTTGTGATGTGCGATCAACGAGAAAAGCGCTTGGCAGCAGGGAGATGCACCGAATTTCATTCGGATCTGAGTCGTCCAAGAGAAGGTCGGCTGGCAGCGATACCGGGGGAGATACACCTCGTCGGCAGGTATCTATCGGCAACGACCTAGTCGTGTGTCTTGACAGGCGTGTCGGGCTCGAGCTCATCCGGCGGGAGGAACCCTTCGTGCTGATCCGAGACATCGAAGAGGAAGGCGCTAGCTTCCGGCATGCTGTCGCAGCGCGGCGGCGGCGTCGACGGCGGAGTGGCCAGTCGGTCGCCCGAGAGCGAGTTGCCGACGCTGTCCGCCAACGAGTCGACCCTCGTGAAGTCGAGGGGCCCGGGCTTGACGAACGGGGCGGCCACGTCGGGCGCCGGGTCCAGCGAGATCTGGAACACCCCGCCGTCCCGCATGGTTATCTCCATCGGCTCGCACGGCGCGACGCACTGCGTGTAGGACGATGCATGCGAGGTGGTCCGGCGGGTGCGGTGGCCTGTCTCCTGCAAGGTCGGCATCGTCTCATTCAAGCACCGGTCAGCCGCGGGGAAGGTGAAACGGATGGACTTCAGGAACATCATCACCTGCCGGCTGGTCGGGATGCGGTCCCCCTGCGTTGCGAGCCACTGCGTCAACGCACAGTACGCCTTCTTTCGGTCGTGCCCGGCGACTGCCGACTTCGACGAGATAATCTCCATGATGTTCCGCTCGGGGTCGACGATGCCCCACGGCAACTTCACCACGATAAGCCGACTCGGCGAGATGAACGGCGGCGCCGCGTACGTGCTGTGGATGTGCCGAGCAGGGCTACCCGCCGGCGACTCTCCGCACTTCAAGGAGATTGAGACATCGCTTTCGCTCTCCCGGAAGAACATCAGCGTCTTTCGGAGGACCCCCGGAAGGCATTCGGCCAGCTGGGCCACGGCGGTTAGCCACGCATTCAGTTGCTTCAAGCGCTGTTCGATGAGGGCCTTGCTCTTGTTCGTCCGCTTGAGCAGGTGGTGCGAGGGAAACCGCGGGATCTTGACCCTTCCCGACCTCCGCCCGGGCGGCTGCTTGCCGTTCGGCGCCGGTTTGGTCGGCTTCGCGCCTTCCATCGCGGTTTGGACGGCGTTGCGGAGCTTGAGGAACTCCCGGTAGCGCCTGCAGACGCGCCAGGAGCAGAGGTTCTCGCCGCCGGACCGGTGGTCGGCGACTCGGATGTGGACGACGTAGCCGACCAGCGGCCTGCCCTTTTCGCCTTCTCCGCCGAAAGCCACGACGGCGTGCGTCGCGCGCAGCTCGTCGAGCACCAGCAGCTGCGCCGCTTCCGCCGACTCGCCCGGAACGTCGTTCACGCCGCCGCTGGACTCCCTGCCCAGCGACCGCTGGCTGGCAGCGAGGCCATCCTTCGGCGCCGCTTTCTTCCGCGTGCCGCCCGGCATCTTCGACCCCCTCCCTCCGTTCCCGGACGGGAGACTCAGCAGCTGTCCGCCGTCGTCTTGTTCCAGTCGAACCACGGGGTTTCCTTTACAGTCTATCCGTTCAAAAAAGAAGTCGGATAGGTTTGCGTTTTCCCTTCCCGGGCTGGTTTTCTTCTCTGTTCTTCCCTGTATTTCGGCATTTGTTGGTTGATATTCTTGGCCCTTCCAGTTGGGCCGCGGGGTGTCTTTTTGCCGCCATATTCGCGCGTTCGCGCTTCAAACAAAGAGATAGACGGGCGCTCTGTGTTCTGCGGCTTCGGTCGGGGTGGGTGGGCTTGCGTTTTCCCTTCTTTTGTTGTCCCTGTATTTCAGCAATTATCGGTGCTTGGTTGAGTTTGGGTTGGAATTATTGACCCTTCCCGACCTCCGCCCGGGCGGCTGCTTGCCGTTCGGCGCCGGTTTGGTCGGCTTCGCGCCTTCCATTGCGGTATGGACGGCGTTGCGGAGCTTGAGGAACTCCCGGTAGCGCCTGCAGACGCGCCAGGAGCAGAGGTTCTCGCCGCCGGACCGGTAGTCGGCGACTCGGATGTGGACGACGTAGCCGACCAGCGGCCTGCCCTTTTCGCCTTCTCCGCCGAAAGCCACGACGGCGTGCGTCGCGCGCAGCTCGTCGAGCACCAGCAGCTGCGCCGCTTCCGCCGACTCGCCCGGAACGTCGTTCACGCCGCCGCTGGACTCCCTGCCCAGCGACCGCTGGCTGGCAGCGAGGCCATCCTTCGGCGCCGCTTTCTTCCGCGTGCCGCCCGGCATCTTCGACCCCCTCCCTCCGTTCCCGGACGGGAGACTCAGCAGCTGTCCGCCGTCGTCTTGTTCCAGTCGAACCACGGGGTTTCCTTTACAGTCTATCCGTTCAAAAAAGAAGTCGGATAGGTTTGCGTTTTCCCTTCCCGGGCTGGTTTTCTTCTCTGTTCTTCCCTGTATTTCGGCATTTGTTGGTTGATATTCTTGGCCCTTCCAGTTGGGCCGCGGGGTGTCTTTTTGCCGCTATATTCGCGCGTTCGCGCTTCAAACAAAGAGATAGACGGGCGCTCTGTGTTCTGCGGCTTCGGTCGGGGTGGGTGGGCTTGCGTTTTCCCTTCTTTTGTTGTCCCTGTATTTCAGCAATTATCGGTGCTTGGTTGAGTTTGGGTTGGAATTATTGACCCTTCCCGACCTCCGCCCGGGCGGCTGCTTGCCGTTCGGCGCCGGTTTGGTCGGCTTCGCGCCTTCCATTGCGGTTTGGACGGCGTTGCGGAGCTTGAGGAACTCCCGGTAGCGCCTGCAGACGCGCCAGGAGCAGAGGTTCTCACCGCCGGACCGGTAGTCGGCGACTCGGATGTGGACGACGTAGCCGACCAGCGGCCTGCCCTTTTCGCCTTCTCCGCCGAAAGCCACGACGGCGTGCGTCGAGCACCAGCAGCTGCGCCGCTTCCGCCGACTCGCCCGGAACGTCGTTCACGCCGCCGCTGGACTCCCTGCCCAGCGACCGCTGGCTGGCAGCGAGGCCATCCTTCGGCGCCGCTTTCTTCCGCGTGCCGCCCGGCATCTTCGACCCACTCCCTCCGTTCCCGGACGGGAGACTCAGCAGCTGTCCGCCGTTGTCTTCTTCCAGTCGAACCACGGGGTTTCCTTTACAGTCTATCCGTTCAAAAAAGAAGTCGGATAGGTTTGCGTTCAGCAGCTGTGCGTGGGGTGGGTGCGTTTGGTGTTTTCCTCCCCGAGCCGGATTTCTTCTTTGCTCCCTGTTTTGCGCCCAGCAGCAGGGTGCGCAACACGTGCGGCGTGCGAAAGCTAACCGAGGAAGCGATCGCGACAGGCCATCTCGCAGTGTTTAGAGTGTAAGTTCACTTAGAGATCCGGGGTTTATAGTCTCCGGGTGACCGTTGTCGTGAAGGTTCCTTTAAGGTATCGTGTACTCGTGCGCGTATCGTGTCTGCGGTAGTGGCAGTACGTGTGTTTTGTGGCTAGTACGCTGACATCAACCGGTTTTTAGTCTTGACAAATTGCATTTGTTAGACACAAAAATTCAGGCTCCCTTCCTAGTTTCTCTCGAGCCTGCACGAACAATCACAGTTTCACTGAGGGAGTTGATGCACCACAGAAGTCGATTAAAGAACTTCACACAGCCTACAGGGTGTGGTTGGTTCAAAGAAAAATTCAAGCAGTCACTCAACATTCCCTTGCGCTAGTGCTATCAGTTACAAAGACGTGTTCTTACTTTTCCCTTTCTTCTAGGCAGTTCTCGTCAGACAATACGAAGAGCAGAAACTCCCAGAACCTTCCCCGGAGCCATCGAGGGGAGTCCGTATTCGAAGGGTGGGAGCGAAGGAGGGCAGAACTATGATGCGTGACGTCGGTGGGCGTCCTGACGAAAAATGACGAACCGCAAGCTGCGCCGGGCAGCTGAAATGAAAGAAACGCGTGGTTTTTGTTTGTGAAAAACGAGGCTAGGTGAGGGGGGAAAAGGTGGGCGCACCCGTAAATGCTGAACCGGGTAAACCCCCAAAATGGGCCCGGGCGTACTTTGCAGAATATCGACCCTGGTGCTTGCCCGCGCCTAAGGGGACGTTGGCCTCTGCTCAACACTCAGCTCGACCCCGAGTTGCACCCACGGGAAGATGTGCTATCGCATCGACGAGTGGTGGTCCTGCATCCTATGACAGCGGCACGGGCCTTAGGAGCCTACGTACCCAGATGTCCCAGGTTTTACCCAGTCTGTCATTACCCGTTCCAGCATCAGCCCAGTTCAACGTTATTCCAACTACGGTATGCTGTCGTGTCTGCATATCTCATATACCTTGGAACCGAACCTGAGTTGGAACCGAACCTGAGTGGAAGATGTGCAGCTGACATTTCAGGTGGCTGTTCGCACCAGCCAGATGAGGGGAAGGCCGCCGTGAATAACAAGTACATGCTTAGGCGCAGCCAAGACCACGTAAAATAAGGGCATGCTTACGCACACACCCATGAGGGAGGAGATGGTCGTAAATGAGTGCATGCTCTGGCTAGCAGCTTCGCCCTTTCTGTCTCTGACAAGACAAACAGCCTGTGCAACTTTGCGGCTGTCAAAAACGGGGACTTTGACTGCAGCCCGGCATGGTTTAGACCCGATGGTGTGCTTGAGCGAACCTTCGGCTTTCTTCCAAAAGATATTGCAGTCTCTCTCTCGGACCCGACCTGCAAGGCGGCGCTGTCGGCTGTCGTCTCACCGACGGCTGACCACAACTCAAACACTTCGGTCTTTCTGGCCTTCCTGGCGGCTGCTTTGGTAAGTTGCGCACAAAGAGATGAACCACGTAATCCATAAAACCAACGAAGCTAAGGGCGGGGTGGGTGAGGAGGGGCAGGGACGAGGGGGAAACCTAGACGTTCGCTTTTCTTTTCTTCCGTGGGCGGTAAAAAGAACTTCCTGCCCCGTTCTTCGGACTTTTTTTGCCCCTCCTCTCTCCTCTAGACGGGTTTGGCGAGCGAGGGCCGTCGTGGATTCGTACCAAGAAGGGCTTCCGGGTCTAATCCATTGGCAAACCATTCTTTCGTCGTGGCGCCACCGGACACACGTACACACACGGGACGGGGTGAAGGAAGTACTGCGCGGTGCTTACGAAGAGAACGGCCCGTTCTACTTCCCCGTGCTTTAGACGCTGGAGTCCAGCTGCTCTGACAGCGCTGCGGCATGAAAAAGACCCGGTGTGCGTCGAGCGACTGACTGACGAAGACGCTATCTGACCGGCAAGCGAGGGTGCGACGAAAAAGGACAGGCGCTTCGTCCGTGCCGGCTTTTTGTTTGTGCGTACGTGCGTAAACCCTGCCTTGCGTGATTTAGCACAGCACGCTGCCATCCGACACTTTTTGATACAGACAAGCAAGCTTGTCACCATAAAAAAGAAGTGTGGTTTGCACGACCCTCCACTACGAAGAGAACAGATTGCCGTGCTTCAGATTACTCGGCCTCCAGCTGCTGGGACAGCTTGGCGACATGAAAGAATCCGGTTGAGCATCGAGATTGCTGGGCAGCACGACGGACAAGCTGTTACATTAACGCGGTAAACGAGAGCGTCGACAACATTTGGTCGTCTGCTTTGGTAAGCTTCGAGACGTACGCCGAGCTCTGCGCGTCCGCCTTCTCGTGCTCGATGCGCTCGGCCTCCGACGTGGAAGTCGGTGCGTGTTGAGCATCAAGATTGCTGGGCTCAACGACTGACGAGATGCCGGCAGCGAACCGTGAAGAAAAAAAGGTGCGCTGCTGCACCCTCCGCCGCGCCTCTACGAAGAGAACATTTTGCTGAACTTCGCGCGCTGCGCCTTCTCGTGCTTGGCACGCTCGGTCTCCAGCTGCTCGGTCAGCTTCGCGATGGAAGGGTCCGCCGCGTTGAGCATCGACGCCCGCTGCAGGTCCCCCTGGGCACCGTCGAAGTCGCGCATGCAAATGCGCGCGTTGGCGCGCCTGTACCAGCCTTTGATGAGGGTCGGGTCCAGCAGCAGGGCGGCGGTGCAGTCCGCCTCGGCTGCGGCCCACGACCGCATTTTCAAGTGGGTCTGCGCCCGGTTGAGGCGCAGCACCGCTTCGAGCTGCGCGACTTCCTTCGCGTCGACGTCGTCCTTCCGGCCGGTGAGCTCGTCGATCCCCGAGGTGTAGCGGACGATGGCCTCGTCGTGGTTGCCTGCGACGAAGAGGCTGTTGCCCGTGTCCTTCAGCGACTTCGCCTTCGACACGTTTTCCGCCGAAACCACCTTCGTCTGCAGGCTGGCCTGCATCGCGGCGGCACGCGCGGTCGCGTCTTCAGACTTCCGCGGCGGGTTTTTGACCAGGCTATCGATGTCCTCCTTGCAGGTGGACACCCTCGCCCACGTGTCCTTGATCGGGTCGTCGTACGAACCAATCACGAACGCGTCTCCCCGGATGTCCCGTTGCGCGATCTTGCTGGCGCGTTCGTTGAGGGGCAGGTCCTTGAACCGGCCGACCTGGTCGATGTACAGCGAAAGGCCTTTGAAGCCGTTCAGCGCGTCGGGGTAGATGACGGGCACTATTTCGAACCCGCCCTGGCTGCCCATGGCGTGCGCCATGGCCATGTTCGCGATGCTGTCCTTCGCGCCGTCGTCGGCCATCGCGACATCGCCGCCGGGCTCTTTCCCGGGAACGATGGCCTTCTTCTGGTTGTCCTCGACCTGCTGCTTGAGCCCTTGCACGAACTCCCGCCGCTGACCCTCGGTCAGGATCTCCTGCCCGAAGTACGCCCCGACGCTGTCCCGTAGCTCCTTGTCGGTCTTCCCGGTGAACTGGATGTCGGTGATGGCCTGCGTCCGGTCCGCCGGCAGGAAACAGTACGTGAAGGGCTCGATGTCCGGTTCTTGCGCGACGGCCATCTTCTCTTTGTCCTTTTTTTCGTTTCTTTTCTTTTTTCTTTTTGCCAAATTCGCGCTGAAAGGGGGTTTAGCGTCACTGCATCACTGCACACCAGGCCTACCCCTTTGACACGAAAGGGGGGAGTTCGCAAGAACGTGCTTGGAATGGATATGTGCTCAACACCGCATTGGTCTCACAGTTTCACTGAGGGAGTTGATGCACCACGAAAAGTCGATAGAGAACTTCACACGGCCTTCAGGGTGTGGTTGGTTCAAAGAAAAATTCAAGGTGGATGGAAGGTGACCTCGCCCAAGCTCGTTTCCCCGGGTTAAGGCAGCCACTCAACATTCCCTTGCTCTAGTGCTATCAGTTACAAAGACGTGTTCTTACTTCTCCCTTTCTTCTAGGCAGTTCTCGTCAGACAATACGAAGAGCAGAAACTCCCGTCTGCGCCGTGTTTCGGTCCTTAAAGCCACGGACACATAAGGCGCGGCCCATCATCAGCGCGGAACCTGAGTGTCTGCAGACAGGACAGCGGTGTGAGTCTGGTTTGTCAGGCGGCTGCTCGTAGCTCGTCTGACACGAAAGGGGGGGGCGGCCTTCAACGGGGGGGTCCGGGGGCATGCCCCCCGGCGCACGGTACGGTACATCAGGTACAGGCACAAGTAGTGGACGGGCACTCACCAGGCAGGTTGCTTGCCTAGTAAGGGAAGCGACGGGGATGCAGACGGAAATTACGTTGCATGACCCGCGCCAGGCATTGCGACGCCAGCAGATGGCAAGCATGTGCATCCGAAGGAAAGATCTGAGGGGACGTGCGCATGGGGTGGATGGAAGCGTCACTCGACATCTCCTTGAGGAGCCGGAAAACAACCTTACAGACTGCAGCGAGGCATCTCGCGGTCGATAATCGCAGGGGCTGTAGCAATGACAGGCCGGAGGGGGCGTACTGGGTCATGTCCGTACTGCAACAAGGAAGAGAGAGACGGTTACGCATTTGTGGTGGGATGGAAGGATGTACGGAAGGCGCACATTATGGACACAGTGTGATGGACCGTTCTTCGGAGGCTCACGCACTCAAAGATCGACATATACGCACAGTATGGACACGTCAACAGGCCAAACTGTCTGAGCCTGTGTGGTGTTACGCCTCTGTACAAACATGGCACGCACAGCAGCCAGCACCGCTGGATCATCAACAGGCCTGTCGGAGGCAAGCGTCGCGGAGGCGAAACAATGCGCCTCGGCACAGCAGGAAAGCCAGCGCCCGTGCCGCTTGATCCAGACGGACGCTATTGGTCAAGACAAGTATACATCTGCCCTAGGCACTTTTGCGCCAGCTCCTGCCACCGTTGTGCCTGCTTCGCCCGCCCTTCCGGCGCTCGCTGTGGACGAGACGAACGAAATTCGTAGGTAACCGCAGCGGTTCTTCCTGGCAGTGCTGCGCGAAAGGCAGATAAGGGATACCAGAGGGCAACACAACAGCAAACTTGCCAGCCAGCCAGCGGCGACCCACCGATGCCCAGCCCTTGACCGCCAGCTTGCTGGCACAGCAGCCTAACCCACGACCCGTGCGGAATGCGGTCCACATCCGTCTGGCTTCCCGAAACCGCGCACTCCGCAGGTCAGGGCATCAGCTCCCTGTTCCAAATTCCGTCAGCTGACGGAGTTGAAGAAGCGACCTTCGATATAAAAAGTCGTGGGGGGTCCAGTGGAGGCACTCCCCTGGATCCTCCCCAGGGGAAGCTGATGTCTTCTGGCTGCACTCTACTCGACAAAACTGTCGCCGGAACAGAAGTTGCACGGCCAAAGGAGGGAAGGCGCTTTATGAGCCGGTCCGTCCCTATCTCTTGAAACTGCATCGAAGTGCCTGCCGCTGTTTATCACAGTGAATCACGGGCCACCACGGTCTATCAGGTCCATCTCTAGTCCCTAGAGCTGCATCGAATTGCCCGGTGCTGTATTCTTCGGTCTATCACGGTCTATCAAGAGGGGATGGACCGGCTCACTTTACACCATACGCGCCTTTCCGGCTCGTGAACACAACCTCCAGAAGGCATCGTTGACGGTTTCCCGCAATACCGAAATCTGACGACAAACACGCAAGTCGGGCCGACCCAGTCGCGGCTGGTACAAAGCTGATGATCAGAACAGGTGTGGAAACGGGGTTTTGCCTGAAGGCTTTGTGCGTTATTCTGCAGATGCTTTGAGCTCTATTTGTGACTATGTTTGCATTCGTCTTCTTAACCATAGTTAAGTGCGCAAATGGAGCTGATGATCGGAAGCGGGAGTTGTCTATCTGAGCCGGTCCGTCCCTATCTGTTGAAACTGCATCGAAGTGCCTGCCGCTGTTTATCACAGTGAATCACGGTCCACCACGGTCTATCAGGTCCATCCCTAGTCCCTAGAGCTGCATCGAATTGCCCGGTGCTGTATTAGTCGGTCTATCACGGTCTATCAAGAGAGGATGGACCGGCTCACTATCGTTGAACGGAGTGCCTCATCAGAACGGGATAACGAAAGCATCCACACAAGCTATCCGAAATCGAAAGACTGCACCCCCCCCCGAAAAGCGCGGAAGCGCGGCGGGGGGAAGCGCCGTTGCTGCGGAGCAGGGCAAGACGAGCGGGGCTGAACGAGAGAGAGGAGGACATCTTTTTTGGTGCCCCTGAAAATACTCGACGTAGCTGCTTCGACTCCGAATGGAAGGGAGGAAATATATAGAGGCACAATCTGATTTGTTCTTCGCTTACACCACCGTGTGTTGTTTTCTCACTCAGGACTTTGACCTGTTGTGTATGTGTGATTTGTCGCGTAGGGGTAGACCCGCATGACCTCACGTCCGTTCAACACGTGGTTCGGTAGTTACAGCACTTGGGATCCCTTCTGTTCTTTGTCGGGCAGCATCGTCGAGTATTTCCTTTCAAGCTGGCGCTTATGTAAAAACTTAAGTAACGAAGTACGCAACTTCGCACAAACTACACAGGAACTCCGCAGTACGGGGTAGGGCTAAGTTTTTATACTCTGTCTGCAGCTGGTGGCTGAGTGAGTGTCTAAACGACAAGGCTTATATAGCTTGCCACTGAGGCGAAATAATCCAGCACAAATATATAAGAAAGGCCTCGCCGTTTCACAAACCCCGCATGCACTACGCAAGACGAAGGGGAAACGCGAAGCGACCAGCCCGAACGGACCAACAAGACGCAAGACCAGGCGACCAAGAGAAGGAGGGGGACGCGACCCAGAGACCCGGGCTAAGTAGCTTGGAGCTAGTGTGATGGACCTTTCTTCGGAGGGGCTCACGCACTCAAAGATCGACTTATACGCATGCACTACGCACGAACTACGCGTGATGGGCCTGTCTCCGGAGGAGCTAACGCACTCAAAGTTCGACTTGTACGCACGAACTAGCCAGCGTAGCGCCCGGTAAAGCTTCTTTCCGGAATAGTGAGCTCTGCACTCGGTTTACACCACAAGCCGAGCTGTCGAGGATGTGTAAGGGCAGCAACCTCGGGTTTCGCGGCGACGTCGCGATTTTTGGGTAGTCGAGCACTGTCTTCTTCTGGATAACGCGAATACGGTGACGTCGTGTGCACGAGATGCGACGTTCCGACATGTTGACACAAGCCGGCACAACGGGAAGGCAGAGCCGTTTGCTTATGCAGGGCCAAGCGGAACGCAGAGGTGCCAGACGGGCGCGACTGTGACCCCCGAAGCTGCCGGTCTTCCTGAACACCCCCCGCTGGCCGCCTGCACCAGCGGGCTGCGACCCACAGCTTCGATGCCGCGCAACACTCAACGAAGGAAGCGGCTGCTCCGTGTGTCGAGACCACGGCGGATCTTTCGATCTTTCCGTTTGTCTTGCCCCAATTGCGATCCCTGGATAGTCAAAACCCGATCTCCATGTGAGGCGTTCCTGTGTGTCGACGTACACGACACAAGGAATGTATAAAGTAGAGCGGAACTCGAATCTGCTGGACGGGTCAGCGACAGTCTCCTTGTGGGTGACCACGACGACGCTCCTACGATTTGACCTCAGCCGGCATGACGGGAAGAAGCTGAGCTGTCTGGGATTTGTAGGGCCGAGCGGAGCTGGGGCGGCGCCTGACGGGCGTAGCCCAAGCGGCGCGTGCAGCGACTGTCTCCTTGTGGGTGACCACGACGACATTCCTACGATTTTGACCTCAGCCGGCACGACGGGAAGAAGTTGAGCCGTCTGGGATTTGTAGGGCCGAGCGGAGCTTGGCGGCGCCTGACGGGCGTAGCGGGTCTCCCAAGCGGCGCGTGCAGCGACTGTCTCCTTGTGGGTGACCACGACGACGTTCCTACGATTTTGACCTAAGCCGGCACGACGGGAAGAAGTTGAGTCGTCTGGGATTTGTAGGGCCGAGCGGAGCTGAGCGGCGCCCGACGGGCGTAGCGGGTCCCCCCAAGCGGCGGGTTCCGCGGGGAAATCGCGACGCCCGGCCAGTCGAGGACCATCTCTTTGCGGGTGACCTCGGCGACCCTGAAGTGGCGGGCGCTGCCCAGCCCGACGCGGCGGGCGGGCGGCGCGCTGGCCGGCTTCTCGGCGGCACCGACCTTCACTCCGAAGCTGCCGGTCTTCCGAAAGAACCCCCCGCTGGCCGCCTGCACCAGCGGGCTGGGACCCACAGCTTCGATGCCGAGCAGCGCGCTCAACGAAGGAAGCGGCTGCTCCGTGTGCCGGGCCGGTGCGCCCCGTGAGACCACGGCGGATCTTTCTGTTTGTCTTATTGCCCAAGTACGATCCCCGGATAGTCAAAACCCGATCTCCATGTGAGACGTTCCTATATGTCCACGTAGACGACAAACCTGGAGAAACAGCGAAGCTGGCGAGATGAGAAAGGTAGAGCAGAACTCGGATGTGCCGGACGGGTGCAGCGAGCCCCAGCAAAGCGGCTAGCCAAGCACGGTCTCCTTGAGGGTGACCACGACGACGTTCCTATGCGTTGACCTAAGCCGGCACGACGGGAAGAAGCTGAGCCGTCTGGGATTTGTAGGGCCGAGCGGAGCTGGGCGGCGCCCGACGAGCGTAGCGGGTCCCCCCAAGCGGCGGGTTCCGCGGGGAAATCGCGACGCCCGGCCAGTCGAGGACCATCTCTTTGCGGGTGACCTCGGCGACCCTGTAGTGGCGGGCGCTGCCCAGCCCGACGCGGCGGGCGGGCGGCGCGCTGGCCGGCTTCTCGGCGGCACCGACCTTCACTCCGAAGCTGCCGGTCTTCCGAAAGAACCCCCCGCTGGCCGCCTGCACCAGCGGGCTGGGACCCACAGCTTCGATGCCGAGCAGCGCGCTCAACGAAGGAAGCGGCTGCTCCGTGTGCCGGGCCGGTGCGCCCGTGAGACCGCGGCGGATCTTCCCGTTGGTCTTGTTGCCCGCCGCCCGGGAATTGCCGTTCTCCCGAGTGCGCGGACGGGGCGCCGGCTTCGCCCCGCCGGCGCCCTTCCCGTGGTACGCTTCGAACAAGAACCGCTCGTAACTTTCCCTCTGGTAGTACTGCATGCACGGCGGCAGCAACCCGCAGTCAACCGTCACCTTCCGGACTAGATCGGTGGACATCTCTCGGCCTTTCAGCCGCGACGCGCTGCCTCCCCACCGCGAAGGACTTCTTCACTCTTTCCAACTCTCCGCCTTTCAGCCGCGACGCGCTGCCTCCCCGCCGCGAAAGACTTCTTAACTCTTTCCGACTCCGCCTTTCAGCCGCGACGCGCTGCCTCCCCGCCGCGAAAGACTTCTTAACTCTTTCCGACTCCGCCTTTCAGCCGCGACGCGCTGCCTCCCCGCCGCGAAAGACTTCTTAACTCTTTCCGACTCCGCCTTTCAGCCGCGACGCGCTGCCTCCCCGCCGCGAAGGACTTCTTCACTCTTTCCGACTCCAAAACGAATGCTTTCGGCGGACAAGGCGGAAGAGGTGGCGGAGGGGTGGGGGGGCACAGGCTTCAAATATTGGGGTCTTTCTCTTTCATTTGAGGCACCGGCACATCCGGCACTCTCGGGTGTGCTTTCTTTATTTCGCTTGCTTTCGCGCCTTTGGAGTTGGAATGAGGGCTTCTATTTGGTATCGGAAAGTAGGTGCGAGACCAGGCAAACCTTGTGCGCTGGCTTCGTTTAACCGTGAGTCTGACAACCTGTCCTTGATGAGTGAAGCGGTTCGAGGGCCATCCCTTCCTTCAAAAGAGACAGGGCCAGTAGAATTGTAGCATCGCGTCGATTTTAGAGTTAAAGTTCGCTTGAAATTCCGGGGTTTTAGGGTCTCCGTGTGACCGTTCATGAATGGGTTCTCTTAGAGCAAGAAAGGGCTTTATGGCTACGGGTTGTATATTTAGTGCACGCTTTCGTTATGGGTTATGGCTAACCATATCCGGGACTGTTTGTGACCGAGTACATTCCTTCGTGGAGTGTAGTCTTGGGTTCTACAAGTTGAGCATTGAGTTCTTTAAGGTGCAAGTGCCATCAAGGCAGGCGAGAACTGTTCACGGGCTAGCGTTACTTTATGACGTCGTCCGTCGGGAGAGTCAACGATGATGAGGATGTGGTCAAACTAGTCATTTCCAAGTCAAGTTCAATTCCCGCTCGCTTTCGCGGTGCGGACTTTCCGGGCCGGTTTGGCTGTTTCCGGGTCGACGATGGGGAAGAAGTCAGGCATTCCATTTCGTGATCGAGCGTAGAGTTGTTCACGGCCTGCCGCGATCGCTTCGATCTTCGTGGCTTCCCTGTCGGGGATGCGAGCTTCGAGGACTCCTGCAGGGGTCGCTTCCGCCTCCTTCTGGGAGGCGCGTCTTTGGGCTCGCCGGTTGGCGTGCGCGGAAGGGTTGTTTGTATGGGGATGATGTTCCCCGTTGATGACGTCTTGGGCGACGGTGATGATGACGGTGATGAAGGCGGGGAGGTTGGTGAGCTGGTGAGGCACCGCGCCGTTCGCGTGCGTTGCCGCGTCGCTGCTTTCTTGGCCGGGCGCTTCGGCCCCCGGTGGGTGGTCGGTCGCGGGGTCTCCTGCAGGATACGCTTCCGCCCCTTCCTGGGCGACTCGGACAGTTGCTCAGCCGCAGGCGAGCGCGGCGTGGCCGCGGGCGCCGGCGTGTTCGTGTTGGGTGGTGCGGCGGGCTTCGTAGCCTTCGGTTCGTCGGCACTGTGGTGCCCTTTGCCGCAGCACGCGGCGGGTCGTCGCTCTGCGAGCGTCGGCAGCTGGCGGCACCCTTCGCACGGGCCGCGGTTGTGTTCGCGGCACCCGTGGTGCCCTGCGGCACAGCACGTCTTCGGCGTGTTGCAGACCGCGCACCTGGACATTCGGTGTCGGTCGCAGATCGCGATGGGTAGCCCGTCGTCGGCGGCGTGGTGGTGCCGACAGCACGCCTGCACGGTGGGCCCCTGTTTGTCTCCGAGGCGGCGGCAGACCTCACACTTCCCCTTGTAGTGCGCGACGCACTTCGTCGCGTTCCTCCTGTCGACCACCGCGCCCAGAAAATGGACGGGGTCCGGGTTTGCGGCAGGTCTCTGGGGGGCGGGCCACCGGCCTGCCCTCGCGCGTCGTTCGTCGTTGTACACGGGCCCATTGTCGTAGGCTCCGTTCCCCTTCAACTGTTCCTGGACGATTCCTCCTGTAGCGGGCATCCGGTGTCGGGGTCTGGGTTCCAGGCCCGGCAGGCTGGGCAGTCCAATAAAGGACAGTGCCGTGGTCACCGCCTTTATCGATCCGGGCAGGCAGCCGCCGAGCTCTTGCTGGGCCGCCAGCTTCATGACGGCACTGATCATGCATCGCATGCCGTTCGCTTTCTCGCGAAGCGTTTTCGCCTCCTTCTTGGGCAGCCGTACGTCCAAGCCGGAATACAACTCGAAGTCGACAGCGAGCTCAACCGATGCTACGTCGCCGGTCGATGACCACTCAAGTCCCGCGAGCCAGTCCACGAGGGCGAGGAAGGTCCGTTCGTCCCAGTACCGTAACCACGCCCAAGCCGGGGCGATCCGCTGATACGGGAAATCGTACCTTCGCACCGGATTCTGCCCGCAAAGCTCCCACGGAGTTCTCGCTTTGCGGTCCTTCCATTCTTGGTTGACGTGCCTCGCACGTTCTGCCAGGATCTCCGCCATGAGGGATTGAACCGGCCCGACCAGATCTCTCGTGCGCGTCGTAGCAATTCCGTGCTCGAGGAGGCACCTGGGCCAGTCCCTCTTTTCCGCGGCTACGATCGCCGCGTACTCTGCTTTCGCGCGGATCGGGGTGTAGGCACCGCACCGCCAGAAGATGTGCGCCTCGTCCTCGACGCTCCCGTTGCCGCAGCTCGTACATGCGGGGTCACCTCCCTGATGCATCCGCGAAGTGTGCTGCGCCGTGTTGACGCCTCCGGCGATCGCCACTCTGATGAGCCGCGCGGTCTGGGGTGGGCAGGCCCGCGATTTCCACAGCGCGTTGGTGGCGTCAAGGTCGACGTCGGCGATGCCGGCATAACTGCCGCGCCTCGCGACGAGTCTCGCCCGCAGCCGCGTCTTCAGGTCGGAGCGGATATCGTGGTTCCGCTCTGCTGGGGACTTGCCCAATGGCAAGTACGGTTCACCGTTTCGTTTTACATCGTCGAGGGGGCCGCCTGCCCAGTCGTGACCGCACGGCTCCAGTCCGTACTTCACAGCGATTCCTACGGGTCCCAGCGCCGCCGTCACGCGGGGCCCGTACATCTCCCGTATCTTTGCTGCTTGTGGTACGAGGTGCGGGAGTCTCTGGCATGCGGTGTAGAATTGCCCCGTTATGCTGTAGGCCATCCGGGTCGCCGGATCCGTCAGATGCGCCTTCTCGAGGATTCCCAGAACTGCCTCGGGTGCTCGCTTCGGGTTCTTCGTCCCCCATACCGCCGACATGACTCCGGTCGTCAGCTTCTCAACGGATTCCTTGGTCGTTGGGGCGAAGGGTACTCTCGCCAGCGCGGCTGGGAGGATCGCGGATTGTACTAAGAGCACTCTGCTCGGTTGCGGAATCGGGACGTGACGTAGGTTGTGGGCGGTGCTGGTGGCGGTCTCGAGCCTGGCCGTGTCGTTGTGGTCGCGCCCCTTCCGTGAGGTGCTCAGTTTGGCCCCAAGGCATTTTAGCGCTGTCGCCTGGGGAAACTTCCTCCCCGTGCTCCGGAGCTGAAGTCGCGACACGTAATCACGGACGGTCGTGAACACAAACGTCTTGTCCATGTTCAACGCCATGCCGGTGAGCCGGCAGAACTCGTCTACTACGTCGACTCCCTTCTGGAGGGCTGCTTCCGAGATCCTCGTCATCAGATTCGCATCATCCGCGTACGATTCAGTGAGCAATCCGGGTGCTTCTGCCTTCACCGCCTTCATTGGGATGGAGAGCAACGCGTTGATGAGGATGACTGAGATCGGGCAGCCCTGGAGGATCCCGTTCGTCACCTCGAACTCGTCCCCGACTCCCAGCGGCAGTTTGAAACGCCTTACGAGCACCCCGTATATTCCCCGCAGTGGCGTCATAATTCGTTCATGCAGCCCGAGTTCCTGCATCAGGCGCATCGTCAGCTCGTGCGGCACGCGGTCGAAGCACTTCGAGAAGTCAAGGGAGAGCCCGTAGAGCGGGTCTCCGCTTAACAGGGCATACTCGATCTCCATCGCCATCGTCATCAGAGGGTCTTCTCCGCGGTGGCCAGGGCGGAATCCGTGTTGGCCGTCCTCGATCCAGCCTTCCTGCCAGGTCACTATGTCTTTGAGCCGTCGACAGGCCCAGAGACGGTAAACACAGGAGGTCACCGTGATCGGTCTCATCTTCACCGGGTCGTTGTCGTCACCTTTCGGCGTCATGGTGACCAGGGCTGTTTGCAGTGCCCGTGGCCATTCGCCGGTCCTCTCAACCAGATTCAACAGCTCCGCGAGGGCGTCCAGCATCGGGTCAGGCAACGCCTTCAGCTCTGCCATTCTCCACCCGTCTACTCCACACGCCCCTTTGGCACTCTTTTTCATCAACAGGGCACGCAGGTCTGCGCCCGTTATCTCCTCCACCTCCATCGGCTGCCGGTGGATGTAGCTCTTGAAGCGGTCGGCAAAGAGGTTGTAAAGCGGCTCCGGCTGCTCCTTGTAGGATCGGAATATCGGATCCCACGCGCTCTGCAGGACGGCATCCATCTCATCGACGTTCGCCGTGACCCGGTCCGTTCTCAGCGTCGTTGCTTCTCGTCGCGGCTGCCGCCGGCACCAGGCGGCAAGCCCTCGCCGGTCCGTGTCGGCGCGGTTCACCGCCTCCCTGACGTACTTGCCGTGGCGGGCTGCCATGCCTTCTCGTCCGAGCCGGTTGTTGCGGTCCCGGACTGCCCGCAGCAAGGTTCCACATTCCTGAGCGGTCGGGAGGTTCGCATATGCCGCTACCGGGATGTCTTGTAGCGCCGCACACTCCCGGGCCAACCTCCTGCAGTTCTGCCAACAGTTTCGGATGTGGACTGTGCAGGCGCCCGGTCCTGCCGGTCGTGCCAGGTATCTCTGGATCTGCTCCAGTCTGTGGATTGCATTTCGCAGTCGGAGCTGCAGCCCAGAAGCGGCCCCGGTCCCGTCGGCCGCACTTCTTGCCGTTGCCCTTGCCCGTATTGGATCCCTCGGTTGGCCCCGCCCTGTGAACCGCAGGCGCTCCGATGCTTGCACATTGCATGAGTCCAGTAGAAACGCCTCCGCTGCACCCGCCCATTCTCGCCATGCTGCGTCAACGTCCCCGTCCGCGATGTCCTGTGCGAGCCGAGATTCGTCGAGCAGCCGGCGTGCCGCGGCCAGGCCTTCCTGCGACGCGTCTCGCTGCTGTTGCGGTCCTACCGGAATAGGTCTCGGTAGTCGGTAGCGTAAGACTCGCTGGTCAAACGCTTCCAAGTCCAGGGTCACCGATACTAACCTATGCCCAGGAACGTTCACGACCGTCGTCTTACAGCTTGCGAACGCCAGTGCTGATACCCTGTTCAGCAGAATCCGGTCGATCCGCGTTCCCATGGTTCCGGTCGTCGTGAATGTAGGGTCCGGCGGTGTGCCTGTGTTTGCCTCGTGGAGTTGCGCGGAATCCGTCCATCCGTTGCGCAGTGCTTTCCGAAGTACCGGGGATCGTTCTTCATCGGTGTTGAGGTCACCAATCACGACAATCGGCACGTCGCCTAGGCTGTCCGCCGCGGCAAAGAGGACGCTCTCGAGCAGCGCTTCCCTCCGATCGCACTCTGCCCTGCCGTTTCCCGACGGGCAGTACACGTTGAGCACGTGGACGAATGTGCTTCCCTTTCCCGTCGCTACCGCCGTGTGCAGAAGGCGCGCGTCGGCGAAGGCGGCTCCTGTCATACCATGCAGCGTGGCGGGCGAGTACGCAGGGACAGGCTTCCGGACCAGTGTGCAGACACCTCCGTTTGTCGCGCTCGTCTCCGACCTGATGCCGGACGATCTGCATTTGCGTCCGAGCGGTTCCGCCCCCCAATGGCACTTCCACGCTTCGAGATGCAGCTCGGCTTCGGGTCTCTTCGCCTCGAGAAGCGACACCTCCTGACAACATACAATATCAGCAGGGATGGATGCTACCGCAGGCAGGTACCCCAGCAACGAGGTAGGGTTCAACGTCGCGATCGTCAAACTTCGCGGTCCGGGGTTCGTCTCTACGTCACCCCCCAGCAGAAGAAGCTTTTTCGCCATCTCCGCGAGCGATCGCCGTCCCCTCCCTACGGGGCGGGCGGTTTCGGGCGGTGCGCATCGGTGGCGGCGTCGTCTTCTGTGTCGTTTGCACTGGGACGTCGTACGTGTTGGCGACAGGGGCGGTAGATGCATCCGGGGGCAACGGCGGGAAAGGTGTATCCAGGTGCGTGCAGGTGTTCGTGGTCTGCAACAGCGCCGCGCCGACAGTCGTCGCCGTGTGAGGCGCGTCGCGGGGTCGCGTTCGGATCGCAGTGGCGCCAGGCAGGCGACGGCTGGTTCCGAGGTCTTCGGGTCGTGGTGGTTAAGTGACGCGTCAGGTGGCGCGGTTGCAGGGGCACCGGAGAGGTCGTGGCTGGTCCAGCAGACCGCCTCGAAGTCAACATGGAGCTGGCCTTCACCAGCCCCATGTGACACCAGCGTCGAGTTCACGAGTCACCGGACTTCCTGCACTTTCTTGCTTGCGGCCGTGTAGCACGTACCACAGATGCGGGCAGCGCAGAAGCATGTGCGCATCATCGTCCCGTTCTGCCGGGGTGCTTCGCACTCTTCGCATTCCTGCGTGCCCTTGTTCCGCTCCGGCTCCTGCCACACGTGTATGTGGCCTTCCTTCGGGTCCATCGGCGCGTCGCTTTTGACTGCCTGCTTAGGCAGCGAGGCCCTGGGGATTCGCCCCTCCCACACGTTCGCCTTCGCCCCGCCGCGCGGTTCGTCCCCCCTTGCGATCGGGCGTACGAAGATAGGGTCGCGGCCCATCCTCGACACTACTGTGGCTGGCGGCGGCTGCTGCGACACAACGATCAGCCTCGTCCTCCCTTCCTTCGTGAAGGATTTCCTCTGCGCCCCGTTCCAGCCGACATCTCTGAGCGCCGCTGTGATGTCCGCGGCGTGCTCGTTCCGCCCGCCGGTGACGAAGTACGCCAGCCCTCCGCCGTATCGTGGCGGGGCGACGAGGTCGCCGGCCGCCTCCTGCAGCTCCTCCAGTGCTTCGTCGCCGGTGTAGCGGACCCCCAGGCGTGTCACCGCCGCAGCCAGCCCGTTGGTGCCAGGCAGGGCCGCCAGGGCGAGTGCGTCGTCGAGGGTGGCGGCCTTGTCGAGCCAAAGGACGCTGTCCGTTTCTCCACCCCGTGCGAAGCTGGGGGCTGACCAGAAGTGGCCTCCGTTCCCGCTGCAGGCGAGGAGCTTGTTGGCCTGCGCCAGCGTCACTCGCACCATGCAGGTGCTCCTCTCCGGCAGGTCCGCGTGTCGCCATCGGTGGCGCTTCTCGATCTCGGCGCCGTTGTCCCTTGCCGCCGTTGCACACATGCGGTCGATCACACCGGCCCCCTTCTTCTTGTCGGTGAGCAGCGTCACGGTTTCCTTCGGTAGCTCCCGGTGCAGGGCAGTGAACACCAGCACCTGCGTCTCGTTGGCCGTCTTCTTGAGCCCGATCCTCCCCTGGGCGGCCCGCGCGTCTCCACACAGGGTGACGTATCTGTAGGACGGCGTCCCGTCCGTCGAGAAAACGATCTCGTACGTCGAGCGCTCCTCGTCTGCCGGCTTCGGGGTGATGACCACGAGGGCGACGCCGTCTGCTTCCAGGTCGGTCAGCTCCTTCGCGTGGGCGACGACCTTTCTCCCTTCCTCCGTCGTCGTCTCAACGATTCCGCGCCGCGTATTCCCTTCCAGCACGCTCTTCACGTCGATGGCCTTCATCCCCCAGTCGTCGGTCCGTAGCCCTGCGTTCTTCGGGGCAGCCGGCTTCTTCCTTCCGACCACTTCTTTCCATCCGCTCGCTCGCGGCTCTTTCCGGGCGGTTCCTTCTTTCGTCGCGGTGTCCGCCTGGCGGTCTGCTTGCTTCAGTTGTTCCGCGGGCGCCGCCGTCGTATGTTTCATGGGCGCCGCCGTCGTCTGCTTCGCGGGCTGCTCCTGCTCGGCCTTCTCGGGCTGCTTCTGCCCGGCCTTCGGGTTCGTCGTTGTCTTCGGCTTCGATTTCGTCTGGGGCGTCGCCATCCCTCGTTCTCGGGCTCGCTTCTGCCCGGCCTTCTCGGTCAAGATGAGCAGGACCTTGATGATCCCGAACACCGCGCTGATCTGCGCTTCGTCTTCCGCCTCCTCAGCGAGTCGCTGTGCCTTCTGGAGGTATTGTTCGATCTCCTCCATTTTTTTCCCTGGGACGTTCCGTTCTGGGTCTGTTTTCTGACTTTCTTCTTCTTACTGATTTTCTCTCCGCGCTCTCTTGGTGTGCTTCTTTCACCGGAGGGGTCCGGTACCGTTTTATACCTAACAAACCCGAGGGAGGCTTGCTGGTGACCACGGTAAGCAATAAAGTACAGAAACTGTAGCTTTTAAATCGTTGAGTATTGTGAAACTGAGACGAGCGTCCGGTGGAGTCTATTTATGAAAGCAGCAGCCGCACCTCCTTCCGCAACGCTACGTCATGAACATGCCGGTCATCTGCAATCTGTCAACCGGGCAGAACACAACGAACCTTTGGACGAGAACCGACTGGCTGGGCGTGATCGACCGATCTTTGTGTGCGACTCGACTTTTTCCGCTAACCGAGGCCGCATTGGTGGGACGGCTGCCCACAACCGTTTTCCTGGAGACGGCGCCAAGCTTTTCGCCGCCAACATCCCTCTTCGCACCGCAAGATTCTTCGCTCTCCAGTCTGGTCTCCGGGTCTAGCCGACCGGGCGGCACTGCGTGCCTGACGCGGAGCAAGAATCTTCTAGCTAAAGAAAGGTGAGATGGACATCGAAATCCCGCGTTGGTCAACCTACAGGAAAGGTCGGAGGAAAGAGGCGAAAGGGGGTTGGTTTTGGTCTTGCTGGGAGACTACATACAAAAAGCGTGTGGAGGCTTCACTTCTTGCTCAAAGGACATGCTTTCGTTCGCTATCCTTGCCAACAACTTATACGTTGACGCATCCACACAGGTTTTTTCCTTTTTTCACCAGGTATGTCTTGAGAAAGGGATCTTGTGGAGCACGGACATGTAACCTGAAACAGTGACATGAGGTGTTGGCTCGCTCATTGCGCAGGCAGACATTGTTGAACGCTTACGCCGCCGCCACTACACCCAGATTTACCTGTGTTTCGTGTGGCAGCCTCCTCAAGTATATCACACAAAGCAGGGTGCTCATACAAAAATAGAGAGACTGTGGCGCGGCCGCTTATGCAGCCCCACCACGTCCCCCGCGCTTTTTCTTTTGCGGCGTTGAAAAAACTGCGGCGGGCCGAGCTCCGGTTGCTTCGTAGCCTCTGCCGGATTGCAAGCAAATCGCCGCTCTCACAACAGAGCGATGGCTGCGTGGCGGCCAAATGGGTTCCTCGAAGAACTGTGAAACGGCGTGCAATCCGGGAAGGGCGGGGGCAGCCGAGCACACCGGGTTTGCTTCATAGTTCCCGCCGGCAGTAACACGCGAACATACACGTACAGGGCAGCGGTCGTCGGCATTGCGCCTCGCTGGAGACGACACAGGGGATTTACACCACTTCAATTACCATCGAATCTTGCGAACCGAAAAATACTCGAGGGGCTGCCTTGTGCTTACTTCGAAGGAGGCTAGAGGGGGAGAAACAACTACAGAGTGGGTCCTTCTTGTTGAACGCGTACGCCCGCCACTGAACCCAGATTCACCTGTGCTTCGTGTGGGCTACAGCACATTTACCTCCTTTGATCTTTTGCAGCTGGCAGCCTCCTCAAGTATTTCCTACAAAGCAGGTGCTTATACAAAAAGATATACGATGCTCGTTTCTCGGACCCAGGATGTCAAATACAAAACAAAGCAGAGCACCGAGCAGAATGATCGTCGCACTGTCACATTCTCCATTCAAACCGGATCGACTCGATAGTGGTCAGTCTCGAGACCGGGCCCACGACTGCGACCCAGATGAAGACGGCTGCCGACCATGACGAAGCTGACGAGCACGCTCCGAAGGATCCCCGCCCTCGGAGAGGAGTCAAAGGATCCAAAAGCAGCGTGTCGGAAACTTCAATCCGACTGACAAATAGACTCTACTTCGCTTCAGGCGTTACCCCCTGTCATGCCACGAAAGTGTGAACACGCATGGCATCTTCTTTTTCGTCAGAAGAAGAAAAGCAAAGACCCACACACATTTCGGTTGGCAGCTGAAAGGCGCATCATATTGTATCGCGCCACCACGGGGCGGCGCACTTGCTTTCCGCACAACGAACTCCCACGTAAGGTCCTGTCAGCTTGCGAGCTCTTGCCGTCGCGTAGCGTGCCTTACGAGCTGCGGTCTTTGGCGCCCCCCGAGTAAGGAGGGAAAGTATTATCGACATGGTTGCAATGCACTGCGACCCGAGGCTACGGAGCCCGGTATTACTGAGCAGTTCACCCCTGTTTCCCATCATATTGTATCGCGCCACCACGGGGCAGCGCACTTGCTTTCCGCACTACGAATTCCCACACGTAAGGTCCTGTCAGCTTGCGAGCTCTTGCCGTCGCGTAGCGCGCCTTACGGGCTACCTCTTGTATTCGACCCCCCCGAGTAAGGAGGGACAGTATTATCGACATGGTTGCAATGCACTGCGACCCGAGGCTACGGAGCCCGGTATTACTGAGCAGTTCACCCCTGTTTCCTGTACGTGCATGCTGTCTATCACAGGCTATCGTGGGGGCCCAGCGCCGCCCGTGAAAGCAAAGGCAAAGGCCGCAGAAGCATGGTGCAGGGGTCTCAGAATCTGACGCCGATCGAAGTCCCGCAGCCGGCGGAGTATCTGCAGAGCAAGCCCGTCTGCCCTACCGAGCTGCCTTACGGGCTGCGGTCTTTGACAAGTGCTCAGAACATCTGGGTGCAGGGGTCTCAAGGTCTCAATATCTGACGCTCATCGAAGGTACGTCGAGAGGGGTGCGAGAGAGGTGTTTTGGGAGGGAAAAAGGGGTTCAACAGCGCGATGGGAGCTAATATCCGTTGTAAGGCGAGCCCCCGTAGGTGTTGTACGGAGAGCTGCCGTAGCCGCTGTACGCTGGGCTCGCGCTTCCGTACCTCCGACCTTCTCTTTGCGGGCTGAGTGATAGCGCCTTTTCCACGAACGTATCCGCGTCTTCGCGAACTTCTCTGTGTGTGGGCGGGTGAGGCTTGTTTTAGCGTTTATTGTGGTTTAGAGGTTCGGTGTTTTAGGGTCTCCAGTTGACCATTGAGGCGGTGAGGCGGGTAGTATGAGGGTAGTAGGTATGATTATACACTTTAACTACGGCTAGCCAAGTTTGTAAGTGTGTTGCGACCGACACCAAGAAGAAATTTGTTTTGAATTTAGTCTTGGGCCCCCCACGCTTTTCCTTCGAAACCGTTTTCCTCGGAAAACTCAGCTTTGCCCGTATTTCGTGAGGGACTATAACAGCTCGTCTTCCTCTCTTCCTCGTATGCCGTTCACAACAACGGCACCCTGAGTTGTTCCGACTTGGCAGGTGCACCTTCAAGAGGGGCTGCCTTGTGCTAACTTCGAAGGAGGCTAGAGGGGGAGAAACAATACAACTACAAAGTGGGTCTTTTTTTGTTGAACGCTTACGCCCGCCACTGAACCCAGATTCACCTGTGTTTCGTGTGCGCCATCAACACGCGAACAGCAAAAAAGCATACCGACGGTGGGCGTCCAGCTGCATCGTCGACAAACTGTCTTCGCGTTCCTTTTCTTGTTGGAAGATAGACCCCGGCGTGTAGTTCGGGTCAGCGCTTCTGCGTGTTTAGGACATTTACGAATTGGAACCTTCTTCTGGGGGGGTCGTATTAGTGGTACTGGTTTTGAGGAATAGGGAAAGGCGAGGAAGTTTTGCGGTGGTCTCCGTTGGTCTGTTCAGTTTGTGTCACCTTTATTATTTCGACTCTTCTTGACTCATGAACAATTCTCCATGTCGAGTGGTACCCCGCCACAGATCATCGTCGTGGGGTTCCACTTGCAACACTCCAGAAAGATACTCGGAGGGTGCTCGTGTCGACTGAGGAAAATGACATGATGATGAAGAGAAAGCTCATACTGGCGGCGATCAGGGCTTCCGTAAGGCATGGCGGTTGCCGGCTTTTATATTTCCCTTTCTTCCTGTCTTTGTTTTCACCTTCTCGTGTGTGTTTCATAAGCAGCAAACCGCTCGATTACAGATGCGGTCAAGAACATTTCCGGAGTTGGGGCTTGCACTGATAAACGAAGCAACGGACGATCAGCATCAACTGACCAAAGGTGATTTGTTCTTCGCCAATACAGGGTATAAACCTCTCTGGGGGGGGTTTCCTGTATTAGCACTTTTTCGTTGGCTTTCTTTTCTCTTTCCTGTGCAACCGTTGTTCCGGAAATGTTCCCACCACTATTAAGAAAAGAAGTCTACTCAATGTTCGAACACACAGGCAAAACACTCGAGGGACTGCCTTGTGCCTATTTCGAAGGAGGCTAGAGGGGGGGAAACAATACAACTACAAAGTAGGTCTTTTTTGTTGAACGCTTATGCCCGCCACAGAACCCAGATTTACCCGTGTTTCGTGTGGGCTACATTTACCTCTTTTGATCTTTTGCAGCTGTCAAGTATTTCCTACAAAGCAGGTGCTTATACAAAAAAAGTGAAAGATCTCGTTCACACATGATACCCTTGCGAACGAGGTCTTCAACCCAATTCTTTGAGGAATGCGTGAGCTAACTCAGGGCGCATTGCATTTATCGGGCCACGACAAGCTTCGGCAAACAGCATTGCCAAAATTCCATCCACGTGCTTCCAACCTGATCTGCGAGAAAGAACCTTCGTAGAAACACAGGCCTACCTGCACCCCAGCTAAGCAGCTGCATTGCTCAAGTATCCTACCAAAGAAAGAGCTCGTAGCTCGCACAACTGCGGTTGAAACATAAAGGTGATGTTGTTGTTGGGTAAATTTCCCTTATATCCCACCCCAAACAAATTTGTGCCCTTATATCCCACTTCAAACAAATTTTGTGCCCTTATATCCCACTTCAAACAAATTTTGTGCCCTTATATCCCAATCTGGAGATTGGGATATAAGGGGCACAAAATTTGTTTGAAGTGGGATATAAGGGCACAAAATTTGTTTGGTCGTGTAAAAAGTCTTTTGAGGGAACCGAACCGGACACCTGTGGTGCCGGTGGCGTGCGTGCTTTGACTCGGCCACAACGTCCAAAAATTCGAGGGCAAAATTTTTGACCAAATTTTGCCCCAACATTTTGCCCAACTAGATTTTGACCAAAAATCTGGACCCAAAAAATTCGACCAAAAATCTCGACCAAAAATTTCGATGCCAAAAAATTGGACCAAAAATTTGGACCCCAAAAAATTCGACCAAAATTTTTGGACCCAAAATTTCGACCCCAAAAATTGGACCCCAAAAATTTTGACCAAAAATTTGGACCCAAAATTTCGACCAAAAATTTCGACCAAAATTTTTGGACCCAAAATTTCGACCCCAAAAATTGGACCCCAAGAATTTCGACCAAAGATTTGGACCAAAATTTTCGACCCCAAAAATTTGGACCCCTAAAATTTGACCAAAATTTTTGACCCAGTCCAGCCCGTTCCATTCGTTTTTGGTGTTTCCTTGTCCATAGGCATAAAGCTGGCTTCAGTGCCCCACCCGAGACGTCTCAAGACGTTCTGGGTGCCTCAGAGCGACTGGTTGCACCGTTTCACAACTTCAAGCTGGCCACCGCGGCCACACTCGATCCCCGATCGGGTGCCTCAACTTGGGAGGCTCAAGCAAGTACTCAAGAGAACCGCATCAGAGCCAGGTGCCTGGCTGCACCGTCTGACCGTGCGGCGTGTCACGGCGTGCCACGCTGACGTTCGGGGCTATTCGCGGTGACAGAACTGTAGTAGCTGGCCAGATGCTACAGCCGAGAGTCAGGCGAGACAACTGATCTCATCAGACTCATGATCCGTTTCTTGGCCTGACATACCAGTGACCACGGTCATTCTCCACTGTCCTTGTTGAGGCTGTGTCACACTGTGACTGTCACAGTGTCAGTCACTGAGTGACCGGACAGTGTCGCGGCAGCCGTAAACTGCACACCCACCGCACGTCTGCAGGATTCACCTCCAGATTCGGGGACCAGAACACAGGGTATCGCTATAGCTGTCCGACTCCGAGTGCCTGGAGTGGAGAGAGTTACCTCTGGACAATGGAGCAGCAGCTGCAGCAAGGAACAGCAGCAGGACCGGGACTACTGGCTCAGTGGAGGGAAGGCGCCGCTGTCACGCGGCTGCGAGTCAGCCACAGTCACAGCTGATTTCACTTACGCAGTGAAGCCTGCAGTGAAGGAAGCTGTGTCCACCGTCGTGCAACCGGTGTGTGTGCAACCAGTTGCGGTGCAGGCGTGGGCACAACGACAGTTGATGACTTTAGGAAGGAATCAGCCATTCTTGCGTGAGCTGCAGATTCCGTCTGTCGGCAACAGTGTCCGACTGTGTCGCCACCTTGGGTTGTAAGCCCACCGTCCTCCGCGGTTCTGGCCATCTGTCTTGTAATCTGGGTTCAGTTCCGAGTTTGGTTTCCTATCCGAGGCTATCGGGCACTGGTTCGGTTTCGGGTTGAGGTTCGGTTTCGGGTTCGGTTCTGCCACCATCACTCCTCAGAACTTCTGGGTTCGGGTTCGATTTCGGCTTTGGCTCGCCGTGCCAGGCGTGGGCGTCAACTCGCGACACGTGATGTCTCCATGTCACTGCCAATGTCAGCGTGGACGCATGCAGTGGCAATAGCAACAGCAACAGGAGTCCAGCGTCCGGCTGGACGAAAAGTTTTTTTTTTTCGCCGTAGGTATCCGGATGGTCGAGCCAACCACCCTTAGGTTTCAAGGTGAGTGGTCGGGGGTTCAAGCCCCTCCTCGGCAAGTTTTCCAGCATTTTCCTCGATTCAAATTTGTCAAAACAAATTTGTGCCCTTATATCCCAGTTTGGGATATAAGGGCACAAAATTTGTTTGAAGTGGGATATAAGGGCACAAATTTGTTTTGAGTGGGATATAAGGGCATTACACCGTTGTTGTTGTCACGCAGTGCCTGATCGCTTTCACCCTGTGAGCTGGAAACAGGCTCCAACGAGAAAACGCTCGTCCAATTTGGAGTCCGAATTACATCAGCTGACACCTCCGGCGCCGATTGGCTCATGCATGAATATCCCACCCTAGTCATGACGATGGCCATTTTTGCTTGCTGCAAGACAGGGAATCGAGCGGTCAAAGCAAAAGAAAACGAAAACGGGTTTTTTTTGTTGTTTTTGCTTAATGTGTTGAATCGTGTCGCAGCCTTCAGTCAGTCATTTCTATTACAAGAGCTGCTGCATTCTTCACAGCCTGCCTAGTCAGAATAGGAGGCATCAAATTGGTAACAGAGACAAGACAAGCTTGAACAAGAAGAGGAATGTGAAGGAGAGGGAATGCGAGTACGTGCTTGAGTGCTCAAACACGACCGTGTGTCCTACCGGCACAGCGTTTGTCGATCCTGTACGCCGTGGACACACACAGGCGGGCTCTCATTGCACAGCGCAGGGAGTGTGAGTGCCTGCGTCGGCAATGTGAGTCTGGTTTGTCAAAATGGCCGCTTGTACCTCGCCACAGCCAGGACTCCCCATGCTACGAGAGCACAGGAAAATCCCGTCACGGGGCGGAGGAGTATGTTAAAAGGGGGGAGGAATTAAACAGAGGCTTCTCGCCAGTGCAGACGACAAGGCAGAGCAACAGAAGCGTGAGGGGGCTAGGGGAGGATTGAGAAAATGAAGGTTCGTGAGCGCTGCACCCATGCGCTGCGCTTGTTCTCGGGTTCTTCGTCTGCCTGGCGCATAGGTTGGCGCCGATAGTTTCTCACGAGTGCTCTGCCGTTGTCATGTCTGATACTTGTAATGCTTGGTGGGAACGAGGACGATAGGAAGATCTTCGCCCTCGTTCTTGGGTTTTGGATGGTCTGGAAATCGGCGTGGACCGTTGTGCGTCGTCGCTTGCCGAGCTCACGACGACACCCAGAGGCACGAATCGGTCCCGTAGCGGACGGAGTCCAGCTTGTTGACCATCGCCTTCTTGCAGCCCACGGCACGCGCTTCAGCACCGATACGGGCGGCTCTGCCTTCGCTCCGTGCGTCCCGCAACGCGGCCTCGCAACGCTTCAGCGATTGTCCGATGGTCTGCTTGTTATCCGCAGCGTTACGCCTCTTCACCTCACTCGGCTTGTTCATCATCCTTTCGCTGATCACGCTCGCGGTCCTCGTGTCGAAGTTCGTTTGGCTCATCATCTTCAAAAGCGGGAAGAGTGAAGTTTGTTTTGCGTGTGCGGGTGTGCGGGTGTGTGTATGTTTAAGTGAACCTTTTTGCGTGTTTTGCGTGCAGAGACAAAGTGGTCAACCCCGTGTATCGGTTAAGCCACGGACACACTCGGTGGACCAGCATCAACGTGTCTGCGGAGAGGACATCGATGTGAGTCTGGATTGTCGTGCCCGACGATGTTTGTTGCGGGGGGGGGGGGGGGGGGGGGGCAATGTAGGCAAAAAAACGAATCCTGGAGCAAAAAAACAGCAAAAAAACAAAAAAACAAAAAAACGCAAAAAAACAAAAAACAAGGCCCTCCTGGTGAACCCAAATACTCGTGCACACGCCCGGCCGAACCTTGCTACACTGCACCTAGGCCACCAAAAAACGCCCAGCTTTTCACATTCTGCCTGCCAAGCCCATTCAGCTACTGCTCAACAATCCTGATAGTTCTGCAGACTGCTTCAAAAGCTTCTGATAAGTACTCGAAATGCCACCTCACCAGACCGCTGGCCTGCATGTGGAAGACCCTGGCTCACCCGAGCCAGCAAGAGTGCACCAGCAGACCACCAGGGCAAAAAAACACAAACCTCCAGAGCAAAAAAACAGCAAAAAAACAAAAAAAACAAAAAAACAAAAAAACAGGTAGGGTGCCAACATTGGGGGGGGGGGGGCTTTTTCAAAAAGAAAACCGCCTTTAAACGTCACCATTTCGAGCCGTTTGAGGGCGTTGACGCTACCAAAAGTGAATTTAGACCCCCTTTTTTTTTTTGTATAAGCACCTGCTTTGTAGGAAATGCTTGAGGAGACTGCCAGTTGCGATAGATCAAAGGAGGTAAATGTGCTGTAGCCCACACGAAACACAGGTAACCCTGGGTTTAGTGGCGGGCGTAAGCGTTCAACAAAAAAGACCCACTTTGTAGTTGTATTGTTTTCTCCCCCTCTAGCCTCCTTCGAAGTAAGCACAAGGCAGTCCCTCGAGTATTTTTGATGCTTGGCGTGGCGTCGCGGAAAATGGTGCCTTGGGGCCAAAGAAGAAATGTGAGCGTGAAAATGGAATGTTCGCAACATTCTTAAGCGCGGGTAGAGGAGTTGAAGGGACACATCACATGACAGGGCAGTGGGCAGAGAAGGAAGGAGAAATGTCGAAGGCGAAGAATGGAAATGAAGGTCGCAACGTGCGAAAACATTGCCCGTGTTCCCTCAATTTGGTGCAAGTCGAGAGGGTCTCGGGAGGATCGACGGGGGGTCAGTGGGTCTGCATCCCGAGCACAGCCCTTTTTCAGTCCCCCCCGCGCGAAATAAGGGAAAAAAAAAAATGAAAATCGGGGGCGGGCTTGGGGACTTACACTACCTCGGATTGGGTTCTGCCAGGTCTATAGTCTGGATTGGCCTCAGTAGAGCGACGGACAGAGGCCTGTCCGGGTTGCAGGGCAGGCCGTTGTCGCAGGATGGGCCTTAAATAAACCCGATTTCTTTTCCCCGCTGCGCGGGGCATGGCCACACCCCCCCATTGAACAAGCCCAAAATATTTTGGGTCGCTGCGAGGGGCACGGCCACCCACCCCCACTGAACAAACGCAGCAACGAAAACATGGCTGCATAATGTCCTGAGAAGCGGGCTCCGAAAAGAAAAAAAAAGAAAGACAGACAAAAAAAAAAAAAAAGAAAAAGAAAAAAAAAGGGATATCGAACGGCCACGCCGACGGGTTAGGAGGGCTTCCCGCTTTTAACGCATGACCTTTGCGATACCTGTGGTGGTGGTCAGTGGTGACCCCTCAAAACCCCCCCGACTACGACCGACAGAATAAGAACGAAAAGCAACAGCAAAGCAAACCAACACAACACACACAAAAGGGAGCAAAAAAAAACACAAGGGAACCCCACAGCCAAAAAAAGAAACACTGAAGAAGCCTCGCGCGCCCTGCGCGCTGGGGGCCTTTCTTCATTTTCTTTTTCCTTTTCAAAGGTATGCAGCAAAGCTACAGCCGCTGATCCCCCAGCACACCGGCGCTTCTCGCTGCCGAAAAGGAGGCAAAACGAACGCTTTGTTTTTTTTTGCGACAACCAATTTCTGCTTCCCTGGAGACAGTATTTGCTACAGCTAAAAAGAACGTTGGCAGCGGTTTAACCAAATCACATACAGGTTAAATCGCACAAACAAAAGTGCAATGTGGGAGGCAATCAAACCGCCCGAGTAGGAGCCCTCTGATCATATATGATCAATTGCCACCTGAAACCACGTCCAGGATTTGGGTGCAGGGTTGTGCGATCATGCGGACGGCCGACACACACGTCGCTAATACAGGAAAGGTGTTCTGAAGGGGTGGCGCGGGGTTTACAAAAAGACAAGAACGTGGATGCCTGTAAGCAGGGCAAGGAAAGAGAAAGTCGAAGGAGTCTGTAGTCCAAAACAAGAAGCAGAAAAAGGATTTTGTTGTGTCGCTCTTCAAGCACCTGGATGTATTGAAGGCCATTGCTTTGGGTTTCTACAGATGTCTCCATTGATTTCCACACAAGCTTGGGGCTTGTATTTCAAAAACCATCGCGAGAGTAGGAGAAAGAAGAAAGGAAAACAAGAGTTTTTCGTTGACCGCACTACCCTGATCCCAAATCCTGTGACGTGGTTTCAGGTTGGGGTAATGCGGGGGCAAGCGAAAGACACAACTACAACAAGGGCTGGTGAACTGAACATCCTGAGTACTCCAGCACGGACTACACGTTGCGCTCGCGAACCGGTAAAGCCCTCCTTGATTGCACAGCTGGGGACCTCATCCTGGAGTAGCGTTGTCTTCAGCATGGATTTGCCTCACAGAGACGTCAGCTGGAACAGACATCCGACAGCTTCATGAAGTTCCTTGAGTCAGAAGAGGCTGGTCTTCCCCGCTTTGCAAGCGCAGCAGCTCAGGGTGACCTTTGGGGTACAGAAAGAATGTGCCCACCCCGCGTGTTACCTTGATACACGTTGGTGGTGGCGTGCGAATGTTGAACTCCTCCACTTGTTTTTGCACGCGCTCCGGCCATTTCTTCGCATTCTTTGCCCCGAGGAAAAGTGGAATGCAACAGAGGCAGCAAAAACTGGAAATCAATAGCATTGGCATCATGCGTTTCTGCACGCCGGCCTCTTCGTCGTCAATGAATGTGTAGACCTGCTTGCACCAACCGCAGATACGCTTTTTTTCTACGGTGTATGCGTGAGCCGTACATGCTTGGATTTTGGTGTAGTCGTTGGCATGATAGTTGCAGACCGGGGCCAGGCAGTTGGCACAGGACCACTGTGATGGTGAGTCGCATTCAGCACACTGTTCAACGACCACGGCCGCAGCCGGCACCGCGTCAGACATTTTCTTTTTTTTGTGTTGCTTGAAGTGTCCGGTTTGGTTGTCTGGCTGGGTAGGTGGTTGGTGGGCCTTTGAAGCGTGGACTGATGCCTCTCGCGCTGGAGGGTTCCACCCTTCGGCTTTTTTGTTGTGTTCCGGGTTCTTCGCTGTGTTGTTGTGCCAAACCGGTGGCCACCTAGGGCGCTCGACGTCTGAGCAAGTGTTGTCCTTCCCTTGTGTCGTGACACAGCCGGTAGCCAACAACGAGCAAGGCACTGCGCTCACCTTGGGCGCGCGAAGCAGCCGAGGTAGTCCCGCCTGCAGGGGATTCAATGGTCGGCACGGCACCTGAACAACTCCAAGCAACCGCGGAAGAGCCAGCGGAGTCAGCTCAACTTGACATCTTCGGACCAGGCTACACCGTCGTCGCAGAATACGAATCGGACGACGAAGACAACCGCACTGATTTTGCTTGCGTGGCCTCTGTTTTCTGCATCATCTCACTTCTTGTAGACACACAAAGCAGGACGCAAATCATAGACGCTGACGAGATACGGAGCCATCCCCTGACCCTGAGGCAAGCAGGAAATGAAAAAAGCAGAAGTTTGGCGTGGGTATGCTGTACTTGCGCTGCTAAAGGGCGACGAAACTGGAGGCTGGTGCAGCGTCGCCACAGCACCCAAACCCCCGGTATTCTTTTTTTTTGCTGCATCATTTTACTTTTTCCCCGGCAAAACCCATATGCTCGGGGGCCAGGAAAACCCTTGGAGGCTTGTGAAGTAGTGGGAACTTGAAATGCAGGTACCATGAAGATAGCAAGCATTGGTAGTGCAGTGGTAGTAGTAGTGGGAACTTGAAATGTAGGTGCCACATGGGACAGCAGACATTGTAGTAGTAGAACGAGCTTGAAATAACCCTGGGTGGGGGTGGGTACCCCCACCCAGGGTTGTATCGGTTAAGCCACGGACACACTCAGCGAACCATCATCAACGTGTCTGCGGAGAGAACATCGATGTGAGTCTGGATTGTCGTGCCCGCTGTTCGTAGCTCGCCACAAAGCCGAAATGCGTGGAAGTCCACACCCGAAATGTGTGTGTGACACCCGCATTTTCAACTCCAGCTGTAACTCCACCTGTGAAGCTGGATTCCACCGTGTGGCTTTGTGCCAATTCCGACTCAAGCTTTTGCACGCTGCTGTTGACCGTATCTTGCCCCGGAGCGAACTCCTTCTTTGTCCCGCTGTTCCTCTGAGCTCCACGAGTCAACTGACAGTCTAATGGTACTTCCTCCGGCCGACCCCAGGGATTAAAAAACGGCGCATGGTTCATGCCGCTGCAAGGCGGAGGATCGAGTTGACGTTAGCGAAAGAAAGGGGGAAAAGGGGGCAATTTGTTTAATTTGTTGAATCATGTCGCAGCCTTCAGTCAGTCATTTCTATTACAAGAGCTGCTGCATTCTTCACAGCCTGCCTAGTCAGAATAGGAGGCATCAAATTGGTAACAGAGACAAGACAAGCTTGAACAAGAAGAGGAATGTGAAGGAGAGGGAATGCGAGTACGTGCTCGAGTGCTCAAACACGACCGTGTGTCCTACCGGCACAGCGTTGGTCGATCCTGTACGCCGTGGACACACACATGGCGGGCCGTCATTGCACAGCGCAGGGAGTGTGAGTGCCTGCGTCGGCGATGTGAGTCTGGTTTGTCAAAATGGCCGCTTGTACCTCGCCACAGCCAGGACTCCCCATGCTACGAGAGCACAGGAAAATCCCGTCACGGGGCGGAGGAGTATGTTAAAAGGGGGGAGGAATTAAACAGAGGCTTCTCGCCCGTGCAGACGACAAGGCAGAGCAACAGAAGCGTGAGGGGGCTAGGGGAGGGTTGAGAAAATGAAGGTTCGTGAGCGCTGCACCCATGCGCTGCGCTTGTTCTCGGGTTCTTCGTCTGCCTGGCGCATAGGTTGGCGCCGATAGTTTCTCACGAGTGCTCTGCCGTTGTCATGTCTGATACTTGTAATGCTTGGTGGGAACGAGGACGATAGGAAGATCTTCGCCCTCGTTCTTGGGTTTTGGATGGTCTGGAAATCGGCGTGGACCGTTGTGCGTCGTCGCTTGCCGAGCTCACGACGACACCCAGAGGCACGAATCGGTCCCGTAGCGGACGGAGTCCAGCTTGTTGAACATCGCCTTCTTGCAGCCCACGGCACGCGCTTCAGCACCGATACGGGCGGCTCTGCCTTCGCTCCGTGCGTCCCGCAACGCGGCCTCGCAACGCTTCAGCGATTGTCCGATGGTCTGCTTGTTATCCGCAGCGTTACGCCTCTTCACCTCACTCGGCTTGTTCATCATCCTTTCGCTGATCACGCTCGCGGTCCTCGTGTCGAAGTTCGTTTGGCTCATCATCTTCAAAAGCGGGAAGAGTGAAGTTTGTTTTGCGTGTGCGGGTGTGTGTATGTTTAAGTGAACCTTTTTGCGTGTTTTGAGTGCAGAGACAAGGTGGTCAACCCCGTGTATCGGTTAAGCTACGGACACACTCAGCGAACCATCATCAACGTGTCTGCAGCGATGTGAGTCTGGATTGTCGTGCCCGCTGTTCGTAGCTCGCCACAATGCCAAAATGCGTGGAAGTCCACACCCGAAACGTGTGTGTGACACCCGCATTTTCAACTCCAGCTGTAACTCCACCTGTGAAGCTGGATTCCACCGTGTGGCTTTGTGCCAATTCCGACTCAAGCTTTTGCACGCTGCTGTTGACCGTATCTTGCCCCGGAGCGAACTTCTTCTTCGTCCCGCTGTTCCTCTGAGCTCTACGAGTCAACTGACAGTTAAATTCCGCTCCTTCGAGGGGTCACTCGGAGCCGTTGCTCCCACTCGTCCCGCGCATTTAACGTACATTTAATGCCGCGTTCGCCCAAACAGAATACGTGGTTACGGTCCTTAGCTGGCCTGCTAAAGCTGTGGGACAGAGCCGACGGCGCAGCCGCTGCTAGCAGGGGCGGCCTGTGCGGGCTGACTAAGCGACGGAGGCGGCAGGTGCGCAACCGTGGCTGTGAGTCTAACAGACGGAGCTCAGCTGGCGGCGAGCAAGCTTGCGTTTGCTGGCCGACCGCGCCATTCAACTCACGTGTCTATTGGATTGTCCCTCGCCGAGTCGGCCCTAGCAAGCCAGGGACCGCAACCTCATCGTCCGAGCATCGCAGAGCGGCAGACCTACTCACCGGTCAGCCCGCTTTGAATCGCAGTGTACGTGTGGGCTAGAGAAAGAAAAATGACCCGCCTCGACACAGCCCCCGACGACCTTGTCCCCCGTAGGGTGACCATGGTGTCCGCTGACCAATCGCCCATCTTTTCACTCGCAGTCCATGCTCGACTTGAGGAGGGGACAGCAGCCCCCTATCCCGGCGCGGCTGACGAAGGCCGCTCTACTCCTCCCGAGGGGCGGCTCTCGTTGAGGCACGACAGGACCCCTGGCTTCTCCGCAGTGCCAAGGGCCTCCCTGAAAGAAGTATACTTGACACACTGGCAAGGCAGGCGCCGGCCGCCACACCTTCCAGCAGCGAAGACCACGACTTCGCCCGGCAAACCTTCGGGCGCCTCCGGGTGGCGCAGAGGGAAAAGTCTTAGTTCAATGTTTAGGCAGGACACTGCCTCTCATGCAACGGGCGGGGACCAGACCGACCCCCTCAAATGTAGGCGTCTGCATCACTTGCCCTGTGTCTTGGACACCGTCCGCTGTCCTTATCGCTCGCAGGCTGGAGGCCCCCAGGAGCGCAGAGTGCCAGAGACCACTAAGTCAAACCCGGAACCTCTAAAAAAAAAGGCGGGGTAACTGATAGCAGGACAGAGACCACTAAGTCTATCAGAACTCACGCCGGGCAACCGGGCTGACTATGCCAACCGGAAGCCGAAGCAGGCGGGAAACCGATAGCACGCTAAGTCTATCAGTGGTTACGCGCGCAACCGGGGGAGGTCAAAGACCACCGTGTCACCCGGAAGCTTGAAAGAAAAAGAAGGCGGCAACTGATAGCAGGACAGAGACCACTAAGTCTATCAGGAGTCACGCAGAGCAACCGGGGCAGGCCAGAGACCACTAAGTCAAACCCGGAAGCTCTAAAAAAGAAGGCGGGGTAACTGATAGCAGGACAGAGACCACTAAGTCTATCAGAAGCCACGCCGGGCAACCGGGCCGACGATGTCAGCCCGGAAGCCCAGAAAAGAAGGCGGTAACCGATAGCACCAGGTCTATCAGCGGCCACTGTGGGAAAAGTATACTCGACCTTGGTAGTGTCGCCAGTTCCGGAAAGCGACAGAGCCCGAAACCCCCGGACAAGAAAATGCGTGTCCTGTTCGGTGGTTTCGTTCTCTGCCGGCGCTTTGCACGAAATTAGCTGGCATTAAATTCCCATCTCATGGTACTTCCTCCGGCCGACCCCAGGGATTAAAAAACGGCGCATGGTTCATGCCGCTGCGAGGCGGAGGATCGAGTTGACGTTAGCGAAAGAAAGGGGGAAAAGGGGGCAATTTGTTTAATTCGTTGAATCATGTCGCAGCCTTCAGTCAGTCATTTCTATTACAAGAGCTGCTGCATTCTTCACAGCCTGCCTAGTCAGAATAGGAGGCATCAAATTGGTAACAGAGACAAGACAAGCTTGAACAAGAAGAGGAATGTGAAGGAGAGGGAATGCGAGTACGTGCTCGAGTGCTCAAACACGACCGTGTGTCCTACCGGCACAGCGTTGGTCGATCCTGTACGCCGTGGACACACACATGGCGGGCCGTCATTGCACAGCGCAGGGAGTGTGAGTGCCTGCGTCGGCGATGTGAGTCTGGTTTGTCAAAATGGCCGCTTGTACCTCGCCACAGCCAGGACTCCCCATGCTACGAGAGCACAGGAAAATCCCGTCACGGGGCGGAGGAGTATGTTAAAAGGGGGGAGGAATTAAACAGAGGCTTCTCGCCAGTGCAGACGACAAGGCAGAGCAACAGAAGCGTGAGGGGGCTAGGGGAGGATTGAGAAAATGAAGGTTCGTGAGCGCTGCACCCATGCGCTGCGCTTGTTCTCGGGTTCTTCGTCTGCCTGGCGCATAGGTTGGCGCCGATAGTTTCTCACGAGTGCTCTGCCGTTGTCATGTCTGATACTTGTAATGCTTGGTGGGAACGAGGACGATAGGAAGATCTTCGCCCTCGTTCTTGGGTTTTGGATGGTCTGGAAATCGGCGTGGACCGTTGTGCGTCGTCGCTTGCCGAGCTCACGACGACACCCAGAGGCACGAATCGGTCCCGTAGCGGACGGAGTCCAGCTTGTTGAACATCGCCTTCTTGCAGCCCACGGCACGCGCTTCAGCACCGATACGGGCGGCTCTGCCTTCGCTCCGTGCGTCCCGCAACGCGGCCTCGCAACGCTTCAGCGATTGTCCGATGGTCTGCTTGTTATCCGCAGCGTTACGCCTCTTCACCTCACTCGGCTTGTTCATCATCCTTTCGCTGATCACGCTCGCGGTCCTCGTGTCGAAGTTCGTTTGGCTCATCATCTTCAAAAGCGGGAAGAGTGAAGTTTGTTTTGCGTGTGCGGGTGTGTGTATGTTTAAGTGAACCTTTTTGCGTGTTTTGAGTGCAGAGACAAGGTGGTCAACCCCGTGTATCGGTTAAGCTACGGACACACTCAGCGAACCATCATCAACGTGTCTGCAGCGATGTGAGTCTGGATTGTCGTGCCCGCTGTTCGTAGCTCGCCACAATGCCAAAATGCGTGGAAGTCCACACCCGAAACGTGTGTGTGACACCCGCATTTTCAACTCCAGCTGTAACTCCACCTGTGAAGCTGGATTCCACCGTGTGGCTTTGTGCCAATTCCGACTCAAGCTTTTGCACGCTGCTGTTGACCGTATCTTGCCCCGGAGCGAACTTCTTCTTCGTCCCGCTGTTCCTCTGAGCTCTACGAGTCAACTGACAGTTAAATTCCGCTCCTTCGAGGGGTCACTCGGAGCCGTTGCTCCCACTCGTCCCGCGCATTTAACGTACATTTAATGCCGCGTTCGCCCAAACAGAATACGTGGTTACGGTCCTTAGCTGGCCTGCTAAAGCTGTGGGACAGAGCCGACGGCGCAGCCGCTGCTAGCAGGGGCGGCCTGTGCGGGCTGACTAAGCGACGGAGGCGGCAGGTGCGCAACCGTGGCTGTGAGTCTAACAGACGGAGCTCAGCTGGCGGCGAGCAAGCTTGCGTTTGCTGGCCGACCGCGCCATTCAACTCACGTGTCTATTGGATTGTCCCTCGCCGAGTCGGCCCTAGCAAGCCAGGGACCGCAACCTCATCGTCCGAGCATCGCAGAGCGGCAGACCTACTCACCGGTCAGCCCGCTTTGAATCGCAGTGTACGTGTGGGCTAGAGAAAGAAAAATGACCCGCCTCGACACAGCCCCCGACGACCTTGTCCCCCGTAGGGTGACCATGGTGTCCGCTGACCAATCGCCCATCTTTTCACTCGCAGTCCATGCTCGACTTGAGGAGGGGACAGCAGCCCCCTATCCCGGCGCGGCTGACGAAGGCCGCTCTACTCCTCCCGAGGGGCGGCTCTCGTTGAGGCACGACAGGACCCCTGGCTTCTCCGCAGTGCCAAGGGCCTCCCTGAAAGAAGTATACTTGACACACTGGCAAGGCAGGCGCCGGCCGCCACACCTTCCAGCAGCGAAGACCACGACTTCGCCCGGCAAACCTTCGGGCGCCTCCGGGTGGCGCAGAGGGAAAAGTCTTAGTTCAATGTTTAGGCAGGACACTGCCTCTCATGCAACGGGCGGGGACCAGACCGACCCCCTCAAATGTAGGCGTCTGCATCACTTGCCCTGTGTCTTGGACACCGTCCGCTGTCCTTATCGCTCGCAGGCTGGAGGCCCCCAGGAGCGCAGAGTGCCAGAGACCACTAAGTCAAACCCGGAACCTCTAAAAAAAAAGGCGGGGTAACTGATAGCAGGACAGAGACCACTAAGTCTATCAGAACTCACGCCGGGCAACCGGGCTGACTATGCCAACCGGAAGCCGAAGCAGGCGGGAAACCGATAGCACGCTAAGTCTATCAGTGGTTACGCGCGCAACCGGGGGAGGTCAAAGACCACCGTGTCACCCGGAAGCTTGAAAGAAAAAGAAGGCGGCAACTGATAGCAGGACAGAGACCACTAAGTCTATCAGGAGTCACGCAGAGCAACCGGGGCAGGCCAGAGACCACTAAGTCAAACCCGGAAGCTCTAAAAACAAAAGAGAAGGCGGGGTAACTGATAGCAGGACAGAGACCACTAAGTCTATCAGAACTCACGCCGGGCAACCGGGCTGACTATGCCAACCGGAAGCCGAAGCAGGCGGGTAACCGATAGCACGCTAAGTCTATCAGTAGTTACGCGCGCAGCCGGGGGAGGCCAAAGACCCCCATGTCACCCGGGAGCTTGAAAGAAAAAGAAGGCGGCAACTGATAGCAGGACAGAGACCACTAAGTCTATCAGGAGTCACGCAGAGCAACCGGGGCAGGCCAGAGACCACTAAGTCAAACCCGGAAGCTCGAAAAACAAAAGAGAAGGCGGGGTAACTGATAGCAGGACAGAGACCACTAAGTCTATCAGAACTCACGCCGGGCAACCGGGCTGACTATGCCAACCGGAAGCCGAAGCAGGCGGGTAACCGATAGCACGCTAAGTCTATCAGTAGTTACGCGCGCAGCCGGGGGAGGCCAAAGACCCCCATGTCACCCGGGAGCTTGAAAGAAAAAGAAGGCGGCAACTGATAGCAGGACAGAGACCACTAAGTCTATCAGGAGTCACGCAGAGCAACCGAGGCAGGCCAGAGACCACTAAATCAAACCCGGAAGCTCGAAAAACAAAAGAGAAGGCGGGGTAACTGATAGCAGGACAGAGACCACTAAGTCTATCAGAACTCACGCCGGGCAACCGGGCTGACTATGCCAACCGGAAGCCGAAGCAGGCGGGTAACCGATAGCACGCTAAGTCTATCAGTAGTTACGCGCGCAGCCGGGGGAGGCCAAAGACCCCCATGTCACCCGGGAGCTTGAAAGAAAAAGAAGGCGGCAACTGATAGCAGGACAGAGACCACTAAGTCTATCAGGAGTCACGCAGAGCAACCGGGGCAGGCCAGAGACCACTAAGTCAAACCCGGAAGCTCTAAAAAAGAAGGCGGGGTAACTGATAGCAGGACAGAGACCACTAAGTCTATCAGAAGCCACGCCGGGCAACCGGGCCGACGATGTCAGCCCGGAAGCCCAGAAAAGAAGGCGGTAACCGATAGCACCAGGTCTATCAGCGGCCACTGTGGGAAAAGTATACTCGACCTTGGTAGTGTCGCCAGTTCCGGAAAGCGACAGAGCCCGAAACCCCCGGACAAGAAAATGCGTGTCCTGTTCGGTGGTTTCGTTCTCTGCCGGCGCTTTGCACGAAATTAGCTGGCATTAAATTCCCATCTCATGGTACTTCCTCCGGCCGACCCCAGGGATTAAAAAACGGCGCATGGTTCATGCCGCTGCGAGGCGGAGGATCGAGTTGACGTTAGCGAAAGAAAGGGGGAAAAGGGGGCAATTTGTTTAATTCGTTGAATCATGTCGCAGCCTTCAGTCAGTCATTTCTATTACAAGAGCTGCTGCATTCTTCACAGCCTGCCTAGTCAGAATAGGAGGCATCAAATTGTTAACAGAAACAAGACAAGCTTGAACAAGAAGAGGAATGTGAAGGAGAGGGAATGCGAGTACGTGCTTGAGTGCTCAAACACGACCGTGTGTCCTACCGGCACAGCGTTGGTCGATCCTGTACGCCGTGGACACACACAGGCGGGCCGTCATTGCACAGCGCAGGGAGTGTGAGTGCCTGCGTCGGCGATGTGAGTCTGGTTTGTCAAAATGGTCGCTTGTACCTCGCCACAGCCAGGACTCCCCATGCTACGAGAGCACAGGAAAATCCCGTCACGGGGCGGAGGAGTATGTTAAAAGGGGGGAGGAATTAAACAGAGGCTTCTCGCCAGTGCAGACGACAAGGCAGAGCAACAGAAGCGTGAGGGGGCTAGGGGAGGATTGAGAAAATGAAGGTTCGTGAGCGCTGCACCCATGCGCTGCGCTTGTTCTCGGGTTCTTCGTCTGCCTGGCGCATAGGTTGGCGCCGATAGTTTCTCACGAGTGCTCTGCCGTTGTCATGTCTGATACTTGTAATGCTTGGTGGGAACGAGGACGATAGGAAGATCTTCGCCCTCGTTCTTGGGTTTTGGATGGTCTGGAAATCGGCGTGGACCGTTGTGCGTCGTCGCTTGCCGAGCTCACGACGACACCCAGAGGCACGAATCGGTCCCGTAGCGGACGGAGTCCAGCTTGTTGACCATCGCCTTCTTGCAGCCCACGGCACGCGCTTCAGCACCGATACGGGCGGCTCTGCCTTCGCTCCGTGCGTCCCGCAACGCGGCCTCGCAACGCTTCAGCGATTGTCCGATGGTCTGCTTGTTATCCGCAGCGTTACGCCTCTTCACCTCACTCGGCTTGTTCATCATCCTTTCGCTGATCACGCTCGCGGTCCTCGTGTCGAAGTTCGTTTGGCTCATCATCTTCAAAAGCGGGAAGAGTGAAGTTTGTTTTGCGTGTGCGGGTGTGCGGGTGTGTGTATGTTTAAGTGAACCTTTTTGCGTGTTTTGCGTGCAGAGACAAAGTGGTCAACCCCGTGTATCGGTTAAGCCACGGACACACTCGGTGGACCAGCATCAACGTGTCTGCGGAGAGGACATCGATGTGAGTCTGGATTGTCGTGCCCGACGATGTTTGTTGCGGGGGGGGGGGGGGGGGGGGGGCAATGTAGGCAAAAAAACGAATCCTGGAGCAAAAAAACAGCAAAAAAACAAAAAAACAAAAAAACAAAAAAACGCAAAAAAACAAAAAACAAGGCCCTCCTGGTGAACCCAAATACTCGTGCACACGCCCGGCCGAACCTTGCTACACTGCACCTAGGCCACCAAAAAACGCCCAGCTTTTCACATTCTGCCTGCCAAGCCCATTCAGCTACTGCTCAACAATCCTGATAGTTCTGCAGACTGCTTCAAAAGCTTCTGATAAGTACTCGAAATGCCACCTCACCAGACCGCTGGCCTGCATGTGGAAGACCCTGGCTCACCCGAGCCAGCAAGAGTGCACCAGCAGACCACCAGGGCAAAAAAACACAAACCTCCAGAGCAAAAAAACAGCAAAAAAACAAAAAAAACAAAAAAACAAAAAAACAGGTAGGGTGCCAACATTGGGGGGGGGGGGGCTTTTTCAAAAAGAAAACCGCCTTTAAACGTCACCATTTCGAGCCGTTTGAGGGCGTTGACGCTACCAAAAGTGAATTTAGACCCCCTTTTTTTTTTTGATGCTTGGCGTGGCGTCGCGGAAAATGGTGCCTTGGGGCCAAAGAAGAAATGTGAGCGTGAAAATGGAATGTTCGCAACATTCTTAAGCGCGGGTAGAGGAGTTGAAGGGACACATCACATGACAGGGCAGTGGGCAGAGAAGGAAGGAGAAATGTCGAAGGCGAAGAATGGAAATGAAGGTCGCAACGTGCGAAAACATTGCCCGTGTTCCCTCAATTTGGTGCAAGTCGAGAGGGTCTCGGGAGGATCGACGGGGGGTCAGTGGGTCTGCATCCCGAGCACAGCCCTTTTTCAGTCCCCCCCGCGCGAAATAAGGGAAAAAAAAAAATGAAAATCGGGGGCGGGCTTGGGGACTTACACTACCTCGGATTGGGTTCTGCCAGGTCTATAGTCTGGATTGGCCTCAGTAGAGCGACGGACAGAGGCCTGTCCGGGTTGCAGGGCAGGCCGTTGTCGCAGGATGGGCCTTAAATAAACCCGATTTCTTTTCCCCGCTGCGCGGGGCATGGCCACACCCCCCCATTGAACAAGCCCAAAATATTTTGGGTCGCTGCGAGGGGCACGGCCACCCACCCCCACTGAACAAACGCAGCAACGAAAACATGGCTGCATAATGTCCTGAGAAGCGGGCTCCGAAAAGAAAAAAAAAGAAAGACAGACAAAAAAAAAAAAAAAGAAAAAGAAAAAAAAAGGGATATCGAACGGCCACGCCGACGGGTTAGGAGGGCTTCCCGCTTTTAACGCATGACCTTTGCGATACCTGTGGTGGTGGTCAGTGGTGACCCCTCAAAACCCCCCCGACTACGACCGACAGAATAAGAACGAAAAGCAACAGCAAAGCAAACCAACACAACACACACAAAAGGGAGCAAAAAAAAACACAAGGGAACCCCACAGCCAAAAAAAGAAACACTGAAGAAGCCTCGCGCGCCCTGCGCGCTGGGGGCCTTTCTTCATTTTCTTTTTCCTTTTCAAAGGTATGCAGCAAAGCTACAGCCGCTGATCCCCCAGCACACCGGCGCTTCTCGCTGCCGAAAAGGAGGCAAAACGAACGCTTTGTTTTTTTTGCGACAACCAATTTCTGCTTCCCTGGAGACAGTAGCTAAAAAGAACGTTGGCAGCGGTTTAACCAAATCACATACAGGTTAAATCGCACAAACAAAAGTGCAATGTGGGAGGCAATCAAACCGCCCGAGTAGGAGCCCTCTGATCATATATGACCAATTGCCACCTGAAACCACGTCCAGGATTTGGGTGCAGGGTTGTGCGGTCAACGAAAAACTCTCACTTTTCCGTTTATTCCTTTTCTCCTACTCTCGCGATGTATGGGCTTCAAGGGGAATGCTACGAAAAGCTGACGAATGCTCGGGACCACCCGTGTACAGAAACAAAAGGTGCTGCAGCAGAATACAGCACAGCAAGGGGGCAACTTCTTCTTCTTCTACACCCGTGCACAGAACTCTTGCCCTCTTCAAATTGGTCATCGGCGCGATCATGCGGACGGCCGACACACACGTCGCTAATACAGGAAAGGTGTTCTGAAGGGGTGGCGCGGGGTTTACAAAAAGACAAGAACGTGGATGCCTGTAAGCAGGGCAAGGAAAGAGAAAGTCGAAGGAGTCTGTAGTCCAAAACAAGAAGCAGAAAAAGGATTTTGTTGTGTCGCTCTTCAAGCACCTGGATGTATTGAAGGCCATTGCTTTGGGTTTCTACAGATGTCTCCATTGATTTCCACACAAGCTTGGGGCTTGTATTTCAAAAACCATCGCGAGAGTAGGAGAAAGAAGAAAGGAAAACAAGAGTTTTTCGTTGACCGCACTACCCTGATCCCAAATCCTGTGACGTGGTTTCAGGTTGGGGTAATGCGGGGGCAAGCGAAAGACACAACTACAACAAGGGCTGGTGAACTGAACATCCTGAGTACTCCAGCACGGACTACACGTTGCGCTCGCGAACCGGTAAAGCCCTCCTTGATTGCACAGCTGGGGACCTCATCCTGGAGTAGCGTTGTCTTCAGCATGGATTTGCCTCACAGAGACGTCAGCTGGAACAGACATCCGACAGCTTCATGAAGTTCCTTGAGTCAGAAGAGGCTGGTCTTCCCCGCTTTGCAAGCGCAGCAGCTCAGGGTGACCTTTGGGGTACAGAAAGAATGTGCCCACCCCGCGTGTTACCTTGATACACGTTGGTGGTGGCGTGCGAATGTTGAACTCCTCCACTTGTTTTTGCACGCGCTCCGGCCATTTCTTCGCATTCTTTGCCCCGAGGAAAAGTGGAATGCAACAGAGGCAGCAAAAACTGGAAATCAATAGCATTGGCATCATGCGTTTCTGCACGCCGGCCTCTTCGTCGTCAATGAATGTGTAGACCTGCTTGCACCAACCGCAGATACGCTTTTTTTCTACGGTGTATGCGTGAGCCGTACATGCTTGGATTTTGGTGTAGTCGTTGGCATGAAAGTTGCAGACCGGGGCCAGGCAGTTGGCACAGGACCACTGTGATGGTGAGTCGCATTCAGCACACTGTTCAACGACCACGGCCGCAGCCGGCACCGCGTCAGACATTTTCTTTTTTTTGTGTTGCTTGAAGTGTCCGGTTTGGTTGTCTGGCTGGGTAGGTGGTTGGTGGGCCTTTGAAGCGTGGACTGATGCCTCTCGCGCTGGAGGGTTCCACCCTTCGGCTTTTTTGTTGTGTTCCGGGTTCTTCGCTGTGTTGTTGTGCCAAACCGGTGGCCACCTAGGGCGCTCGACGTCTGAGCAAGTGTTGTCCTTCCCTTGTGTCGTGACACAGCCGGTAGCCAACAACGAGCAAGGCACTGCGCTCACCTTGGGCGCGCGAAGCAGCCGAGGTAGTCCCGCCTGCAGGGGATTCAATGGTCGGCACGGCACCTGAACAACTCCAAGCAACCGCGGAAGAGCCAGCGGAGTCAGCTCAACTTGACATCTTCGGACCAGGCTACACCGTCGTCGCAGAATACGAATCGGACGACGAAGACAACCGCACTGATTTTGCTTGCGTGGCCTCTGTTTTCTGCATCATCTCACTTCTTGTAGACACACAAAGCAGGACGCAAATCATAGACGCTGACGAGATACGGAGCCATCCCCTGACCCTGAGGCAAGCAGGAAATGAAAAAAGCAGAAGTTTGGCGTGGGTATGCTGTACTTGCGCTGCTAAAGGGCGACGAAACTGGAGGCTGGTGCAGCGTCGCCACAGCACCCAAACCCCCGGTATTCTTTTTTTTTGCTGCATCATTTTACTTTTTCCCCGGCAAAACCCATATGCTCGGGGGCCAGGAAAACCCTTGGAGGCTTGTGAAGTAGTGGGAACTTGAAATGCAGGTACCATGAAGATAGCAAGCATTGGTAGTGCAGTGGTAGTAGTAGTGGGAACTTGAAATGTAGGTACCATGAAGATAGCAAGCATTGGTAGTGCAGTGGTAGTAGTAGTGGGAACTTGAAATGCAGGTACCATGAAGATAGCAAGCATTGGTAGTGCAGTGGTAGTAGTAGTGGGAACTTGAAATGCAGGTACCATGAAGATAGCAAGCATTGGTAGTGCAGTGGTAGTAGTAGTGGGAACTTGAAATGCAGGTACCATGAAGATAGCAAGCATTGGTAGTGCAGTGGTAGTAGTAGTGGGAACTTGAAATGCAGGTACCATGAAGATAGCAAGCATTGGTAGTGCAGTGGTAGTAGTAGTGGGAACTTGAAATGCAGGTACCATGAAGATAGCAAGCATTGGTAGTGCAGTGGTAGTAGTAGTGGGAACTTGAAATGCAGGTACCATGAAGATAGCAAGCATTGGTAGTGCAGTGGTAGTAGTAGTGGGAACTTGAAATGCAGGTACCATGAAGATAGCAAGCATTGGTAGTGCAGTGGTAGTAGTAGTGGGAACTTGAAATGCAGGTACCATGAAGATAGCAAGCATTGGTAGTGCAGTGGTAGTAGTAGTGGGAACTTGAAATGCAGGTACCATGAAGATAGCAAGCATTGGTAGTGCAGTGGTAGTAGTAGTGGGAACTTGAAATGCAGGTACCATGAAGATAGCAAGCATTGGTAGTGCAGTGGTAGTAGTAGTGGGAACTTGAAATGCAGGTACCATGAAGATAGCAAGCATTGGTAGTGCAGTGGTAGTAGTAGTGGGAACTTGAAATGCAGGTACCATGAAGATAGCAAGCATTGGTAGTGCAGTGGTAGTAGTAGTGGGAACTTGAAATGCAGGTACCATGAAGATAGCAAGCATTGGTAGTGCAGTGGTAGTAGTAGTGGGAACTTGAAATGTAGGTACCATGAAGATAGCAAGCATTGGTAGTGCAGTGGTAGTAGTAGTGGGAACTTGAAATGCAGGTACCATGAAGATAGCAAGCATTGGTAGTGCAGTGGTAGTAGTAGTGGGAACTTGAAATGTAGGTACCATGAAGATAGCAAGCATTGGTAGTGCAGTGGTAGTAGTAGTGGGAACTTGAAATGCAGGTACCATGAAGATAGCAAGCATTGGTAGTGCAGTGGTAGTAGTAGTGGGAACTTGAAATGTAGGTGCCACATGGGACAGCAGACATTGTAGTAGTAGAACGAGCTTGAAATAACCCTGGGTGGGGGTGGGTACCCCCACCCAGGGTTGTATCGGTTAAGCCACGGACACACTCAGCGAACCATCATCAACGTGTCTGCGGAGAGAACATCGATGTGAGTCTGGATTGTCGTGCCCGCTGTTCGTAGCTCGCCACAAAGCCGAAATGCGTGGAAGTCCACACCCGAAATGTGTGTGTGACACCCGCATTTTCAACTCCAGCTGTAACTCCACCTGTGAAGCTGGATTCCACCGTGTGGCTTTGTGCCAATTCCGACTCAAGCTTTTGCACGCTGCTGTTGACCGTATCTTGCCCCGGAGCGAACTCCTTCTTTGTCCCGCTGTTCCTCTGAGCTCCACGAGTCAACTGACAGTCTAATGGTACTTCCTCCGGCCGACCCCAGGGATTAAAAAACGGCGCATGGTTCATGCCGCTGCAAGGCGGAGGATCGAGTTGACGTTAGCGAAAGAAAGGGGGAAAAGGGGGCAATTTGTTTAATTTGTTGAATCATGTCGCAGCCTTCAGTCAGTCATTTCTATTACAAGAGCTGCTGCATTCTTCACAGCCTGCCTAGTCAGAATAGGAGGCATCAAATTGGTAACAGAGACAAGACAAGCTTGAACAAGAAGAGGAATGTGAAGGAGAGGGAATGCGAGTACGTGCTCGAGTGCTCAAACACGACCGTGTGTCCTACCGGCACAGCGTTGGTCGATCCTGTACGCCGTGGACACACACATGGCGGGCCGTCATTGCACAGCGCAGGGAGTGTGAGTGCCTGCGTCGGCGATGTGAGTCTGGTTTGTCAAAATGGCCGCTTGTACCTCGCCACAGCCAGGACTCCCCATGCTACGAGAGCACAGGAAAATCCCGTCACGGGGCGGAGGAGTATGTTAAAAGGGGGGAGGAATTAAACAGAGGCTTCTCGCCCGTGCAGACGACAAGGCAGAGCAACAGAAGCGTGAGGGGGCTAGGGGAGGGTTGAGAAAATGAAGGTTCGTGAGCGCTGCACCCATGCGCTGCGCTTGTTCTCGGGTTCTTCGTCTGCCTGGCGCATAGGTTGGCGCCGATAGTTTCTCACGAGTGCTCTGCCGTTGTCATGTCTGATACTTGTAATGCTTGGTGGGAACGAGGACGATAGGAAGATCTTCGCCCTCGTTCTTGGGTTTTGGATGGTCTGGAAATCGGCGTGGACCGTTGTGCGTCGTCGCTTGCCGAGCTCACGACGACACCCAGAGGCACGAATCGGTCCCGTAGCGGACGGAGTCCAGCTTGTTGAACATCGCCTTCTTGCAGCCCACGGCACGCGCTTCAGCACCGATACGGGCGGCTCTGCCTTCGCTCCGTGCGTCCCGCAACGCGGCCTCGCAACGCTTCAGCGATTGTCCGATGGTCTGCTTGTTATCCGCAGCGTTACGCCTCTTCACCTCACTCGGCTTGTTCATCATCCTTTCGCTGATCACGCTCGCGGTCCTCGTGTCGAAGTTCGTTTGGCTCATCATCTTCAAAAGCGGGAAGAGTGAAGTTTGTTTTGCGTGTGCGGGTGTGTGTATGTTTAAGTGAACCTTTTTGCGTGTTTTGAGTGCAGAGACAAGGTGGTCAACCCCGTGTATCGGTTAAGCTACGGACACACTCAGCGAACCATCATCAACGTGTCTGCAGCGATGTGAGTCTGGATTGTCGTGCCCGCTGTTCGTAGCTCGCCACAATGCCAAAATGCGTGGAAGTCCACACCCGAAACGTGTGTGTGACACCCGCATTTTCAACTCCAGCTGTAACTCCACCTGTGAAGCTGGATTCCACCGTGTGGCTTTGTGCCAATTCCGACTCAAGCTTTTGCACGCTGCTGTTGACCGTATCTTGCCCCGGAGCGAACTTCTTCTTCGTCCCGCTGTTCCTCTGAGCTCTACGAGTCAACTGACAGTTAAATTCCGCTCCTTCGAGGGGTCACTCGGAGCCGTTGCTCCCACTCGTCCCGCGCATTTAACGTACATTTAATGCCGCGTTCGCCCAAACAGAATACGTGGTTACGGTCCTTAGCTGGCCTGCTAAAGCTGTGGGACAGAGCCGACGGCGCAGCCGCTGCTAGCAGGGGCGGCCTGTGCGGGCTGACTAAGCGACGGAGGCGGCAGGTGCGCAACCGTGGCTGTGAGTCTAACAGACGGAGCTCAGCTGGCGGCGAGCAAGCTTGCGTTTGCTGGCCGACCGCGCCATTCAACTCACGTGTCTATTGGATTGTCCCTCGCCGAGTCGGCCCTAGCAAGCCAGGGACCGCAACCTCATCGTCCGAGCATCGCAGAGCGGCAGACCTACTCACCGGTCAGCCCGCTTTGAATCGCAGTGTACGTGTGGGCTAGAGAAAGAAAAATGACCCGCCTCGACACAGCCCCCGACGACCTTGTCCCCCGTAGGGTGACCATGGTGTCCGCTGACCAATCGCCCATCTTTTCACTCGCAGTCCATGCTCGACTTGAGGAGGGGACAGCAGCCCCCTATCCCGGCGCGGCTGACGAAGGCCGCTCTACTCCTCCCGAGGGGCGGCTCTCGTTGAGGCACGACAGGACCCCTGGCTTCTCCGCAGTGCCAAGGGCCTCCCTGAAAGAAGTATACTTGACACACTGGCAAGGCAGGCGCCGGCCGCCACACCTTCCAGCAGCGAAGACCACGACTTCGCCCGGCAAACCTTCGGGCGCCTCCGGGTGGCGCAGAGGGAAAAGTCTTAGTTCAATGTTTAGGCAGGACACTGCCTCTCATGCAACGGGCGGGGACCAGACCGACCCCCTCAAATGTAGGCGTCTGCATCACTTGCCCTGTGTCTTGGACACCGTCCGCTGTCCTTATCGCTCGCAGGCTGGAGGCCCCCAGGAGCGCAGAGTGCCAGAGACCACTAAGTCAAACCCGGAACCTCTAAAAAAAAAGGCGGGGTAACTGATAGCAGGACAGAGACCACTAAGTCTATCAGAACTCACGCCGGGCAACCGGGCTGACTATGCCAACCGGAAGCCGAAGCAGGCGGGAAACCGATAGCACGCTAAGTCTATCAGTGGTTACGCGCGCAACCGGGGGAGGTCAAAGACCACCGTGTCACCCGGAAGCTTGAAAGAAAAAGAAGGCGGCAACTGATAGCAGGACAGAGACCACTAAGTCTATCAGGAGTCACGCAGAGCAACCGGGGCAGGCCAGAGACCACTAAGTCAAACCCGGAAGCTCTAAAAACAAAAGAGAAGGCGGGGTAACTGATAGCAGGACAGAGACCACTAAGTCTATCAGAACTCACGCCGGGCAACCGGGCTGACTATGCCAACCGGAAGCCGAAGCAGGCGGGTAACCGATAGCACGCTAAGTCTATCAGTAGTTACGCGCGCAGCCGGGGGAGGCCAAAGACCCCCATGTCACCCGGGAGCTTGAAAGAAAAAGAAGGCGGCAACTGATAGCAGGACAGAGACCACTAAGTCTATCAGGAGTCACGCAGAGCAACCGAGGCAGGCCAGAGACCACTAAATCAAACCCGGAAGCTCGAAAAACAAAAGAGAAGGCGGGGTAACTGATAGCAGGACAGAGACCACTAAGTCTATCAGAACTCACGCCGGGCAACCGGGCTGACTATGCCAACCGGAAGCCGAAGCAGGCGGGTAACCGATAGCACGCTAAGTCTATCAGTAGTTACGCGCGCAGCCGGGGGAGGCCAAAGACCCCCATGTCACCCGGGAGCTTGAAAGAAAAAGAAGGCGGCAACTGATAGCAGGACAGAGACCACTAAGTCTATCAGGAGTCACGCAGAGCAACCGGGGCAGGCCAGAGACCACTAAGTCAAACCCGGAAGCTCTAAAAAAGAAGGCGGGGTAACTGATAGCAGGACAGAGACCACTAAGTCTATCAGAAGCCACGCCGGGCAACCGGGCCGACGATGTCAGCCCGGAAGCCCAGAAAAGAAGGCGGTAACCGATAGCACCAGGTCTATCAGCGGCCACTGTGGGAAAAGTATACTCGACCTTGGTAGTGTCGCCAGTTCCGGAAAGCGACAGAGCCCGAAACCCCCGGACAAGAAAATGCGTGTCCTGTTCGGTGGTTTCGTTCTCTGCCGGCGCTTTGCACGAAATTAGCTGGCATTAAATTCCCATCTCATGGTACTTCCTCCGGCCGACCCCAGGGATTAAAAAACGGCGCATGGTTCATGCCGCTGCGAGGCGGAGGATCGAGTTGACGTTAGCGAAAGAAAGGGGGAAAAGGGGGCAATTTGTTTAATTCGTTGAATCATGTCGCAGCCTTCAGTCAGTCATTTCTATTACAAGAGCTGCTGCATTCTTCACAGCCTGCCTAGTCAGAATAGGAGGCATCAAATTGTTAACAGAAACAAGACAAGCTTGAACAAGAAGAGGAATGTGAAGGAGAGGGAATGCGAGTACGTGCTTGAGTGCTCAAACACGACCGTGTGTCCTACCGGCACAGCGTTGGTCGATCCTGTACGCCGTGGACACACACAGGCGGGCCGTCATTGCACAGCGCAGGGAGTGTGAGTGCCTGCGTCGGCGATGTGAGTCTGGTTTGTCAAAATGGTCGCTTGTACCTCGCCACAGCCAGGACTCCCCATGCTACGAGAGCACAGGAAAATCCCGTCACGGGGCGGAGGAGTATGTTAAAAGGGGGGAGGAATTAAACAGAGGCTTCTCGCCAGTGCAGACGACAAGGCAGAGCAACAGAAGCGTGAGGGGGCTAGGGGAGGATTGAGAAAATGAAGGTTCGTGAGCGCTGCACCCATGCGCTGCGCTTGTTCTCGGGTTCTTCGTCTGCCTGGCGCATAGGTTGGCGCCGATAGTTTCTCACGAGTGCTCTGCCGTTGTCATGTCTGATACTTGTAATGCTTGGTGGGAACGAGGACGATAGGAAGATCTTCGCCCTCGTTCTTGGGTTTTGGATGGTCTGGAAATCGGCGTGGACCGTTGTGCGTCGTCGCTTGCCGAGCTCACGACGACACCCAGAGGCACGAATCGGTCCCGTAGCGGACGGAGTCCAGCTTGTTGACCATCGCCTTCTTGCAGCCCACGGCACGCGCTTCAGCACCGATACGGGCGGCTCTGCCTTCGCTCCGTGCGTCCCGCAACGCGGCCTCGCAACGCTTCAGCGATTGTCCGATGGTCTGCTTGTTATCCGCAGCGTTACGCCTCTTCACCTCACTCGGCTTGTTCATCATCCTTTCGCTGATCACGCTCGCGGTCCTCGTGTCGAAGTTCGTTTGGCTCATCATCTTCAAAAGCGGGAAGAGTGAAGTTTGTTTTGCGTGTGCGGGTGTGCGGGTGTGTGTATGTTTAAGTGAACCTTTTTGCGTGTTTTGCGTGCAGAGACAAAGTGGTCAACCCCGTGTATCGGTTAAGCCACGGACACACTCGGTGGACCAGCATCAACGTGTCTGCGGAGAGGACATCGATGTGAGTCTGGATTGTCGTGCCCGACGATGTTTGTTGCGGGGGGGGGGGGGGGGGGGGGGGAATGTAGGCAAAAAAACGAATCCTGGAAAAAAAAAAAAAAAAAAAAAAAAAAAAAAAAAAAAAAAAAAAAAAAAAAAAAACAAAAAACAAGGCCCTCCTGGTGAACCCAAATACTCGTGCACACGCCCGGCCGAACCTTGCTACACTGCACCTAGGCCACCAAAAAACGCCCAGCTTTTCACATTCTGCCTGCCAAGCCCATTCAGCTACTGCTCAACAATCCTGATAGTTCTGCAGACTGCTTCAAAAGCTTCTGATAAGTACTCGAAATGCCACCTCACCAGACCGCTGGCCTGCATGTGGAAGACCCTGGCTCACCCGAGCCAGCAAGAGTGCACCAGCAGACCACCAGGGCAAAAAAACACAAACCTCCAGAGCAAAAAAACAGCAAAAAAACAAAAAAAACAAAAAAACAAAAAAACAGGTAGGGTGCCAACATTGGGGGGGGGGGGGCTTTTTCAAAAAGAAAACCGCCTTTAAACGTCACCATTTCGAGCCGTTTGAGGGCGTTGACGCTACCAAAAGTGAATTTAGACCCCCTTTTTTTTTTTGATGCTTGGCGTGGCGTCGCGGAAAATGGTGCCTTGGGGCCAAAGAAGAAATGTGAGCGTGAAAATGGAATGTTCGCAACATTCTTAAGCGCGGGTAGAGGAGTTGAAGGGACACATCACATGACAGGGCAGTGGGCAGAGAAGGAAGGAGAAATGTCGAAGGCGAAGAATGGAAATGAAGGTCGCAACGTGCGAAAACATTGCCCGTGTTCCCTCAATTTGGTGCAAGTCGAGAGGGTCTCGGGAGGATCGACGGGGGGTCAGTGGGTCTGCATCCCGAGCACAGCCCTTTTTCAGTCCCCCCCGCGCGAAATAAGGGAAAAAAAAAAATGAAAATCGGGGGCGGGCTTGGGGACTTACACTACCTCGGATTGGGTTCTGCCAGGTCTATAGTCTGGATTGGCCTCAGTAGAGCGACGGACAGAGGCCTGTCCGGGTTGCAGGGCAGGCCGTTGTCGCAGGATGGGCCTTAAATAAACCCGATTTCTTTTCCCCGCTGCGCGGGGCATGGCCACACCCCCCCATTGAACAAGCCCAAAATATTTTGGGTCGCTGCGAGGGGCACGGCCACCCACCCCCACTGAACAAACGCAGCAACGAAAACATGGCTGCATAATGTCCTGAGAAGCGGGCTCCGAAAAGAAAAAAAAAGAAAGACAGACAAAAAAAAAAAAAAAGAAAAAGAAAAAAAAAGGGATATCGAACGGCCACGCCGACGGGTTAGGAGGGCTTCCCGCTTTTAACGCATGACCTTTGCGATACCTGTGGTGGTGGTCAGTGGTGACCCCTCAAAACCCCCCCGACTACGACCGACAGAATAAGAACGAAAAGCAACAGCAAAGCAAACCAACACAACACACACAAAAGGGAGCAAAAAAAAACACAAGGGAACCCCACAGCCAAAAAAAGAAACACTGAAGAAGCCTCGCGCGCCCTGCGCGCTGGGGGCCTTTCTTCATTTTCTTTTTCCTTTTCAAAGGTATGCAGCAAAGCTACAGCCGCTGATCCCCCAGCACACCGGCGCTTCTCGCTGCCGAAAAGGAGGCAAAACGAACGCTTTGTTTTTTTTGCGACAACCAATTTCTGCTTCCCTGGAGACAGTAGCTAAAAAGAACGTTGGCAGCGGTTTAACCAAATCACATACAGGTTAAATCGCACAAACAAAAGTGCAATGTGGGAGGCAATCAAACCGCCCGAGTAGGAGCCCTCTGATCATATATGACCAATTGCCACCTGAAACCACGTCCAGGATTTGGGTGCAGGGTTGTGCGGTCAACGAAAAACTCTCACTTTTCCGTTTATTCCTTTTCTCCTACTCTCGCGATGTATGGGCTTCAAGGGGAATGCTACGAAAAGCTGACGAATGCTCGGGACCACCCGTGTACAGAAACAAAAGGTGCTGCAGCAGAATACAGCACAGCAAGGGGGCAACTTCTTCTTCTTCTACACCCGTGCACAGAACTCTTGCCCTCTTCAAATTGGTCATCGGCGCGATCATGCGGACGGCCGACACACACGTCGCTAATACAGGAAAGGTGTTCTGAAGGGGTGGCGCGGGGTTTACAAAAAGACAAGAACGTGGATGCCTGTAAGCAGGGCAAGGAAAGAGAAAGTCGAAGGAGTCTGTAGTCCAAAACAAGAAGCAGAAAAAGGATTTTGTTGTGTCGCTCTTCAAGCACCTGGATGTATTGAAGGCCATTGCTTTGGGTTTCTACAGATGTCTCCATTGATTTCCACACAAGCTTGGGGCTTGTATTTCAAAAACCATCGCGAGAGTAGGAGAAAGAAGAAAGGAAAACAAGAGTTTTTCGTTGACCGCACTACCCTGATCCCAAATCCTGTGACGTGGTTTCAGGTTGGGGTAATGCGGGGGCAAGCGAAAGACACAACTACAACAAGGGCTGGTGAACTGAACATCCTGAGTACTCCAGCACGGACTACACGTTGCGCTCGCGAACCGGTAAAGCCCTCCTTGATTGCACAGCTGGGGACCTCATCCTGGAGTAGCGTTGTCTTCAGCATGGATTTGCCTCACAGAGACGTCAGCTGGAACAGACATCCGACAGCTTCATGAAGTTCCTTGAGTCAGAAGAGGCTGGTCTTCCCCGCTTTGCAAGCGCAGCAGCTCAGGGTGACCTTTGGGGTACAGAAAGAATGTGCCCACCCCGCGTGTTACCTTGATACACGTTGGTGGTGGCGTGCGAATGTTGAACTCCTCCACTTGTTTTTGCACGCGCTCCGGCCATTTCTTCGCATTCTTTGCCCCGAGGAAAAGTGGAATGCAACAGAGGCAGCAAAAACTGGAAATCAATAGCATTGGCATCATGCGTTTCTGCACGCCGGCCTCTTCGTCGTCAATGAATGTGTAGACCTGCTTGCACCAACCGCAGATACGCTTTTTTTCTACGGTGTATGCGTGAGCCGTACATGCTTGGATTTTGGTGTAGTCGTTGGCATGAAAGTTGCAGACCGGGGCCAGGCAGTTGGCACAGGACCACTGTGATGGTGAGTCGCATTCAGCACACTGTTCAACGACCACGGCCGCAGCCGGCACCGCGTCAGACATTTTCTTTTTTTTGTGTTGCTTGAAGTGTCCGGTTTGGTTGTCTGGCTGGGTAGGTGGTTGGTGGGCCTTTGAAGCGTGGACTGATGCCTCTCGCGCTGGAGGGTTCCACCCTTCGGCTTTTTTGTTGTGTTCCGGGTTCTTCGCTGTGTTGTTGTGCCAAACCGGTGGCCACCTAGGGCGCTCGACGTCTGAGCAAGTGTTGTCCTTCCCTTGTGTCGTGACACAGCCGGTAGCCAACAACGAGCAAGGCACTGCGCTCACCTTGGGCGCGCGAAGCAGCCGAGGTAGTCCCGCCTGCAGGGGATTCAATGGTCGGCACGGCACCTGAACAACTCCAAGCAACCGCGGAAGAGCCAGCGGAGTCAGCTCAACTTGACATCTTCGGACCAGGCTACACCGTCGTCGCAGAATACGAATCGGACGACGAAGACAACCGCACTGATTTTGCTTGCGTGGCCTCTGTTTTCTGCATCATCTCACTTCTTGTAGACACACAAAGCAGGACGCAAATCATAGACGCTGACGAGATACGGAGCCATCCCCTGACCCTGAGGCAAGCAGGAAATGAAAAAAGCAGAAGTTTGGCGTGGGTATGCTGTACTTGCGCTGCTAAAGGGCGACGAAACTGGAGGCTGGTGCAGCGTCGCCACAGCACCCAAACCCCCGGTATTCTTTTTTTTTGCTGCATCATTTTACTTTTTCCCCGGCAAAACCCATATGCTCGGGGGCCAGGAAAACCCTTGGAGGCTTGTGAAGTAGTGGGAACTTGAAATGCAGGTACCATGAAGATAGCAAGCATTGGTAGTGCAGTGGTAGTAGTAGTGGGAACTTGAAATGTAGGTACCATGAAGATAGCAAGCATTGGTAGTGCAGTGGTAGTAGTAGTGGGAACTTGAAATGCAGGTACCATGAAGATAGCAAGCATTGGTAGTGCAGTGGTAGTAGTAGTGGGAACTTGAAATGTAGGTACCATGAAGATAGCAAGCATTGGTAGTGCAGTGGTAGTAGTAGTGGGAACTTGAAATGCAGGTACCATGAAGATAGCAAGCATTGGTAGTGCAGTGGTAGTAGTAGTGGGAACTTGAAATGTAGGTACCATGAAGATAGCAAGCATTGGTAGTGCAGTGGTAGTAGTAGTGGGAACTTGAAATGTAGGTACCATGAAGATAGCAAGCATTGGTAGTGCAGTGGTAGTAGTAGTGGGAACTTGAAATGTAGGTGCCACATGGGACAGCAGACATTGTAGTAGTAGAACGAGCTTGAAATAACCCTGGTACCCCCACCCAGGGTTGTATCGGTTAAGCCACGGACACACTCAGCGAACCATCATCAACGTGTCTGCGGAGAGAACATCGATGTGAGTCTGGATTGTCGTGCCCGCTGTTCGTAGCTCGCCACAAAGCCGAAATGCGTGGAAGTCCACACCCGAAATGTGTGTGTGACACCCGCATTTTCAACTCCAGCTGTAACTCCACCTGTGAAGCTGGATTCCACCGTGTGGCTTTGTGCCAATTCCGACTCAAGCTTTTGCACGCTGCTGTTGACCGTATCTTGCCCCGGAGCGAACTCCTTCTTTGTCCCGCTGTTCCTCTGAGCTCCACGAGTCAACTGACAGTCTAATGGTACTTCCTCCGGCCGACCCCAGGGATTAAAAAACGGCGCATGGTTCATGCCGCTGCAAGGCGGAGGATCGAGTTGACGTTAGCGAAAGAAAGGGGGAAAAGGGGGCAATTTGTTTAATTTGTTGAATCATGTCGCAGCCTTCAGTCAGTCATTTCTATTACAAGAGCTGCTGCATTCTTCACAGCCTGCCTAGTCAGAATAGGAGGCATCAAATTGGTAACAGAGACAAGACAAGCTTGAACAAGAAGAGGAATGTGAAGGAGAGGGAATGCGAGTACGTGCTCGAGTGCTCAAACACGACCGTGTGTCCTACCGGCACAGCGTTGGTCGATCCTGTACGCCGTGGACACACACATGGCGGGCCGTCATTGCACAGCGCAGGGAGTGTGAGTGCCTGCGTCGGCGATGTGAGTCTGGTTTGTCAAAATGGCCGCTTGTACCTCGCCACAGCCAGGACTCCCCATGCTACGAGAGCACAGGAAAATCCCGTCACGGGGCGGAGGAGTATGTTAAAAGGGGGGAGGAATTAAACAGAGGCTTCTCGCCCGTGCAGACGACAAGGCAGAGCAACAGAAGCGTGAGGGGGCTAGGGGAGGGTTGAGAAAATGAAGGTTCGTGAGCGCTGCACCCATGCGCTGCGCTTGTTCTCGGGTTCTTCGTCTGCCTGGCGCATAGGTTGGCGCCGATAGTTTCTCACGAGTGCTCTGCCGTTGTCATGTCTGATACTTGTAATGCTTGGTGGGAACGAGGACGATAGGAAGATCTTCGCCCTCGTTCTTGGGTTTTGGATGGTCTGGAAATCGGCGTGGACCGTTGTGCGTCGTCGCTTGCCGAGCTCACGACGACACCCAGAGGCACGAATCGGTCCCGTAGCGGACGGAGTCCAGCTTGTTGAACATCGCCTTCTTGCAGCCCACGGCACGCGCTTCAGCACCGATACGGGCGGCTCTGCCTTCGCTCCGTGCGTCCCGCAACGCGGCCTCGCAACGCTTCAGCGATTGTCCGATGGTCTGCTTGTTATCCGCAGCGTTACGCCTCTTCACCTCACTCGGCTTGTTCATCATCCTTTCGCTGATCACGCTCGCGGTCCTCGTGTCGAAGTTCGTTTGGCTCATCATCTTCAAAAGCGGGAAGAGTGAAGTTTGTTTTGCGTGTGCGGGTGTGTGTATGTTTAAGTGAACCTTTTTGCGTGTTTTGAGTGCAGAGACAAGGTGGTCAACCCCGTGTATCGGTTAAGCTACGGACACACTCAGCGAACCATCATCAACGTGTCTGCAGCGATGTGAGTCTGGATTGTCGTGCCCGCTGTTCGTAGCTCGCCACAATGCCAAAATGCGTGGAAGTCCACACCCGAAACGTGTGTGTGACACCCGCATTTTCAACTCCAGCTGTAACTCCACCTGTGAAGCTGGATTCCACCGTGTGGCTTTGTGCCAATTCCGACTCAAGCTTTTGCACGCTGCTGTTGACCGTATCTTGCCCCGGAGCGAACTTCTTCTTCGTCCCGCTGTTCCTCTGAGCTCTACGAGTCAACTGACAGTTAAATTCCGCTCCTTCGAGGGGTCACTCGGAGCCGTTGCTCCCACTCGTCCCGCGCATTTAACGTACATTTAATGCCGCGTTCGCCCAAACAGAATACGTGGTTACGGTCCTTAGCTGGCCTGCTAAAGCTGTGGGACAGAGCCGACGGCGCAGCCGCTGCTAGCAGGGGCGGCCTGTGCGGGCTGACTAAGCGACGGAGGCGGCAGGTGCGCAACCGTGGCTGTGAGTCTAACAGACGGAGCTCAGCTGGCGGCGAGCAAGCTTGCGTTTGCTGGCCGACCGCGCCATTCAACTCACGTGTCTATTGGATTGTCCCTCGCCGAGTCGGCCCTAGCAAGCCAGGGACCGCAACCTCATCGTCCGAGCATCGCAGAGCGGCAGACCTACTCACCGGTCAGCCCGCTTTGAATCGCAGTGTACGTGTGGGCTAGAGAAAGAAAAATGACCCGCCTCGACACAGCCCCCGACGACCTTGTCCCCCGTAGGGTGACCATGGTGTCCGCTGACCAATCGCCCATCTTTTCACTCGCAGTCCATGCTCGACTTGAGGAGGGGACAGCAGCCCCCTATCCCGGCGCGGCTGACGAAGGCCGCTCTACTCCTCCCGAGGGGCGGCTCTCGTTGAGGCACGACAGGACCCCTGGCTTCTCCGCAGTGCCAAGGGCCTCCCTGAAAGAAGTATACTTGACACACTGGCAAGGCAGGCGCCGGCCGCCACACCTTCCAGCAGCGAAGACCACGACTTCGCCCGGCAAACCTTCGGGCGCCTCCGGGTGGCGCAGAGGGAAAAGTCTTAGTTCAATGTTTAGGCAGGACACTGGAAGCTCGAAAAACAAAAGAGAAGGCGGGGTAACTGATAGCAGGACAGAGACCACTAAGTCTATCAGAACTCACGCCGGGCAACCGGGCTGACTATGCCAACCGGAAGCCGAAGCAGGCGGGTAACCGATAGCACGCTAAGTCTATCAGTAGTTACGCGCGCAGCCGGGGGAGGCCAAAGACCCCCATGTCACCCGGGAGCTTGAAAGAAAAAGAAGGCGGCAACTGATAGCAGGACAGAGACCACTAAGTCTATCAGGAGTCACGCAGAGCAACCGAGGCAGGCCAGAGACCACTAAATCAAACCCGGAAGCTCGAAAAACAAAAGAGAAGGCGGGGTAACTGATAGCAGGACAGAGACCACTAAGTCTATCAGAACTCACGCCGGGCAACCGGGCTGACTATGCCAACCGGAAGCCGAAGCAGGCGGGTAACCGATAGCACGCTAAGTCTATCAGTAGTTACGCGCGCAGCCGGGGGAGGCCAAAGACCCCCATGTCACCCGGGAGCTTGAAAGAAAAAGAAGGCGGCAACTGATAGCAGGACAGAGACCACTAAGTCTATCAGGAGTCACGCAGAGCAACCGGGGCAGGCCAGAGACCACTAAGTCAAACCCGGAAGCTCTAAAAAAGAAGGCGGGGTAACTGATAGCAGGACAGAGACCACTAAGTCTATCAGAAGCCACGCCGGGCAACCGGGCCGACGATGTCAGCCCGGAAGCCCAGAAAAGAAGGCGGTAACCGATAGCACCAGGTCTATCAGCGGCCACTGTGGGAAAAGTATACTCGACCTTGGTAGTGTCGCCAGTTCCGGAAAGCGACAGAGCCCGAAACCCCCGGACAAGAAAATGCGTGTCCTGTTCGGTGGTTTCGTTCTCTGCCGGCGCTTTGCACGAAATTAGCTGGCATTAAATTCCCATCTCATGGTACTTCCTCCGGCCGACCCCAGGGATTAAAAAACGGCGCATGGTTCATGCCGCTGCGAGGCGGAGGATCGAGTTGACGTTAGCGAAAGAAAGGGGGAAAAGGGGGCAATTTGTTTAATTCGTTGAATCATGTCGCAGCCTTCAGTCAGTCATTTCTATTACAAGAGCTGCTGCATTCTTCACAGCCTGCCTAGTCAGAATAGGAGGCATCAAATTGTTAACAGAAACAAGACAAGCTTGAACAAGAAGAGGAATGTGAAGGAGAGGGAATGCGAGTACGTGCTTGAGTGCTCAAACACGACCGTGTGTCCTACCGGCACAGCGTTGGTCGATCCTGTACGCCGTGGACACACACAGGCGGGCCGTCATTGCACAGCGCAGGGAGTGTGAGTGCCTGCGTCGGCGATGTGAGTCTGGTTTGTCAAAATGGTCGCTTGTACCTCGCCACAGCCAGGACTCCCCATGCTACGAGAGCACAGGAAAATCCCGTCACGGGGCGGAGGAGTATGTTAAAAGGGGGGAGGAATTAAACAGAGGCTTCTCGCCAGTGCAGACGACAAGGCAGAGCAACAGAAGCGTGAGGGGGCTAGGGGAGGATTGAGAAAATGAAGGTTCGTGAGCGCTGCACCCATGCGCTGCGCTTGTTCTCGGGTTCTTCGTCTGCCTGGCGCATAGGTTGGCGCCGATAGTTTCTCACGAGTGCTCTGCCGTTGTCATGTCTGATACTTGTAATGCTTGGTGGGAACGAGGACGATAGGAAGATCTTCGCCCTCGTTCTTGGGTTTTGGATGGTCTGGAAATCGGCGTGGACCGTTGTGCGTCGTCGCTTGCCGAGCTCACGACGACACCCAGAGGCACGAATCGGTCCCGTAGCGGACGGAGTCCAGCTTGTTGAACATCGCCTTCTTGCAGCCCACGGCACGCGCTTCAGCACCGATACGGGCGGCTCTGCCTTCGCTCCGTGCGTCCCGCAACGCGGCCTCGCAACGCTTCAGCGATTGTCCGATGGTCTGCTTGTTATCCGCAGCGTTACGCCTCTTCACCTCACTCGGCTTGTTCATCATCCTTTCGCTGATCACGCTCGCGGTCCTCGTGTCGAAGTTCGTTTGGCTCATCATCTTCAAAAGCGGGAAGAGTGAAGTTTGTTTTGCGTGTGCGGGTGTGTGTATGTTTAAGTGAACCTTTTTGCGTGTTTTGAGTGCATCAACGTGTCTGCGGAGAGAACAGCGATGTGAGTCTGGTTTGTCGTGCCCGCTGTTCGTAGTCCGTCGCAGGCCAAAACGCGTGGAAGTCCACACCCGAAAAGCGGGTGTGACAGCCGCATTTTGAACTCCAGCTTTTAATCCGTGAGGCTTGACTCCACTGTGCGGCATCCTGCCGATTCGGACTCAAGCTTTTGCACGCTGCCGTTGATTGGTATCTTTAGAAGTTCGCTGCTTCATCACATGTTTTTCTGAGACGACCGGAGTCCTACGTGCTAGCAATGTAGCTGTCGCGCATGCCCCATTTGTTCCTGTTCCAGTTGGTTGGTTCACAACGGATACTGCCACCGGACGCCGAAGCCCCTGCCTGCGAATATCAGCAAGCGCTACAGACACGGCTACTAACAGTGTGCTAAAGGGGGGGGGGTCGAATAATAACAGTTATTTGACACACGTCTGGTTGTCTAAGAAACTACCACTATTTGATCCTGCTACTGTTCGGCTACCCGGAACTCTTTTTATTATATTCGACAATTTTGAATCGAATAATAACACGTAGCTGATGCCGCTGTGAGACAGAGAATCGAGCGGTCGAAGAAGGGACTATTTTTGTTAGCGCGTTGAATCATGTCGCAGGCTTTTGTTAGTCAGTCCTTTTTCGAGACTGGAGGTCCTATGAACATGCAATGTGAATAGCCTCTATTCGAGCCAACCCCACTTTTCTCTACACTAAAAAAGTGTATTGTTTTGTACTAGATAATAGCGCGGAGCTGGCTTTTTCCGTTTTTCGGATTTCATGCCTGTATGGTCCACTTCAACAGTGCGACGGTCTCCGGACCCACAGGTCTGCGGTTCGATCCCCGCGCGAAGTGTTTTTTTCGGTTTGAAGTTTTGAGAATTTTTCGAGACTGGAGGTCCTATGAACATGCAATGTTCACCAGAACTTTGCTTCACCCGAACTTCGCCCGAACTTTGCTTCGCCCGAACTTTGCTTCACCAGAACTTTGCTTCACCCGAACTTAGCTTCACCCGAACTTAGCTTCGCCCGAACTTTGTTTCGCCCGATCTTAGCTTCACCAGAACTTTGCTTCACCCGAACTTTGCTTCCCCCAGAACTTAGCTTCGCCCGGACTTTGCTTCGCCCGAACTTTGCTTCACCAGAACTTAGCTTCGCCCGAACTTTGCTTCGCCCGAACTTTGCTTCCCCCAGAACTTTGTTTCGCCCGAACTTTGCTTCACCCGAACTTTGCTTCATCCGAACTTTGCTTCCCCCAGAACTTAGCTTCGCCCGCACTTTGTTTCGCCCGAACTTAGCTTGACCCGAACTTTGCTTCGCCAGAACTTTGCTTCACCAGAACTTAGCTTCGCCCGAACTTTGCTTCGCCCGAACTTTGCTTCCCCCAGAACTTTGTTTCGCCCGAACTTTGCTTCACCAGAACTTTGCTTCATCCGAACTTAGCTTCGCCCAGAACTTTGCTTCGCCCGAACTTTGTTTCGCCCGAACTTTGTTTCGCCCGAACTTAGCTTCACCAGAACTTTGCTTCACCCGAACTTAGCTTCGCCCGAACTTTGCTTCACCAGAACTTAGCTTCGCCCGAACTTTGCTTCACCCGAACTTAGCTTCGCCGAACTTTGTTTCGCCCGATCTTAGCTTCACCAGAACGTCCGAACTTTGCTTCACCCAGAACTTAGCTTCGCCCGGACTTTGTTTCGCCCGAACTTAGCTTCACCTTCGCCCGAACTTTGCTTCATCAGAACTTTGCTCACCCGAACTTAGCTTCGCCCGAACTTTGCTTCGCCCGAACTTTGTTTCGCCCGAACTTAGCTTCACCCGAACTTTGCTTTACCAGAACTTAGCATTTGAGGGCGTTGACGCTACCAAAAGTGAATTTAGACCCCCTTTTTTTCTTTGATGCTTGGCGTGGCGTCGCGGAAAATGGTGCCTTGGGGCCAAAGAAGAAATGTGAGCGTGAAAATGGAATGTTCGCAACATTCTTAAGCGCGGGTAGAGGAGTTGAAGGGACACATCACATGACAGGGCAGTGGGCAGAGAAGGAAGGAGAAATGTCGAAGGCGAAGAATGGAAATGAAGGTCGCAACGTGCGAAAACATTGCCCGTGTTCCCTCAATTTGGTGCAAGTCGAGTGGGTCTCGGGAGGATCGACGGGGGGTCAGTGGGTCTGCATCCCGAGCACAGCCCTTTTTCAGTCCCCCCCGCGCGAAATAAGGGAAAAAAAAAAATGAAAATCGGGGGCGGGCTTGGGGACTTACACTACCTCGGATTGGGTTCTGCCAGGTCTATAGTCTGGATTGGCCTCAGTAGAGCGACGGACAGAGGCCTGTCCGGGTTGCAGGGCAGGCCGTTGTCGCAGGATGGGCCTTAAATAAACCCGATTTCTTTTCCCCGCTGCGCGGGGCATGGCCACACCCCCCCATTGAACAAGCCCAAAATATTTTGGGTCGCTGCGAGGGGCACGGCCACCCACCCCCACTGAACAAACGCAGCAACGAAAACATGGCTGCATAATGTCCTGAGAAGCGGGCTCCGAAAAGAAAAAAAAAGAAAGACAGACAAAAAAAAAAAAAAAGAAAAAGAAAAAAAAAGGGATATCGAACGGCCACGCCGACGGGTTAGGAGGGCTTCCCGCTTTTAACGCATGACCTTTGCGATACCTGTGGTGGTGGTCAGTGGTGACCCCTCAAAACCCCCCCGACTACGACCGACAGAATAAGAACGAAAAGCAACAGCAAAGCAAACCAACACAACACACACAAAAGGGAGCAAAAAAAAACACAAGGGAACCCCACAGCCAAAAAAAGAAACACTGAAGAAGCCTCGCGCGCCCTGCGCGCTGGGGGCCTTTCTTCATTTTCTTTTTCCTTTTCAAAGGTATGCAGCAAAGCTACAGCCGCTGATCCCCCAGCACACCGGCGCTTCTCGCTGCCGAAAAGGAGGCAAAACGAACGCTTTGTTTTTTTTGCGACAACCAATTTCTGCTTCCCTGGAGACAGTAGCTAAAAAGAACGTTGGCAGCGGTTTAACCAAATCACATACAGGTTAAATCGCACAAACAAAAGTGCAATGTGGGAGGCAATCAAACCGCCCGAGTAGGAGCCCTCTGATCATATATGATCAATTGCCACCTGAAACCACGTCCAGGATTTGGGTGCAGGGTTGTGCGGTCAACGAAAAACTCTCACTTTTCCGTTTATTCCTTTTCTCCTACTCTCGCGATGTATGGGCTTCAAGGGGAATGCTACGAAAAGCTGACGAATGCTCGGGACCACCCGTGTACAGAAACAAAAGGTGCTGCAGCAGAATACAGCACAGCAAGGGGGCAACTTCTTCTTCTTCTACACCCGTGCACAGAACTCTTGCCCTCTTCAAATTGGTCATCGGCGCGATCATGCGGACGGCCGACACACACGTCGCTAATACAGGAAAGGTGTTCTGAAGGGGTGGCGCGGGGTTTACAAAAAGACAAGAACGTGGATGCCTGTAAGCAGGGCAAGGAAAGAGAAAGTCGAAGGAGTCTGTAGTCCAAAACAAGAAGCAGAAAAAGGATTTTGTTGTGTCGCTCTTCAAGCACCTGGATGTATTGAAGGCCATTGCTTTGGGTTTCTACAGATGTCTCCATTGATTTCCACACAAGCTTGGGGCTTGTATTTCAAAAACCATCGCGAGAGTAGGAGAAAGAAGAAAGGAAAACAAGAGTTTTTCGTTGACCGCACTACCCTGATCCCAAATCCTGTGACGTGGTTTCAGGTTGGGGTAATGCGGGGGCAAGCGAAAGACACAACTACAACAAGGGCTGGTGAACTGAACATCCTGAGTACTCCAGCACGGACTACACGTTGCGCTCGCGAACCGGTAAAGCCCTCCTTGATTGCACAGCTGGGGACCTCATCCTGGAGTAGCGTTGTCTTCAGCATGGATTTGCCTCACAGAGACGTCAGCTGGAACAGACATCCGACAGCTTCATGAAGTTCCTTGAGTCAGAAGAGGCTGGTCTTCCCCGCTTTGCAAGCGCAGCAGCTCAGGGTGACCTTTGGGGTACAGAAAGAATGTGCCCACCCCGCGTGTTACCTTGATACACGTTGGTGGTGGCGTGCGAATGTTGAACTCCTCCACTTGTTTTTGCACGCGCTCCGGCCATTTCTTCGCATTCTTTGCCCCGAGGAAAAGTGGAATGCAACAGAGGCAGCAAAAACTGGAAATCAATAGCATTGGCATCATGCGTTTCTGCACGCCGGCCTCTTCGTCGTCAATGAATGTGTAGACCTGCTTGCACCAACCGCAGATACGCTTTTTTTCTACGGTGTATGCGTGAGCCGTACATGCTTGGATTTTGGTGTAGTCGTTGGCATGAAAGTTGCAGACCGGGGCCAGGCAGTTGGCACAGGACCACTGTGATGGTGAGTCGCATTCAGCACACTGTTCAACGACCACGGCCGCAGCCGGCACCGCGTCAGACATTTTCTTTTTTTTGTGTTGCTTGAAGTGTCCGGTTTGGTTGTCTGGCTGGGTAGGTGGTTGGTGGGCCTTTGAAGCGTGGACTGATGCCTCTCGCGCTGGAGGGTTCCACCCTTCGGCTTTTTTGTTGTGTTCCGGGTTCTTCGCTGTGTTGTTGTGCCAAACCGGTGGCCACCTAGGGCGCTCGACGTCTGAGCAAGTGTTGTCCTTCCCTTGTGTCGTGACACAGCCGGTAGCCAACAACGAGCAAGGCACTGCGCTCACCTTGGGCGCGCGAAGCAGCCGAGGTAGTCCCGCCTGCAGGGGATTCAATGGTCGGCACGGCACCTGAACAACTCCAAGCAACCGCGGAAGAGCCAGCGGAGTCAGCTCAACTTGACATCTTCGGACCAGGCTACACCGTCGTCGCAGAATACGAATCGGACGACGAAGACAACCGCACTGATTTTGCTTGCGTGGCCTCTGTTTTCTGCATCATCTCACTTCTTGTAGACACACAAAGCAGGACGCAAATCATAGACGCTGACGAGATACGGAGCCATCCCCTGACCCTGAGGCAAGCAGGAAATGAAAAAAGCAGAAGTTTGGCGTGGGTATGCTGTACTTGCGCTGCTAAAGGGCGACGAAACTGGAGGCTGGTGCAGCGTCGCCACAGCACCCAAACCCCCGGTATTCTTTTTTTTTGCTGCATCATTTTACTTTTTCCCCGGCAAAACCCATATGCTCGGGGGCCAGGAAAACCCTTGGAGGCTTGTGAAGTAGTGGGAACTTGAAATGCAGGTACCATGAAGATAGCAAGCATTGGTAGTGCAGTGGTAGTAGTAGTGGGAACTTGAAATGTAGGTGCCACATGGGACAGCAGACATTGTAGTAGTAGAACGAGCTTGAAATAACCCTGGGTGGGGGTGGGTACCCCCACCCAGGGTTGTATCGGTTAAGCCACGGACACACTCAGCGAACCATCATCAACGTGTCTGCGGAGAGAACATCGATGTGAGTCTGGATTGTCGTGCCCGCTGTTCGTAGCTCGCCACAAAGCCGAAATGCGTGGAAGTCCACACCCGAAATGTGTGTGTGACACCCGCATTTTCAACTCCAGCTGTAACTCCACCTGTGAAGCTGGATTCCACCGTGTGGCTTTGTGCCAATTCCGACTCAAGCTTTTGCACGCTGCTGTTGACCGTATCTTGCCCCGGAGCGAACTCCTTCTTTGTCCCGCTGTTCCTCTGAGCTCCACGAGTCAACTGACAGTCTAATGGTACTTCCTCCGGCCGACCCCAGGGATTAAAAAACGGCGCATGGTTCATGCCGCTGCAAGGCGGAGGATCGAGTTGACGTTAGCGAAAGAAAGGGGGAAAAGGGGGCAATTTGTTTAATTTGTTGAATCATGTCGCAGCCTTCAGTCAGTCATTTCTATTACAAGAGCTGCTGCATTCTTCACAGCCTGCCTAGTCAGAATAGGAGGCATCAAATTGGTAACAGAGACAAGACAAGCTTGAACAAGAAGAGGAATGTGAAGGAGAGGGAATGCGAGTACGTGCTCGAGTGCTCAAACACGACCGTGTGTCCTACCGGCACAGCGTTGGTCGATCCTGTACGCCGTGGACACACACATGGCGGGCCGTCATTGCACAGCGCAGGGAGTGTGAGTGCCTGCGTCGGCGATGTGAGTCTGGTTTGTCAAAATGGCCGCTTGTACCTCGCCACAGCCAGGACTCCCCATGCTACGAGAGCACAGGAAAATCCCGTCACGGGGCGGAGGAGTATGTTAAAAGGGGGGAGGAATTAAACAGAGGCTTCTCGCCCGTGCAGACGACAAGGCAGAGCAACAGAAGCGTGAGGGGGCTAGGGGAGGGTTGAGAAAATGAAGGTTCGTGAGCGCTGCACCCATGCGCTGCGCTTGTTCTCGGGTTCTTCGTCTGCCTGGCGCATAGGTTGGCGCCGATAGTTTCTCACGAGTGCTCTGCCGTTGTCATGTCTGATACTTGTAATGCTTGGTGGGAACGAGGACGATAGGAAGATCTTCGCCCTCGTTCTTGGGTTTTGGATGGTCTGGAAATCGGCGTGGACCGTTGTGCGTCGTCGCTTGCCGAGCTCACGACGACACCCAGAGGCACGAATCGGTCCCGTAGCGGACGGAGTCCAGCTTGTTGAACATCGCCTTCTTGCAGCCCACGGCACGCGCTTCAGCACCGATACGGGCGGCTCTGCCTTCGCTCCGTGCGTCCCGCAACGCGGCCTCGCAACGCTTCAGCGATTGTCCGATGGTCTGCTTGTTATCCGCAGCGTTACGCCTCTTCACCTCACTCGGCTTGTTCATCATCCTTTCGCTGATCACGCTCGCGGTCCTCGTGTCGAAGTTCGTTTGGCTCATCATCTTCAAAAGCGGGAAGAGTGAAGTTTGTTTTGCGTGTGCGGGTGTGTGTATGTTTAAGTGAACCTTTTTGCGTGTTTTGAGTGCAGAGACAAGGTGGTCAACCCCGTGTATCGGTTAAGCTACGGACACACTCAGCGAACCATCATCAACGTGTCTGCAGCGATGTGAGTCTGGATTGTCGTGCCCGCTGTTCGTAGCTCGCCACAATGCCAAAATGCGTGGAAGTCCACACCCGAAACGTGTGTGTGACACCCGCATTTTCAACTCCAGCTGTAACTCCACCTGTGAAGCTGGATTCCACCGTGTGGCTTTGTGCCAATTCCGACTCAAGCTTTTGCACGCTGCTGTTGACCGTATCTTGCCCCGGAGCGAACTTCTTCTTCGTCCCGCTGTTCCTCTGAGCTCTACGAGTCAACTGACAGTTAAATTCCGCTCCTTCGAGGGGTCACTCGGAGCCGTTGCTCCCACTCGTCCCGCGCATTTAACGTACATTTAATGCCGCGTTCGCCCAAACAGAATACGTGGTTACGGTCCTTAGCTGGCCTGCTAAAGCTGTGGGACAGAGCCGACGGCGCAGCCGCTGCTAGCAGGGGCGGCCTGTGCGGGCTGACTAAGCGACGGAGGCGGCAGGTGCGCAACCGTGGCTGTGAGTCTAACAGACGGAGCTCAGCTGGCGGCGAGCAAGCTTGCGTTTGCTGGCCGACCGCGCCATTCAACTCACGTGTCTATTGGATTGTCCCTCGCCGAGTCGGCCCTAGCAAGCCAGGGACCGCAACCTCATCGTCCGAGCATCGCAGAGCGGCAGACCTACTCACCGGTCAGCCCGCTTTGAATCGCAGTGTACGTGTGGGCTAGAGAAAGAAAAATGACCCGCCTCGACACAGCCCCCGACGACCTTGTCCCCCGTAGGGTGACCATGGTGTCCGCTGACCAATCGCCCATCTTTTCACTCGCAGTCCATGCTCGACTTGAGGAGGGGACAGCAGCCCCCTATCCCGGCGCGGCTGACGAAGGCCGCTCTACTCCTCCCGAGGGGCGGCTCTCGTTGAGGCACGACAGGACCCCTGGCTTCTCCGCAGTGCCAAGGGCCTCCCTGAAAGAAGTATACTTGACACACTGGCAAGGCAGGCGCCGGCCGCCACACCTTCCAGCAGCGAAGACCACGACTTCGCCCGGCAAACCTTCGGGCGCCTCCGGGTGGCGCAGAGGGAAAAGTCTTAGTTCAATGTTTAGGCAGGACACTGCCTCTCATGCAACGGGCGGGGACCAGACCGACCCCCTCAAATGTAGGCGTCTGCATCACTTGCCCTGTGTCTTGGACACCGTCCGCTGTCCTTATCGCTCGCAGGCTGGAGGCCCCCAGGAGCGCAGAGTGCCAGAGACCACTAAGTCAAACCCGGAACCTCTAAAAAAAAAGGCGGGGTAACTGATAGCAGGACAGAGACCACTAAGTCTATCAGAACTCACGCCGGGCAACCGGGCTGACTATGCCAACCGGAAGCCGAAGCAGGCGGGAAACCGATAGCACGCTAAGTCTATCAGTGGTTACGCGCGCAACCGGGGGAGGTCAAAGACCACCGTGTCACCCGGAAGCTTGAAAGAAAAAGAAGGCGGCAACTGATAGCAGGACAGAGACCACTAAGTCTATCAGGAGTCACGCAGAGCAACCGGGGCAGGCCAGAGACCACTAAGTCAAACCCGGAAGCTCTAAAAACAAAAGAGAAGGCGGGGTAACTGATAGCAGGACAGAGACCACTAAGTCTATCAGAACTCACGCCGGGCAACCGGGCTGACTATGCCAACCGGAAGCCGAAGCAGGCGGGTAACCGATAGCACGCTAAGTCTATCAGTAGTTACGCGCGCAGCCGGGGGAGGCCAAAGACCCCCATGTCACCCGGGAGCTTGAAAGAAAAAGAAGGCGGCAACTGATAGCAGGACAGAGACCACTAAGTCTATCAGGAGTCACGCAGAGCAACCGGGGCAGGCCAGAGACCACTAAGTCAAACCCGGAAGCTCTAAAAAAGAAGGCGGGGTAACTGATAGCAGGACAGAGACCACTAAGTCTATCAGAAGCCACGCCGGGCAACCGGGCCGACGATGTCAGCCCGGAAGCCCAGAAAAGAAGGCGGTAACCGATAGCACCAGGTCTATCAGCGGCCACTGTGGGAAAAGTATACTCGACCTTGGTAGTGTCGCCAGTTCCGGAAAGCGACAGAGCCCGAAACCCCCGGACAAGAAAATGCGTGTCCTGTTCGGTGGTTTCGTTCTCTGCCGGCGCTTTGCACGAAATTAGCTGGCATTAAATTCCCATCTCATGGTACTTCCTCCGGCCGACCCCAGGGATTAAAAAACGGCGCATGGTTCATGCCGCTGCGAGGCGGAGGATCGAGTTGACGTTAGCGAAAGAAAGGGGGAAAAGGGGGCAATTTGTTTAATTCGTTGAATCATGTCGCAGCCTTCAGTCAGTCATTTCTATTACAAGAGCTGCTGCATTCTTCACAGCCTGCCTAGTCAGAATAGGAGGCATCAAATTGTTAACAGAAACAAGACAAGCTTGAACAAGAAGAGGAATGTGAAGGAGAGGGAATGCGAGTACGTGCTTGAGTGCTCAAACACGACCGTGTGTCCTACCGGCACAGCGTTGGTCGATCCTGTACGCCGTGGACACACACAGGCGGGCCGTCATTGCACAGCGCAGGGAGTGTGAGTGCCTGCGTCGGCGATGTGAGTCTGGTTTGTCAAAATGGTCGCTTGTACCTCGCCACAGCCAGGACTCCCCATGCTACGAGAGCACAGGAAAATCCCGTCACGGGGCGGAGGAGTATGTTAAAAGGGGGGAGGAATTAAACAGAGGCTTCTCGCCAGTGCAGACGACAAGGCAGAGCAACAGAAGCGTGAGGGGGCTAGGGGAGGATTGAGAAAATGAAGGTTCGTGAGCGCTGCACCCATGCGCTGCGCTTGTTCTCGGGTTCTTCGTCTGCCTGGCGCATAGGTTGGCGCCGATAGTTTCTCACGAGTGCTCTGCCGTTGTCATGTCTGATACTTGTAATGCTTGGTGGGAACGAGGACGATAGGAAGATCTTCGCCCTCGTTCTTGGGTTTTGGATGGTCTGGAAATCGGCGTGGACCGTTGTGCGTCGTCGCTTGCCGAGCTCACGACGACACCCAGAGGCACGAATCGGTCCCGTAGCGGACGGAGTCCAGCTTGTTGAACATCGCCTTCTTGCAGCCCACGGCACGCGCTTCAGCACCGATACGGGCGGCTCTGCCTTCGCTCCGTGCGTCCCGCAACGCGGCCTCGCAACGCTTCAGCGATTGTCCGATGGTCTGCTTGTTATCCGCAGCGTTACGCCTCTTCACCTCACTCGGCTTGTTCATCATCCTTTCGCTGATCACGCTCGCGGTCCTCGTGTCGAAGTTCGTTTGGCTCATCATCTTCAAAAGCGGGAAGAGTGAAGTTTGTTTTGCGTGTGCGGGTGTGTGTATGTTTAAGTGAACCTTTTTGCGTGTTTTGAGTGCATCAACGTGTCTGCGGAGAGAACAGCGATGTGAGTCTGGTTTGTCGTGCCCGCTGTTCGTAGTCCGTCGCAGGCCAAAACGCGTGGAAGTCCACACCCGAAAAGCGGGTGTGACAGCCGCATTTTGAACTCCAGCTTTTAATCCGTGAGGCTTGACTCCACTGTGCGGCATCCTGCCGATTCGGACTCAAGCTTTTGCACGCTGCCGTTGATTGGTATCTTTAGAAGTTCGCTGCTTCATCACATGTTTTTCTGAGACGACCGGAGTCCTACGTGCTAGCAATGTAGCTGTCGCGCATGCCCCATTTGTTCCTGTTCCAGTTGGTTGGTTCACAACGGATACTGCCACCGGACGCCGAAGCCCCTGCCTGCGAATATCAGCAAGCGCTACAGACACGGCTACTAACAGTGTGCTAAAGGGGGGGGGGTCGAATAATAACAGTTATTTGACACACGTCTGGTTGTCTAAGAAACTACCACTATTTGATCCTGCTACTGTTCGGCTACCCGGAACTCTTTTTATTATATTCGACAATTTTGAATCGAATAATAACACGTAGCTGATGCCGCTGTGAGACAGAGAATCGAGCGGTCGAAGAAGGGACTATTTTTGTTAGCGCGTTGAATCATGTCGCAGGCTTTTGTTAGTCAGTCCTTTTTTTTTTAGTTTCAGTGCTGCTGCATTCTTCTTAGCCTTAGCGTATCCAGAATGGGGGAGGCATCAAAATGAAAACAAGAGACAAGACAAGCTTGAACAAGGAGAGGAAGGCGGAGGGGGGTAGCCTGCGAGGACGTGCTTGGAATGGCACGTGCTCAAACACCGCGTCCCCAGCTGTGCCGTGTTCGTCGGTCTGCACTTCGGGGACACTTTTCGAACCACCACCAGCGGTTGAAGGTGAGTAGATCCCTTTTTGGGGAGTGTTTGGGAGGGAAGAAAAAAGGCTTCTTGTCAGCGAAGCGCAGATGGCATTGCAGAGCGGCGAAGCGCGAGGGGCTAGGGAAAAGGAGAAAGAAATACGCGAGGGGCTGCCTTGTGCTTACTTCGAAGGAGGGCTAGGGGGGAGGAACAATACAACTACAAAGTAGGGTCTTGTTTTTGTTGAACGCTTACGCACGCCACTGAACCCAGATTCACCTGTGTTTCGTGTGGGCTACAGCACATTTACCTCCTTTGATCTTTTGCAGCTGGCAGCCTCCTCAAGTATTTCCTACAAAGCAGGTGCGTATACAAGAAATACTCGAGGGACTGCCTTGTGCTCATTTCGAAGGAGGCTAGAGGGCGAGAAAACAATACGACTACAAAGTGGGTCTTTTTTGTAGAACGCTTACGCCCGCCACTAAACCCAGATTCACCTGTGTTTCGTGTGGGCTACAGCACATTTACCTCCTTTGATCTGTCGCAACTGGCAGTCTCCTCAAGCATTTCCTACAAAGCAGGTGCTTATACAAAAAAAAAAAAAACAACAGTGCTTGACCGGGGGGCACCCGTGCTTGCGGGCGGTCTTTGTAGTTCTTCTCCCGTATGGGAAAACGGCCCGCACCGATGTCTTCCCGCGCGTGCTCTACCGAAAGGGGGCGGAAGTAAGAGCGATAGGGAGATCTGCGGCCTCCCCGCCTTTCTTGCTTCTGGATCCCGGAAGTAGCGTGGGGACCGCGGGTGCGTTGTCGGTGGCCGAGATCACGAAGACTTGGGGAGGGACGAGTCTGTGTCGTTGCGGACGGAGTCCAGCTTGTTGACCATCGCCTGCTTGCCTTGCACGGCGCGCGCTTCAGCACCGATACGGGCCGCGTTGCCCTCGTTCTGTGCGTCCTGCAACGCGCCTTCACAACGCTCGAGCGAGCGTCCGATGGTCTGCTTGTTGTCCGCAGCGTTCCGCCTCTTCACCTCGCCCGGCTTACAGATCGTGCTTTCGCTGATCGCGGTCGCGGTTCTCGTGTCGAAGTTGTTCGTTTGGTTCGACATCTTGAAAGCGGAAGAGTTTTTTGTGTGAGTTTGAAGGAACCTTTTCCTTTTTGTGAGTTCGTGGGTGTGCGTGCGTGTGTGAGGGTTTAAGTTCAGGGCTTTGAGTGGGTAAGCGAAATATAGCCCACTTGTCACTTTCACCAGTCGGCTTTAAGTTTCCGACACGCTGCTAGAAGTAGTCAGCATGGCAGAATGCTTGGCGACAAGTGATTCGCGCCACTTCCCCGTGCGAGCGTGTCTCGGAACAGGACTCAAAACTGTGACCCAGGTAGTGACTGCCGCAAGACGTACCAGGAGTTTGGAACAGACCAGGCCAAGCTCATTGCACGGAGAGAGCTTGCCACATCCTCGGGTGAGATGTGCCGCCTGTGTAACGACATTCAGCTGTTGCGGGCCGAAAAAGGGGGGGTTTGGCATGGTCTGATGTGTAATCCTGTTATGTGGCGCCGGACGCGACGTGAGCGGGCGGCTGCACTCGTGCCCGTTTAAGCGAAGAAACGAGATGGCCATCGTGAAAGAATTGCTGTCGGCGGGGGCCGACGGCAACGCCGCCAGCAACAACGGCTGGACTGCTCTTCTCGCGGGACTTGCGTGGCTACACGATGAGGATGATTCATTGAAGCCAGTCTCGTGTCTGCAGCTCTATGGCGGTGAACCACTATCTCGACCGTTCTGCAGGGGGGCGGCACAGTCCTGGATCATTTTGCTCATGAACAACAACGTCTTGCCGCAACAAGACAACAAGACAACAAGACCGTCTGGCGTCTGTGCACGGCATCATTGACTCCTCTCACCACAATGATTTCGTTGAACGCACTGCATGTGATCGTTTTTACGTAAAGCTGGAATCAGGACGCAAGAAAACGCCACGGTTTTGTGGTGACGAGTTTCTCATTTCCTCCACCATTTCATGTTTGCTGAAAAACAAAAGGCGTGTGGGGTGAAACGACTTGGGCATATTCACGCAGAACTGGGAACGAAAGGGGAAACGGGGCTAAACAGGAATACAATCAGGGTGGGTGGGGGGTGGTCAGGACACAGGGGAAATACTCGAGGGACTGCCTTGTGCTCATTTCGAAGGAGGCTAGACAACTACAAAGTGGGTCTTTTTTGTTGAGCGCTTACGCCCGCCAGTGTTTCGTGTGGGCTACAGCACATTTACCTTCTTTGATCTATCGCAACTGGCAGTCTCCTCAAGCATTTCCTACAAAGGAGGAAGCGGGTGCTTATACAAAAACAAATGGAACCCACAGAACAGGAACGAAATGAAGGTTCGGCCATTTTTTCGGGGTGTCTTCATGATGGACGTTGCATCCGTAGCACAGACAAAATTGAGGGGGGAGGAAACCTTCATTTGTGCGCGCACGTAGCAGTGTTCGTTCCTGTTGGTAGCAAGGTACAACAGGATACGCTGCCGACCGTCTCTTTTGAAGAATGCCAAGCGCGTTTGTTCCCATCAAAAGAAAAAGACGAAGAATACTCGAGGGGCTGCCTTGTGCTTACTTCGAAGGAGGCTAGAGGGGGAGAAACAATACAACTACAAAATGGGTCTTTTTTGTTGAACGCTTACGCCCGCCACAGAACCCAGATTTACCTGTGTTTCGTGTGGGCTACAGCACATGTACCTCCTTTGATCTTTTGCAGCTGGTAGCCTCCTCAAGCATTTCCTACAAAGCAGGTGCTTATGCAAAACAAATACGTGGCTCGGCACTTGTAGGCTACTACCGGACTCTTTTTTGTGCTACCGTCCTGGTTTCGCATGTTTTTTTCCATTCCACAAGAGCAGGTTGTCCGCCCCCCAATCGGTTCCAAAACTGGGGACTAAGAGAGCAGCGCCCTTTCCGACCAAGACGGATGCGCCGAGTGCGCGCATGAAAACGTTGCGCACATCACAGAAGGAATGCTGCCCCCTGCTACCGTGTTTTTACCGCCTTCCGGGGGTTTTTCCCGCTGGCGGGTTCCCGACTATTTTTGACGGTGTGCCCTTTTCTAGACCGAGGCAGCGAATACACCGCAAAAAATCTCCGCTCTATCCCGTGTGTGTTGTCGCGTAAGCCATGAGATCGCGGAGGCCCGCAGTGGACGGGCGGGTCCTTCGCAGGGCAAGTACGTTGAAGTAGGGTTGAAAGTAAATCAGTGGTGTCGCCTGAGGAGTCGTCTCAGGGTCGCCCACGTGATAAAAGCCATCGAGCAGCAGCTGCCGGCTTATACCCGTGGCACCTCTCATCAGTAGTCGGATTTTTGTGGCACGTGGCGTCAGCTCGCAGGCAACCCCATCGCACCGGACCCTTATCAATACGCGGATCCGGGTGACATCGAGCCGTAGCGAATTTCCTTCTCCGGGCTTGCGTATCTGCACGTTCTCTGCGGACTGACCGACTCGGTGAACTGGATCGCGTCCGCGCGACACTTCCTGTTGTCGATTGGGGTTTCAGTTATTGCCATTTCCCTGCCTTCTTCCTCGGGATTTGAGGCGCTGCGGCCTTTTTGGAGTTAAAGTTCGCTTGAAATTCCGGGGTTTTAGGGTCTCCGTGTGACCGTTGTTAAATGGGTTCTCTCCAAAATGGCTCCTTAGCAAAGGTTTCGTAACACATCTCTTCACAGCAGCAAACATTGATCCTTTTTGACGTGTCTTTACGCTGAAGGCCAGGTGTCCGAATTTCAGCTCGGAGGGAGCAACGACGAAATGCGCACAGGAAACACAGAAGAGTCTGGGATTGGGTAAGCTAGTGTGTGGGAAGAGTACCTTGACAAGGTCCTCTTGTCCTTAGACGAGAAAGCTAATTGATACTCGTTTGTTCACTTTCTACCAAGGCACCGAGCATTTCGAATGAAGAATGGTTCATGCTTTGTCGGTAGAGTGTCCCATCATCGGGTTTTCTTGAGTGGTGCATACTCACGGTGAGCATCTAACGGCATGGTCGTCAGCTGGTCTTCCCTGGCCTGCTCTTGAGCGAGAACAGAATTGGGCGTGTAGTTCCTGTGCGTTTTGTTTTTAGCCACATGCAATGTGTGAGGAAGCGGTGCGTCCGTTGCACTTTTCCCCGTGTGCAAAAGCAGCGGATTGGTAGAGCTTTGAGCTGCCGCACGCGCTGAGGTTCCTTTGGGCAAGTCTACTGGGTGCAATGCACTTTTCCCCGTGTGCAAAAGCGGCAGATTGGTAGAGCTTTGAGCTGCCGCACGCGCTGAGGTTCCTTTGGACAAGTCTACTGGGTGCAATCTTCCCCCCCCACTCCCGCAGAGAACAATTCCGAGACTTATTTGCCTGTCCTCTCGTAGCACGAGCGCCCGCTTCCCCAGAGAAGAGGATGCATACACGTCTTTCCGCGGCGATCCGTAGGGGCTTCCGTACGACATTTCTTCCTTTTCTTTCAGCGGGAGGGGTGGTGAGGGTATCCGAGGCTCCTTATTGTCTCTATTTGTGCCCGCCTTGCGCCGTGCAGGGCCAAAACGCGTGTACAAAGCAACAGACGGCCGTGTGTGTGGTGCGTGACGCTCGCGTAGTATGCAGTCCTCAAAGCTTGCTCGTCACTTCAGCACGCGCTACTCGACGCTTTTTGAATCGCGAGTGGGGAGGGGGGGTAGGTGAGGCTATCGTATATCGCGTAGTGCACGACGGTACCATAACATGAGAATGCAGTTCTCAACGATAGTTCGTATCACCATAGCACGCGGTACTCAACGCTTTCTTGAATCGTCTACGTGAGTGGTACGCGCGTAGTGCACGACGGTACCATAACATGAGAATGCAGTCCTCAACGCTTGTTTGTATCACCATAGCACGCGGTACTCGACGCTTTCTTCAACCGTCTACGTGAGTGGTGCGTGAAGTTATCAAATCGCAGTGCACGAAGGTACCACAACTTGCTCGTATCACCTCAGCACGCGGTAGTCGACGCTTCCTTGAATCATCTACGCGAGTGGTACGCGCGTAGTGCACTACGGCGCCATAACGTGGGTGCTCAGTCCAACGCTCAACGCTTGCTCGTATCACCTCAGCACGCCGACGACCATTACTCAACGCTGTCTTGAATCGTGTACCACCTTTGCTGCTCGCCCTCGTTCTTGTTACGGGTTAGGAATTTCGACCAATCCCCGAGATCAAGATAGATTCACGACAAGAAAAGACAGGCGCTTCATTTTGTTGTCGAGCGTGCCGGTTGATCGTTTTCCCACTCGTGTGATTACCCTGTGTCATTTTCAGGTGAGGGATTCTGATCACCCACCAAAACACACTGTCAGCGTCTTTTTAGCCTACACATACGGAGGGCAACCCGCAAGATTGTTAGTTGTACTAAAAAGAAGAAGATAACAAACCCATGAAAGCGGGAACGGACGCAGCTCCCGGTCTGTTGATTGATGATAGGTTGGGGCGATGAGAAAAGAAAGAAGACTAGCCGTCCCGGGGGCGAAAAGGAAGGAAAAGAAAATGACACGAACTTCGTCGGAATGGGAGGGAGGAGGGAGGCGACAACGACCTTTTACACCCGCGACGTTGTAAGATAAGCATGGTCAGCAGTGGTGTGACGCACCATGATTGACCAGCCAGTATCGACCAAAGGCTAGTGATCAGTCAATGTTCACTAGTTCTATGAAACGCGGATAGTGGTGTGACACGAGTATCAGTAGTCCGGTGAAACCGGGTCAGCGGCAGTGACGCGTCATACCTAATGACCAGCCAGCAGTAGTGACTTATGGATATCAACTAGTCACTACGTCGGACTAGCAGCCCTATGGAAAAGCAGAGAACCCCAGGATCTCCTCAGTCCGTGTTCACGGCTGGATGGATTTTTCTCCAGTCATTTTTAAACGTCCCGGGTCATTCTCAACCTTTGGGAGCTAGCACTCGCTTTGACAGAGTGAAAACTCTTGTGGAACGAAAAATCCAAAAGACTGCGTGACGTTTCTCAACCCAAGGTGCAATACAAAAATGTGGGAGGGAGCGAAAAGAAAACAAGAAAAAAAAGGGGCTGATGTGAGGCAAGCGTGGGCAAGGTAAGCGGGAAACAAAAAAACGAAAAGGGGCAACGGTAGGGGGGAGGGGTGGGAGCGGCCCTGGGGGGGAGCAGTTTTACGAGACAGCAGGATGACAAGGGAACTCCTCTTAACGCTCGAAACTGTACAGGGGTCCTGGGGGTATGTTGCATCGGTGCGAACTCATATCTCCGCGAGGCCAGGTGTGGCAACATAGCGGGAAAAGCTGCACAGGGTGGAACCTCGCTGCTTCGAAGACGCGTTCGTTGCGGAAGGGGTTTGCAAGAACGCGCTTCGAATGGTTAATGTGCTCAACACTGGTCCATATGCACCGCGTTTCGGTCCGTCAAGCCACGGACACATCCTGCAGATAGGAGAGCGGCGTGAGTCTCGTAGTTCGTTCGACGCCTGTTCGTAGCTCGTCACCGCCAGGACCACCTTTGCTACGAGAGCACGAGCAAACCCGTCTCGATGAGAGCGCCCCCTCAACCGTGGGCCTGAGCCGTCAGCTGAAAGACTCGAGGCGCCATACAAGTGGGAGGCAACGCGAACTAACTGTCGTTCAGCGAAGTTGTTCCGGTGCTGAATGCCGCCGGCTGTGCCAGCAACACGTTGGTTGCAGCTGCCCGCTGCACATGCGAAGGGTAATGCGAGTCACCTGTCGTGCACGGAAGTGCAATGCTGGATAGGCTGCTGCCCGATGTGTCACTGCCACCGTCGCTGTGCGCTGCACATGCGGGGAGTGTGGCGGGAGCCCCACCCGTGTCATGCAGCGCAGTCCCACTGCTGGCTGGGCGCTGTGTCCGGTTGACGCACGCTGTGCAACGCTGCGTGGCGCCAAATCAACGGGAAACGGCGCGGATCACCTGTCGACCGTCGCGCTGCGACCCCGCTGGCCCGACCGCTGCCTAGATGCGGATAGCGAGGGCAGGTCTGGCTAGAGGCGGGGGAAAGCGATGCGAAAAGCACCGGTTCGCTTACTTCTTCTTGCCCTTGCCCTTCGGGGGTCTTTGCCCCGGTGACGGCTTGTTCGCCTTCTTGCCCTTGAACTTGGCCTTCTTCTTCGCGAGTCTCTCGTCTCCCCTCGACTTTGCGTCTTGCGCGACCTGTTTCTTCTTCCACCTGAGCTCCTTGCCTCGCACAAGCTTTCGGATGGTCAACCCTTCAGCCGTGCCCTTGAGCCTGGGGTCGGATTTCTCTTTCGCGAGGATTCGCTTCAGCTTGTCACCGGCCCTCTTTCGCCTTCGGCCCATGGCCTCGGCGACCTTCTTGGCTGGTCGCGCGTTGACTTCGCGGAAGCGGGACTTTTGGTCCTCCACCTCGAGCTTGGTGACGGGGAGGGGCCGCACGTTGTGCCGCTTCTCGTCGTCGACGAACCACTTGGGCAACCCTTCCTCCGGCCCGTGGCAGTAGCGGTGGATGCCCTCCTCAAGGATCTCTCGCTTCCGCTTTTTCGAGTCGAGCATCTGCTGCGCGATCGCGAGCACGCGCCCGCGGGTTTCGAGGTCGTTGACCATCACAGTCGGGATCTCCTCGAAGCCGCCAGGGCCCTTCTTGCCTGCGGGATGAATGGTCGCAGGTTTTTCTTGTGTTAACAAATTGTCCATACCCAGTAGTAGTGTTTGGGCGGCGCCCATATATATTTGAGTATGTTTGACGATTCCTCACGGGCGAGACTTAATGACTGTGCAGAATACGGGCAGAAAACAAGTGAACGACGCACAAACAGACTCGACGTAACTTGTCAAAAAATGAAGGGTAAGGTGCCCTTAGGGCTAGTCCCTGTGGGAAATGTGCCAACGGGGACCAGTCCCCACCGGAAATTGTTTTCCTCAACTATCCCTCGTCAGGGAAATGCACTTTGCAAATTCTTAGCTTTTTTCAGTTTTTGGCCATGTTTGCCGTGCACATTTTACTGCAAATTCTGAGCAACTATTTTCAGTTTCTGGCCATTTTTGCCGTGCACATTTTACTTTGTCCCCGCTCAGGCCCTTTTCCCAAAAAAAAACATGAAAGATGCAGCACCTGTTGCCTTCTTCTTCTTGTCTCCCTTGTTCTTCTTCTTGTCCTTCTTCCCGGTGTCCAGCCGTTCGCTCCTGACCGCCTGCTGCACGGTCACGACGTTGCTGCCCTCCTCGTCGCCTGACTTTTTGACCTCCGCCGCCTTCTTCGCTTCGGCGACGCCCCCTTTGACGGTCGTCTTCCGCACCTTCACCGTGCGCTCCTGCTGGATCGAGTCGCTGTCGTCGTCGTCGCCGCCCTCGGTCGACGAGTCCTCGCCTTCGGAGCTGTTGATGTACTTTTCGGGGTTCGCCTCCTCGTCGCTGTCCTCTTCGTCGGTGGCTTGCTCGTCCGACGCAAGGTCCTCTCGGTTGCGGTACGCGTCGTCGAAAGTCTTTTCGAGCCCCCTGTAGTAGTCGATGGTCGTGAACGGCTGCCGCTTTTTCCCCGATTTCGCGTTCAGATCATCGAGACCTTCGCTTTCGCCGCCGGACGACGCATGTGTGCCGTCATCGTCCGAATCGTCCCCAGGCATCGGGAACGGCTTGCCTTGGTCGTCGTCGTCGTCTTCGGATGAGTCGTCGTCGTGCATGATTGTGTCCATGCCTTGTTCGTCTCTCCTGTGCATATCCATGTCGGCAATCGTGTTCAGCTTCCCGACGTCCGCGTTTTCGTCGTAGTCTTCTTCGTTGATGTCGGCCTGGGCGTTCGCGAGGTCGAGCTTCGAGAAGGAGAAGTAGTCGTCTTGCTTCGCGTCGTCGACCATGTCTTGCGGGTTGTATCCCAGCCGCTCGGCCTGCAGCAGCTTGCCTTCGATCATTTTCCGCTCAGCCCGCTTCTTCGACTTGGCGTCCCGCTTCTTCTTGTCGGCGATCTCCTTGAGAATCCGCTCGTCGTCTGCCTCCTCCCCGTCGTTGATGCCCTCATTCGCTAGGAGAGCGCTCTCCCTCGCGGCGTCCTTCTCGTCCCTCACGAGTTCCGCCCGCTCCCTGTTGATGCGCTTCGCCCATTTGATCAGGTTGTTCTGGTCCCACTTGCTGATCACGCGGAGATCCTTGAAGCACTCCACCACATCGTTGTTCGTCGCCTTGTGCCCCTTCAAGTCCTCGTCGCCCTCCCACGTGATCTCATTGTACACCTGCAAAAACTGCTTCGGGTCGTCTGTCACCAAGAACTCACCGACCGGCACCTTTTTGTACAGCAGCATCGTACCCTCGTCGTACCCGATGGCCTTCCGCTTCCCTTTCGCCATGTGCGCGGTAGGGTCGACCTTGTCGACTCGCTGGTCGTCGTCAAGCATCTGGAACACGGTCTTCGCGCTGAAAAGGTGCGCATCGAGCTTCTTCGGCGCTTTGTACCCTGCGCAGGCGTAGAACACCTCGGCGGACTGCGCCCGAGAAGCGGCGGGCTTGAACTGTTCGACCTTGTCGAAGACCTGCTTGAAGACCCAGACCAGACGGGCGGAGTCCCCGGAGCGGAACACCTTCGTGATGAACCAGCCGCCGGGTTGCAAGACCTCGCAGGCCAGCTTGGTGGCTTGCAGCGTGAGGTAGTTCTGGTTGTAGGCGTCCTTTGCCCAGGTACCGCCGACGTTGGGGGCTCCGTCGTGGACGACGACCTCGCACTTCTTTTTGTCGAGGGCCGTGAGGATCGCCGAACGCGTCTTGTCCGTGGTGATGTCGCCCTGGAGGCACTTGACGCCCTTGATGGGCTGGATCTGGACCAAGTCGACGGCGACGATCGTCGAGCCCGCCGGCATCGCCTTCGCCGCGATCTGCGACCAACTCCCAGGGGCCGCGCACAGGTCGACCAGGGTCTTCGCCCGCGAGAGGAAGTCGTACTTCTTGTTCAGCTGCGTCAGCTTGAACGCCGCACGCGACCGGTATCCCATCGCCTTCGCGTCTTCATAGTACTTGTCCAACCGCTCTTTCGCCTTCTGCTTCTTCCCCGGCATTTTGTCGGCGCTTTTGCTTTTCTTCTTTCGAATCCGCCCCACCTATTTTCAGACTGTAAGTGGCCATCCGGGAGGGAGGAGATCTCAGTTTAGTGGTTGGGCAAATAAAAGCCTTGAGCATCAAGGCTCTAAATAAAGCCTTGAGCATCAAGGCTTTGTCGAAGAAAGGCGGGAGGGAGGGGGGTGTGTTCTTCTGTGACTTGCGGCGCATCTACTTTTCGTCCGTGGTGATGTCGCCCTGGAGGCACTTGACGCCCTTGATGGGGAAGTCGACGGCGACGATCGTCAAGCCCGCCGGCATCGCCTTCGCCGCGATCTGCGACCAGCTCCCAGGGGCCGCGCACAGGTCGACCAGGGTCTTCGCCCGCGAGAGGAAGTCGTACTTCTTGTTCAGCTGCGTCAGCTTGAACGCCGCACGCGACCGGTATCCCATCGCCTTCGCGTCTTCATAGTACTTGTCCAACCGCTCTTTCGCCTTCTGCTTCTTCCCCGGCATTTTGTCGGCGCTTTTTGATTTTCTTCTTTCGTATCCGCCCCACCTATTTTCAGACTGTAAGTGGCCATCCGGGAGGGAGGAGATCTCAGTTTAGTGGTTGGGCAAATAAAAGCCTTGAGCATCAAGGCTCTAAATAAAGCCTTGAGCATCAAGGCTCTAAATAAAGCCTTGAGCATCAAGGCTTTGTCGAAGAAAGGCGGGAGGGAGGGGGGTGTGTTCTTCTGTGACTTGCGGCGCATCTACTTTTCGTCCGTGGTGATGTCGCCCTGGAGGCACTTGACGCCCTTGATGGGGAAGTCGACGGCGACGATCGTCAAGCCCGCCGGCATCGCCTTCGCCGCGATCTGCGACCAACTCCCAGGGGCCGCGCACAGGTCGACCAGGGTCTTCGCCCGCGAGAGGAAGTCGTACTTCTTGTTCAGCTGCGTCAGCTTGAACGCCGCACGCGACCGGTATCCCATCGCCTTCGCGTCTTCATAGTACTTGTCCAACCGCTCTTTCGCCTTCTGCTTCTTCCCCGGCATTTTGTCGGCGCTTTTTGCTTTTCTTCTTTCGTATCCGCCCCACCTATTTTCAGACTGTAAGTGGCCATCCGGGAGGGAGGAGATCTCAGTTTAGTGGTTGGGCAAATAAAAGCCTTGAGCATCAAGGCTTTGTCGAAGAAAGGCGGGAGGGAGGGGGGTGTGTTCTTCTGTGACTTGCGGCGCATCGACTTTTTGTCCGTGGTGATGTCGCCCTGGAGGCACTTGACGCCCTTGATGGGGAAGTCGACGGCGACGATCGTCAAGCCCGCCGGCATCGCCTTCGCCGCGATCTGCGACCAACTCCCAGGGGCCGCGCACAGGTCGACCAGGGTCTTCGCCCGCGAGAGGAAGTCGTACTTCTTGTTCAGCTGCGTCAGCTTGAACGCCGCACGCGACCGGTATCCCATCGCCTTCGCGTCTTCATAGTACTTGTCCAACCGCTCTTTCGCCTTCTGCTTCTTCCCCGGCATTTTGTCGGCGCTTTTTGCTTTTCTTCTTTCGTATCCGCCCCACCTATTTTCAGACTGTAAGTGGCCATCCGGGAGGGAGGAGATCTCAGTTTAGTGGTTGGGCAAATAAAAGCCTTGAGCATCAAGGCTCTAAATAAAGCCTTGAGCATCAAGGCTTTGTCGAAGAAAGGCGGGAGGGAGGGGGGTGTGTTCTTCTGTGACTTGCGGCGCATCGACTTTTCGTCCGTGGTGATGTCGCCCTGGAGGCACTTGACGCCCTTGATGGGGAAGTCGACGGCGACGATCGTCAAGCCCGCCGGCATCGCCTTCGCCGCGATCTGCGACCAACTCCCAGGGGCCGCGCACAGGTCGACCAGGGTCTTCGCCCGCGAGAGGAAGTCGTACTTCTTGTTCAGCTGCGTCAGCTTGAACGCCGCACGCGACCGGTATCCCATCGCCTTCGCGTCTTCATAGTACTTGTCCAACCGCTCTTTCGCCTTCTGCTTCTTCCCCGGCATTTTGTCGGCGCTTTTTGCTTTTCTTCTTTCGTATCCGCCCCACCTATTTTCAGACTGTAAGTGGCCATCCGGGAGGGAGGAGATCTCAGTTTAGTGGTTGGGCAAATAAAAGCCTTGAGCATCAAGGCTCTAAATAAAGCCTTGAGCATCAAGGCTTTGTCGAAGAAAGGCGGGAGGGAGGGGGGTGTGTTCTTCTGTGACTTGCGGCGCATCGACTTTTCGTCCGTGGTGATGTCGCCCTGGAGGCACTTGACGCCCTTGATGGGGAAGTCGACGGCGACGATCGTCAAGCCCGCCGGCATCGCCTTCGCCGCGATCTGCGACCAACTCCCAGGGGCCGCGCACAGGTCGACCAGAGTCTTCGCCCGCGAGAGGAAGTCGTACTTCTTGTTCAGCTGCGTCAGCTTGAACGCCGCACGCGACCGGTATCCCATCGCCTTCGCGTCTTCATAGTACTTGTCCAACCGCTCTTTCGCCTTCTGCTTCTTCCCCGGCATTTTGTCGGCGCTTTTTGCTTTTCTTCTTTCGTATCCGCCCCACCTATGTTCAGACTTGGAAGTAAGTGGCCATCCGGGAGGGAGGAGATCTCAGTTTAGTGGTTGGGCAAAAATAAAGCCTTGAGCATCAAGGCTCTGAATAAAGCCTTGAGCATCAAGGCTTTGTCGAAGAAAGGCGGGAGGGAGGAAATCTCAGTTGTCTCGGATCAGATCGATCCGTTGAATGCCGTGCGTGCGCGTGATCTGCCTCGACTTTTCTTCGGCGTGATGCAAGGCCGCCCACGCCTTGTCGTGTGCCGAGTGGATAATCTTCCGGCCCGACTTCTCGAGTGCCTGGGCGTGGACTTTGTCCCTTCGCTCGCCGTCAAGCCGCAGCCTTTCTGGCCTCGTGGTATTCCTCGGCAGACAAGGCCAGAAGGGCCGTCCGGTCGTCAGACTCCGCCTTCAGCAGCGCCGTGCGAGTCCTGCACTCGAGCTTTTCGGCCACCGGCGGCCAAACCATGTGCCACGCCTCGAGCAGCCGCCGCCGGTGCGCGACTTCAGACACAGTCAGCGACGCTATGCGGCGCAGACGATCCGCGCGGAGCAGCTGGCGCTGCGCGTTCCGCTGCAGCTTCGTCCGCTCTTGGGTTTCGAGGGCGCTGGCCGCCGCAAGCTCGCGGGCCCGCGCCTGCGTGAACTGCTGCCGCTCGGTCTCTTCGAGTTCGAGGGTCGCCAGCAGCTGCGCGACGAAGTCGCTTCTTCTCTTCGCGACGACGTCCAGCACGTCCTGTTCCGTGACGTTCAACTTCTCGGCGCGGTTCTGCCGGACGCACGCCGCCAGCTTCCGGAGCCTGACCTCCGAGACCGGCAGCCGCGGCTCGTCGGTCGCTGACAACGACGGTCGGTTTCTTCTTTCGTTTCCGCCCCACCTATTATCAGACTTGGACGTACGTTCGTGAAATTTAGTGGTTGAGCAGAATTCCGCGTCCTCTGTTTGTATTGTGTGTACTACAAAGCCTTGAACATCAAGGACTTTTCGAAGACAGGCGGGAGGGAGGGGGGTGTGTTCTTCTGTTACTTGCAGCGCATTCACTTTTTCGTCCGTGGTGATGTCGCCCTGGAGGCACTTGACGCCCTTGATGGGCTGGATCTGGACCAAGTCGACGGCGATGATCGTCGAGCCCGCCGGCATCGCCTTCGCCGCGATCTGCGACCAACTCCCAGGGGCCGCGCACAGGTCGGGCCAGGGTCTTCACCCGCGAGAGGAAGTCGTACTCTTGTTCGGCTGCGTCAGCTCGAGCGCCGCGCGCAAGAACTCAGGGTGTTCCTTCTTCCTCCTACCCTCGCGTGGACGGTTTTCGTGCACTACTTCGTGAGCTGCACCGAGAGTGGCTTTCGCGTCTTAATGATACTTCTCCAACCCTCTATCGCCTTCTGCTTTTTTCCCGGCATCTTTCGGTTGATTTCTCAGCGACACTGAGCCAGTCCACCACTATATCATGGGAGTGCATCGAGTTGCCTGCCACAGTATCAGCAGCCTATCAGTCTATCAGTCCATCAGTCAGTCTATCAGTTTATCAGTCCATCAGTCAGTCAGGCTATCAGTCTATCAGTCCATCAGTCAGTCTATCAGTTTATCAGTCCATCAGTCAGTCAGGCTATCAGTCTATCAGTCCATCAGTCAGTCTATCAGTTTATCAGTTTATCAGTCCATCAGTCAGAATATCAGTCTATCAGTCAGTCTATCAGTTTAGCAGTCTATCAGTCGTCTATCAGTCCATCAGTCAGTCAATCAGTCTATCAGTCAATCAGTCTATCAGTTCAGTCCATCAGTCAGAAGATCAGTCTATCAATCTATCAATCTATCAGTCCATCAGTCAGTCTATCAGTTTATCAGTCTATCAGTCAGTCTATCAGTCTATCTATCAGTCTATCAGTCTATCAGTCTATCAGCAGGGGACCGTCCCAGAGATACGGGCTCGCTAATTACCCTCCGCGCAAAGCAACGAAGGACACGAAGACGCGGGGAAAACCTGTGAGACTGTTGTTTTTATGCTCCCGGGGAGTGTCGGGGGGGGAACAAGGGCGGCGGGGGCAGCGGCTTGGGGGTGAGGGGGTGGCGAGAGAATAAACGTTGTCTTTCGGCACGCGCGGGTTTTTGCGGGAAAAGGAGTGCATGCGGGGGGGAGGGGAGGTCCTTTCCCTGCCCGGGTGCGGGTCTTCGTTATTGCACTTCAGGCGCATGATCGTTTAGCCAGCTGCCTCGAGTGACGGCCGTTCTTTTGTTTGGGAGCTCAAAAATATCAGGTCGCGGTCGCTTTGAGTAGCTGCCGGCTTTATCTTTTCGATTTCTTGCCGTCGCCGTTCTTCCTGTTATGAGCCGGTCCGTCGCTATCTCTTGAACCTGCATCGAAGTGCCTGCCGCTGTTATCACAGTGAATCACGGTCCACCACGGTCTATCAGGTCCATCCCTAGTCCCTAGAGCTGCATCGAATCACCCGGTGCTGTATCCTTCGGTCTATCACGGTCTATCAAGAGGGGATGGACCGGCTCATGTTATTCGGCAGGAGTCGCGCAGGTGTCACACTTGAGTCCTTATGGGACCTATGAGCCTCACCCGAACGCCCAAGTCAGAAAGGGGGCGAACTGCAGCGACTTCGTATCCCTGATGCATGCACTCTTACTTGGGGATTGCAAGAACGTGCTTGGAATGGGGATGTGCTCAACACCGCACTGGTCCCGTCTGCGCCGTGTTTCGGTCCTTTAAGCCACGGACATACATAAGGCGGACCATCATCGGCGCGGAACCTGCGTGTCTGCAGACAGGACAGCGGTGTGAGTCTGGTTTGTCAGGCGGCTGTTCGTAGCTCGTCACAGCCTTTTCTCTTCACTCTTAATTGGGGAGGGGGGAATCTTAGTAAGGTTTGAGCAGGACGCTGCCTCTAATGCATGTTTGACGATAGCATCAAGTCTTCTTCGAAGAAAGTGTGAAATAAAAAAGGGGAAAGGGTCACTAAGACTCCGCAGGTAGGGTAACCTCGAGGGGCAGTCGTCTGCGCAAGGCGCTATTGAAGGCGTGTCGAGGTGGGGACATGTCCTCGAACATCGAATCGTGTCACCTGAGGGGGTAGTCTCAGGGCCGCCCACGTGATAAGCCGTTAAGCATTGAGTTCTTTTAAGTACATGAACCACATGGATTAGCATGCACTGTACCGTTAAGCAGTGGCTGCCGGCTTATCCCGTGACACCTTTTATATGTACGTTATAGAAAGAGTAGCGTAAAAGTAGAACGGGAGGGCAAAAAAGAGCGATAGCAGATCGGGTAGGACGATTGGTGCCGCAAACCATCCCCGTTTTCGAAGGTCCAATTCGAGGGGACTGCGAGCTTTCGAGTAACCTATCCAACAGTCTTGCCACGCAATCTGGCGTTCCGCACGCGTTCGACGTTGGCGACACGCCGACAATCATTCCGACGGGCGCAGCAAGAAATGGCCCACATAGAACCAGGATTCTACGTCAGGGTTCAATGAAGTAACCCCGAGCTCACGCCCATTTAAAGTTTGAGAATAGGTCGAGGAAGCGATTTCCCCAATGCCTCCAATCATTCGCTTTACCTGGCGTAACTCCTGTTTTGGTTCTAGCTATCCTGAGGGAAACGTCGGAGTGAACCAGCTACTAGATGGTTCGATGGGTCTTTCGCCCCTATACCCAGCTTTGACGAGCGATTTGCACGTCGACGCGCAGACGGCAAGCAGTCAGTCGTGGTCTGTGGTGCACTGATAGACACAGAAAGAATGCCGGCTCAGGACCTGCTAACCCCTCGGCCCGGTGTCCGCTGCTCGTTAGTAGCTCAATATTGATACGTGCCCTCCATGCAGCGTGAGCGGCTGTCTCTTGCGTCTGCTCTCCCATACACCCTGTCCTCCATGGGCCTGGGGCAGCTAAGCTGGACATGAAGCAGCTTTTCGCTTGCGATTCGGCCGAAGGCCTTCTTACAAGCCGCGACACCGCAGCCGGTGGAAACAGCAGTGTCCTGGGATGTCTCAAAGAGCCGACGTTCCGTTCGGGTTTGCGGGTTTTCGCGGATGGGCCGATCGATCCGCTGGGGTCCGGGCGAGCAGACATTCGCCGGCGGGAGTTTGCCACACAAACGAGCGAGCAAACAGTTCTTTTTCCAGCGTTTATTGTTGTTTAGAGGTTCGGTGTTTTAGGGTCTCCGGTTCCATTGAGGCTGTGAGGCGGGTAGTATGAGGGTAGTAGGTATGCTTATACACTTTAACTACGGCTAGCCATGTTTGTAAGTGTTGCGACCGACACCAAGAAGAAATTCGCTTTGAATTTAGTCTTGGGCCCCCCACGCGCATGCATGTTGAGCAGGGGTTGCCATGCAGCTCGTATCGGTCTGTAATATGCGTTTTTCCTTCCGGCTTAGCCTGCACAATACATTGAAGGGCAACCCACAAGATTGTTGGTACTAAAAAGATTTCCGAGGGCTCCTGGGTCCCATCATGTGCCTTTAAGCCACGGACACAAAAGGCGGACCATCACCAGCGCGGAAGCTGAGTGTCTGCAGACAGGACAGCAGTGTGAGTCTGGTTTGCCAGGCGGCTGTTCGTAGCTCGCCACAGCCAGGACCACCCCTGCTAATCGAGCACCGGCGAATCCGTCGTGGGGAAAAACCTTGGTAGAATGCCTAGGCAGAACACTGCCTCGCATGCATGATTGATGCTAGCATCAAGTCCGGGGGTGGGGGAAGGATGTATTTCGACGAAGGAAGAGCTGCTTTCGCTCTTATTCCACCGTTGCTGCCGTCACGAAGGAAGACTACCGGTTGGCGACAAGTCGCTGCAGCCGGTGCGGGCGGTGCTGACAACTCACCTGAGCCCAAATCTCTCGCTTCGTGATGAACAGTTCTCCGGCTAGGCTGACAACGCCACGGCTTTTGTAACAAGGGGTGGGATTATGGGAGCTGGAGTGGGGTAATTGCAACTCAACACCGCACTGGTCCCGTCTGCGCCATGTTCCGGTCCTTAAAGCCACGGACACAAAAGGCGGACCATCATCAGCGCGGAACGTGAGTGTCTGCAGACGGGACAGCGGTGTGAGTTTGGTTTGTCAGGCGGCTGTTCGTAGCTCGTCACAACCAGGACCACCCGTGCTACCAGGCACAGGCGAATCCGTCACAGCAGAGGAGTGCCCTACAAGCTGAAGTGGGGGGAAGGGGCCAATATTGGGGCTAATTCTTGGCCAGTCTGTCATCCGAGGACAGAACAACACAAAAGTCGCCCCATCATGGAGTGGGCAGGGTTGCCCTGCTCTCCACTGAATGTCCTATAGGGTACGTGCGGGGGCGCAGACAGCAACAACAAACAAAGGTTTGTCCCAACTTTAGGGGGAGAAGACTTGTTTTCGTTCAGACGGAAGCACTACTTTTCGTTAACTAGCATCGAATCTTCGTTCCAAATATAAAGAAAGCGGGCGGGAAGGAGGGGCGTACATGGTACCCGCATGTGAAGTACGTGGGACATGTCTTTAAATGCCCGTGTATGAGCAAGTAAACGTCGCAAACCAATCAGTCGAAACAAAAAACCAGCAGAAACCCAGGGACTCACACAGATTCATGGACCAGGTCTCGTGGTGCGCAAAATATCCCCCTCTTCTCCCCTTCTCTTTGCAGACGGACGTTTCGAGCACGCGGCAGTCCTTTGCAAGCACGCAAAACGATCCTAACCGTGCAGCGGAAGCTTGACATCTTCCGCAGCACTGCGTCAGGTGGGGTCGATCGACGTAACTTGCAGCAGAAGGCCTCGGGTGCAATTCGGGTCCTCCGGGGACGGGATTGTGCGGCGGCGCTGAATGGGTACAACACCTATTGACTCAATTTGAGGGGGTTTCTCACGTGGCGCACGGGTGCATTCTTCGGGCGCCGCGTGCACGAATTGCGCATGGGAATTGCTTGCGTCGGTTCGACACCGTCCGCACAGGTAACCGGAGGATGTGTCGATGCGTCCCCGGGAGACGCACTGACTCTCTCCGTGAGCCAGTCCATGAACCTCGTTCCACGCCCACACCGTCAGACAGCTGAGGAGACTCCCCTTTGTGTTCCACTCGCGTACGGGAGGCCTTGGGCTGATAATTCAAGCGGCCTGCCGAGGGTTTCAGTGTGACAGCTGGCTGCAAGCTATTCTAATGAGCCTGACGCTGCAGAAATTGCATCTGGTGCAGCTCCTTGGAGTGTCGAAAATTGTGTTGTGTCTTCACCTGCAGTCACTGCGGTTTGGTACTCTTGGGTGAATCCTGGCACTGCTTTGTCTGACGCTGGAGTTTTTGGACCAGGGTCTAGGTTGCAATTCCCACGGGGAGATAGGAGGGACGTTCCCACGTGCGTTCGAGAATCTCAGGTGAAATGGAAGCAGCACCGGCTCCGCAGACCCCGTGCAACAGCGTCGAGGGGGCACGCCCGCCCCGTTGAAGCCGTCGTGGAGAATCGGAACGGAAAGCAGAACAGAAGATGGTCAGATGGTCCCTGCATTGGGAGTTTCGTCGCCCTAGAGCAGGTCCCGCAATCGTCTCGCAGTGGGCAGCGCACCCAACAGCCCCTGAGTGCGTCGACTACAACTTGGCATTCTGTATCGTGTTTAGATCGTTGTGTGCGTGAGTCAGAACCGCGGTTAATTTCAATTTTTTGAAACTGGCGGCCTCGACAATTTTGTTTGTGCGCACTAGCGGAACTCACCTGCTTTGGAAAGTTTCATGTAGTACGCTGCCAACTACTAATTCTTAGTACCAACAATGCATTGTTAACACAAAAAAGCGCGTGCGTGCTGACAAAAAGGCAGGCGCTTCGTTTTGTTTGTGCGTGCCGGTTGATCGTTTTCCCACTTGTATATATCCCTGTGGATATTCAGGTATTAAAGGAATTCTGACCCACCAAAACACGCAGCCTACATCTTTTTAGCGTGCACAACACATTGAAGGGCAACCCGCAAGATTGTTAGTACCAAACATACTCGAAGGGCTCCTCGGGCTTATTTCGAAGGAGAGAAACAATACAACTGCAAAGTGGGGCTTGTTGAACGCCTACGTTGCGATTGCGGAGTCATCGGCATGCTGATGCGTACCACACTATGTCGTATGTAAGCCTCCCGCAGTATTTCAGGTGCTTATACAAGAATTGCGTAGTTTTGTTTTATTCTTTTACTTGTTAGTTGTCGACAACTTGTTTTTGTGTTGAGGTGTCATTCAGATGTAAATCTAAAGCCGCCCACGTCAAATTTTGTTAAGCATTGAGTTCTTTTAAGTACATGAACCACATGGATTAGCATACACTTTGTTAAGCAGCGGCTGCCAAAACTTGCCGTGACACCTAACCACCCAACCCAAGAATAGCAGAGTCGCAGCTCTTAAAAAGGTGTTTTTATTCTTCGCTTTTTCTCAGGGTCAAGAGGAGTCAACTATTCCCTGCAGTATGAGGCTCTTATTATGAGCATTCTTTTGAGCAGGCCGAGTTCCAGGCCTCTCTTCAGGGGTTTCTTCTTCTTTTTCACCTGGTATGTCTTGAGTTAGGGATCTCCATGTGAAGCACGGACATGTAAACTGTGTCAGTGCCATGATCTTCAGTTTGGTGTTGGTTCGCTCATTGCTCAGCGGCTTACATTTTTGGAACACATTGCAATGTCTCGAAAAAAGAAAAAGCACGAACCTGGCTGCGGAGCTTGTTGTAATAGTCGCGGATCTGCCGCTTGAGGATCTTGCCCGTGTCGCCGCGGGGGAGCGGCTTGTCCGTGAAGAAGATGTTTTCGCGCGGCGGGAGCTTGAAGGACGCGATGTCGCCCGATTCGCGGACCACCCGCAGCAGCTCGCCGGCGGACGGGTTCGTCCCGGCCTTCGGGTGGACCAGCAGCCCGACGACCTCGCCCAGACGCTGGTCCTTCAATCCGAAGCACGACAGTTCGTGGATCTCCTTGCACCGGGAGAAGAACGCCGACTCGACTTCGGCGCAGCTGATGTTCTCGCCTCCCCGGATGATGATGTCCTTGGCCCGGTCCATGATGTGCACGTACCGCGCTTCGTCGAGGACGACGATGTCGCCGGTTCTGAACCAACCGTACCCGTGGCCGGGAACTTCGACGATCGCCTCGTTCGTCGCCTTCTCCTTGTTCCAGTACTTCGGGAGGCACAGCGGTCCCTTCAAAAGCAGCTCGCCTCTCTCGTTCGGCTTCGACAACACACGGCCGGTTTCCGTGTCGACGACCAACGTATCGACCGTGGGCAACGGCTGCCCCGTGGACGTCGGCCTGCTCAGGAACTCGTCGCCCGTGATCCAACACACAGCGCCGTTGGTTTCGGTGAGGCCGTAGCCCTGAGCGGGATTGCCGCCCTTGAACCGGTCCTTGACCTTCGTCGCGAGGCTTCCGGGCACGGCGGCTCCGCCTCCGCTGATGGAGGTCAGGGAGGAGGTGTCGAACTTCGCGAAGTCCTTGTGCTCTATCATGTCCTGCGCCATGGTCGGCACCCCCGTGAAGGCGGTGACGCCCTCCCTCTCGATCAGGCGCAGGGCCTGCAGTGCGTCCCACTTTTCCATGATCACGACCTTCTTTCCGGTGACGAGGGACGCGAGGAAGATGTGGTGGTTCGCGGTCACGTGGAACAGCGGCACCGGCAGCAGGCACACTTGCGGCCTCTTGCTCCCCAGGAGCCGGCGCTCGATAACTGACGTGATCAAGACGACACACATCTGGGTGATGATACCTGCGACGTGGGAGAGGCATTGCAACATGATCACAGGTTTCTACTCGGGCGGTTCAGTGTCTTCGGCGCATATTATTTGGCTGAAGAAGAAAGAACCCGCGGAGTAGAGAGATTTGTTTGGTTGATTATCCGTTCTTTTTTTGGGAGCGTTCGCGTGTTCGGACCGAAACGTGAGACTTCCGACAGGTCAATTCACGTCATAAACACTCTTTTGCGTTTGCTGTGGACTGCGCGAAGGCGAATCACATCTGAAAAGCTCTTTTGAGTTTGCCGTGAATTGCGCGAAGGTGAATCACGTCACAAGAGCCTTTCGAGTTCGCCGTGAATTGCGCGAAAGCGAATCACGTCATCAAATCATCAAAACATCAAAACTCTTTTGAGTTTTCCGCGTGAACTGCGCGAAGGCGAATCACGTCATAAATGCTCTTTTGAGTTTGCCGTGAATTGAAGTCAATTCATGTCACAAAAACTCATGGACAGAAGAAGCCGGGGAGACCCCGGCTGGCGTGTTCGGATAGCACTGACACTATTTCCGGCTGTCCCAGGCCAGGGGCAAAGGAAGGATCCACATCCACCGGAGGTGCGCCTCGGCCGCTGCAGAGCTGATTGCAGGCTAGTCTTGACAGGCTCCGGCGGCGCGGGGCCCATTATTTTCGAGGGAGAGAGAGGTCAGAAACGGGAGGCACATACCGCGCTGGGTTTGAACGACTCCCTTCGGGTACCCTGTGGTCCCAGACGTGTACATGATCGCAATGATGTCGTCTGGCAACCCGTGGGAAAAAGGCATCTTGCTTCCGGCGAAGGCCTTGACTTCATCTTCGTGCTTGCTGCAGACGGAAGGGTCCACGAGGTGGTTGCCACGGACGAGGATCGCCTTGATCTTCAGCCGCGGGAGGCAGAAGGCGACGCTCTCGAGCCGCCGTTGGTCTGCGAACAACACCTTGGTGCCAGCGTCCTCGAGGCCGTACTCGAGCTCGTGGCCTTTCCACATGCTGTTCAATGGCACGACGACTGCGCCGATGGCTGTGATGGCGACGTAGGCCTCCATCCATTCGGGGCAGTTTCGCATGCAGATGCCGACTCTGTCGCCAGTCTTCACGCCGTGCTTCTCCTGGAGGCAGGCGCTGAGGGCCGCGGCGCGGTGGTAGAACTGGCCGAACGTCAGCCGCTCGTCGTTGAAGATCGCGAACTCCTCCCGCTGGAACGCGAGGAACGTGCGGTCGTACAGCTGGCGCAGCGTCCCGGGGGACCGCCTGAACACCGTGCCCTTCACCACCCGCTCCCGGCCGTCGTAGCCCGTCTTCCACTCGCCCGGGCCCATCTCGAACGGGCCCCCTGGTCCACACAGCTCCATGAGCACCTTCTGCTTTGCTTCTGCCGCCATTAGATTGGACAAAAGTGCTTGCGGAGAGTAGAGGAGGTGTGTGTGTGTGTGTGTGTTTGTAAGGAACGGAGGCACCTAGATAAAGTTCACTTGAAATACCGGGGGTTTAGGGTCTCCACGTTTCTGCTTGGGACTTTGTACACAATCAACTTGCCAGGAAACTACGAGGTGAATTCCATGTTCTGTTGATACCAATGCGAAAACACATACCTACACGGTAGTCCAGCTTCGAAAGGACTGGAGTCAAAGCTGGAGTTAGCAAAGCGGGTGCCACACTCGCTCTTCGGATGTGACTCGGGCACGTACCTCTACAATACTGTCATCACATGTTGCTTAACTTTTTTCACATGCAACGACGTGTTGCGAGTGGGTAGTCATACACAATTGGTCACATGCTAGATAACAAGTCGTGTAGTCTACTACATCCCCAGAATGGTTGCTAAGCCAGGTTGCCGGCGATAGAGAGGAGAAGAGAGACGGGGAGTTTCCGGTCTCCTCACTTGTCTGCGTGCTGGTATGGCGGGCGTAAGTCGCTCCGAAGGCGCGCTGCTGGTGGCGGCTCTGCTACAGTGAACGGCGGCGCCGGAGTTGGCGCTGCAGCGGGCGCTCTGGCCGGCGGGTGAGCTCGGAAGAATGAAGGGAAACGGCACAGCTTTCGCTCGACTGGAAAATGAGAAGATGCCGGGGGGGAACACCGCCCCGTTATGTTCGTGTCCCACACTCCCCCCCTCCCTCCTTTGCGTCGCGCGCGTGATTGCCCTCGGTGCCTTTCTTTGCCATTCTTTTTCCACGCTCGGCGGCCCGAGTGGCAGCTCGAAACGGAAGTAAAAAAACGAAACCCCCCCGTCCGAAAGGTTCTGTGGGCGGTCACTACGAGGAGTTGCTGCTCGCCGGATGGAGATCCCTCCCCCCCGTAGAGGTCTCAAACGAAGACTTTCGTCTCGGGTCAAGAGGCGAGCGCAAGATGGTTGAAAGCACAGTTTTCGCAAGCTTTCTCGCAAGCATTCATTGCGGGCGGCAAAGCTTGAAAACGAACATGCATCCTACAACTTTATATACGTGACACGACGGTACTTGGTGGTAAGGTTGACTCGAGGGTCCCAGAGCCCATCGCTCGGTTCAGGAAGTCAAGTGCTCTCTTGGTGAGAGTCAGGTCGCCGACTGGTCTACTTTTCGGAGGTTTCCTCCTTCAAGTGGCCAAGCGTGAAGAAGAAGTTCCTCAATAGTAGCTGCGAGCAAATACCCACAGCGACGATTGCGACAAGCCTCCACAAAGAGGAGCTAGAGGGCCGTCTGGTGGATGCACCACACGAAGGTGGTTGGGGACTGGTGAGGCCGGAAGAGGCATCCCCTCGCCAACAGACGCCGACAAAAGCATCGCAAGAGAAGCGGGGCGCCAGCAGAGGCGGACTACGACTCTTTCTGCCACTGGGCGTTGCGCGCCATTTCGCCCTCCTTGGCGATCGACTTTTCGATGCGTCGGCGGATCCCGGTCGTGGTGGTGTCGCTCTTCTGCAGCGAGCTGAGCGGCGGCCGGTAGTTGACCGACGAGTAGTGGAACAAGTCCCAGTTCTTCCAGAAGTTCTCGTAGTCGCCATACCCGCTTGTGAACGGCGCACCCGCAAACGGCGGAACGTCCCCACCGTGCAAGGGAAGCGCTTGAGACGAGTACTGTGGAAGAGGTGTGTGCGGGAATGAGGGGGGGGGAGAGAGAGAACTCATCAAAACAAGTTAAAGGGTGTGGGCCTCCACCGTCAGGTGGGCCAGGCTAGCTTCGGGGTGGCTCCCTGGGAAGGACAGGGACGGGGACACGCCCCAGCAGTCCCAGAGCCTCCCCACCCACCTGTATGTGTTCTCGTGGTCATCGCTACCGCTGACCCTTCCCGAGAGAGAGAGAACTCATCAAAACAAGTCAAAGGGTGTGGGCCTCCACCGTCAGGTGGGCCAGGCTAGCTTCGGGGTGGCTCCCTGGGAGGTGGATGCCTGTTCTTGATTACAGTCAATGGATGCCCAGTGGATGCCTGTTCTTGATTAGAGTCAATGAAAATGGATGCCCAGTGGATGCCTGTTCTTGATCACACAGTGGATGCCTGCTCTTGATTAGAGTCAATGGATGCCCAGTGGATGCCTGTTCTTGTTCTTGATCAGAGTCAATGGATGCCCAGTGGATGCCGGTTCTTGTTCTTGATCAGAGTCAATGGATGCCCAGTGGATGTCTGTTCTTTGATTACAGCCAATGGATGCCCAGTGGATGTCTGTTCTTGATTACAGTCAATGGATGCCCAGCGGGTGCCTGTTCTTGGTTTCAGTCAAGTATCCGATATGTCAAGTGAAACCATACCTTGTCTTCGCCACCGGAGGCCACGGACATCTCGTTTCTGTGGAACGGGCGGACGAACCCACCCATGAAACCGTCTCCCGCACCGAGGGAGTCGGGAGGAGGATTCGAACCCGCTTCTTGGAAGATGGACCTGGTCTCGTCCAGGTACAAACGCCCCGGGACCGCTTGCGTGTCGGTTCCCACGGTGTAAGGGAAGACTTCATTCTGCCACCGCTCCTCCATGCGGCGCCGGGTGTGCACGGCCAGCTGGTTCTTCTTCTCGAACTCCGATTCACGGTGCTCCTTCTTCATCCGCACGTACTTCGCGATCTCCTTGACATCACTCTTCCAGCGCGCTTCGTGGTCGACTGGCTCCGGCGCCGGCTCGTCTCGCATCCACAAATACGGCGTCCACTTGCCTTGCACCGACGCTGTGTGCGTTTCGATCACAGCGGCCTGATGCGGCCTTGCATCGACATCGTTGCACGTGTTGCGCATTTCATGCACGAACGAATTGATGCTCTCCGCACTGTACCGGCGCACAGCCCACGTCTGCGCCGTTCCGTTGAGCCAGTACCCGACCAATCGAGGGAACCGCTGTGTGGTGCATGTGTTTTTGTGTTTCCGACGATCCCGTGCGGGCGAACAGATTGGTGTCTTTCGACGTTTTGTGCTTGTGAGGATTCAGGTTTTTTCCCGGTCGTCTCATGCTCGTATGAAATCGCAGATCTTGGATGATTGATGATTGTAAGAGACCCGACGAATACCTAACACTTGTTGGTAATATTCTAGCGTTTATTGTGGTTTAGAGGTTCGGTGTTGTTTTAGGGTCTCCGGTTGACCATTGAGGCTGTGAGGCGGGTATGCCTATACACTATAACTACGGCTAGCCATGTTTGTAAGTGTTGCGACCGACACCAAGAAGAAACTCGCTTTGAATTTAGAATTCAACAGACTCAGACGCACGTTCTACGAGCACCGAGGAGACTTCAGGCGAAGTCAGTTCAAAACACTTTTTGAGTTGGCGGGTCTGCAGCTTCTTTCGAATATGCTGGCTGCTAGAACTCGACGAGATATGCTTCAAAGCGGCTACACACACACACAACACACGCACACACTCACAGTGTCAACTTGAGGCAAGCAAACTTAATTTTGTCTGAGTGTCTCGGAAGGATGAAAATTGGCGCTCGTTGGAAGCGACGTGTGGCGCACGGTATGCACTCAATATAGAAAGAGCATACGTGATCGCCGTTCACCTCTGCGGGGTCTTCCACGGTCTTCAGCTCAACTTTGATCTCAGGATTCCGCTGCTGGAAGCTCGGCAGGAACTCATCGACCCACGTCTTCATCCCGCCGTGCATGCGGTCCCAGTGCTTGACATCTGGACGATACCAGATCTTGATGTGTCGGAGATGCCGGATCCCGTTCTGCATGCCTCCGACCCCCCAACCCAACCCTCACTGTTTACCTTGGGAAGTTGAAATGGTAGCCACAAGCGCAGCTGGCACTGGTCTGGGCTCGAAAGAAGCCTGTGTGTTGACTCCCCCGGAGTAGTGATGAAGGCATATTCTGCAAACAAGCCCGGAGTACCTCATTACAGGCAGCAGTCGGATCTAGCGAATTCTTTAGCACACTAGAAAAAAGGCTGCGCTGACCGTTCTTTTCTCGCCCGCAAGCCAAGAAGGAGGCCGCTACGTCCTAGTCGAAGCCGGCTTCCACATAACCTCGACAGCTATTCGCTTTCTTCTGGTATACCTGCTATTTTAACTGCTGAGCAAAATGCCTCGGCTTCCAAATCTCCGATAACCGAGGCCGGGGAGAGGAGGCAACACGTGCTTTAAAAAACACCGTTTCACATCTGCACCGTGTTTCGGTCCCTGCAGCCACAGACACATGCGGTCCATCAGCGCGCGACCCGGTTGGGCAGTTCTTGCTGGTTTCTGCCATTTCACTCACACACATCTGTGCGTATGTATTCGCGGTTCACTTCAGCGAGCGGCGTTTATTCTGCTTCAGCGGAACGGGCCCTCTTCCGGAAACCCAGGAACAGATGTGTGAATCGCCTCGTGCCCGTACACAGCGGAAGCTGCAGGCAGGCAGGTGGCGGAAAGGAACAACAATTGACAGCTACACTCGGTGCCGCCCGTACTCACGAAAAGGGAAGTATTGCAAGAACATGCTTGGAATGGTTATGTGCTCAACACCGCGCTGGCCCTATCTCCATCCACACAGTGTTTCGGTCCTTTGAGCACCCACACCGGACGCATTCGGCGGGAACCTGGGTGTCTCAACAGAGCACAGGAAGAATCTCGGGGGGAAGGACCCTGTGCAATCAGTTACAAAACTCATGGCGCTCGCCCTACTAGTGACTGCAACTCGCTACAACGCACTGACAGGTGGACCATCAGCATAAACCGGAGTGTCTGCAGGCGATGTGAGTCTCGTTTGTCGGGCAACTGCGGCACAGCCAGGACCCCCGCCAGGACCTGAAGTGCCTCCACGGAGCAATCAGCTGGAAAACTCATGGTGCCCGCCTTGTGACTGCAACTCGCTGGAACGCACTGACCGAGTGTCTGCAGACAAGACAGCGGTTGTCGGGCAGTTGTCAGCCAGGGCCACCATGGCATGGCACCACGGGGCTGCGTGTCTCAACCCACGAGAAGCTGTCTACCGACTGGGCCCGAAGTGCCTCCACGGTGCCTGCCTTGTGACTGCAACTCATTAGAACGCACTGACTGAGTGTTTGCAGTAAGGACTGCGGTTGTCGAGCAGCTGTCAGCAGCCAGGACTACCGTGGCAGCCTGTCAGCAGCCAGGACTGCCCATGGCACCGCGAGGCATAAGGAAAGAAGCTGCGGGGCTGCGAGTCTCAGCTCACGAGAAGCTCTCTCCCGAAGAACCCGAAGTGACGCCCCACCGTCACTCTGCCTACGGGGAGCTTGTGCACGTTGCTCGCCGCCGCGCTCCGGCGCGCGAGGATGCTTTTGACCGAGTACACGTCTTCCCGCCCCGGCGGCACCGACGCCGCCCGCGGCGGCGTGCAGACCTCGCGGAACCCGTCGCGGTTCGACACCGACGGCAGCTGGGGCCGCTGTCCGGCGAGCGTCACGTAGCGGCCGGGCCGCACGCGGGAGGACAACCTCTTCGGGTAGAAGAACGGCCGCGGCGACGCGTTGCGCGAGTACGGATCCGGGTCGCCGCCCGAGAGGTGGAGGAGCGGGATCCCAGGCAGCCTTTCGCACCCGAGTTCGCCGTTTCCGTCGGAAGCCGGCGTGTCCCCGCCAAGCAACACCAGCAGGTCGTCCCAAGGCCCGGGACTGCCGGCAGCGGCGCCGGCCGCCGCCTTCCCGTGCGCTCCGCCTCCTTCCGGCGTCCGGGCGCGTGCCGGAGACCCCGCCCCTTGCCGCTTACTACCCCCTGCCAGCGCCCGCACCGGTTTTTCCCCCTTCCCACTCCCCACATTATTCCGGACCGACTCCTCGTCGGCTTCCGACCCGCCGCGGCCCTGCCACGGGCCCAGCCCCGTCAGCGGCTCTGCCGCCGACGGAGTGCCGCCGCCCCGCTTTTTCCGCCGGGGCGAGCCTCTGGGCTTGCGGACTGCGCTGCGCGGGTTGTTCGAAGGCGGCTGGCCGCGCGCCGTCGACGGCGGGGGTTGGGTCTTGGGCCCGGGCTTGCCGGGCTGCGGGGCGCGGCGGGGTTTTTTCGCCTTGCGCTTGCCGGCGGGCGGCGCCCGCTTGGCTGCGGGCGACTTAGGTCGGTCGCTGTCGTGGGTGTGCAGGTCGCGGCTGTACAGAAGGTCGCTGGCAAGGTCCTCCGCGCCGTGGAGCAGGGACGCATGGAGAGGCGGCTCGCAGGCGCCCTTGGCCTCCTGCATGGACTCCGGGCAGCGCCGTCCCCCCCGCATGGCCGTGTTTCTAGAGCAGATTGCGAAGGAGATCCGCTGGAATCCTGCCGAACTCTCCCTCTCCTCGAACAGCCTAGCCAAGGTCTAAAGTCCTACTTTAGACCTTGGCTACTTTAGACTCCCGCCCCCCAACTACACGTTGTCAGACAAGGTGTAGTTGGGCTAGCACGAGCCCCCAGCAGGACACACGAATCCTCGGAGGGTTCCCTCGTGCAGTTTGCGCGGTGGGGGGGAAAACAACCCCGCGATCGCCCGCGCTGCCACAAATGAAACGAGATCCCCTGCGACTCTAGTGGGTTCACAACGAGCGTTCTTCACGAGGAGAAGGAACCCTGGCCCTTTGCAGTCCAGTGTGTTTCACAACGAGAAGTAATCCTGACCCCTCTCTACTGCTCTCAGCGTGTCCACGTCGAGTTGAGAAGGAGGACAGATTCCTGTTGTGTTCGCATCTAGGAAGTTGTAACAGGAGACCGAGTTACTTCTTCCACGCTTGCCCGCGTTGTCACCGTCGGGAGCTCATACGAACCATGGCTTCACGATCACAGCGGAAACCGCTGAATGTTATGTTTGCCTTGAGTCTCTGAGGGTGCAGGTGCTTTCTTCTGGATAGTTGTTGAGGAATTGAAACGGACCGGGCAGAGAGAAATTGAGGACGGCACTGCAGGTGTGGCTATGCGGTCTCCGGTGAACCTATAATTCAGGGTGGTGGCATCGACACTTTTGTTGATTCTGCCAGGCTCTTAATGCGTAGATCCATCCGGAGTGTGGTCGACCAAGCCAGACCCGAGAACCCTTCTTGACTCTCCTGGCGTGGTCGTGAACGGCTGGGTGGCCGTCGCTATCGATGGTCAATGACATCAGCATCCTCGGCCCTGGGATCGGTAGTTTTTGAACAGAACTGAATAAATGTTGGCCCCGCTTTGTCACAGCGGATTGCTTTTCTTTTTAGTACTAAGAATCTCGCGGGTTGCCCTTCAATGTATTGTGCAGCGTGTTTTGGTGGTGTTGATCAGAATTCCCTGAAAATGACACAGGATAAACACAAGTGGGAAAACGATCAACTGGCATGCACAAACAAAAATGAAGCGCCTGTCGTTTTCAGCATAGGCAACGTGTCAGTCACCGCGGCCCCAGATGCGTAGTTTCGAAGTGGTGACACGTCAGGCGATCAGGGTCAGGATGCATAAATCTGGACATTGACGAGCTGTTCCGCAGCAAAAGAATGTGAAAGAGCTACGAAAAGATCAGCTGTACCACACCTCGGCGCACCGGAGCGATGACGGTGAAAACCGCCTAACGCTGCGCAGCGCTGACTTGACGGATACTTGCTATCAAAGAAAGTGGGCTTAACGATCGCCGACGTGCAAAGAGGGTGTGGAAAGTGGAAAGCGGGTGTGCTGCAACCCTTACGCGTGTAAATCCACACCCGAAAAGTGGTGTGACATCCGTTTTTTGAACTCCAGTATAAGCAACGCAAAAGGGATCACCCGAGACGCAGCACGGCGGGTCCTTGTTTCACCTTGAAAACTGGACCCAGTGGCAGAGGTCGGCGAGTACTACTGCTGCGATGCCAGCAGAGCACTGGTTAGGCAGACGCTGCACCCAGCTTCGGGGGGTCACCTCAGATTTGGCTGCGAGGTCCGGGTTAGCTTTCAGCTGCCTTTCCAGCTTTCGGAGGAGAGTGGGAACGACGTCGACCATCTCGTCGTAGATGGAGGACAACGACCGGTTTTTCTGCGCGGCCTCAAGCAGTGCGACGACGCCAAGCGACGCAAAGGGGTTGTCCGAGAGGCGCAGCGTCGTGACAGACGGCATGGCAGTAACTGCCAACATGCATCCACCACTCTCGTGACAGACGGCATGGCAGTAACTGCCAACATGCATCCACCACTCTCGTGACAGACGGCATGGCAGTAACTGCCAACATGCATCCACCACTCTCGTGACAGACGGCATGGCAGTAACTGCCAACATGCATCCACCACTCTCGGACACAGTGGCAGAGGTCGGCGACTACTACTGCTGACATGCCAGCAGAGCACTGGTTAGGCAGCTTCGGGGGGTCACGCCTCAGATTTGGCTGCGAGGTCTTGGTTAGCTTTCAGCTGCTTTTCCAGCTTTCGGAGGAGAGCGGGCACAACGTCGACCCTCTCGAGGTCGATGCAGGACAACGACCGGTTTTTCTGCGCGGCCTCAAGCAGTGCGACGACGCCAAGCGACGCAAAGGGGTTGTCCGAGAGGCGCAGCGTCGTGACAGACGGCATGGAGGCCACCGTCGCTGCGAGCAACGTCACGTGCGCGCTCAGGATTTGGCACCACCGCAGGTCCACCGAGACCAGCTGCCGCATCAGCGGCAGCGCTGCCAGCACGGGAAGGATCCCGACGGAGCCCACGAAATTGGTCGACAGGTCCAGAGTCGTCATCGGAGCCGCGCTCCGCAACTCACCCACGAGGCGCTTGTTCGGCTTCACCGCCAGGCGGTGGCACTCTGCGGTGTAAACAGACTCGGGGGTGTCCCTCTCGCGGTCAATCACCGGCGCCCTCCACGTCTTCACCACCGATTCCACGTCGACCGCGCTCGTGAGTGCTTCCAGTCTCCAGCGGTTGTCCGCAAGCGACACCATCAGGACCACCCCCCTTCTCTCTCCCTAGTCTTATTCGCACGGGACTTTCCTTCTTTTCCAGTCACGAGCCTGTTTGGGTTTTGCTAAGTGAGTTGAAGAATGGTTAAATATAAACAGTGGTGTCACCTGAGGGAGGTAACGTGATGAAACCGTTAAGCATTGGGAACTTTTAAGTACACGGACCACACGGATCAGCATCCACACACCGCTAAGCAGCGGCTGCCGGCTTCACCGCCAGGCGGTCGGCACTCCGCGGTGTAAAAAAGAGACTCGGGGGTGTCCCTCTCACCGGTCAATCACCGGCGCCCTCCACGTCTTCACCGCCGATTCCACGTCGACCGCGCTCGTGAGTGCTTCCAGTCTCCAGCGGTTGTCCGCAAGCGACACCATCAGTACCACCCCCCTTCTCCCTACATCTGTCTTGTTCACACGGGACTCTCCTTCTTTTCCAGTCGGAAGCCTGTTTGGGTTTCGCTAAGTAAGTTGGAAAATGGTTAACGATAAACCGTGGAGTCACCTGAGGGGGGTAATCTGAGCGCCCACGTGATGTAGCCGTTAAGCACTGGGAACTTTTAAGCACGTGGACCACATGGATCAGCATGCAAACACTGTTGGACTAACTTAGTATACTACCGTATCAAGTTTAGGCGTTGGGGGCATTGCCTAAACAAGGGGTCTTTTAAAAGCATGACTGCGCTCCTCGTGTTGTAGCCGTTGTGCAGAAGGCGGCTCCGGGGCACAATCCACCCCTGGTGCTTCAGGGTATGTACCTCTTGCTGGATGATTCTCCTGGATTTGCACTTTTCGTTGGCCTTCATTTGACCTTCCGACCACGAGCAACTGTGAGACGAAACAAAAGAGAGCTGAAGGGGACACCATAACCGCGCGTCAGAAAAAAGGCGCACGACGAGCGGCGGAAAATGCGCTCACGTTTGTTGCAGAGTAGGAACAGCACCCCCAACCCCCACCCTCGCCTCCCCCCCCTTCCACGGGGTGACAGTTTGTGCGCACTTCCTTCAACCTTTCTTTTTTCTCGTCTAACGGGAGGGTGGTCAATACGCTGCCATCAACCGGTTTTGTTGTCTCGACAGATTTGCATTTGTTGGTCCCAACAGTTGGACACAAAAAAAAAATTAGTATGGCGCTTCCGTTTGTTTGTGCGCACTAGCGGCTTTTCACTTGATTTGGTGAGTTGCTTTTAGTACGCTGCCAACTACCAATTTTTAGTGCCAACAATGCATTGCAAGCGAGGGGTAAAATTACGGTGTTCTTCTCGGGAGCGACGGGGTGATTACCTTTGTACAAGTGTTAGTTCTCGTCGGAATAGTATTAATCTTCTAAGATCTTCGATCTTATACGACAAAAAGAACGGTTTCCAACGCCAGCTCACGCAAGGAAGTCCCGTTTTCCCGCAGCGGAAGAAACGTGCAGCCGAAGGAAACGTTTCAATTCCTCGAAGCCGGAGCGTGCGGAGCCCCGCACTTCCGTCCGGTCACAGGCCCGGGACTGGGGGGGAAAAAGCCGCCGGGGGGGGTCAAACAGAAAAAAGGCACCGAGAGCGAAGCACAGACTTTTCGGACGCGGGGGAAGATCGAAAGAGACAGTGGGAGAGAGTGAGAGACGAGTTAGCGTGCAGGGACCATCTCTCTGGGGGGAAAATGTTTTCTTGGGTTTGAAGAGCGCGTGGTGCTTGCACCACTGAGGCCAGGTTATTTAACCGCGGATTTAGTGAAGGATTGTTCAGGAAACGGTCGTGAGCGAAACCCGACCAGGTAACGACCAGTTCACTGTCTTCTTTGTTTTGTGATGCGAACATCACGAGGGGCTGTCCGAAGACACCGCCCTGTTAAAACAGCGGTTGCCAGATGCTCCCGTAGCACCTATTCACGGGTTTGCAGGGGGGGGGGGGGAGCTTCCAGGTTGGCGAACGACAACCCTGTGTGACTATTGGCGGGCGTCAGTCGCTTCGTCGGAGGCGCGGTGTCCCAGTTCTGGACGCAGCTGGCGGACGAGTGGTCTCTACATCGGTAGGGTCAGCCATGCCGCAGGTGCCAGAAGGGCCGGCCCCCAAGCAAACGAGTCAAGACTCCTGCGCTGTCTTTTTGTCATTTGCCAGTCAGTTTGTGTACATGTGCACACTCCGGGGGTCATTTTCTTTGGTCCGAGAGCGTTTTTGAACTGTTTTGAATCCGATCTTTCATTCCGACCCTCAGTGGGCTCCGAAGCTTGATATCTGGCGGGCTAGATCCCAAAATTAGGTTTTGCGAAAAAAGCATTTTCATGTTTTGCCATCGAGGGGGGTCGCCAGTTTTTTGGTAGCACCTCGGGACCAGCCTCCTCATCGGTCGGTCGGCTTGCCCTGGCACCATCTCAACAACGAGAGGCATTTGTACAAACTCTCATCCGGAAGCCGGGGCCGAACCGAAGTCTGGGGGCCAGTAACCGCGGCATTTCCAGCACCGATAGCGACAAACGGGCTTCGGCTCGCAAATCCTCGTTTAGTCAGGTGGGGATTTTGGCTGGGGCGGCACATCTGTTACACATTAACGCAGGTGTCCTAAGGCAAGCTCAGCGGGAACAGAAATCTCGCGCAAAAGCTTGCTCGATACACGATCTTCAGTACCGATCCTCGGTGTGAAAGCATGGTATGAATGTTGGTGTGCCCTTGACAAAGCTCATAGCTAATGCAGAGCACAAGTTGCAATTTGGCCTGGTTTGCTGGGCACCCGCGTACTGCTGGTATTCAGAAGGCTGGGATAAATTCCTCGCATCAAGACGAGAACGGTTCTGCACGACCCCTTTCGTTCTGGCAAGCCAAAGGTCCGCCAATTGTTTTCGTGGACAAGGCTTAGATAAGCCTTCCCCTTCACACTAGCACGCCAACGTAGTAGATCCGCCTTCCAGCGAAGTTTTCGTACCTAGCCTGGCGGCCCAAAAACTCCAAAAAGAATTCCGCGCCTGCGGCGCAGGCGTGTTTTGGCTTGTTTATGGTTTCCGTAACGGCCCCAAAAGGTAGCCACACGGCTTGTGGGTAAATAGGACCACAAAAAATGTGGCAACCCATCCTTTTGCGTCCAAAGTGCTAAGCACTGCAACGGCGACTCTTCGCTGCGTGCGTTGACTTTTGAGAGCGCCCGCTCTCAGACTCGCTGGCCCGGATCTCCAGGTCGCGTCCGCCTTCTTTTGGTCGCCTGGTCGTGCAACTCGTTGGTGCGTGACGGTGCGACTGTCGCCCAGTGCCGGGCATTCAGCTGGAAGCAACACAAAAATCGTGGCCTGGCACTACTAGAGCGTGGCTGCGGGCCCGCTCGAACGGCAACTGCCGTGAGGCAAGTGCCTGCATGCGCGAAAGGACGCTGTAGGAAAACACGTCAATGGTGCACTCGTTGGCTCTCGGTCAGCATGTCTCGGAGCTTCTCGGCGAAGATCTGCGTTGGGTGGGAGGTGTGTGGTTGCCTGTGGTGTGGTAGAGGTAATCCGCAGCTGGCGGCCACTGCTGGTATTTAGAAGGCTGGCCTCGCATCAAGACCTGTGCTCTATGAACGGTGGTAATGATGCCTTGCAAGTAATCTCTTCATCGGGATGAAAGCGCTTACGAGTACACCATACGCATACGGCGACCACCGATGATACTGTGAACAACCCAGCGTACCCAAAGCAGGCTTTTGCCGTGAATGATAAAGCATGGAATAACAAGGGATCGAGGGAGTTTGAGGCAATTGCTGGCTGGTGGTCGGTTGTAGTCCGTTGCGTCAAGCACAACCGGGCTTGCACTGTGGAGGCTTTGGAAAATAGTGGTTCCTGTCTGTCAGAGGTGTGCATTCAGCGCTGCAATGGCAAAGCATTCCGGGTACCTTCTGCAATGAACCTACACCTTCAGTGCCGCCTTACATATTTATTGGTGCTGGTTTTTACTCGACAGGACCCTGGTGCAGTCGGTTTAGCTTGATTGCAGCGGTCACCTGTCATAACCTGAAGGGGTGGTGCAAAATAGAAAATCGGACCCCCCTTAAGTTTTTCCGGGTTTGTGCCGAGTTTGCACCGGGCCTATGGATCACTTTCTTTTGTTTTGTGCGCACAAGCGGAACTCACCTGCTTTAGTAAGTTTCATGTAGTACGCTGCCAACTACTAATTTTTAGTACCAACAATGCATTGTTAACACAAAAAGTAACCAGGAGAGAGAGAGAGAGAGGGAGACGAGTTGGAGTGCAGGGACCATCTCTGAGGAGTTTCCGGTCGCCTCACTACTGCCACGTACTTCTAAGGCAGGCGTAGGTCGTTCGGTCGGAGGCGCGGTGCGGGCCGCGGCCCCGTCACCGAGGGTGACGGCGTCGGTGTTGACACAACCGGGGCTTCTCTCGACTCTTGTTGTTGGTCTCTTAACCCGAGAAGGAATACCTCTCTCTACACCCTCCCCCCAGGCATCTTGTTAAGAACCATCCATCCATCCATCAGCCGGCAATTTTTGTGGGCCCACGGTGGGGGGGTCTCGTTTATCCGGCCATCCGGCCAAAGTGGCTGATCCTTAACCAGAAGGCTGCCTCTCCCCCCTTTGTAAACATCCTGCGACCTGTGGAACGCTTCCGCCCGGCCCTGAACGCAGATTCTACCTGTGTGGGCCAAGGCCAGGCCTTGCGTTCCGCATGCGGAACATACGGAATTCCGCACGTGAATAAATTGTAATTTTCCGTACGTGCCGAATTCCGTACGTGTTTCCGCACGTGTTTTCCGCATATGTGATGCGGATGCGAGCCCAAATATGGCAAGTTGTGGCAGGCTCTCCCTAACTGGTGCACCCTGGACCCTCTAGAGCTTGTACCATAAAACTCGGAAAAGTTTTCTCACCTTTTTGGACCTTTTCCGCACGTTCCGCATGTGAATTAAACTTGAGCCTAAAAGCATCGGAAGCCATGGCCACGGCACTTCGTGCGGGCGCTCAGCACATTTCTTCCCTTTGTTTGAGATTGGGAACTCATGTTGATTGATGATGAGATTCTGCAAGTGGCAGGCTTCTCCAGTATTTTCTAAGGAAGCAGGTGTTCTCGCGAATGTGTAGAAATTGGTTGTTCGCAAAGCAAAGCGAAGCACACCTGCATTTGCTCAGAGGAGCACAGAAGGTTGAGTGGCTCGCCTTCCGTGAGGCCGAGGGAGACACAGTACGCGGCGCCGGACCGAGTCGGAACGTCGAGTTCCCGGTCGCCGAGCACGTGGTCCACCCTCCAAGCGCACGACTCCACCGCAGGGTTCGCGAGGGCGAAGACGCCGAGCGATTCCCTGATGCGGGGGCAGGCGGCCTGGAACTCCTTGCTGGCGACCAGGCTGACGCGCTGGGCATCGGACCACCCGCACTGTCCCTCCAAGAAGTCGGCGAGCTCAACCTCCAGCCCCTGTCTCGCGGCTTCGGTGTACAACACCGCCAGCGCGCTGTGCACGCTCCTCAGGACCAGCCCGTCCTCTCCCTCGACGCCTTCGAGCTCGACGTCGCTCTTCCCCTCCAGCTGCCCCAGCGTCCACTGGCACAGCTTCTTCAGCAGCTCGTCCCCCACGGCGCCGTCGCCCTGCGCGATTGCCTTCAGCGTCTTCACCGTCGAATTCCCGATTCCGAGGCTCATCTTGCGGCTCGAAGATTTGCCACCCAAGCGAACCGTTGCCGCCCCGCCCACCCTTCCCCTCCTTTTCAGAGTTATAGTTCACTTGAGAATACGGGATTTTAGAGTCTTCCGCTGACCTTCGTTCGAATGGGTTCTTTCAAAGCTAATACGTACCAGGTGGGTTTTGGTTTTGGAGTGAAGAAATTCGCTTGAAACTCCGGGGGTTTTAGAGTCACGGGGCGAATTTCGGCAATGGTGTTTGCACGCGGTAGAGTCTGACAATTCACCGTGGGAATGAGATCAGCGCAACTACCAAACAGCGTGGCATTGGGGGGTTTTTGGCAACTGAAAGTTGTTGTGTTTTGTCGGTCGCTGATTTGTGTTCGCTGCCAGGCGCCGGGCTTGCACGATCCCTTCCTCAACGCCTTCGGGCTCGACGTCGCTCTTCCCCTCCAGGCTGCCCCATCGTCCACTGGCACAGCTTCTTCAGCAGCTCGTCCCCCACGGCGCCGTCGCCGTGCGCGATTGCCTTCAGCGTCTTCACCGTCGAATTCCCGATTCCGAGGCTCATCTTGCGGCTGCGAAGATTTGCCACCCAAGCGAACCGTTGCCGCCCGCCCATCCTTCCCCTCCTTCTTGTGTTGGAGTGAAAGTTCGCTCGAAGCTCCGGGAGGTTTTGAGTCACGGAGTGACTTTCGGCCTCCAGGCGGTGGTTGCGCGTTGGTAAAGTCTTGCGACCAAGGGTCGACCCTTTCTCTAAAAACCGAGGATTGGGCAACGGGCCACCACCCACTACAGATCTCTGCACCTGGGTTACGGAATTCACACAATCCCTTTCGACAAAGCAAGCTCGTCAGTGCCAGCAAGGCTACGATACTTTGTAAGTGGGCTACTCTGCAAGCGCATCTGGAGCCCTCATGGGCTCCGGAGGTCTGCCGCTGTGAGGAGAAGTTTTATGAAACCTTTCCAAGGTTCCCATTTGGAGGGTCGTAGATTCCCAGCAGGCTTCCTGCGCGCTGGACAACCTACCTCCCCTCCGTCCGCAAGGGGTTGGGTAATTTTGTGTGTCATTAGTGTGATTGTCAGGCCTTCGACTACCCTGAGCAACGCACTATGCACACTCCGTGTCAACGTCACAGCAGATGGAACGCGTCTGTTCCGCCGCCGCGGGGGCAGCCTACGAGTGGGCGTCGTTGTGGCCTCCCGCCCGGAGCCATCGTTTGATGACTCCTCGCTCGTAAGGGTTAAAAGTTGAAGGTTTGCTTGAAACTCCGGGTGTGTTGAATCTCTGGTGCGGCCTTCGGCAATTGGACTGCCTTATTCTGGAGACAAAGCAACGGGAAACGAACGGACATTCACGCAAAAGGTAAGGCGCCTCTAGCTTATACAGAATACATGAGAACAATGACAAAGGCGGCGGTAATCGACAGGTTGGGGGAAGGGAAGGAGTGCCGTGGACGCAAATTAATACACGGTGGAGTCCAGCCGCAGACTGGAGCAAGAAAGCTGGTGTATATCGCGCGTTGTCACGTCGAGTGTGAGCACACCCGCTTGTCGGGTATGACGCGGACCCTCTCGTTAACTCCAGCATCATGAGGCTGACCTTAATCGTGTATGTTGCAGACCAGCAACTGCGGCGAGAACGGTACATGTGTGAAGTGCAAATTACAACACGGCAGCCGACTGCTGGAAACATATCCAACTAGGAGAAGGGAATTCTCTGGGGAGCCTGGGAACCCATACCCAAACCGGACACTCGCGAGAGTGGGAGGAAAAGAAGAATGGAAGGACAACAGTTTTTCGTTGGCCGCACTCCCCTGAGTCCAGAAGTTGTGGACGCGGTTTTCTGGTGGCCCCTTGATCCCGATCAGAGGGTCCTACTCGGGGGGAGATTTTCTTGCGGCATTGCCGCTTCGGCTGACCGCAAGAACTATGAGATTTTGAAAAACTTCCCTGCGGGCCCTTCCCACAAAACTTAGCTCTTGCTGCACAACCCGCGTGTCATGAGCCATGTCACAAGATCGGAACAGCATGAAAACGTTCTATCCTCATGTAGATCACACACCCTTGAGCACCCGCTGGGTGCCTCGAAAGGCCCGTTTGCCTCACTGTATCGGTCAAACGAGCAGAACACAAGCAAGGGTACCGTAATAGTTCGAGGTTAGAATTCAGAATATCTGTAGCGATGGTCTGCGTTCGTACTAGGTGACTACCCCTTCGATCGAATTGTGATAGACAGCTCCGACCACCAGGGGATAGAAATGAACCTGATAGACCACGGTGTCGTGTATCTTGATACACTGCCGTGATAGAGAGCGGCAGACAACTCGATGCGGCTAGAGGTGGACCGGTACAAGAAAACGCAGCGAGACTACTAGAGAGTCACTCACACACAGGGAGACAGAGAGCGCTGCCGCTGTTTGTGCAGCGCTTGCCGGACCTGCTTCACGCGGCGCCTCTTCTCCTCGAGGGCTTCGCAGCGAGGAGCCGTTCGGCGTCCTTCTCGGCCCACGCGGCCGCCTCCTTCTCGCGCTCCGCCCGCTCCTTGCGAAGGCGGGCGCACTCCGCCTGCCTCCGCTTCTGCTCGCCTTTTTCGAGCAGCGCCCGCTCGAACGCCGCGACAGCCGTCAGCGGGCCGCCCACGTCCGTCTGCGGCGCCACCCACGGCCTCTTCCTCAAGAAGCCCGCCCCGCCGGCGGGATTGCTCGAACTCCGCGATCCCCGCAGGGCCCGGTTCAGCCCTTTGTCGGCGCACGCGTCCTTCGGCAGCGCGGGTTTTAGCTGCGGTCTGATCTTCGGTCGGGGCGTTCGCGTTTTTGCGGCATCGCCGCTTCGGCTGACCGCAAGGACTAATTTTTAGCCACATGCAATGTGTGAGGAAACTGAACCGCCCAAGTAGGACCTTCTGATCATGATCATTTGCCAAATTTGCCACCTGAAACCACGTCCAGGATTTGGGCTCAGGGTAGTGCGGTCAATGAAAACTCTAGTTTCCCTTTCTACTTTCTCCTACTCTCGCGGTGTACGATTTCTTCTCTGCGGCTACCTCTTCGATCGAACTGTGATGGACAGCTCCAACCAATTCTGCGAAGCTCCAGGGATAACTTTGGTACACCGCCGTGATAAATAGCTGCAGGCAACTCGATGCGGCAAAAACGTAGCGAGACTAGAGGGACAGGGAGCGCTGCCGCTGCTTGTGCAACGATTGCCGGACCTGCTCCACGCGGCGCCTCTTCTCCTCGAGGGCTTCGACCTCCCGCAGCTTCGCAGCGAGGAGCCGTTCGCGGTGGGCGGCGTCCTTCTCGGCCCGCGCGGCCGCCTCCTTCTCGCGCTCCGCCCGCTCCTTGCGCAGGCGGGCGCACTCCGCCTGCCTCCGCTTCTGCTCGCCTTTTTCGAGCAGCGCCCGCTCGAACGCCGCGACAGCCGTCAGCGGGCCGCCCACGTCCGTCTGCGGCGACACCCACGGCCTCTTCCTCAAGAAGCCGGCCCCGCCGGCGGGATTGCTCGAACTCCGGGACCCCCGCAGGGCCCGGTCCAGCCCTTTGTCAGCGCCCGCGTCCCTCGGCAGCGCGGGCTTCAGCTGCGGCCTGATCCTCGGTCGCGGCGTTCGCTCCGCCTCGCCGGCGGCGGCTGCATCGGGCGCTGGGGCTTGCTGGCAAGTCGGAGCGTCTGGCTGCCGACCGTCAGGCACGCTACGGCTTGGCCCTAAGCTGTGGCGGCGGGGCCCCGGGCCTCTGAGCGTCATCCCCTCCGTTGCGACAGGCACCTCGCCCGCCGTCGGCGGAGGCTCCGTGGCGGGCTGGCTGTCCCTGTTCAAGCCGGCTGGGTCCTGTTTTTGCGGTGTCGAGGATTCACATCGTTCGCTTTAGAGTCTCCGGTTGGCCTTTGAGACTGAGTGCCGGGTTGTGAGGGGAGAAGTAGACATGTTCGCACACTTTCACCTTGGCTCGTGTGACTGATGTAACCGACGCCAAAGGATCTGGTCATGGGTCCCCCCGAAAACGGTGTTTTGCTCGAGGGGCATGCCTTGTGCTTACTTCGAAGGAGGCTAGAGGGGGAGAAAACAACCCAACGGGTCTTATTTTTGTTGAACGCTTACGCCCGACACTAGACCCAGATTCATCTGTGTTTCGTGTGGGCTACTGCACATTTACCTTTGATCTTCAACAACACTGGCGGCATCCGCAAGTATTTCGTACAAAAAAGCAGGTGCTTGAAAGGGAAATGATGTTGAGCACACCAGCGCGGCGTCTGGAACGAGCTCGCACGTGGCCCCGTTTTGCGGGGAGCAGGACGGGGTGAAGCTGTTCGCCTGCTGAACGGGAGCCTGAGCGTGAGAGGTCGCGGGCTGGAGCCGGGCGGAGGTGAAGGAGAGCACCTCGGGGCTGACGTGCAGCGGGTTGGCGGGCACCGAAAGCCGGCGGGGCCCGGGCTTGCGCTGCGGCGCGGCGGCCGGCTCGACGGGCGGCTTCCGCTTCAGGCGCGGCGCGTGCGGCGACGGCCGGCCGTAGCACGACGCACTTCTGCCCTCCGCCTGCTTCGCGGCGGCGAAGTCGCGCGACGCCCAGAACAGGGCGTCCCACTGCGGGCGGTCGGATGCCGGGCTCCCGGCGGGCCTCTTCTTCGCCTCGCCCCCTCGCGCGGCCCTCCCGGTCGAGGTGGGGCACGAGCTCGGGAAAAGGGCACAAGCTTGAGGGAAAGGACTGTTCTGGCCATTCCCAGCGGCCCTCTTCGCCGCCTCGCCCCCTCGCACGGCCATTCCGCTCGAGCTCCGGCACGCGTTCGCCGCGTGCGGAACCGGCACCGAACCCGGAGCCGCCGCGCCTGCCGGGGTTGCTTTTTCGGCCAGGCGGTGGCCCGAGTGGGTTGGCGCCAGCCCGTCGGCGAAAAGGGCGGCGCCGGCGGCGTCGTCGGGGCGGCTGGCTCGGGACACGCTTGTGGCGGGCACGCCGTTCTTCGGTAGTTGCCGGGCCGCGGAGTCGCAGAGAGAGCTGGCGGTCGGTGCGGAGGCTTCGCTGCCTTCGTTGCCGTGAGAGTCGCGAGGCGGCGTGGCGGTGCTGGCGGGTGCTTGGATGCTCAATGATGTTCGGCGGGGGGCAGCCGGGGACGCGTTTTCCGCCCGCGACGAACTTCCTGCCGCTTCGCCGTTCGACGACGACGGCGGGTGCGACAGCTCGTCGGCTAAAAGGGCGGCGCCGGCGGCGTCGTGGGTGCAGACCGCCTCGGGGCGGCTGGCTCGGGAGGCGCTTGTGCCTGGGGGCGGGATTGCGGCGGGCACGCCGTCCATCGGTAGTAGACGGGCAGCGAAGTCGCAGAGAGAGCTGGCGGTCGTTACGAACGCTTCGCCGCTCGACGACGACGGTGGGTGCTGGAACGCCGTGTTGACTTGCCCTTGCGGGCTTCGCGCCGCTGTAGCCGGCGGCGCGAAGAGCGGGGAGTCCGCGAGTTGGGCGAGGGTCGGCCTCCCGCTCTCTTCTTCGAGACTAAGTGTGCGGCTGCGTTCGGGGCTGGCCAACGGCGTGTCGACCAAGCAATCGGCTCCGGTCGAACGGCGCCGTTGAAAGCGCGGAAGGTTGTCCGCGTATGCGTCGCAGACGCTCTGCGTGAGAAAAGCCGGGGGCGATGTTTTCGCTGCCGGTTCCTTCCCTGCTTCACCCGCAACGCGTTCACTGCGCGTGAAGTAATCGTAGACTTGGCGACATGGCAGGTGGTCCCCCGACGCCTCGTTAACCACGTTCTGCGGGAGAAAAGCCGGAGGAGATGTCTTCGCCGCCGGTTCTTCTTCGCCCGCAATGCGACCACTGCGCGTAGCGAAGCAATCGGAGAGTTGACGACATGGCAGGTGGTCCGCGGATGCTTCGCTGTCCGCACTCTGCGGGAGAAGAGCCGGAGGCGATGTTTTTGCTGCCGAATCTTCTTCGCCCGCAATGCGTTCACTGCACGCGGCCCCAGATGCCTCTGCGTCCACGCTCTGAGAGAGAGCCGAAGGCGTTGTCTTCTCTGCCGGCTGAAACCTGCCCGCATTTTCGGCGGACGCGCTTCCAGAGGCAACCGGCCCCGCAGCTGGGATTTCTCGATACCCCGCGAGGACTACACGGGGCAGCGAGGCCTGAAGGCGGTCGGTCTTGGTTCCACCGCATGTACCGTACGATGCACGCGGCAAGTTGGCTGGGCACTGCCGGGACAATGGGCGCAACGGGGCGACGGGGGTGTTGCGGGCAGAGTCCACGCCGGACTCAACCCCGGCTCCGCTGTCGACAACCTCGGCGGCAGGACCGCACCCCAACCGCTCTTCGGAGAGTGCCGCGGCCGCTGAGGTTTCTTCCCCGGCCGTGGCGGCGATGCCCGCGGGGGCTCTGGGGGTGGTGCGGGAAAACTCCACGCCTCCGCCGCCCGCGTTTTCGGCGGACGCGCTTCCAGAAGCAACCGATCCCGCATCCGAAATTCCTCGATATCCCGCGAGGACAACACTGGGCAGCGAGGTCTTGTCTCCGTACGATGTAAGCGACAGGTTGGCTGAGCACTCCCCGGACAGGCTGGGAGTCGGACACAACGGGCCGACGGGGCTGCAGGCAGAGCCCACGCCGAGCTGAAACCCGGCCGCATTTCCGCCGTGCGTGCCTCCAAGGGCCACCGGTCCTGCATCCGGGATGTCGCGACACCCCGCGAAGACAACACCGGGCAGGGTGCCCTGCAGCTGGCCGGCCTTGGCTCCCCGCAGCTTGGCTGCGGGGGCTGGGTGCAACAGGGTGCTGCAGGCAGAGCCCACGCCGGGCTGCAACCCGGCCGCAACGCCCGCATTTTCGCCGGGGGTGCCTTCAAGGGCAACCGGTCCTGCATCCGGGATGTCGCGACACCCCGCGAAGACGACACTGGGCAGCGTGCCCGGACGGTGTCCGGCCGTGGCCCCCCACAGCTTGGCTGCGGGGGCTGCGTGCACGGGGACGCCAGGCTGCAACCCAGCCGCAACACCGGCAGTTTTGCCGGGCGTGCTTCCCAGGGCAACAGGTCCTGCATCCGGGATTTCGCGACACCCCGCGAAGACGACACTGGGCAGCGTACCCGGCAGCTGGCCGGCCGTGGCCCCCCGCAGCTTGGCTGCGGGGGCTGCGTGCAACGGGGCGACAGGTGACGTCCAGGTCGGAGGCGGCGCGGCAGCTTGGTCGGCGGCGCGGCGGTACCGGGCCTCGAACCGGAAGAGAGGCGAGTGCTTGCCCGACTCAGAGCTCTCGGGGAGTTCGGTGCCTGGCGCCTGGGCCCCCGGAGAGGGTGCCGCGGGCTGCGGGCTCGCCTTCGCGGGGCTGGGGCAGGCGACGGGTGCCAACTGCCCCGGCCGAAGGCGCGGCGGACGCGGGCTTGCCTTCGCCGCGCTGCCGGCGTGTTGCGGGGGTTCTCTTAGAACTGTCTGCTCGGTGCGAGTGGGAGGCGGCTGCGGGTCCGTCGATAAGCGTGAAGGCTGCGGGTTTGCCTTACCCTTGACGGCGGGTATTTCGCGGCAGAGGACCAGCGAGGTTCGGTCTGCAGAGAGGCTAGGCGGACGCGGGCTTGCCTTCGCCGCGCTGCCGGCGTGCTGCGGGGGTTCTCTTAGAACTGTCTGCTCGGTGCGAGTGGGAGGCGACTGCGGGTCCGAAGATAAGCGTGAAGGCTGCGGGTTTGCCTTACCCTTGACGGCGGGTGTATCGCGGCAGAGAACCAGCGAGGTTCGGTCTGCAGAGAGGCTAGGCGGACGCGGGCTCGCCTTCGCACTGTCAGCGTGCCGCAGGAACTCCGTTGGAGGCGATTGCGGGTCCGAAGACAAGCGTGAAGGCTGCGGGTCCGCCTTGCTGCTGACGGCCGGTCTTTCGGTGCCGAGAACCGCCGAGCTCGGGTCTCCAGAAAAGCTAGGCGGACACGGGCTTACCTTCGCGCCGCCAGCGTGCAGGGGTTCTCTTAGGACGGACTGCTCGGTGCGAGTGAAAAGCGACTGCGGGTCCGAAAACAAGCGTGAAGGCTGAGGGTTCGCCTTGTTGTTGACGGCAGATTTTTCGGGGCAGAGAACCAGCGAGTTTCGGTCTGCAGAAAGGCTAGGCGGACGCGGGCTCGCCTTCGCACTGTCAGCGTGCCGCAGGAACTCCGTTGGAGGCGATTGCGGGTCCGAAGACAAGCGTGAAGGCTGCGGGTCCGCCTTGCTGCTGACGGCCGGTCTTTCGGTGCCGAGAACCGCCGAGCTCGGGTCTCCAGGAAAGCTAGGCGGACACGGGCTTACCTTCGCGCCGCCAGCGTGCAGGGGTTCTCTTGGGACGGACTGCTCGGTGCGAGTGAAAGGCGACTGCGGGTCCGAAAACAAGCGTGAAGGCTGAGGGTTCGCCTTGTTGTTGACGGCAGATTTTTCGGGGCAGAGAACCAGCGAGTTTCGGTCTGCAGAAAGGCTAGGCGGACGCGGGCTCGCCTTCGCACTGTCAGCGTGCTGCAGGGACTCCGTTGGAGGCGATTGCGGGTCCGAAAACAAGCGTGAAGGCTGCAGGTTAGCCTTGCTGCTGATGGCGGGTCTCTCTGTGCAGACATCCGGTGCGTTGCGGTCTGCAGAGAGGCTGGGCGGACGCCGTGCCTTCAGGGGACCCCCTACGGCAGACTGCGGACTTGCCGGCAGCTGGCCTGGGCAGGGAACGGGCGAGAGTGGGCCCGCATGAAACCGGGACGGACGCTGGCTTGCCTTCGCGCTACCCGCGTACTGCAGGGGCTCTCTCACGGCGGACTGCTCGGCGCTTGGGGCAGGCGACGGTGGGTCCGAAAACAAGCGTGAAGGCTGCAGTCTCGCCTTGGTGCCGACGGCACCGGGTCTCTCGGTGCGGAGACCGGGCGAGTTTCGGTCTGCGAACAGGCTTTTTGCGAAGGCAGGGGGGGGCGACTTCTGCGCCGGTTCCTGCTGGGCCCCCGCCTGGGTCGCGCTGGGAGCGGTCGGGTACTTCTGCTGCAGCGCGTGCCAGAGCGAGTGCTCCTGGCCCGCGAACTGCCGCAGGATGCAGGGCACCTTCTCGACCTTGTCGGGGTTGCGGTCGCTGTAGAAGGCGAGGAGCTTCGCGGCCCACGCGGCGCGGTCGGGCTCGCCGCCGGCGGCGTCGGCCGGCAGGGCGAACAAGTCTGCGCAGAGAGCGACGCCGGCGGCAGTCGAGGGGCCGTCCACGGCCGTGAACAAGTTTTCTTTCGACCCCATTCCGCCCCCTTTTTCCCTCCTCCCGTCCCCTCTGAGCATGAAGTGTTTTCGTATGAAGAAGTGTGAAAACGGGTTTTTGCCTGGAGGCTTTTCGTGTAATTTTGCAAATGCTTTGAGCTATCTTTCTGTCTGTGCTTTCAGTCGTCTTCTTAACCATGGTTAAGTGCGCAAATGGTGTCAGCCGAAGCTGGTAAAAGCTTCGGCGGAAATGCCGTTCGTGAAGGTCAAAGTGGTCGTTGACGAGGCGATGCGGACTCCGCAGAATGGACCGTAAACTGGATGACGCGCAATGACAAATGTTTGAACAAGGGATTAGACGTGGAGGTGCAGCGGAAGCGAGATGCCGCCACTGTAGTGCACCGCCCGGTGCACTACAGCTCGCAAACCCGACCCGCAACACATCACAAAAACGACCCGAACCAACAAAACCGTACGAGCCCGAAAGAAAAAAGAGAAAATGCCGTTCGTGCGTACGGCTGCGACGAACACGGTTCCAATCCAGTTATTGGGTGGCTGACAGCGGCGCATCCGCAGCAGCAGCGAAGTCAACCACCGCCACCGTCCACGCGCTGGCGGGGATGAACACGAAACCTTCCGAACCACGGAGAAGAAGAAGAAGGCAGAGGAGAACCGGGGGTAGTGAAGCAACGAACCCGCGGGGTATCGGCACCAGTCTGTCGTGAGCGTGCCACACCCTGGCAAAGACAAGCACATTTGGCCAGGCGTGCAGGAGATTACTTGCGCACGTGCCAGGCACAGGTCGCAAGTGCCAGCGAGGTAGCCGCATGGGGACCCCCAGTCCCAAACAGGGAAACTCCCCGAAACTCCCCGAAACTACCCGAAACTCCCCGAAACTCCCCGAAACTTGGGTCAGGATCAGGTGGATAAGCGCCAGCTTGAAAGGAAATGCTCGACGATGCTGCCCGACAAAGAACAGAAGGGATCCCAAGTGCTGTAACTACCGAACCACGGACGTGAGGTCATGCGGGTCTACCCCTACACGACAAATCACACAAACACAACAGGTCAAAAAATCCTGAGTGAGAAAACAACACACGGTGGTGTAAGCGAAGAACAAATCAGATTGTGTTTGTATTGTATTTGCCCCTTACCTCTATATTTCCCCCCTTCCATTCGGAGTCGAAGCAGCTACGTCGAGTATTTTTCGAGCATCATCAAGCTGTCAGAGGGACGGGCGCGTCGGCACACAGATTTCGACGACTACCTGACTACGTCCACGCCCGTCTACGGTGGGAAAAGACCATTCAGCCCAAGGGCGTAAAGAAGACCTACATGCGAGTAATAGCTGAGGCTGACGGACACGCCAGGGCAACTCACAATACGGAGGCTAGGCAAAGTCGGCGGTGACGGAAAACATCAAGGTGTCCCGACAGGAAAAGGCAGTTTCTTGCCGGAAAAGAAAAGAGAAGAAAGGCCAGGGTGGTGGTGATCGCCTGGTCGAAAGCAGAAGACTTTCCGGCATCTGCTTCGAGTGGCGGGCATGGTGGCCTGCTCGATGGGAAAGCCAATGACTGCTGCGTGGCAGTCTGGCCCTGACTCTGCAGGGATCGCAAAGGTGTGGTTGGTTAAAGAAGGTTGAGATTTTGTAGATAATAACAGGACCTCGCCCAAGCAATTTTCCTGGGAAGAAGACCCTGTTGAGTTAGCCTTTAGTCTGACCTTGTGCAGTGACACGAGAGGTGTAGAATAGGTGGGAGGCCGCAACAATGAAATACCACTACTCTTGTTGTCGCTTTACTTATCCAATGATGGGAAGACGGCAGCTGCTCCCTTGTGGGGTTAGGGTCTTCGGGTCCGTAGCTTACCCGTTTCGAGCGACAAACGGGCATCGGCTCGAGATAAGGCAACTCAACATTCCCTACAACACTGCTTCAGCTCACAATGCAGCAGACGTGTCTTCTTCTTTTCTCTTGGCAGGCTCTTGCCAGACGTGCAATCGGATTTGGATCGGCCGAGGAGGACGTGAAACACTACTCCAGCCCCTCCGACCGACTGGGTCCCGCACAAAAAGCCGACAACCGCCCCGAAGAAATCGTCCCAAATTGATGTGAAAATCCTTCAATTCTTGCTGTGAGCCAGGAGGAGCGCGTACGCTCTGTTTTGAGGACCAACTTCCTCCTTGGGATTTTATTTACCGTTGTTCCTCATTCGGGGTTGATTCGGGGGCCAGCCCCAAAAACGAGAGAGAGAGAGAGAGAGAGAGAGAGAGACAGACGAGTTAGAGTGCAGGGACCATCTCTCCGGGGAGTTTCCGGTCTCCTCGCTTCTCTTCGTGCTGCTACGGCGGGCGTAAGTCGCTCCGGAGGCGCGCTGCAGGTTGCGGCTCTGCTACAGTGAGTGGCGAAACGATGTAGGTGTCCTTGCAGTCCTCGCATACATTGCAGGGCAACCCGCTAGATTGTAAAAGGACTTCGGATACTCGGAGGGGCCACCCGGTGCTTATTTCGACGGAAGACCATTACAACTGCAATTCAGACAAGTTGGTCTTTTTTGTTGCAGTTGCACGCGTACGCTCGGCACTAAACCCAGATTTACCTGTGGTTTGTGTGGGCTGCAGCAAGTTTCTTCCATCGTGTTTTGCATTGAGATTCTCATGGTCCCTCGTCGCGCACTTCAATCTACCACAATCTGGATGGAAAATAGCTTATACGAGACAGCCACGTCATCATCTACACTTTCAGTCTGACTGTTTGCTGGGGCCTTGACAAAGTTGATGAAGCATTGGTCGGATACAACCGTTGCGCCGACGATTTGCTCGACCCGTGGTTCGAAATCGGAATCTCGTTTGGCAATAGCTTACACTTTCAGTCTGCCCTTTTGCTGGGACCTTGATAGTTTGATAAGCCTTGGACGAGGAAGTCGGACACAACCGTTGCGCTCGCTCGCTGCGACCAGAACAACGACAAGACTCACACACGCTGGCGGATGTAGTCCAGCGCCGACATCACGACGCTGAGGATGACGTCAAACAGCAGCAGCCAGATGATGTACCACTCCAGCTGGTTGCCCACGTGCGTCTGGACCTCGTTGCCGAGCACATCGAACAACTCGTTCACCACGCCGAGGCGCTTGTTGAGCACGTCCACGCGCGTCGTGATCTCCATGTACCGCCGCGTCCGCAGGTAAATGCCCTCGACCTCCGTCCGGTTCCAAAAGTGCTCCGGCGTGTCGAGAATGTCGGTGTGCAGGTTGATGCTGAGCGACAGGAGGAAGAGCTCGCCTCGCATACGCCCGAGATCCTCCATCTCGGGCAGTTCTTCGGAGAGAAGCATGGACGGGAAGTGCTTGGTGCGGTCGACGATTTGCTCGACCCGTGATTCGAAATCGCGGAGCTTGGCCGACTGGGCGAGACCGTGCGAACAAGCCACCATCAGAGACGTGCTGGGGGACGGCAACGAGAAGATGTCGCAGTCGATTTGGCAGTCGAACCTAGACACGTCGTCGGACACAGCCCACTGGAAAGTCTCGGCGGTGAGGTCGTCCTTACTGCCCTCCTCGAACGCGGCGCGGTTGAGCTCGATTTCCCGCAGCAGCAGCTCTCCGCCGCCTTCGAGGTCCTCACCTTGGGAGAGGTACGACCACCACACGATGACGCCGTACGAGAAGAAAAACACGTGGAAGGTGCGGTCGTCGCTTGGGCCCTCTTGCGCCTCTTCCGACTTCTGCGACTCGCTGGCTGCCCGGCTCTTCTCGCCGGAGGTCGTCGTTGTTTCGGAATAGAAGTCGTCGCTTCCGACAACTGTGGATGTGGGGGGGATTGGTCTGTTGTTGCTTCGTGGATAGTTTAGTGCACGTGCAAGAGTTGTTCCGGAATTGTTCCCGTCAGTACTGATCCCACCACTTTTGTCCTTTTTTCGCTTCCACCACCGTGTGCTCTCACCCAGGACGTTTCACCTGTTGTGTTTGTGTATCTTGTCATGTAGGGATTGACCCGCATGACCTCACGTCCTTTCAACACGTGGTTCGGTAGTTACAGCACTTGGGATTCCTTCGGGCAGCATCGTCGAGCATTTCTTTCCAAGCTGGCGCTGATGTAGTAGTAGTAGTAGTAGTAGTAGTAGTAGTAGTAGTAGTAGTAGTATGTGTCATCCTAATCCGGGACAATCCAGAGCTCAGGTTGCAAGGTGGCCCAGTTTGCTGGGCATCAGCGTACTGCTGGTATTCAGAAGGCTGGGATCAACCCCTCGCATCAAGACCTGTGCTCTATGAACGGTGGTAATGGTGCCTTGCAAGTAATCTCTTCATCGGGATGAAAGCGCTTACGCGTACACCATACGCATACGGGTCGACCACCGATGTTACTGTGAACAAACCAGCGTGCCCAAAGCAGGCGTTCGCCGTGAATGATAAAGCATGGAATAACAAGGGATCGATTCTAAGTCAGGGAGAATAATGGAGCAATCTTTACAAACAAACGAGTGACTTAGGTGGCTGCTTGAGCGGCGCCAATCCGAGCGCACACAGCAGCAGTGACGCGTCGGCAGTTTTTGCATGGCGCTGATGTAATAGTAGTAGTAGTATGTGTCGTCTGCCGAAGCAGCCGGAGACAGCAGGCGCAGGTGCTTTACAATTCTCTTCTTCATGGAGACCCGCCCCCGGCAATCCAGACTGTCCAATCACTGTCGAGAAAGGTTTGTGCCCTATAGTGATGAGGTGGTTGACCAGGCCCCACGAAGCCTTATACACAACACGGCTACAACACGAGGATGCAGCCCTGCTTAGGTGTGGCACTCAGCCATCACAGGGCCTCAGATCTCGCTACTTGACCTGACACAGCTGCCACCCAGAAGGACGCAACAGTAACCTTCACAAAGAAGGCACGCGCGGCTGAGTGTATGTATGCGATCCATACAACAGCTGCATCAGACGCAGCTTGATCCGAGAGCTCGCTAGGGGAGGTGACGCTGCTCACCTGCCAGTCTCGGCGCTGATGTAGTAGTAGTAGTAGTATGTGTCATCCTAATCCGGGAACAAGTCAGGGAGAAGAACGGAGCAATCTTTACAAACGAACGAGTGACATAAGGTGGCCGCTTGAGCGGCGCCAATCCGAGCGCACACGGCAGCAGTGACGCGTCGGCAGTATTTGCACTTCAGGATGGGGCTGCCGTCATGAGCGTCGACGGCTAGCGAGTGTCGGCAGAGGGTGCAGTGGTCGGAGCAAGCTTGAACGTGGCAGGTCGGTGCCGCACAAATGAGTTGGTCGATGTACTTCAGCGCATTAACCTTGCGCATGCGCCGCGCAGCCTGCGAGATCACGCGCTTCCGGGGGTCGTCCGGATCCGGTCCCACGTGCCTTCATGCCTTTCCGCGTCTTCCGCGGCGGCCGCACGGTTCTCTGCCTGGTGGCCTTCACCACCCGCTGGACCTTCGCGTCCCATGCTACCCTGTCTGCCATCAGCTCCCGGATCTCCTCAGTGTTCGACATGCCGAGGTCGCGTTGGAGCACATCGAGATAAGAAAGCGGAGGTCGACCGCGTTTCTTCTTTCGACGTGTCGTTGCAAGAAGCACGCTCGATGCTGGCTGGTCCGCCCTCAGGCAGTGCCCAACGAAGCCGCTTTCTCTGCAACTCAACTTCGATCCTCGGGAACTGATTCGCAAAAAGGTCTGCGGCGCCTTCAGCATGCTGAACGAGCTGAAATCAGTACGTTCAGCATGCTGAACGTAAGGCCTGCGTGAAGCTCTTGCTCCCGTGCTGCAGGCTCCCTGGGAAATATACTCCCCTTTGGGAAAAGATCTTGAAAACTGAGTGAGAATAAACAAATGAAAGCGCACCCGATTTGTCCGACCCTTTGTCCGAAGGCTCGTTGGCGGGCTCGGGGTCGTCCAGGACCATGTCGGTGAAGGTGACGGCGCGGAGGTCCACCGAGTCGGAAAATTGCGTGGCGGACAGCACGCGGGCCCCCACCACGTCGACGGCGACGACATCGACCATCTCGCTGACGACGAAGTTCTTCTTCTTGTAGTACGCCGCGATCTCCGCCAGATCAAACGTCTCGCACGTGCTCAAACACCGCACCGTCCCGCGAACAGCGCCCATCCGTCTGCGCTGGCGGGCCGACCGGAAGCTGTACGTGCGCCGTTCTCGCATGAGGATGTTCCTCTTGTAAAACGGTGACGGCTCCATCTTTCAGTGCCCGGAGAGGGAAGAGAGGGCGCGGGGAGGACGCTGTCGAAATAACGCGGCGGGAAACGTTGCCGTTCCGACGCTTTTCCTGATGCGTTCCCCCGCAGGCCTCCCTCCCCCTTCCCCGGCACCCTTTGGCCTTTTCAGTACCACCACTCCCGCCCGGATTACTGCTGTATACTAATGCTTTTTTCGAGACTGGAGGTCCTATGATCATGCAATGTGAATAGCCTCTATTCGAGCCAACCCGGCTTTTGTCTATGAAAAAGTGTATTGTTTTTGGACTAGATAATAGTGCGAAGCAAGCTTTTTTTCCCCTGCCAAAATGCATAGGGGTGGCAGAGTGAGCGGGCGCCGGCCTTCAGGCCGGTCGGCCCGGGTTCGAACCCCGCCCATCACACTTTTCCGGTCGAAGATTGTTTTCGAGGTTTGTTGGGTTTCGGGGTCTAATGTGCCCGAAATTTGCGTTTTTGCGGAGTTTCTCAGTATCTCGCGGTATTTGGGTCACCCCGGGGGTGCCGGGGGTGTCCCACCCCCGGGGACGAGCACCGACCTTAGCATCACCCGGACTTTACCACCCTAGCACCAGAACTTAGCTTCGCCCGAACTTAGCATCACTCGAACAAAAGTGGGCGGCGGAGACCCAGTGCATGGAGGTGGCGTGCCCAGGCCACCACCAAGGACGAGAGAGTGCGCACGAGACATCACAGCTTGAATACCAAGCGCTTGCCCCCCAGCGTTGTACTTCTGGACACCGAAGGGGAAGCTCGTCTTTACCCCTTGGATCTGCTTGAACCGAGCACGGCGATCGTCAGAGAGGCCGGGCACGGTGTCCAGTGAAAACGGCTCGAATTGCCTCGGCGAATTGCTCTTCCGGCTCTCCCCAAGAAGAAGACCCCTCCGCTTTAACGATGGACTGCTCCCAGTCGCAAACAGGGTTTCTGGATGGAACTCCCGCACTGCGTTGCTCAGTTCCGCCCGCTCTCGGCTACGCAGTTTTTCAGCCCATCCCTCGAATTTGTGCGGTGGTGCTGGCCTGCTGCAGCTGCTCACGATGGCCACCATTCTTCGGCTTTTCTCTGTGCCGCTTTGCTGGCTGACATCTGGACTCTTGCAGTACTCTGACTGCACGCAGTCAATTTTAGGTGCAGTTCTGGTGTAATCTTGCGGATTTTGGTTACCCCTGGTACCGAAAACCTGTGCATGCTACCGTTACACTACCGTTACGCTACCGTTACGCACCCGGGACCAGCTTGATTGAGAAGGCATAGGATGGTTTTCAACACTATTCTGAGTCCAGTGTCCCAGTCTTGTGATCCGAGGGTGTGTTCTGGGGTCGTAACCACCCTGGATGTCGTTCTCTGTGTGCTCCAACAAGTCGACAAGGGAAATATTCTTGCTAGAACATGGCAGCTTTCTTGGGTGCACCACCCTGAGTGTACGGACCTTGGACTTTTCTGGAGCATCTGGGTGGGATATTATGGTCCCCTGAGTGCTTTTCTGCCCGCCAGATGTTGTGTGCTGCCAGTAGGGGTAATTTTCTGGCAGTCTCGGGCTTCAGGAAGGCGTAACGGTAACAGTCAATCTCGCTCCCCGAAATAGGCAAAGCCCCCTGATTTTGTTAACGTTCGTTAACAGGCCGAAAACCCTCCTTTTTTGGCTTTGTTGCATCAAATACGCAGTTCCGCAGCTTTTTGGCCGTAAATTCGGTGTCATGCCACAGTGGAGGTGATGTGTAATACCTGGAGTACGGTCACCGCCTTGGGCGAAAATGTCAAAAAACACGAAATCACGCTCGTTTGGCTGGGCCGTGGTGGTACCTCGGCCCGGGGGTTTTCACATGACAAGAAACTTCGACCCACAGAAGAACCCCGAATGAGCGGTTCGGGTGTGTAAATGCCAAGCGTGCTTACAGCAACCGTTTGTTTGCCAAAAGCCTAGTGTCTTGCAGATCACGTGACTTTCTCTCGTAGGTAGGTACGAACCCCAGGTTCCTCATGAAATTGCAACCAAACACTTGTTGTAACAAGCAATCACTTGTTATATAACAAGTAATCACTTGTTATATAACAAGTGATCACTTGTTGTATAACAAATGGCACTTGTTATATAACAAGTGACCACTTGTTACAACACTTGTTAGAAATATAACTAGTTATGTCCCAAAAAAACAGCTAACAAGTGCGTCGTGTAGTCGTTTTAGAGAGTGAAGTTTCTGTGCCAATCGATTCATGGCAGTCGCGCATGATGAGGAGGAGGAACCTGTGAGAGCATGTGTGGGAATGTGTGGCGGTACGTCGTCCTGTGCATTCTTCTGATTCATTCCCCTGAAACACGCTGGCCTCTTGCAGACGTTGACTTGTATGGACCTGACGGGAAGGCCCTTCTGGGTTGTGTGCAACGAGCGAGTCAGGCCGAGTCTGTTGCGTAGATGGATGTAATCACTGTGCTAGGGCAACAAGGAAATTCTGGAATGTTCACTTCTCGAATGAACGCGGCGAAAAGAAGTTTTATGATTGAGAGCTTCGTTTACTGAGGCTGCTACAAGAATGAAGCTCGGTCGATCTTTATCGGGCCGGATCCACAGCCGGGAGCAGACGCGATGTTTGGTAATCGGCGAAAGGAGAGATCGTCTTCATGAGATGTCGGATCGTGTTAAAAGAAGGCAAGAATACGAGGCGAAGGCTCAAGCATCAACCGGGGCGATGCGAGCTCACGTGGCCGGCTGCAAGGGAAATTCCTGGACCGATCAAGTGGAATAAGATTGGGGTCTTGAACAGCATGCCTAGTCTAGGCGACGGTGGAGTGGGGGCAGCAGGAGCAGGCTCGGTAGTGCTACAGGGTCGAGAGGTCGTCGTCGGAAACCGGATAGCCTGCCGCCTTGGCCTTTGAGAACAACGATTTTGCTGTTTGCGGGTGGTTGTCTTTACGTCTACATCGCAAAAGTTGGATCGGCTTTGGGAGCAGACCTTGGGGACCGTTGTTCTTGGTGCTGGTTTTAGAGTTAAAGTTCGCTTGAAATTCCGGGGTTTTGAGGGATAAGGAAAGGCAAGAAATACTCGAGGGGCTGCCTTGTGCTTACTTCGAAGGAGGCTAGAGGGGGAGAAACAATACAACTACAAAGTGGGTCCTTTTTGTTGAACGCTTCCGCCCGCCACTAAACCCAGATTCACCTGTGTTTCGTGTGGGCTACAGCACATTTACCCGATTCGATCTTTTGCAGCTGGCAGCCTCCTCAAGTATTTCCTACAAAGCAGGTGCTTATGGTGTGGTCGGTGGGCCAGTTCCCCGTAGTTCCCCCGTAGTTCAACATGGGGGGGGGGTGTCTTTTTTTTTTCGTTTCTCGTTTTTTTTGCTGAGTGCTTCAGGGATGCGGCCTTGGGTCCTGGAGAGCATTTCTGAGCTACTTTGCACGTTTTCGTCACAAAATAAGGACAATTTCGGGTATTTCGAGCGTATCAAGATCAAAGACATCAGGAGACAAGCCACCTGGTCCAGGCCAAAATCGGTGAATTTCGGGGGGTAATTCCTTTGTGGCGACCACTTTGTGCAGTCGGCCCTGGCGAAGGTGGGGCGGAAGAGCTACAAAGGTGCAGTATTACGGCCCCAACTTGCGCAGAGCGGCCATGTGCTATGCGTGCCCCGAAGAGGAAGGAATAGGATGAGAAGGAAGGACAGACTGGGAGTCACGGTTTGACAGGTAGTGACAGGATCAGCTGCGGTAAGGAGAGCAGGAAATGTTCTATCAGAGGCCCCGCGCCGGCCGGGTTTCGAAGCGATCGCGGGACCGGAGACCTTCGCGGCGGTCGGAGGAGAGAGGTGGTTCCGGGCGCTGCAGTATTGGCTGGATGGGATGTGCTGGTCGGTGGCGGGTGACGTCTCGATGGCGGAGCTCGCCGTCGACTTTGAAGTGTGCACCAAACTGGATCTTCCGGGCAGTGTCGTAGCGACGACGGACGGGACACCGTTGAGCATGCGTGCGAGGGTACTCGCAAAACTTTTAAAACCCGTCGGGGATGCGCTGGAGCGAAACGGCGACGGACCGCTTCTGCCAGACAGGAAACTGGAGAAGATAGGGTCGCTGAGAACGGTGGGTGCCCCGCCGTGCCTCACGGGGTACGAGATGAGGCCGATCTTCCGTGGTAGTACGGAGACGATGGAAGTGCTCGAGACACAGCTGACGACGGCACGAGTTCAGCGACGAGGCGTGGGGGATGGATCTTTTCCCTACGTACGGAGGTGGAAGGGCAGAGCGTGCGGCGAGATGGGCGGTGTTCAACGCTACGGAACACGAAAAGTGGAGTGAGCGGGTGTGCCGCGAGCACCAGAAAGTGAAGTGCGGCGTGTGAAAGCGCCGGTGCAGCAACCGATTAACCTGGGCGAGCAATCGAAGAAGAAGCGAGGCACCAAACGCGCGCCTGAGCGCGACAATCAAGTTGAGCTAAAGAGGCGAAATAATGACACATCACGTACGAAGAGATAACCGCGACACCGCAAATCGCCACAGATTATTTGCATTCTAACCCAAACTATCAGAGGCGGTCGCGGTCGAAGACGGCAACCCGAGCGAGGAGCAAGGTTGATAACCAGAATGACAGGTCATAATAATAATGGCCATGCTGAAGGCAAGGTTGGAGGAGAAACTGGTGCTTGGCCGAGGATAAGATGGCTATGGCGGCGGGGGCAGAACAGAGAGACAGCGAGTCCTTCTTGTGGGGTAGTCACGCCTTCGCAGTCCCAGGACCTCCGCCCACTTGCGTACAGCCGTCGACTGGCCTTTCCCAAGAGGACGAGTTGGAATGCAGGTACCATCTCCGGAGAGCTTCCGGGTTCTCCCAGAGTAGAGGAGCTGATGCAAACGCCACCTGGGCTTCTGAACGTGATTGCAGATCACCTTCTTGCCAAACCCAAGAGGGGTTGGAGTGTCAGAATGGCGCGCAAGGAGAGGCTCTGGCTTGTTTGCTTCTTTCGCTGGCGAGAGGGACGGCAAAGCCTTCGGGTCTTCGGGCTCTGCATCCAGAGATCGTAGAGCAGTTTGCCGACAACAACATTAGCCTTGAATGGCATGCTGAGGGCATGCAGTTTATCAAGAACTTCTTATCAGCTTCTCTTCCATGCAGACACAAGTTGGACTCAAGCACATATTTTCTTCTATCACCGGACTCTTGATTGCGTGCTGCCAATTTTATCTGTGGGCTGTCCAAGACATCCTGCAGATCTCGATCGGCCAGGCCTCTGCCATCCGTCACGATAACGCGACTATTTTCAAGGACCAGTACAAGCACGCAATGGTGGCAACTGAGCTTTTCGTTCAGTCCTCTTGGGGAACGTTGAAGGGGGCCCGGTAGCGAGCTTTACTTAGGTTCCTGCGAGCGTGAGCCAACCGACATCTGCGAGTCCTACGATAGCGTTCGACTCTACTTTCCAACGAATCCTTCATGCCACGGCGAAAGCACCAACCCCGACACCCCGAAGGCTCCATTTTTCAAAAGGCTTGGCCTTCTGTGGAAAGCCCAAGCAAGAGGAACCGTTTTGCTCACTCCAAAGCTCCCGGTTTGGTGGCGTTTGAAAAAATCCACTAGAAAAAAAAAAAAAAGACACCCCAAGGTCAGTTCCCCGTAGTTCCCCCGTAGTTCCCCCTGGCTATACCGACCACACCAGGCTTATTACAAATTCTTTTTTTTGCGGTGGCCTCCGCTGGCCCGGTAGTTTGTGCTACCGCCAACTTCTTTTGCTCGTCCGCTTCTCTACTCACTACTGTACGTACTCTTTCACTCTTTTTCTCACTTTGGTTGGCCGCGGCCCAGTCAATGATGATTGTTGCACCGATGGTGGCGCAGCCGGGGGCGTTCTGACTGGCGGACGAGACCGCCTGGCAGGCGTGTGTTGACACGTTGTTTCGCGGGCTCTCCCCCTTTTGGCAATAGCCCGCCCTATGGCGGCGGCTAGCATCTTGACGGAGAATCTCAACAACAAAAAAAAGACTCCTGCGACCGTGCAAACCCTGCTTGGGGAGGGCAATGACAGCAGTTGCGTTGCGTCTTTCTGTCGCTCTATCTGAGAATAGTTGGGTCGAAGCTCTTGACATAACAGCCTCAATTCTTCGCTCACAAAAGGGGCCGGTCTAGCTTTAGGTTCCGTTAACGTTAAGTCTTCTGACTCCTGCAATCAACAAAAGTCAAATTTTCAACTATCCCCCGCAGAACTAGCCTACTTTTGTGCTTGCCGGTCGATCGTTTTCCCACTTGTATTTACCCTGTGTATATTCAGGTGAGGAATTCTGATCAACCACCAAAACACGCTGCCTACGTCTTTTTAGCCTGCACAATCCTGCACAATACATTGAAAGGCAACCCGCAAGATTGTTAGTACTAAAAAAAGCGAACTTTAACTCTAACTCAAAAGAAAGCGGCTCGGCTTTTGATCTCCGATGCTGTGAACTATCCTTGTACCAGAGAACTCGGGTTGCCCCTGCAATGCGCAGGAAGCCCTCGTGTGAAAATGACGCGGCTTACCCTAGATGACGCGGATCCGACGGCGAAAAGAGAGGCGCCTGACTTTTTTGCCACCCGCTGTCTACGGAGCCGGTCCACCCGAGTGGTAGGTTTCTAGTTTTGGGTTGCTCGCAAGGGGTGGGGGCCCCCCTTTTTTCGGAAAAACAGGGATTGATTCCCCAGATGAATCTGCAGAAAAGATAGTACGTACTGATAACGTACTGATTTCAGCACGTGTAAGCGTACTGATTCAGCATGTGTACAAAAAGAAATGCGTAGTTAACTTCTCATTGTGAGGCTCATCGACAATTTAACCTATGTTTTATGACGTACTCCCATTCTCCCAAACAGGCTCCTGCCAAATGGTTTTACTTCCTTTGACTGGTTTGGCAGGGCATTGGGACGCGAGCCGTCAGGCGAGGCGGCCACGTACGCGGCGTTCTGCGCGCTGCTACGTTTGGCAAACTGCTTGGCGACCCGTAACATGCAGTTTGGCAGGCGGCTGGTTCGCCGCAGGTAGCATTTCGAGCGCAGCGTTACCTCAGACGTTTTCGGGAACCTTTGGGTTCGTTACCGAGATCCTGAAGCTCGCTGCCAAACCAGGGAAGCTAAACCCAGAACTTGTCGAATGGGAAGGGCAGCGGAAGGGAGCACTGAAATCCGGACGCACTGCCTTGAAGGAATGAAACATGACCCCGAAGCGTACACAGTTCTGTCTTCCTGTCGATGACGATAGCGCCAGTCCTGAGGGAGATCCCGGGCGACGTGGGCACTCATACCTTGCATGCGCCTCTTTAGCGGCCGCTCATTGCCCCGGGACTCCGCTCTTGTTGTGCCGCTCTCGGGTGTGCGGTACAGATGCTTCAACCTGACGGGGTTGTAAAACTGCACCGCTTCGACACTATCGGGCTCCTTCAAAACTCTCTTGCTGTAGTGACGGGCCATCGACTCTGTGGCCCAGTCTCCTACGTCCCGGAGAGCCGTCAGGTTGATGCCCGACTTCAATAGCATACAGCAGCCACCTATTCTGGCACTGTGTGGGTGCAGAAGGGCCTGCGGCTGCGCTGCTACTTGCCTCTCGTTCAGCGTCTCCAGAATGCCTCTGGAACCCGCCGGGCCTTGTAGAAGGAGGGGTAGGTCGTGAAAGGGCACAACAGTTCGTTATCTGCAGCCAGACGCTTCAGGATTCCGAAAATGACCGGACAGCACGGTATGGAGCGTTCGCCGGCGCCAGAGGCCCCTGCTATCAGCCTCGGGATGGACAGAGGAGGGACTAGGTCTATAGCTTCGAACTCTAGCACGCTTGCAACCCCCTCGCCACCTCCTTTTGCGACTCTCCAGACCACTCTGGCCCCCCCCTCCCGAGTCCTACGTCACCCGTCCGCAGAGACTGCATACTCGAGGTACGTAGCAGGGTGAAGTGCTCCGCTAGAAGCTGGAGACCTGCGTTGAGCTGGCTCTGGGTCTCTATTTCCGAGAAGACCACTCTTAGTCCCAGGGGCTCCTCCTGCTCAGGTTTGGGGGACTTCTTCTGCAAGGCTGCAGTTACTCCCCTAATCCTGTTCGCTGGGTCGCCGAGACCGTGTCCCTCCGCCTTGTTCTCTGCCAGAATGGCTTTCACCACACCCTGCGGCGACCTGAAACCGTCCTCCTCTCCCATCTGGGTAAAGCGAAGGTACCCAGCGAAATCCTCCACCCTCGAGACTTCGACCTTACCCCTATCCCTGCACACCACTCCTTGTACACCTTCGTGCTGGAGGCGCAGGCCGCCTTGGACGAAGCCTGCAGCAGGCAGTCTCGTATCGCCCTGCGAGCCTCCTCTCTCGAATGCTTCGCGATTGTTGCCCGAAGGGCGTTCCTCTGCGCGGTATTGTAGGTGCGGGTCGAGCTCTTACTTTCGCACTGTGAGGTCACCCGACCCGGCAGCTCGGCCGCTTGGCCTCTGAACCTCCCGTACGCGGTCCAGGGAGAGCCCACCACTTCAGCGAGCTGAAGGAGTCTCAGGTCACTCGGCTGTTGAGAAGCGCCAGCGACCTCGTCAGGGCGTCCCACTCGTCCGCCGTAAACCTGGTACTCAGGTGTTCCACAGCCGATGTATCCCAAGTCATTCTCGGGTGGGTGGGGTGGGAACGAGAATTACACCTGTTTGTGTCGATTGCGAAGCCCACGAAGGCTTTGGTCGGATTTAGCTGACATAAAACTCCAGTTAACTTCTCATTGTGAGGCTCATCGACAATTTAACCTATGTTTTATGACGTACTCCCATTCTCCCAAACAGGTTCCTGCCAAATGGTTTTACTTCCTTTAACTGGTTTGGCAGAGCATTGGGACGCGAGCCGTCAGGCGAGGCGGCCACGTACGCGGCGTTCTGCGCGCTGCTACGTTTGGCAAACTGCTTGGCGACCCGTAACATGCAGTTTGGCAGGCGGCTGGTTCGCCGCAGGTAGCATTTCGAGCGCAGCGTTACCTCAGACGTTTTCGGGAACCTTTGGGTTCGTTCCCAATGGCTCTTTTCCCAATGGTTCTCGTGCTTGTTGCCGTGGCGATCCTCTCTTCAGCTGAGGGGGTGTCAACTGCGAAGCTCGCCCTCCACTGAAACTCGACTACTACTCACCTACAAGCGTGTCGCCATCATCGTCGCAAGAATGGCACCTAGGCCCTTGGGACACGCGTCGGTGTGTAAAACGAACCGCCTCTCTGGGACCTCTGAGCTCAAACCACCACAGGAGGGCCCTCCTCAGGTCACTGTTCCGTGGAAACCCCAGCCGAGTTGACTTGGCATCCGAGCGCCTGTAGATCGGTTGCAGCATAATCCTTCCTCCCTTTCCATACAGAGCCGCTGTGGCGAAGTTGAGCTACCGGCCAGGGACGATGCCTCGCCCGGAGACAGCGAGTTGCTACCGAGGGATGTTGCAGCAGGCACCCCAGTTTCTCCTTCCTCGGTTCCGAGAGGAAGACGTTTACACCCCCGGAGTTCATGTTGAACATAAGGCCGAGGTGGCGGAAGCAGTTGCACCGCCCTGTCTTCTCCTCGTTGAACGCTGTCCCAGGATGGTCTCTGGCAACTCTAGATCCCCGAGCAGGCTCTCGCCCCCCTGATCACACATGTTGAACATAAGGCCCGGGCAAGCGAAGTCGTCGAAGTACTTGGCCCGTCTGTAGGCCTCACTGAATCGAGGCCGATCATGCAGAAAGTGGAGGCACCGTGGCTATTGACCGTCTCCCCAATGAAGCGGCGGGCTGTCTCCGCAAAGACATCGATCAGTCCAGTTTCACTTTCGACTGTACCGCTGACGCCCTGGTAACCTGAGCCATCTTACCGTCGTCACAGGCTCTTCCTTTCGGGGAGCAACCTGGCTTGTCCGCCTTCACCTGCTTAACTATGAACCTACGAAGAAAACCATAGTTGCGCGGCAGTGGAATCGACAACTCCTCCATATGGCCAGCATTAACGTCCTTCAACACCGATTTCCATATGGCCGACCTGTTCTCTCTCGAGTCCAGGCTAATGGCCCCCTTCGTCCTAGCAAGGACCTCCTGCTGACGCCCAAGGAGCTCCGCCATCGAGAGTTCCGGCGTCGAGGCGGGGCCCCTCTCGTAGATAGAACGTCGTAAGCCAGAACTCCCGACATAGGAAAGCCGTTCCTCAGGTGCGCTACCGGCTCCCCGTGCCCTCGATACCCGTATCCCGAAGCATCTCCTCCAGGAGCCGCACGTTACAGGCCCCTTCGGCTCTCGTCGCAGATCCTCGGCTCGCTTCCTCCACTTCAGAAGAAAAGCCGACCGGTACTACTGACATTCTTCCAAAATGCTCGAGACGGTGAAGGTTATGGCCGCCGTCAGCTCCGGCTCCACATTGGCGACTGGCGGCGAGGGAGGCTGCATCGAGGGCGGATAGAAAAAAGAAGCATCACCTTCATATCCGTCCCATCCACGGGGGACGAGCCTTTCGGTCCTCCGGCTGGCGAGCTGGGGGGAGGGAAGCGCGCTCGGCGCGGGAAGGCACTTCCCAGGGTCCCCTGGCCCTTTTCATCGGCAGGCCGCCGTGCTGCGCTTCACGCCCCCTCTGGGTTGGTCTGCCTGCTGCAACCTGCCGGACCACTCCGGCGGCCAGCTGCTCCCCTTCCCTCGGCCTGTTAGCACTGGCGAGTTGGACCCCGCGCATCCTGTCGTACTCCTTCGCAACTTGCAGCCGGTATCTGCAGGCGATGTTGGTGACGACAGCGGGACACGCGAAGACGAAGACGAGAGGGCTGGGGCCCAGTGCACCCGCTAGGGCGGCCGCTACCAAGAGCCTCTGCAGCGACACTGCAGGGTGGAACATTGGAGCATCCTCGCGGCCCCTCGCCTCCTTTCTCTGCAGGACCCCCGCGTCGGGCAGCACGAACCCCCTCTCTTCCGTTTCACCACCATGCGTCCAGCCCTCCTGCGAGAAGGGGGGCGCGAATGTCCACAAACGGAAGAAAGAGAGCAGGGACCTCCTCCCCTCTCTTCTGCAACGCATTCAGCTGCGCGTATATGGGCTTCAGGAAGTCCGGCAGATTCGACAACCCGTAAAGCTCCAGCTGCGTGTCGACGTCCAGGATTCTCCTGGGCAGCTGAGCCGGTCGAAGAGCGGCCTCCTCCTTCCGCCTCCTAGCACTCTCACCCTCACTGACTCCTGCCGGCGAAGCCACTTGTTTGCCGCGGTCCGCAGCCTCGGGGGACACCCGGCAAAGGAATCGCCATCGTTATCACCTGTTTAGAACCGTTTGTTTTGCTTGTTACACGCTTGTTACTCCCATCCCCCGTTCATCTCTTGCATCGCAGGTCACACGCACACCAGCTCTTGCTACTGGCACCTACAAACGCACCGCCGCTACAGAGTCATGCGTCGCCGGGCACCTCACACTACCTCTACGGCTGACATCCTCCTAATTCCTACGGAACCCCGCATCTCGCCGGCTAGTCACACTGTAGAGACGAAAACTGCCCTCTCAGGCCACCTGCATGATGGGGTGTTTTGTGCGCAAAAGGCGGAAAAAACGCATTCGCTTGCTCGCGACCAGAGGGGAGGCATGAGCGATTCTCGAGTCTCTTCAACGCCTTCTGTTCTCTCGGATTCGGTAGCACCTCCGACATCCGACGCGCCCCTCGCGAAGTATCCCAATCCAGCTGGGGCGTAGGTGCTCTTCGCGAAATGTCCTCGACGCGGCAGTCATCCGACGTGCTTTTTCTTGCGGGATTTATTCAACGCAGCAGGTGGGGCATCCGACGTGCTTTTTCTTGCGGGATTTATTCAACGCAGCAGGTGGGGCATCCGACGTGCTTTTTCTTGCGGGATTTATTCAACGCAGCAGGTGGGGCATCCGACGTGCTTTTTCTTGCGGGATTTATTCAACGCAGCAGGTGGGGCATCCGACGTGCTTTTTCTTGCGGGATTTATTCAACGCAGCAGGTGGGGCATCCGACGTGCTTTTTCTTGCGGGATTTATTCAACGCAGCAGGTGGGGCATCCGACGTGCTTTTTCTTGCGGGATTTATTCAACGCAGCAGGTGGGGCATCCGACGTGCTTTTTCTTGCGGGATTTATTCAACGCAGCAGGTGGGGCATCCGACGTGCTTTTTCTTGCGGGATTCATTCAACGCAGCAGGTGAGGCATCCGACTTGCTTTCCGCGGAGTGTTCTCAACGCAGCAAGTAGGGCATCCGACGTGCTTTGTGTGTAGCAATCTCACACGCAGCAGGTGGGGCATCGCCTAACGTTCCCAGGCGGCTTCAGACAGATCTCATCGTACGCGACCCGTCTGGCACCTCGTGTTCGCTTCGACGTCAGTTCCGCTAAAGCGATCGCTGGACCCAAACGAGAATTACACCTGTTTGTGTCGATTGCGAAGCCCACGAAGGCTTTGGTCGGATTTAGCTGACATGAAACTCCAGTTTTGTTTTATTATTTTACTTGTTAGTTGTCGACAACTTTTTTTTGTATGGAGGTGTCATACAGATGAAGAAACGAAGAACATTAACGTGCTGAAATCAGTACGTTCAGCATGCTGAACGTAAGGCCTGGGTGGACCGGCTGGAATATTGTACACTGAGAACCTGCAAAGGAAGGCCATACCGAGAACCCTGTTCGGCCCGTTCGGCAAGCCCAACCCGGCCTGCGCCCACTTCGCGCAGAGGTAGACAGCCGCCAGCTCGCCGTGCTCGGCTGCGGCCTGGCCCCACTCCCACGCCTCGGCCGCCATGCGCGGGTCTGTCGACAGCAGGTCGGCGAACAGGCACTGACCCCTCGGCGACCCCTGCTGCGCCGCGGCCCGCAGCAGGAGCACCGCGCCGTCGGTCGCGCAGTCGCACGCGGCCGCCGCCGCCGGCCCGGCGGCGAACAGGTCGCCCGCCCGGTCCGTTTCGACGATCTCGAGGAGAAGCTCGGCAAGGGTCGCCCAGGTGCACGCCGAATTCGCGGTGAGACCTCGGTTCTCGACAGAGGCCCGGCCGAGGTGCTGCAGCGCCTTCGCGTAGTCCACCACGTCCTCTGCGGGTATTTTTCAGGGTAGAATTCAGGCTTTTAGACTGAAAGTTCGCGTGAAACTAGAACGCCGGTACGCGCAAAGGCGGAGACAACAATGCTAAACTGTAAGCGCAGTAGCGCTGACGGGGGAAGAAACAAAATGTGAGTATAGTGTTGTAGCCCAATGTGGTTGCCTCAGGACGCAGTAAGCAAGTGCGGTGGGTGGGTGGGAAAGCGAGAGCGCCGCGGCCCGCAGCAGGAGCACCGCGCCGTAGGTCGCGCAGTCGCACGCCGGCCCGGCGGTGAACAGGTCGCCCGCCCGGTCCGTTTCGACGATCTGAGATGCCGAGGAGAAGCTCGGCAAGGGTCGCCCAGGTGCACGCCGAATTCGCAGAAACAAAATATGAGTATAGTGTCGTAGCCCAGTGTGGTTGCCTCAGGACGCAGTAAGCAAGTGCGGTGGGTGGGTGGGAAAGCGAGAGCGCCGCGGCCCGCAGCAGGAGCACCGCGCCGTCGGTCGCGCAGTCGCACGCGGCCGCCGCCGCCGGCCCGGCGGCGAACAGGTCGCCCGACCGGTCCGTTTCGACGATCTCGAGGAGAAGCTCGGCAAGGGTCGCCCAGGTGCACGCCGAATTCGCGGTGAGACCGCGGTTCTCGACAGAGGCCCGGCCGAGGTGCTGCAGCGCCTTCGCGTAGTCCACCACGTCCTCTGCGGGTATTTTTCAGGGTAGAATTCAGGCTTTTAGACTGAAAGTTCGCGTGAAACTAGAACGCCGGTATGCGCAAAGGCGGAGACAACAATGCTAAACTGTAAGCGCAGCAGCGCTGACGGGGGAAGAAACAAAATATGAGTATAGTGTCGTGGTTGCCTCAGGACGCAGTAAGCAAGTGCGGTGGGTGGGTGGGAAAGCGAGAGCGCCGCGGCCCGCAGCAGGAGCACCGCGCCGTCGGTCGCGCAGTCGCACGCGGCCGCCGCCGCCGGCCCGGCGGCGAACAGTCGCCCGACCGGTCCGTTTCGACGATCTCGAGGAGAAGCTCGGCAAGGGTCGCCCAGGTGCACGCCGAATTCGCGGTGAGACCGCGGTTCTCGACAGAGGCCCGGCCGAGGTGCTGCAGCGCCTTCGCGTAGTCCACCACGTCCTCTGCGGGTATTTTTCAGGGTAGAATTCAGGCTTTTAGACTGAAAGTTCGCGTGAAACTAGAACGCTGGTATGCGCTGTAAGCGCAGCAGCGCTGACGGGGGAAGAAACAAAATATGAGTATAGTGTCGTAGCCCAGTGTGGTTGCCTCATGACGCAGTAAGCAAGTGCGGTGGGTGGGTGGGAAAGCGAGAGCGCCGCGGCCCGCAGCAGGAGCACCGCGCCGTAGGTCGCGCAGTCGCACGCCGGCCGGCCCGGCGGCGAACAGGTCGCCCGCCCGGTCCGTTTCGACGATCTCGAGGAGAAGCTCGGCAAGGGTCGCCCAGGTGCACGCCGAATTCGCGGTGAGACCGCGGTTCTCGACAGAGGCCCGGCCGAGGTGCTGCAGCGCCTTCGCGTAGTCCACCACGTCCTCTGCGGGTATTTTTCAGGGTAGAATTCAGGCATTTAGACTGAAAGTTCGCGTGAACCTCCGTTTTAGAGTTATGTTTTTAGAATGCCGGTATGTGCAGCCGAGTCGAGGGCTTGCATGGTCGGGAGCCCGGGGGTGAACTGCGTGTCCAGTGCCGGCAGGCCGTGGTGGGCGGCCCGCAGGACGTTTCGGAGGGCCCAATCCGTTATGAAACCTCTAGGGACTAGTCCTCTATTTCACCGCGGTGTTGTGTGCCCCTCGCTATTTATCCCGGGTTTCGCTCGTAAACGCAGACCCGATCAAAGTTAGAGCTCATCAGTGGGGTCCTTCGGACGGGGGTGGAGAAAGGGTGAATCTTCTGTGAGATCGAAGGGTCATCTACGGCGAAAACTAGAAACACAACAAGAGAATCCGCGCACAAACCTCTTTTCGGCGCACGGCTCTCTGCCGTCTCGCCGAAGTAGTGCAGGCAGCCGAGCATGTGGTCAGCGGGCTGGTAGTTGAGGCGAGAGAAGCGGAGCAACTGCTCGACGTCCGCCCCTCGGGACTCGACGGCTTCGTCGAAGGCCGAGTCGAGGGCTTGCATGGTCGGGAGCTCGGGGGTGAACTGCGTGTCCAGCGCGGGCAGGTCTTGCTGGTCTGTCCGCAGGACGTTTCGGAGGACCCAATCCGTCGCCTTGTCGATCGCGCGTTGGTGGTCGGCGCACAGCCGGCACGCGCACGTGAAGTTCCAGTGGTTCTGCAGGCGCGAGCGGCGTGCGAAGAGGCAGTCGCGCTGCGTGCAGATCGACTTCGGGTTGTCCGGGTTGCCCCGGTTGAGCGCGAGGTATGACAGCGTGATCGGAGTGCCCGCCGGGACGTCGTCGGGCGTTACGAGGGACAACGAGTGGTCCGGCGTCGAAACGGGGTTGACGACCGTCGACGGCGCGCAGGAATGGTTGACGCGCGAGAGCGTGGGATACAACCCCAGGCCGTGGACCGCTGCCTCCAGCTCGTTGCCCTCGCCGGAGGTCAGCAGCGTCAGGGGGTCGAATTCCGCCTCGTCCGCCAGCCCGCGCACCGCGGCGAAAAAGCAGTGCTTCGGGCTCACCACGAACGCCATGGCATTCCCCAAGGCCACTTCGAACAGCAACCGGAACGCGACGCCGTCCGGGTCGATCCCTGCCGCGCCCGGGCGGCTTGCGTTGACGCGCGCCGCGAATTCCGCGAAAATCGCGTGTTTGTAGTGCTCGAACCGGGCGCCGAGGCGCGCCGGGGCCGCCGGTTTGTACGCGGAGAAGCACGAGGCTCCGGCGTCGGAGGCGCTCGCGCCGTTCGGCTGGTGGTCGGCGCCCGCGCGCTGCGGTTCGCGCGGGGCTCCGGCCGACGTGCGGGTGTCGCTTTCGTCGATGTCCCCGGCCTTTGTTGTCGCCGCAGGCGGTGGGGCTGGGAATGGGGCATGCGGGTCCACATGGGTGCAGCCGGTGGTGTTTGACGTGCCCGAGACACCGTTCGTGTGGACACCCACGTGTCCAGCATTGGCTGAGTCAACACCTGAGACACCCACCTGTTCAGCACTGGTTGAGTCAACACCTGAGACACCCACCTGTTCAGCACTGGTTGAGTCAACACCTGAGACACCCACCTGTTCAGCACTGGTTGAGTCAACACCTGAGACACCCACCTGTTCAGCACTGGTTGAGTCAACACCTGAGACACCCACCTGTTCAGCACTGGTTGAGTCAACACCTGAGACACCCACCTGTTCAGCACTGGTTGAGTCAACACCTGAGACACCCACCTGTTCAGCACTGGTTGAGTCAACACCTGAGACACCCACCTGTTCAGCACTGGTTGAGTCAACACCTGAGACACCCACCTGTTCAGCTCTGGTTGAGTCAACAACACCTGAGACACCCACCTGTTCAGCACTGGCTGAGTCAACACCTGGAACACTCACGTGTTCAGTGGCTTTGCCCTCGGTTGGCTTCAAAGGAGGACCGCATGTACGGGAGACTGACCCGGCGCGGGCATCGCGCTCTTGCAAGTCAGCGCACGCCATGCGGCAGCAAAGCCGCGCCGACGGGGAGTAGTCGACTCCGTCTGTAGTGAGACCGGTCGATCCCCGCATCCAGTCGTCGGCTACGGACCAGGCCGGACACTCCGCCGCGTGGTAGCGGAGCAGGGCTGCTTCTTTGCAGGCGGCGCTGCAGTACCAAGCCCCGCACGAGGTGCATTGCGTCGAGAGGGCGGGGTCGTACGGCCACAAGGCGCGGTGGTCCTTCAAAAACGTCGGGAGCTCGACGCCGTCGAAGGCGACCATGGCGCGTTGGCAGTGGTCGCACGCCGGCACCGCTCGCTTCCCCTTCTTCTGCACGGTGCAGCTGACGACGGGGCGCTCTTCGACGAGCACGTCGCCGGCGGAGCAACTTCTGGCCGTGGCCAGCCCGCGCCCGCCATGTTCCTCTACGTACCGGACTCGGGCCGCCGAACCTTCTCCAGTGCCGTTCATCGTCGCATCGTTGGTTGGTATCGAGGGGGTGTTTTTTAGACTGTTTCGAGTAGTTTTAAAGCGTTATTTGTGGATCAGAAGGTCGGTATTTTAAAGTCACCGGTTGACCGCAGTATAAGTTTAGAATACCGAACGTATAACGGCAGTCGCAGTGATCACTCCTCCTGCGGGGTCGTAAGGCCACAAGGCGCGGTGGTCCTTCAAAAACGTCGGGAGCTCGACGCCGTCGAAGGCGACCATGGCGCATTGGCAGTGGTCGCACGCCGGCACCGCTCGCGTCTCCTTCTTCTGCACGGTGCAGCTGACGACGGGGCGCTCTTCGACGAGCACGTCGCCGGCCGAGCAGCTTCTGGCCGTGGCCAGCCCGCGCCCGCCATGTTCCTCTACATACCGGACTCGGGCCGCCGAACCCTCTCCAGTGCCGTTCATCGTCGCATCGTTGGTTGGTATCGAGGGGGTGTTTTTTAGACTGTTTCGAGTAGTTTTAAAGCGTTATTTGTGGATCAGAAGGTCGGTATTTTAAAGTCACCGGTTGACCGCAGTTTAAGTTTAGAAGCTGATCCTTTGCCGGTTGCCCTTTGCGGGTAGAGTACCGAACGTATAACGGCGGTTGCAGTGATCACTGCCAGGCAGGCGTTGCCTGCCTGGCAATTTACACGTTTCTGTACGACGTTTCATCCATGTTCCAGGCGTGCAAATTAGTGTCTTCGGGCCCTTGGTCTGTTTTGTGACTCCGGGATTTGGTACACGATTCATCGTTTGCAATGGCCAAAGTGGCCAAGCCCCGCAGGAAGGCGGGGTCGTAAGGCCACAAGGCGCGGTGGTCCTTCAAAAACGTCGGAAGCTTGACGCCGTAAGCAAGGCGACCGCACGTCGGCACCGCTCGCGTCTCCTTCTTCTGCACGGTGCAGCTGACGACGGGGCGCTCTTCGACGAGCACGTCGCCGGCGGAGCAGCTTCTGGCCGTGGCCAGCCCGCGCCCGCCATGTTCCTCTACATACCGGACTCGGGCCGCCGAACCTTCTCCAGTGCCGTTCATCGTCGCACCGTTGGTTGGTCGGGGGGGTGTTTTTTTGGACTGTTTCGAGGATTTCGTTAAGGAGCTGATATTTTGAGTTGCCGGTTGACCTTTGTGGGTAGAGTACCGAACGTATAGCAGCCGAACTGCAAGCGCAATTCGGTACGTTTCTTCCTGCTTCTGCGGTTTCTTCGATGCTCGGAACGATTCCTTCATGGCCGAGAAAGCGTCAATTCACCACGAACCGCAAGACACCACTGATGCCGGTTGTCACTGCACCCCTCACCTTTCTTTGCTGCTGCAAGCTGCAAGCATCCGAAAAACATGAAACGGCGACTTGATACTAGCGCATGAACGGTCAATTGTCTAATGTAGCTAGGAGGGGAAGAGCCAGAAGGGGTAAGCCTTCGAATAAGCAGGTGGCACCAGCGAGGAGAACCGATTGGCTCGACGCCGTCATACCAAACGCGGACCAGCGACACAGGAGGACAGCATGAGACTCATCAGGTGAACGCATTGGCGGGCTGGGTTCGCCTATGCCCATCAGCAGTTGAGCGTCGCTTGAAAATCTAATCTCGTACACTGCGTTCTCTCGATTCGACGACGATTGGCTTGCTGATCATTATCGATCGAGTTGATCCGGTTTGAATGAGAATGTAGCGAACACAAGCACCCCATCCTGCGTAGAATCGGTGTTGTCAATCCAGAAGGTCACTGCACGCCTCACCTTTCTCCGCTGTTGCAAGCTGCAAGCATCCGAAAAACATGAAACGGCGACTTGATACTAGCGCATGAACGGTCAATTGTCTAATGTAGAAAGAGCCAGAAGGGGCAAGCCTTCGAATAGGCACGTGATTCTCATGCGGACCCCGCAGCGTTTTCTGCCTCAATGGACCTCCGGGGTTTCGAACCTTCATGAAGACCCCCCTGCGGGAGGGGGAAAAGCAGCAGGTCTTCTGTTTCCGGGTTCTGGGTCGACGCGCAGAAGCGATAACTAGTCGTTGATGGGAGCCGAAGGCGGCGCACGCGTAAAGGTGGCACCAGCGGAGAACCTATTGGCTCGACGCCCTCATACCAAACGCGGACCAACGACACAGGAGGACAGCATGAGACTCATCAGGTCGTCGAACGCATTAGCGGGCAGGGTTCGCCCATGCCCATCAGCAGTTGAGGGTCGCTTGAAAATCTAATCTCTCACCGTTGTGCGAGTGACGAGCTCCTTGTTTTCCGCTTTCCGCCCTATTTTCGGCCCCTCTCTCTCGTCTTTCGCCGGAAGGTCAACCCCCCCGCAGCAGCTTCAGCTCAGCGCTGCGGTTCGGCCTTGCGGGACGCGCGCCTTGCCGGCCCCCGGCGCGATCCTCTTCTTCTGCTTCTTCACCGCCGCCGCCGCCGCCGCTGGCTGCGTCTGCGGCTCGTCGCGTTCCGCGGCCTTCCTCTTCGCGAGGAGCCTCTTTTTGATGCGCAGCGCCTCCTCGTTGACGGAGGCCCTGTCCATAGTGGCCGCCTCCTCGGTGTCAGCCGGCGGCCCGGAGAGGTCCGCCCGCGGGACCAGGGCGCGGCCGGAGAGGATGCGGATGGAGTGGAGTCGAACACGCTCGGTTTCTCGATGTGGAACGTCGCCCGCTTCGCGGGGTACGAGTACCACAGCAGCGCGTCGACGGGGTCAGACCAAACACGAAATGTTGGAGGAAGTGAGAAGCTCGTCGTCGCAAACCGTGGCGGTTTCACGTGCGTCCTCGATCCAGCCTTACGTAAAAACGATCACGGGCACTGCGTTCAACGAAAACAACTCTCTCTTCCCGTCATTACCATCATCATTAGTTTTGTATCAGCCACGAGTGACGAGCTCTTATTTTGCACTTTCCGCCTTCCGCCCTGCTTTCGGCTCCTTTCTCCCCTCTTTCACCGGAAGCACTCAGCTCAGCGCTGCGGTTCGGCCTTGACGGCGGCGGACGGGACGCGCGCCTTGCCGGCCCCCGGCGCGATCCTCTTCTTCTGCTTCTTCGCCGCCGCCGCCGCTGGCTGCGTCTGCGGCTCGTCGCGTTCCGCGGCCTTCCTCTTCGCGAGGAGCCTCTTTTTGATGCGCAGCGCCTCCTCGTTGACGGAGGCCCTGTCCATAGTGGCCGCCTCCTCGGTGTCAGCCGGCGGCCCGGAGAGGTCCGCCCGCGGGACCAGGGCGCGGCCGGAGAGGATGCGGATGGAGTCGAACACGCTCGGTTTCTCGATGTGGAACGTCGCCCGCTTCGCGGGGTACGAGTACCACAGCAGCGCGTCAACCTCGGCGTCGGTCAGCGTCGCGGCCGCCGTCAGCCGCATCGTGTCCCGGTCGCGGTCGGCTTCAGGCAGCTTTTCCTGCGCGTCCTTCCGCTCGATCACGCGGATCTGCGTGTGGACCAGCCGTTTCCGGGTCGCGTCGAAGTGCCGCGCCAGCAGCTCCGCATCCACGGGGTGCACGAACGTGTTCGACACCGCCGTGTTCGAAGCCGCGACATCCTCCGCACGGAACGGACACAGCGCCGCGAACGTCTCGTCCACGCACCGTTTGAACAACGCAACGAGATCATCCGACGGGGGCCCCGGTGCGCCGGAGGAAGGATGGAACGACAGGGTGGCTGCGTGCGTCTTGTATTCCGGTGAGTTCGTGACGAACCGGGTCTGCGCGTGGGGTGCCTTGCAGGCGATGGACACGATGTGCCGCTGGCCGATGGCGGAGCTCGGGTAATAAAGCGGGTAGTTCAAGTAGTCGAACGGCCGCTCCTCCACCAAGTCGTACGCGGCGGCCATCGCGGAGACGTGCCCTTTGGCCTGCGTTTTGTCGCACAGCACGTGCAGCACCCCCGTCCCCGGGCACGCGAGCCCTCCGAAAAACACGGCCACGTGCCGCGCCAGCGCCACCTTCAACCGGGTCTCAGGGTAGACCCGCGGCGGCCTCGGCGGCGGTTTCGGCCCTTTCGAACCCCGTTTGCCGGTTTCCGAATCGGCCGTGACGCCCTGCCCGGCGTCCGGGTCCAGCCAGGCCGGCAGGACCACAGGGGGCGTAGCTATGTACTGCGAGAGCAGCCGGAGGGCTGCCGCCTTGCGCCCGCGCTCGGTCTTCACCGCTTCTGGTTTAATGAGGTATTCGATGGCTGCGGGGTCTTCTTTCGGCTTCGCGGCGAGGATCTTCCGTTCGGATGGGTCCGCATGCGCGTTGCGGTGGGGCAAGCCCGGGAAGAGCGGGGGGTAGACAATGATGTCGAAGTATCCGTATCTTCGGAAAAGGTCGAGAGCAGTTGCCGCACACGGGACGACATCGTAGCAGAGGCCCAGCACGCCCTGCTGCGAAAGGAACACCTGGGCGGAGCGGGACATGTCGCGGGATTCGATCTCGGCTTGAGATTCGAACGTCGTGACGACGAGCTGCATCGCGTTCGCTTGGAACCGCTTCGCCAAACTAGCCGACCAATGGAACGCCTCGTCGCCGACCACCAAAATCCTCTTGTCCGGACTGCCCAGCAGCTTCGAAGGGCTGCAGACGCCGAACTCCTCTTTCGCATACCACGCAGTCAACCAGTCTTCCAGCTCGTCCACGCTCTTCACGTGCAACTTCCCCAGGGGGCAGTGCAGCAACTCGTTGGACCCCTTCAGGCAGCCGGGTTGCTTGCCCCGCACGAGGCACCAGCACCACCTGCAGCACGGCGCGGACCGTTTCCCGTCGGCCCCGCTTTCTCGCAGCTTCTCTACCGGATCGTGGATCAGGACCGTTTCCGGGGGGTTGGTCTCCTCGCCCCGCATTGCGCCGCGTTTTCAAAGCGTCCCACTGCTCCCGAGCAACTCTTCAATCCACGGTGGGGCGGCCGGTCATGCGGGGGGTGTGGGGCGGAGACGGCTGCGGTCTTTTTTTTGCTGAGACCGGCTTTCTTTATGTCTAACTCCTGGAGAGGGTTCGTTGATATGCCACTTAATTTCGCCCCTACCTACCCCCCCCCCCGTGTTAGTGTCGCCTCCGTTTACCTTGTCAGTGTCGCCTTTTTGCCTGAAAACGCGAGGCGACACTAACACGGGAAGACGGTTCTCAATAGGGTTCCCTGTATTTGCATGAAGAATGTCTTCATCCTCACCAACGGCTTCCCGTGTTAGTGTCGCCTTTTAGGAAAAGGTGCCTTTAGGTAGGCGACACTAGCACGGGTGGGGGATATAAAGAGAAAGCGAGAGAGAGGTTCGAGGAGACTGCTGCCCGGACCTGTACGGAGACAACGATGTCGTCATGCAGCACGGAAATACTCGAGGGACTGTCTTGTGCTCATTTCGAAGAAGGCTAGTGGGAGAACAACTATACAACTACGAAGTGGGTCCTTTTTGTTGAACGCTTACGCCCGCCACTAAACCCAGATTCACCTGTGTTTCGTGTGGGCTACAGCACATTTAACTCCTTTGATCTATCGCAGCAACTGGCAGTCTCCTCAAGCATTTCCTACAAAGCAGGTGCCTACACAAAAAACCTTCGGCCTCCTGCCGCAGTCACTCGCTTTGAGTCGTGACTCACACACAGGGGTAGCTGTCGTCAGTTTATTCAACTCTACCGCGTTTTTTCTATTGAAGCCTGCGGCACACTCCTTCTTTCAGTGTTGTGGCACGTTTGTCAAGAATGCCCTCCGTTGCCGCCCGTTGTTCCAACTAAGAAGCCAAAAGGGGGCCGCGTTAACGAAAAGAAGTAACGCCCACGCGGGACAGCAGGTACGGAAGAAAACCAGAAAGCAAAGGACACAGAATGAAAGAAGCCCAGAACGAAAACGGAAGGAAAAAGAAACAGGCAAGAAGAGAGGCGGGAAGACGCTCCCGCCTCTACGAAGCATCCTTCGCTAATACTATTTTAACCCTTCACGGACGGGGACATATACTTCTGTCGAAAAAGGCCGAACCCCGAGCTGGAGTTCGGACACGGGGCCTTCAGAGCAAAGACACGTCAAAACGGATCAATGTTTGCTGCTGTGAGATGTGTTACGAAACCTTTCGAAGGAGCACCAGGTTTCTATTTTGGAGTCGTCACACTTTTCGAGTTTGACCATAGATTCCCCAGAAAGCTTTCTGCGGGCTGGACAACCTTGTCCCCCCCTCCGTCCGTAAGGGTTAAAAGGTTCGCTTGAAACTCCGGGAGTGTAGAATCTCTGGTGCGGCCTTCGGCAACGGACTTTTCCGTCTTCCCAGTGTGTGGGCATAGGAATGGCATGCCATGCCACCAGAGAGTGTCGGTATGCAAGGGAATGGTTGAAACCTCTTGAGTTTGTGCTGCTAACAAATGTGGCAGTTGCGGGGGCTTTGATTGTGTGCACCACATGTGGATGCCCTGTTTTTAGAGTTATAGTTCGCTTGAGAATCCGGGATTTTAGAGTCTCCGGGTGACTTTCGTCGAATAGGTTCTTTTAAAGCTATTACGGGTGGGTTTGGGGGGGCATGCATGGCTTCTTTCGTGTACACCTTACTTGGTCGCTTTGGCGAGTCAGGTTCGAAACAATTTGTGACCGACACCAAGTTCTCGCCAGGTTAGTTTTTTGTATACTTTTGACATGGTTAAAAACAAACAAAAGAATCTCTTTTCCCAGGGTGAAAGTTTGCTTGAATCTCCCATTTTTCAAACAAATGCGGTCTTCAGGGATTACGTTAGGATTTCCTGCCCTAATCAGCGCTCCCGTGACGGGAGAATCTTCGACTTGCCGTTCGGGTTGGGAAGCAAACGTAGGGGTGACGATTTCAAACGTCGTTCGTACTGCTGCGGAGGCGCGCAGCGGGTCTACGGTGGGCGACGGCGGCGAAGTGAGCGCTACCTGAGGTGCCCTTGCCGGCGGGTGAGCTCACCCCGCTAGGGGGATCGCCGCCTCCCTGTCGAGCGGTACCTGACGTGCATTCATCCTTATGTCGTGCAGTCGACATCGCGTACGGTCGGTCTGCCCGGTACCGTATTGTGCCTGTTCAGCTGGTCCCCACACCAGGGCTCGTCGATGCTACAAACGCTCTTTTTCCACTACTTCGAGTTCAAGCCGGACCTCGTGGGTCGGACGGCGTTCAAAGGATCAAGTGGGCCACGCTGCGGGCCCTCCTTCTTCTTCGCGACTGCGCCGCTGTGGCTCAAACCTTCGTCAAGTCAGACCAGATAATACCCGAAGGTGTCCTCCAGCCAGCCTTCCCTCACCCGCAGCGAAGCTGAGTGTCCCCACCTCGAGGCAGTGTCCTGCCCAAACACTAAACTAAGATTTCCACCCCCAAACCTCTGTCCCCTCTACCTACACGACCTGCGGGATCGTCGGAGACACATGTTTGTTGAACGCTTACGCCCGCCACTGAACCCAGATTCACCTGTGTTTCGTGTGGGCTACAGCACATTTACCTCCTTTGGTATTTTGCAGCTGGCAGCCTCCTCAAGTATTTCCTACAAAGCAGGTGCTCAAGTATTTCCTACAAAGCAGGTGCTTATACAAAAATAATAGGCGCGGTGTTTGCTTGTCTTGGCCCCTTGTAGTTGCGAATCTCCTACAGCACCGCGCTAACGTTTTGACGGGGGGAAAAGATTGAGAGAGAGAGAGAGAGAGAGAGAGAGAGAGAGAAAGTGCGTGTGTGTATGAGAGATAGAGATATGAGTTGGAGCGCAGGGACCATCTCTCCGAGGAGATCCGATCGCCTCACTCTGCCCCGTACTTCTAAAGCAGGCGTAGGTCGTTCCGTCGGAGCCGCAGTGCTAGATTGATGAAAAAGAGACGGTTAGCAGCGTGTCTAAATTGTATCTATCGGTAGGTCCCGCGTGCATTCTCGGACGCAAATGCAAACGCCCGCGCCTGGCGGGCTCATTTTGTCAACATTGCATGTTTGGGTAAAGCTCCCTGGGTGCGGGCGGTGTAATCCTTCCGTTGAGATTTGCTTGTGCCCCTTTGCTTTGACGCCGGCTGGGGCGGGGGAAGACTACACGGGGACCACCTGAGAGCGGGGGTCTATCACTCAATGGAAATTGCTGAGACCAACAACTGCATGGTGGAGTCCAGCCTCATATTTTGCGCCCTGATTTCGGCTCGGGGGCCGGCCAGTGCCATTCGACGGAGGCTGGAGGAGGGAGAAGTGCAACTGCAAACACGTGTGCTCCGCGAAGACGATGAAAATCTCGTCCGAAGACCGCACAGGAGCCGAGCCCACTTCTCATGTTGGAGAAAAGCTAGCTCAGCCTAGCTCAACCCACCCCAGAACCCCGGCCTCGCGTTGCGGAAACTCTCGCAGTGCAGCTGTGGTGGCGGCTTCCTTCCAGCACGGCTAACAGTGGACCAATCACTGGGTCTTTTTTCTCAACCCTGCGCAGTGCGCGCGATCAGCCGGCTTGCCGGCTGATTAAATTTCGAGCCTTATTTTTTTTGAAAGTATGCCAATACTGCAGGGAATGCTTGAATAGACCTCTTGAGTTTGTGCTGACCACGAATTGGGGAGTCGGGAGAACCTACAAAACCAAAAGCAGGACCGACCCCCCGTTCGTGAGAAAAAGCGAAGAATAAAACTGACAGAATCAGCCGATTTTCAACCGTGCAAACTTTGACTATGCCGCCCATGGAGCGGAATCAGCGTGGTGCACAAACCAGGCAAGATGCGAATCAAGATAGACCCGCATGACCTCACGTCCTTTCAACGCGTGGTTCGGTAGTCACAGCACTTGGGATCCCTTCGGTTATTGGTCTTGCAGCTTCGTCGAGCCTTTCCTTCGAAGCTGGCGATTGTGGAAAACAAAATGATTCTGTCGTTTTCGTTCACGGTCGAGCCCAGCCTCAGAAGCTGGAGGTAAAGCTGGAGCTAAGAGATGAGTGTACAACCCGCTTTTCGGGTGTGGAATTACACGTGGTTTTATTGCAGCACGCCAGCCTTTCGGGTGTGACTCTCCTCCCACCCGAGGCTGGACCTCACCGTGTACTATTTTTGAGGTTTGAAGGACCGGCATTCTTAAAAGGTGAATTTCCCTTATATCCCACCACTTCAAAATGTGTTCCCTTATATCCCAATGGGACAACAAAATTTTGTTTTGTATAAGCACCCGCTTTGTAGAGGAGAGTGCCAGTTGCGATAGATCTAAGGAGGTAAATGTGCTGTAGCCCACACGAAACACAGGTAAATCTGGGTTTAGTGGCGGGCGTAAGCGTTACCCACTTTGTACTTGTATTGTTTTCCCCCTCTAGCCTCCTTCGAAATGAGCACAAGACAGTCCCTCGAGTATTTCCCTTATATCCTAATCAACAAAATTTTGTTCCCTTATATCCCAATGGGATTGCCTTGCCCAAGGTAATCCCATTGGGATATGGGTAAATGCCAAACCCCCCTCCCCCCCCCTTTGCACTTCATCAGCCAGAAAAAATTCTTAGTCAAACCCGGGTACTTCTGGGCCCAGGATCCCCCCAAAAACAACTTCTGAGTGTTATTTCTCACCAGATGGGCCCCGTGCCATGCATAGGAGCCCACAAATCCACCCCCATGGGGCGTCTAGTACCCCCACCCCCCTTGCGGCATGATCCAAAACAGGGTCAAAAACAGGCATTTTTTTCTGATATTCTACTGTGGTGTGGGAATGGGTGGCAAGGGTCGGCACCTGGAGAAAAACGTGGTTATTCTGCTCCAGGTGACCATGGATGCACCAAAACAGCCTTGAAAACACCTGTATTTACGTGCGGGTTCCTCGTTGCCAGCTCCCAAGACTCGTGTCTGCTCACCACACCAGCCACTGTCTGTCCGGTGTGCTAATAAGGGGGTTTTGGACGCATTGGGGGGCTCTACCACTAGTTTATGGCGTATGGAGTAGAAAATCAGAAAAAGAATGCCTGTTTTTGACCCTGTTTTGGATCATCCCGCAAGGGGGGGTGGGGGTACTAGGCACCCCATTGGGGTGGATTTGTGGGCTCCTATGGCCCATCTGGTGAGAAATAACACTCAGAAGTTGTTTTTGGGGGGGATCCTGGGCCCAGAAGTACCCGGGTTTGACTAAGAATTTTTTTTGGCTGATGCACGGTGCACTAGTAAAAGTGAAAAAGGTGTTTTGACTAGTCATTTTACTAGTGAAAAAGCATGACTAGTGCACTAGTAAAAATGACTAGTGCACTAGTAAAAACACTAGTAAAAATGACTAGTGCACTAGTAAAAATGACTAGTGCACTAGTAAAAATGACTAGTGCACTAGTAAAAATGACTAGTGATTTAGTAGAAATCCACCTGTTCCGAACCGAAATCTGGGCTGTTTTGTAAATTTCAGAGGGTCCCACGGCACAACTGTACCCTACCGTTGCGCTTACTACCGTGTTCGGAATAATGTTGGACCGGGAAAAAGTCGAAATACTTTTCAAAACCCCCAAAAGTCCAAAAAAGTTCCGGTCCAAGTATTTTACAGTAGGGAAGGAAGTTTAGAATCCAAGAATACGATATGATACATGTGGTGTCTACAGTCAAGTCCGTTAACAGCGCCCTACAACTTGGAGAAGGTCGCTACTTTAGCCAAACTCAGAAGGTGGCGAGTCGCTGAGCGTAGTCGGCACGCGGCATCGCCGGGCCTTACGGAGCAGGGCCGCGGAAGGACTCGAGCTCGCAGTGAAGCGAGCGTTGCTGAGTGAAGGCGACGTCCTGGCCGGTCACGCGCGTTTCTGACGCGGGCTGCTGACGTTCAAGAAGTTGATCAAGTATAGCCGGTCCCGGACGTCGTGTTCCGGCACGTGGTCGGCGACGGGGGCAATCTCATGAGTCGCCCCCGCCATGCTCACCCGAGCTGCTTGTCTACGCGACCCAGGCTACGCCCATAGTCATGATCGTGCAACCACGAGTTTTAAGTACATGGGTGTTAGGACCACCCTTAGCGAGTCCAGAGGTAACCTTTTGCTCAGTCCGGCGTTAGCGCAAACCCGAACCTTTTTGTCCAGTCCGGCGTTTGTGCAAACACGAACCTTTTTGCCCAGTCCAGCGTTGGTGCAAACCCGAACCTTTTTGTCCAGTCCGGCGTTTGTGCAAACACGAACCTTTTGCCAGTCCGGCATTTGTGCAACCCGAACGTTTTGCCCAGTCCGGCGTTTGTACAAACCCGAACCTTTTTGCCGGTCCGGCGTTTGTCCAACCCGAATCGTTTTGCTCAGTCTGGCGTTGGTGCAAATCCGCACCTTTTGCCCAGTCCGGCGGTTGTGCAAACCCGAACCTTTTTCTCCAGTCTGGCGTTGGTGCAAATCCGCACCTTTTGCCCAGTCCGGCGTTGGTGCAAACCCGAACCTTTTTCTCCAGTCCGGCGTTGGTGCAAACCCGAACCTTTTTGTCCAGTCCGGCGTTTGTGCAAACCCGAACCCGTTGAACCCTGATGATGCCAAGCTCGGCGTTTGGTGGCAAGTTCGGGGACCTGGTAAGTTTGGGATGATGGCAAGTTCGGGGCGCGTACCCGGGGGGAGGCCCCCCCCCCGGACCCGTGTGCGATAGACGAAAGCTGGGGGTCAGTTGTCTGCCGCAGGAATAAGTTACGATTACTCGTCGGTTTGTGTTTTGCGACTGAACATGCAGAACTGTGGTCGCTTTTTTGGTGGGCCACCCACCCCGACTCTTCCCCCACAGGAATCGGGCTGAGTATTGAGTTCTGTAAAGTGCAAGTGCCATGAAGGCAGGCGACTGAGTACGGAAAGTTTCTGGGAACTTGTTGCCTACTAGTAGTTTTATCATGCAGGGTCAAAACCTTGTGTCTTTTTGAAAAGTGACAATTTTTTTTTTCCGGAAAAAAAATGGGGTTTTTAAATTTTCAAATTTTGGAACAAAAACTGCGGGTAATTTTTGACGACGTTGAGCAATTTTTTTTTTTCCAATTTTTTTTTTTGGTGGCCATCGGCCCCGCGGGAGCGTTTTAAAAAGACACAAGGTTTTGACCCTGCATGTTATACAGCTTGCCTGCCTCATGCTCTTCCGCACTTACTACTAGTAGCTCCCAATGCCCGATAGACAGTGCGTTGTGATTCAAGCTAATCCGAGGCGGTGATTTCTATCGTCGTATGTGAACAATCGAAGATGCGAAAGAAGCTGTTTCCACAAATAGTACACCGGCTACGCGATTCACTTTACTGTGCGGCAGTAGAAACCAGAACCTGCTGGTGTCCCACCCGACGAAAGCTTTGAGCAGTTGATCGGTGGGCTCAATGGTCGTCTGCACGTCCCGAAAAGACAAAGAAACGTGACTTCCAGGCATTCGAAATGCCCGGACAAAGCACCACGACGTGTTGACTGGCAACTACGCGCGCGCCACAGTAGAAGACTGAAAGAGGAAGTCTCCAAGCACGCAGTGGGAGAGAGCCTCCAACACTAGAAAGCGGAGCACATATTAGTGAGCAACGGGGCACTATTTGTGGAATGTGCGCAACACAAAGCCTTGCATGCAAACAGTTCAGCGGGACGAGAGGCACCACCGTAACCACAGCCGGACTGCGGGCGCACGAACGAGCTGCGACGGCGGCCGACGGCAACGTGAGGCGGGGACGGAAATAACTGGGGCGGAGATCCCACTCTACGACCGCACCTCCCCGAGTCGCAGGAGATCCCCTACTTCGCACACCGTCGGTCTGCCACGTATGCGGAGGAATTCCCCTCCTGGTGAACGGGGGCACCACGGGGGCGGTGCTCTGATATCTTCGGGTTCAGATTATGAACTTGTCAGTAGTGCACAGCAACAGTTGCAACCGACAGCCTGACGCTGACACCCGGCGTCGAGAGCGGGGAGAAGAGAGAATGGATGGCGAGGGACGAACTACCCTTGCCGCAGACGGCGGTCTCCTCGACGGAGGCTCGCGAAACAACGGGATGCGGGGAGCCGTATCGGTGTACTACCTCCAGGGGGAATAGCAATGGGAGATCTGTGCCGATCGAGGAGCGAGCGACAGTGTTGCACATTCATGTTGGGAAGCTCGGCAAGAAGACCTGCCGACCATCTCTCATTTCTTCGTGGGTTTTAGGGAACCCACTACTGTAAATGCACTGTGTCCGGTGCGATGCCAAGGCGATAGGAGCGCCATGAGCGACAAGCAGAATCTACGGACCAGAGTTTGAATGTGGTCGGAAGCCCGCATTATGTCCAGTGTCTGAGACCTGTCACGACATGTCTCTGACCTCACCGTGTAGGGATAGCACTGTCGTTTGCACTATGTTTGCTAAGCCATACAAGCTCAGGAACTTTCCCAAGAAAACAACCAAAAACCTCGCAACTCGGCCTGTCTCTCGCGAAAACTGGGGTTGCCCAGGTGGTTTGTGGTGTCTGGGCACCGGTGGTCACGTTAGTGCCGTGAAACCCCTCGAAAACTCTCAAAACACCCAGGACTTGGGTCCAGGTTAGGTGGATTTTGTCTAAATCACTAGTCATTTTTACTAGTGCACTAGTCATTTTTACTAGTGCACTAGTCATTTTTACTAGTGCACTAGTCATTTTTACTAGTGGCACTAGTCATTTTACTAGTCAAAAATTTGACTAGTAAAACCACTAGTCAAAGTCAAAAAAGTCCTTGACTAGTGCACCGTGTGAAGTGCAAAGGGGGGGGGGGGGGGGGGGTTGGCATTTACCCATATAAGGGAACAAAATTTTCAAGCGTTGGGATATAAGGGAATTACACCTTCTTAAAATTCTCCCGTCGAGACTGGAGAGGAAAGATTGAGTGCGGTGGGGTTGATTGGTGTTGGTTGGTGGGCGGGGGATTGCAAGAACGTGCTTGGTATGTGCTCGCACTGGTCCCGTCTGCGCCGTGTTTCGGTCCTTTAAGCCACGGACACATAAGGCGGACCATATGAGCGCGGAACCTGAGTGTCTGCAGACAGGACTGCGGTGTGAGTCTGGTTTGTCAGGCGGCTGTTCGTAGCTCGTCACAGCCAGGGCCACCCGTGCTACTAGAGCACAGGCGAATCCGTCACGGGGAGAAGGCCTCTACAACCGTGTCTGAGCAATCAGTTAAAAAACTCAGGGCACTTGCCCTGATTGTGACTGCGACTCGCTAGGCAGCACTGACTTTAATTGGAGTTGGTTGGTGGGCGGGGGGGACGGAGGTGGTTTCTCGCGAGTCGGGTGATTTCTCACTCCGTCGTGAAACCGACGAACCCAAGTGGGGGGAAAGTCTGAGTTCAATGTTCCGGCAGAACACTATCTCTCACGCATGTCTGATGCTAGGATCAAGTCTTCTTCGCAGAAAACTTGGTTGAATATTTTTCGCCACTGACCCCCGCGGCTGACCGTCTCGACGAGCTTGTGTTCAGCGCGCCAAGCCCCAAGGTGCGCCACGCCTTGATGCTTTAGTTTGGGAAATCGGTAGCCACTTGACCCGTAGGCCCGTGGCTCTGCAGTACCGCCGAACACGTGAAGCTTGGCTCCCGTGTAGCAGGCTTTCCCTGGTACCTGCAATGTCTCGGAAAAAAAAAAAGAAAGTGAGAAAGAGAGACGAGGTAGAGCTCAGGGACCATCTCTCCGGGAATATCCGGTCGCCCCATAACTGCTGCAAAGATGTTCCGTAGGAGGCGAGAAGGTCGTCAGCATCGGAGCCTGTCATGTAAAGATACATAACCCTGTCCTTCGCACGGCACCCTGTCCCAATTTTGAGCGAGCCCGCGGAAATGTACCCGTTCTCACCCCCTACGGCCTGACGGGTGGCCCGATAGCCGTCACCCCATGATCTGATCTTCGATTTCTCGGCAGGGGAGTGTCGTGGGAGCCGCGGAAAAAAGTGACTTCCCTCAATCCCGAAACGCCGTCGGGGGGTGATGATGGTTGTTCTGCTTCGGCGCAAAAATGTCAGGGAGTTTCGACGCTGAACTCCGACTAGAACGACGGCTGGTTGCAGTACCGTGAGCCGGTCCAACCCTGATAGCCTACGATAGTTGAGGTTAGAATGCAGAATATCTGTAGCGATGGCCTGCATTAGCCCTACCTCTTCGACCGTACTGTGTCGTGCTTCTGGCGTTGCACTCATTCGAATTATCGTCTTCGCGCGGTCGCTTTGCGACTCTTTCCTTCCTTGCCGGTTTGCATGCTTCTGCAGCCTTTGCCGTCGCTTTCACGGGCGGCGCTGGGCCCCCACGATAGCCTGTAGACAGCATGCACGTACAGGAAACAGGGGTGAACTGCTGGCTCAGTAATACCGGGCTCCGTAGCCTCGGGTCGCAGTGCATTGCAACCATGTCGATAATACTTTCCCTCCTTACTCGGGGGGTCGAATACAAGACGTACATATTGTATTCAACGTGCCGATCCTGCAATTTCCCCGAAAAGAAATTGAAAAAGGTGCCGCAAACCCGCAAGAACTCCTGTGTTTCGTGTGGGCTACAGCACATTTACCTCGGCTACAGCACGTTACCTCCTTTAATCTTTTGCAGCTGGCAGCCTCCTCAAGTATTTCCTAAAGCAGGTGCTTATACAAAAAAAAACTGATGCTCAAACCATGCCTCTTCTATTCAAGGTACTTCTCGTGGATTCGACCTCCCCCCCAGTAATGCACATTTTCTTGCTGCGATTGGCTCCGGCCACGGTGCCGAAGTAGAAACGCACCGAATGCCGATGATTTTTGTGTGTTTGCCACGTTTCCATCGTGGCGCCTAAGGACACGGAAAGCGACGGGGATGGCGGGTTGAGCGGTTGTGCAAGGGGGGGAGAGACAAAATTGTGTGTTATTACTCGGTTAATATTAAGGTAATCTTCTAAAAGCGTATACGACAAAATAAGAGCTCGTCACTCGCACAACCGCGGCTGATACAAAACTAATGATGATGATGACGGGAAGAGAGAGAGTTGTTTTCGTTGAACGCAGTGCCTGATCGTTTTTTACGTAAAGCTGGATTCAGGACGCAAGTGAAAACGCCACGGTTTGCGGCGACGAGCTTCTCATTTCCTCCAACATTTCATGTTTGGTAAAAACGAAGATGGCCTGGGAACGCGAGGGCAGGCTGGGGACAGGTAGCCACACTGCCTCGCGCATGTCACGCGGTTTTTAGAGTTAAAGTTCGCTTGAGATTCCGGGGGTTTAGGGTCTCCGTGTGACCGTTCATGAATGGGTTCTCTTAGAGCGAAAGGGCTATATGCTGTATATTTGGCGCACGCTTTCGTTATGGGTTATGGCTAGCCATGTCCGGGACTCTTGGTGACCGACACCAAGTACATTCCTTCTTTTTCGTCGGTGCCCTGCTGCCCTCCCAAAGTTCATGCAGCAGCCTCGGTTCTGAATCCGTCGCTACGGTAGTATTCGACGTTTTCGATCGCCTGCAGCAGCTTTGAAAGGAAGACTTCAGTCACTTCAGGCTTCGCTTTTTCCATGTAGTCAGTTGGAAAGCCTGCTATCTCCTTCCGGAGATATATATAGTTGCTACGGTAGTGCTCGACGTTTTCGATCGCCTGCAGCAGCTTTTAAAGGAAGACTTCTGTCATTTCAGTCTTCGCTTTTTCCATGTAGTCAGTTGGAAAGCCCGCTATCTCCTTCCGGAGTTAGTCGCTACGGTAGTATTCGACGTTTTCGATTGCCTGCAGCAGCTTTGAAAAGAAGACTTCGGCCATTTCAGTCTTCGCCTTTTTCATGCAGTCGGTTGGAAAGCCTGCTCTCCTTCCGGAGTCAATCGCTACGGTAGTACTCGACGTTTTCGATCGCCTGCAGCAGCTTCGACAGGAGCACTTCGGTCATTTCGGTCTTCGCTTCTTCCATGTAGTCGCGCGGCAACCTGCCGCCGGCCAGCGGCTTCGTAGCGGACGCCGAGGCGAGGGTTTTCCAAGCGGACGCGCGGTCCTCGTCGGTGATCGGGCACCCGGGAGTGCGCTTGGCCAGAGCGTACCAGGGGGACGCGGACTTGAAGATGACGGCTTCCGCGTAGTTCGGAAGGTCGAGGGTGGTGTAGCACGCGTGGGACGTCGGCAAGCGGGTGAGCAGCTCGTTGTAGTCTTCGGCGGAGACGACAGTCGATGCACGGCTCGAGCACCGTGGCTGGGGCGCCATGAGGTTGAGGGAGATGGTTTCAGTCTGGCTGAGAGGGAGACGCGCCCGTCCTGTGAGGAAACGGAGCAGCTTTCGCTTGTTGGTAGCGCTTTTCGTGAACCCCGTGCGCTGCCTCTGCCTCTCGTCCATGCCGGTGTCCATGACGTGCCAGACCCGGTCGAGAAACACGGTGTTTAGCGGCGTCGCGAAGAACCGCTCGTCCTCTTCGACCGCGAACTCGTACCGGAACGCGAAGTCCGACACCCCGTCGTCCGCCCTCCCGCAAACAATCGCCCGCAGCTCCTCCGGCGTCGCGTGAGTGAACGCGGGGCAGGCCCGGTACCCCGTAGCGTGGAACGCGTCCGCGCACGCCGACGCCTGCAACCTGACCTGCGTAACGAGCAGCTCCGTGCACAAGAGCGCCATCAGGTCCGCAGAGCTGCCGGTCTCCGGCAGCCCCTGGAGCGCGAGGGTGCCGGCGAGCTCTTGGGCGGTCATTTTTTTGAAGCGCTCGACGCTCGCCGGGCCGCCGCTGAGGGAGGCGAGGTGGACGTCCCGCGGCTCGAAGTGCGGCCAGGACTTGAGCATCGAGAAGAACACCGCAGGGAGCCCGACCGGGAGGAGGACGCCGTTCGCGAGGGCCTGCCCGATGAGCCAGCCGGCGAAGGAAAAAAGCTCGAGCCAGTGGTCCTGGTGCTCCGTGCCGGAGTAAGGAGAGTCGCCCAGCTCCTCCAGCCGCCCGTTGAACCACGCGGCGTGCGCGCCCTTCTCGACCGGGAACAGCGGCACGGCTGGCTGGCACACCGTGAACGGCAGGTAGTCCGCCGTCAGCGGCGAGACTTTGTTGCACTTCAGCTTCACCGACGTCCACTGGACCGCCCTTTCGGGCGGCGCGTGACCGCGGGGAGATGAGGTGTGGTGGGGGGCCGGGTCTGAACGGGGATCGGTGGAAGAAGACGTGGTGGGAGGCTTCGCGTGGGTGTGCTGCTGAAGGGTGGTTGTCGTGAGGTCGGTCGGGTGGGTGGCGGCTGCAGCTGCGTGCAGCTGCAGCTGGTGCAGGTGCGAGGTGCCGGCGGTGTCGCGATGCGTCGGCGTCGGGACCAGCGTCAGGCTGCACGTGCTCTCCTGCTGCATGACCATCGACGGCGAGCTCGTTACCGCGGCGATGTTGCCGCTGTAGTCCTTCTGCAGCTGCTCTTGGGTAACCACGGCGCAGGCCGCCCCGTTGCTGGCGCCCCTGTCCCTTCGCGGGGCAGCATGTCCCGAGAAGCTCGAACGCCTCGACGACGCGTCGGCACCCAAGCGCGCGGCGGACGCCGCGGAGGCGATGCGGAAGGAAGCCGACCGCTCGCGCCACATCTTCTGCTGCGACTGGAGGATCACCAGCTCGTCCTGCTCCTTGGAGGTCATCGGCACGACCTCTAGGACAATCATGTCCAGCTCGTCGGCGATCCTGAAGTGCTCGTGCTCGTACCGCTGGCTGAGGTCCGAGAACCGCACGCGGCACCCCGCCCTGATGCCCAGGGGCGGCGGCGCTGCCCCGTCGTCCTCCTCAACGAGCAGCGCCGCGGCGTCCGCCGCCGGGTCGCCGCCGGCCTGCAGCAGGTCGCCCGCTGACCTACGAGTCGCCTTCGCCGCCGCCGCTTTCTGCGCGAAGGTAGCCGGCAGCGGCAGGCCGGGAGCCAGCGGCGATTTGTGCGGCGGGGGATGCCCGTCTTCGGTCGGGGGGTGCTGGGCGGCGGTGTGTGCGGGAAGGCGGTAGGTCACGACGACGTGCGAGCTGCCTTCTTGGAGGGTCGCGCACACGCCGGACGGCTCGAGCCCGGCGGCTACGGGGGGGCCCCAGCTCGACGTGAGGGCGTCTGCAAGCTTTTCGAAGAGAATGCCCACCGACTTGCGGTTCACCCGCGCGCCGTGGTCGATCCCGCCGTCGCTGGCTCCCGGGGCGGCCTGGCAGGCATCCGTTGCGGCATCGCTTGCAGGGGCCGGCGCGTCTGCGGCGCCGAAGGCACCGACGAGCTGATTGAGCCGCGGCGGCACCGGCGGCAGGGGCGGCGGGTAGGAGAACGCCGCGGCTGGCCGCCCGCGTGTTGGGCGGGCTGCCGGGTCGAGGGGGTTGCTCGGCTCGGGTTGTTGCTGGGCGTCGTCTTGCTGGGTGAGGTTGGGGTGTGGGTGGTGGTGGTGGTGGTCGGAGGAGTGCCCCCAGAGCCCGGCTGGCACCCTGCAGTCGCGCGGCTCGGCCACGCGGATTTCGACCGTCGTCGCCGTGTTTTCGGAGACGGAGCCGAACCCTTTGAAGTGCCCGCCTTGCACCGCAAACTCGCGCAGCACCTCGAGCACGCCGTCACCTCCGCCACCACCTGCGCCGGCCGCTCTGTCCTCAACCGGGGACGCAGGCCCGGGGCTACCTTCCGCTGCCGTGTCGGCTTCGGTGCCGTCCGGCGCCGACGCGTCTCCGGGACTCTTGCGCACCCGTGCACACCGCTGCCGAGCGTGCTCGTTGTTGTTTTCCGGCTTGCCGGAGTCGCCGCCGGCGCCGCCGCAGGCGCAGTTGAAGTCGTCGAGCCGCGGGAGGCGCAGGACTTCTTGACAGTTCAACCGCGCGTGGAGGTGCAGCAGGCTCGCTTTCGACGTGAGGTCCAACGCGTAGAACGGGAGGTACCGGAGCCATTCGACGGGGCGGTCTTCGGTCGGCGTCTGCAGCACCGGCTGGCCGATGAGAATTCCGAGCATGCCGAGAAGCGAAACGAACGTTCCCAGCTTGTCTATGGTGGCCCGCGTGTACGCCTCGACGAACGAGAAGCTCGTCGACACAGACGACACGTAGAAAACGGCCGGAAGCGGCACGTCCGGCTGGCCGACGAAGTCAGTGGGCACGGCCTCCGACAGCCACCCCAAGGCAAGGAGCCCCGCGCGGACGCAGAAGCACACCGCGGTCTGCGGCGTGTAGCTGACGCCGGGCGCCAAGTGCTTCACGACGTCATCCGCCCAGGACCCGCGGCCCTCCAAGAGGACCTGCTTGCAGCAGACGGCGGGAGTCGCCGTGCCGCCTTCCGCGGTGGACGGGGCGAAGGTGAGCTGCGGGTACCGGGGGGGGTTGCATGGGGGGACGCCGGGTGGGTTTGCGTAGGACAGCTGCGCGGAGGGGTTGAGCAGCCGGGCTTTCGAGAGTTCGAGGCCGTGTTCGATAATGGGGTACAGCAGAGAGTCGAGGCACCTGGATATGGTGCGGGCGACGAGGGTCACCGTGCGCGACGTGTATCCGATGGAAGCCACAGTGTTCGGCGGGCCCCGGATGGTCTTCGAGAACTCGAACCCGGCTTGCGCCTCGGTGGGGCCGGCCGGCGTGATCGACTGCTTCAGGCGCGCGATGAACGGCGAGTCGTACAGGGCCAGCAGCGCCTCTGCGGAGTCGTCTTCGAAGGACTTGCCGGCGGCGAAGTCCTTGAAGGGCGCGAGGGCGTTCGCCGCCAGCTGTGCGGTGTCGCTGCTGGTGTCGTCGCCGCCAAAGCGGCCGAGCAACGCCATTTGCCCCCCGGGATTCCGCGCATGGTTCTTCGGATTGTTGTCGTCGTTGTTGTCGTCGTTGTTGTTGTTGTTGTTGTTGTTGTTGTTGTTGTTGAGGTTGACCTCATTCCCGTTGTTGTTGTTGTTGGCGACGTTGTTGTTGTTGTTGTTGTTGTTGTTATTGTTGTTGTTGACGTTTCGGCGGCGGAGCTTGCCCTGGTCCTCGCCCGTGTCGTCGGCGCGGCCGCCCGAATTCGAGTCGGAGCTGCTGGCTTCCCCGGCCGGGTCGTTCGACATCACCTTGCTGCGCCCGCGGAACGGTAGGCAGCCGCAGCAGGCCATCTTTCCGCGCGCGTTGTGTTGCTTGTCCCTCCCTTTGTACAACCAGGGGGGTTTGCCGGGCTGTCTGTTGCCGTTCGACTTTCTTTCGTTTCCTGTTTCAGGTTATGCACATACAATGGTTGCCGAATGATGACAGTTCGCCGGCAACACGCAGTCAACGTGGGACGTTGCTGCTTCTCGACTCCGAATGGAAGGGAGGACATCGGTAAGGGGCACATTCAATACAAACACAATCTGGTTTGTTCTTCGCTTACACCACCGTGTGTTGTTTTCTCACTCAGGACTTTTGACCTGTTGTGTTTGTGTGATTTGTCGTGTAGGGGTAGACCCGCATGACCTCACGTCCGTTCAACACGTGGTTCGGTAGCTACAGCAATTGGGATCCCTTCTGTTCTTTGTCGGGCAGCATTCGAGCATTTCCTGTCAAGCTGGCGCTTATGTAAAAAAAGCACGGGACAGCCAAGCCATCGGATCACCGAGCCGGGAAACCGAGAGGAATCGACATTCAAACAGAATGGAAACCGAGAACATGGAGGTCATGAAGGAAATCGAAAATCCCGAGCAATCGAAGAGGCAAAACAACTGTTCCCCTCGGCTCGACTGCGGTTGATCGAGGGTGACATCGCTCATATCGGTGGATGTCTTAGCGGGTCCGGGAACGATGAAGAAGGCGGGAGGCAGGTGCAACTGGAGGGGATGATGCAGAAAGTGGCCGAGCAGTCGGTTCTAAGAGAACCCCTGCAGCGCGGCGAAGGCAAGCCCGCGTCCGCCTAGCCCCTCTGCAGACCGAAACTCGCGGGTTCTCTGCACCGAAAGACCCGCAGTCGCCTCCCACTCGCACCGTGCAGCGGTACAGAGCAGACCACACGGAGACGAGGGGAGGCCGGTAGGCTGGGATGCCTAAACCAAGCCTGCCGTCAGATCACAGAGCCAGGAACCAAGAGGACGCGGCATTACCATCCAGTCGGCAGCCACCACCTGCTTCTGGAAACACCACCGCCTCGACATCATCGGTACGCCCGGCCACGTTGACTTCACACTGTCGAAATTTACCGCTCGCTTGAGGTACTAGACGGCGGATATGGACTCATTGCTTCTGTGGGGTAAAGGTTTTGACAGTTTTTTGACCCACAGATGGATTCAACAATCCTTCCCCCAGCCATTTTCACCAGGAATGATTCAGATTCATTCATGGGTTGAACCAACCCCAACCTTGAAGTTTGGTACAGTGCAAGGGTTGGTGTATTTTGTGGCTCAGGCGGTGTTGAACCCCAATCCGAGACCAACTGGCGTTATGCGAACGAGTCGGAAGCAGGCGCAACCGGAGCGGAAGAAGCAGACACGATGCACACGGTGACGGGAGGCTGGCAGGACACACTAACCAAGCCTGCTGTCGAAGTGATGCAGAACGAAGAAGAGGCGCAATTCAGCCGAACCGGATGCATCTACAAGTTGCAAACCAGGCCGCGAGGAGGCGGGCCCTGTGGGGATCCGGGCTGAACGGTGTGGAACAGCGCGATGGGCCTTCGGAGAGGCTCACGCACTCAAAACTTGACGTACACGCGGCCTTCAGGGCAAAGCCCCCCAAGAACGAGCTCCGCACCCATCGCAAGGGCGGCGCTGCACCTTCTTCATGGAACAGCATGTGTGCTGCTTGCGCTTCTCCCGGCAGGTACACCAAGTCGGGTTCGACTTCGCATTCTTGCCGACGGTTGATACACAACGGAGCTATTCGACGTTGAACTGTTTACCATCTTGACGTCGTTCTTCTAGTTTCTGGCTGCCGCTCAGAGCTGATAGCGCAGTGTCGCGGTTGCCGCTCAGAGCTGATAGCGCAGTGTCCCGGCAACTGCGATCTGGAGCATCGAATTCAAAACACTTGCTTTCTATGCATCCATCCCGTCATGCGATTCCCCGTTTTACTGGCGTGAGGGCTATGAACGGTCTCGTGAAAGGAGTTTAGCCATCGGCTTCATCCGTTTTCTTTTAAGAGAAGCAAAAAAGGCAAAGAAGAAAATGGGAAGAAAGAGAAAATGCAGAAGGGCTTCGTGGGAGAGGGGCAACCTGGGGAGGGGGGAGAGGGTGGCTGAGTAGGCACAAAGAAACGTGTTTGGATTTGCGGCTCCTGTTCGGTGCTGAGCTTGTCAACGCACTACGTAACGTCCAGGGACGAATAAGGCTGAGTGCCAGGAAATAAGCTTCGGCTCGTTTTCGGGTCTTGACACTGGACTTTTGGCTTTTCAATCCCTTCTCTCCCGATGTCTGTTCACGGTGGACGTATGCTCTTCCTGCCCATGCGCTTTGCTCCGGTCCCCACCGTAAACTATAGTAGTAGTGTGTCACTAGCACAATGTTCAGTTTGCCATGCTTTCAGTGTATTGAGCCTGTTTTTTTTGCCGTTGTGCTCGACATGAGATTCTTGTTTCCGGTTTGTCAATGGACACCTGCGTTGATGTCTAAACAGATGCGCCGCCAAAGCAGCGGTACCATGCTTGACTCACGTATTTCGTGAAAGAAGGGGAATCTTGGAGTTTTCGTTCCGTACCGGGTCTCACTTATTTGTCATTCTTTCTGTTCTTCGTTTCTCCTTTTTTTTTTTTTTTTTTTCGTTCTGCTCTCAGTCTCAGTGTGCGCGCTATCTGCCGGCTTGCCGGCCGATCAATTTCGAAGCGGCTTCTTTTTTTTTTTTTTTTTTTTTTGGCTCGGGGGTTTTCAGTGTATATTTTGTTAGGGCTGCCCTACCTGGCTGCCCTGGCATGACAACAACGGCCACGGAGGCATGGCTTGGTCTGATCAGCAGACCTTCTAAAAATCAGCCGGCCAATTTTCGGCCGGTCGGAGTTTCTGTTTTTTTTTTTTTCCCCCGGCCGTTCTTCCTCAGCGCGAACACTGCCTGCTCTTCAAGAATGGACCTGTTACAGTTTGGGCTTGAAACTCCAGAGCTTTTTCTTGACGCCACTCAGCAACTTTTGGGCGCTCTTTGCGAGAATACTCCGCCGTTTCAGTGGAATGTGTGCTCTGTTGTACCTGTGTGCTTTAGAGCATGCTGTGAGAACATGACACGTCTAGACTGAAAGCCTGTAAGTGCTTCATGTTGGGTGGAGTCGTCGCTATTTCTAGTCCGTATGACGTGAGTGCTCCGAGAATGAAGCCGCTGTGTTGGAGTAGTGTGAGCCAGCCCATCCCCTCTTGATAGACCGTGATAGACCGAAGAATACAGCACCTGGCAATTCGATGCAGCTCTAGGGACTAGGGATGGACCTGATAGACTGAGTTGGACCGTAATTCACTGTGATAAACAGCGGCAGGCACTTCGATGCAGGTTCAAGAGATAGGGACGACCGGCTCATAGTGGTATTCCTACAGCGCAATAAGCTGTGAAAAGCTGATGTTGCTGGACTCAATACTCGTTCGATGCGAGCGGTCCGCCAGGCGCGTTGCAGCCGGTATCCGCGTAGTAAAGGGACTCGCAGTACTCCTCGTAGAGTGAAAGTTCGCTCGAAACTCCGGGATTTTACAAAGTCTCCGGGGCGACTCCCGGCAATCGGACATCTGATTCTTACTAGTTTCGTGTGAGGGGTTCATCGTGTAATCTCGGGGAGGAAATCTTAGTTTCATGTTTTAGGCACAATACTGCCTCGCCTGCACGTTTGATGCTAGCACCAAGTCTTCTTCGAAGGAAAAGAAAAAAAAGGAAAATGAAAAAGGGACGGGGGATGGGCAAGACACCGCTAGCGAGATGGGGAGCCTTTCTGTTTTCGTGTCGCCGACGATCAACCGGGGGTTGTCATTCGACTTTCTCAAGTTCTCCTGTTTTTTAGAGTTGTAGTTCGCTTGAGAATCCGGGATTTTAGAGTCTCCGGGTGACCTTCGTCGAATGGGTTCTTTTAAAGCTAATACGTACACTGGGGGGGGGGGGGGGGGGGGGGGGGGGGGGGGGGGGGGGGGGGAGGGGGGGGGGGGGGGGGGGG